>JAJTUE010000002.1:3107993-3714288 GCA_036971405.1 Orbilia quercus | reverse complement strand
CTAACCCTAACCCTAACCCTAACCCTAACCCTAACCCTAACCCTAACCCTAACCCTATAAGATATCTCTGTTTAGTTTATCTAATATTGTATAGGATTGGTTCTTACTTATGAAATACCTATATTAATTTAAATATCTAAAATAAAATATAGTCTTATAAAAAATAATAGTAATACTGATATAGAGATTAACTTTAAAAAAAAAATTAAATGATTCTCAAAATGGTTTGTATAAGCTTAGTAAGATGCATAATATAATGCTTTTGTGTTGTCAGGATAGGTGGGATGGAGCTGGATGGAAAGCCTTCCATCCTATGGGGTTAAGGAGATGTGTTTTTTTCCTGATGTTGGATATTATATTTTCCTCGATTTTCTTTTAGATTTTAAATCGGGAATTTCTTTCTTCTTCCTCATCTTAACTAAGGCACTGGGAGTAATAATCATTACCAAACTTGCCTACGAAGAATGTTAGCTTATTCATTTAGCTAATATCTAATTTAAGAAAGACTTACAAGTTCCTGTAGCGCAACAGGTTGGTCCAGTATACCCTATTCCACCGCACTGGCCCCACAAAGGTACACATGAACCGCCGGTAGTCATTGTCTTAGTTGTTGTTTTAGTCGTGATTGTCGTGGTTTTACTTGTAACTGCGGTCGTCTTTGTCGTCGTTGTACCAGTATTGCTGCCTGGGTTTTGCAGGGTCAGCAAGCCTGGGCGATAGGGTATTTTGTTGTAATCTCCGTCCCAGCTCGGGTCGCGTCCCTGGTACAACAGTTGGAGATTACACGGGTCAACAGTGAATGTTTGATCGGGATCGCTGCGAATAAGATCGCCGTGGCTAATATCGTTAGTCCAGGAAGCACCGCTATTGGCTTTGCCAGCGAAGGGGTTGCTCTCGGATGCAGCTTGAGGCGTCCACGAGCCGCTCAAGCTTGTAGCGATGAATGAGCGGAAGAATCGTCCGTTGACTCCCATGGCCTCGACGATCATAAGATATTTATTTAAGCCTTTTAGGGTATAAACTTGCACGGCCTCGAAGAGGTTATTCGTAGTATCACTCATTATGACAGTAGAACTGGACCCAAAACTGCGTGGGAAGTTTCCAATAGGCATACTGGCTCTATAAATAGAGCCGTTATCACCCGCGAAAAACAAGTACATGTTCTGACTGTCTCCGATAAGCGTTTGATCGATTGGGCCAGTGCTTGAGCCCGAGATAGAGCCGCTAAAGAGTGTTTGTGCACTAGACCAACCATTCGCATTGGTGGGATCGCTTGACGTTTTGTACGAGAACGCCGTGGGACCCCACTGGTAGACAAGAACCCAGATGCTCTTTGGCGCGAAGTAAAAGAGAGTTGGGGCGACTGTAGATTGCGACATGCCAATCTGACCGGCGGAACCCATATCGCTCCAATTTGTAAATGTACCAAATGCCATGGAGCCGTAGGAGCTTCCATAGTAGGTTCCGTACACGAGATGTTTCCCATTATACGGGACGTGAGTAAAGTCTTTGAGAGAAAGCCATCCGTTCTTTGGCTGCGCTAGCGCTCCAGTGGACGACCATTCATAAGAGGATGGGAGCTGGCATTGTCCTGCAACGACCGTTGCAGAAGCGAGCAAGATGATCCCGTTTGGACGCATGGTATTAGAGTTATGCTTTTAGAAGAGAGAAAACAGATAGTCGAATATGGCGAGCCTGATACTAGCGTTTACCAATCTGGATTGTCGCCATGAGGGGGAATGAATATGTTTATATTCTCGAAATCCTGCTACGGTATGGAGCAATCTAGTAATTAGGTGTCTGGAGAAATTAGATAGTTTCCTAACCTATACAATAACTATTTAACTATACTCTAATACTTCTTTGATCTTATTTAAAAATTATAGGTTGTATCGTAAACCGATCTATTAGGGTTCACTAAATTTAATTTGTGGGGTAAAGCGGCCGAGCATCCGTGCCAAATTGAAGAGACCATTATCTCTTTCCCATGGTAAAGTCGTATCCAATGTTCCTCGGACCGGACTCCCAATGGAGGCGATCGTTGCCCAGTCAGCCTTAAGCCTTGGTCTGGCTTGATATCGACTTTCCGAACAAACCGAACCATGACATGTTATGGAAGGGAAACACCTGCTTCTGAACATTAAACTTGATATTAAATTGCCCGGTAGAGATATTCGGGTATTATGGTACTAATGGAAGCAAGGGTTACTTTACCCAAGCCATGGCTCTGCCTTATACCTGGCACATCTGATGCTTGATCTTGGAATAATCTGGTAGATTACACCTGTGTCAAGCTACCACGGACCTTAAATTGCCCTCATAAATAGTAAATTTCTATCTGGAAAGTTCTTCCACCTGTCAAACGTATCCCTCGGTAAATCAAGAAACAATTTTTAGCTCTCTCTAAAATCCAACCTTTCTTAAATTTGAATAAATGTAATATTCCCTTGGTGACAGTGGATTGGAGCTGAATTCCCTAAATATATAAAGCAGGCATCGTCAATTGAGAAAAGATTGATCTATCTAGTCTAGAGTATTCCAAAAAGTTTGCTGAGAGAAATCTATCCGGGCACCGGTTCCGATCAAGGATGTTAGTCAGAGGCTAGCGGCTAAAACTAAATCGGCTAGCACCGTTTTATTTTTATTATATATCCTGTCTGTCCTCCCGTACATCCGGTACTCGGCTATACAGCTGTCTGTACATCACATTGAATATGGATTCGATTCTGTTTGTTTTGGATCTTGCAATGTAATAGTACTTTAATTGTTTGTGACCTGCGGTTGCCTATCTCCACCTTGGTTCCCCGCTATTGCATCGTGTCTGGACAGTGGGTACCTCCATTTTCATCAAACAATATTATATTCCTCCAGGAAACTTCGAAAAGACGCCATTAATCCATGCCAGTCATCATTTCGACATCTATAAAGTTCACAACATTCATTAAATCTGCCTCAACTGCCTCTCCCATCCATTCGTTCACTCGACCATGCATGTTTTTTATTATTGTTTTTCCGCTGTTTGCAAAGCTGTAGCTATATAGGTATCCCAGCACTTAATGTGAAAGCTAAAGAAGAGGGCAACACAATCAAAATACTCTCTGTTCCCACAGCACACTCCAAAGCGCTTGTGCAGCTGAACGTTTGAACGCACAATGACAGGAACGTCCCGTACTTAAGAAGGCAACTCAGAATATCCGAATTTCTTCCATATATTGCAGTAGACATACCACCCCAGTATCCCGCATCATCGACTTGAGCAATGTATTCCGAGATTCGGGTTCAGGGTTCCGCCCCGTTCTTTAAGGAGCTCGTGGTAGCACCACCCCCCTTTTACGAATTAACTGCTGGGATTGTTTGAGTAGTCCGGTACCTTGTTTTGAATTGTCTGTCTGTTTCCATATGATTTTTCAAAGGATAATCTTTCAACACCTCGATATCCTTGAATTATAAGATGTAATGCAGGATTCATGACGAAACACGGGTTGAAATATATGTAGCAGCTCCCTCTCCTCTCGAGATGCCGGTTTTCAAAGCGCGTGGCTAGCCTTTCCTTCATCTTTGTATTAAGCTTTATCGAACCTGAGTTGATTCATTTTGGTAGATGATGACATATATCTCACAAACATTTTTTGTTCTTCCTGCCGTAAAAACATATAGCTATTTTTCCACAGTTCAATTATCTTTTGATAATATCTTCGACTTAGCTAAGAGAGATTTAAGTCTAAACCTTAAGCCTTCGAGGACCTCAGCACTTGTGCTGATAAGTTCCAATGATATAGCGGTTTCTCCTAGATAGAGTGTCGTCACCAGGGCGCTCTTCCCAAGGCCACTTATAGCAAGTTATTCAGTATCAGTCGTCGATAACAAGCCCAAGCGACAATCCTCAAATCCCATCGCGTTTATTCAAATAAGCCTCAGGTCCGGGGGATACACTAATAGATCGAGGTCTGTTCTCTGTAATTTCACGATGAAGTTTAGATTAAAAACTAATCCTTAACCCCATCAACACCCTTAGAAGCACACAATATGATGGCATTCTGTTTGTTCCATAATAATTATTCTTTTCGATTAGCTTTTATTCAAGATTTATAGTTACATAGCCAAGCTAATACACCTTAGTGCCGATCCCTTAAATAACCAAGCTCGAAACATCCAGCTGGGTGTCAGCCCTCTGGATATTTTTCTGGATTCGAACCAGATATTTATTTATATTATTAACTTCCCTGCTGATTGTCCAATTATTATCTACTATATATTAAAAATAAGTTTAATAAAAATTTAGGATATTCCAGCATATAGCCTATTTCTAATTTTATATTGCTACAAAATCTCCCCGATGTTTTAATTTTATTATCAAAACACAAAAAATAGAGTTTATTCCTCCACACGAATTAAAGCTTTAGTTTCTAATAAATTTGATATTATAATTTTTACATACCCTATTTAACTGAAGCATTCTTACAGGGTTACCAATTAAACCATCAGCATCTTTAATTAAATTTATTAAGCTAAAATGATCGCAGCTAAACAAGGTAAGCTACATAGCGAAGAAACTCTATTTCGAAAACAAAAGAAAAACATCCAATGTTTGGTAACCGCACCCGTGCTCCGATAATCGACTAGTTTCGAGCACCACTTGAATAGTGGTTCGTGTTGGGTGCATTCGCACTGAACCTTGCCTTTGGTGCACTTTCCGGATCAGTGGAATCGAGGGATAAACTAGGGGTATACGGAGCGAACATAAGATTAAAGCTCTCTCGAGAAATATTATATCCGGGCATAATTATAAATATCCCCGAGAGGATGGGTCTGAGCTGGTCACCACCAACACAAATGCCGTGTTGTAGGTTTTGATTATTGCTCACTCCATCCCAGTCTGGTAAAGTGAGAGTTAAGAAATAAGTACCAAGTAACTAGTTATACCCGATCTCAAGTATGACTATTCTGCATCAAATACCCAAATGTATATAAATCTTATTGTCGCTTGTTTTGCAGAAAGAATAAAACAGAAAAGCAAAACAGAAAAGCAAAAATTATAGAAATTCAGAGAGCAGCAGCAATACAGTGCATGGTATGCACATACAGGGTGCTATTGTCATTTTGGAATATATTTTGAGTTGGTAAGAAAGTAAAGACTTCTGTATTATGGGAGCGCGGTATATTTCGGTTTAGGTTCGCCACCTCAGATAGTGAGCTTTATACTTAGCACTAAACTCGATGGGCGTTAGGTGTCCATGGTTCCGACAAGGCTAGCATAGGAATGGTCATATTATTCAATATCTCTATCGCGGCAGTGTCGGGAATATCAATGAGCAATAGATATGTGGGATTGAAGAGGCTTTACGTGGGGGATGTACTTTCAGCGCTAGATCGGTCCCCTCGCTATTATGGTCCTATCACGTGGTGCCAACATAATATCGCGACAACCAGCATTGATATCTGGAGGCTACGATAAATCTCAGTCGTTAGCTGATACTTAGCAACTTCACCACCTGGTAGGTTTGTCAGACGGAGAGCGGTTTATGCATAACCCACTCAACTCTTTTACCTTGAGTATAGCTGGCGGGCCAAATCGGCGTATTCAACGGGTAAACTCAACGATTTTAGACACACCGATCAACGTAATAATTGATAGTACCACCCATTCTGTTGGTTGCCAAAAAAATATCACGGACGCCATCGCTGAAGCTGTCGGTGCGGTTCAGAACGAGACCTTTGGGTAGTGTGTATATCTATCACAAAACTACAACAGAATACGTAAATATGTATATTTTAAGTTCCATAAGCACGATCCATCGTCCTGCGAATTTAACGAATTTGCGGTACAATAAGCTAATCAAATACAACATTTTTACCAATGAAACCAATCACAAGGGGCGATAACTATTTGTTTGGGCGTAGCTTCTTACAGGTGTTCCACGTCTACACACTCAAGCGTTTTCGGAACGACCATCGTTCCGAGCCCTATCAAGACTGCAACCTCGAATGAAAAGCACAACTACCAGAACAGAGACGTCTGGCGCTTCCACTAGTAAACGACTTTCGGAAGGTGCTATTGGCGGTATAGTTGTCAGTCTAGGATTAGCTGTAGGCCTGATGATCGGAAGATTCTTCATACTCTCTCGGAAACGGAGAGTGGTAATGTGTATTCTTTGTATCTAACCGATAAGACATAAGTTGGTCCCTCGTTCATGCCGTCACATTCACACGGCACATCTACCATCCCAAATGACATCCCAAAGCCTCCACAACCACCAGACCAGTTTAAGCGAATGCCCCTCCCTGCGGACCTCGATAATGGTCTAGAGAACGCATATTGTAGTGCAGAGCTATACAACTTGAGCAACTTTCAACCCCAACAGTCCGAGTTGCCAGCAAGGAATTACGAAACCAAGCCTATTACAAAACCACAGAAATATCAATATTTATAGGGCATCGAAATACAATTCCTTTCCCAGCCCCATTATACCCTTAGGTTATAGGACGTCTCTATTAGAGTAGCGGCCAATGTTTTTACTTCACGATGTTTAGCAGAAGTAGTGTCTGCTAAACAAATCAACCCAGAAGGTCCACTGCAACCACGCAGATCGTCGATGACTTGGGAAACCACGGGCCAATGCATGCCGCCAAAGAGGCAGCTCGAACGCTACAGGCCGACAAATAATTAAGAAGCAGACAAATCAGCATGACGATGGCTAGTATCAATCCTAGTCGCCAATCTTGCACCCTTGACTGATCGTAACTGGGCATCCTAAGCTGGAAATCTGATTCTGGCCCTTCAATTTGATTCAGATAGATTAAAGCTGAAAATCCTAGCTAGCTAGGGGCCCGGATAATGGCAGCTAAGATATCTCGGCAGATCCCAATATCATCAAGAGTCATGACCCGCCACAAAATGTCATGAGAGTGCCCCCTTCGCCCTGCAGACTATCTATTTCAGTAATGATAAAGTTTCTTTGCTTTACAGATGCATATGGCGGAATGGGCTGACGGCCTTCCGTTATAATCCGGCCCGTTGTATGCACAGCACCGACTCGGAAATGCTGTTGTGGGACGTCAGTCTCCTAAAAGTGCGAATATGGAAGTAGGATCTTTTTTCTTTTTTTGTTGTTCTTTTACCCCCAAACATATCCACTTGTGCCAAAAGACATGTAGTTAGCCCATTTCTATGATATCGTGGGATTGGTCGCACTTTATATCTGTACAAAATGATTCCGTCGAGCAAACCGATATCGAAACACTTCTGAACTTACAAAATATAGAGGGTTAGTCCGAATAGCGGATATTTCGAACTTGGGGCTTTGAGAGTATCGTGGTTAGAGTGTCACATGATTCCGATTGATCATCGAGCCGTCTCGCCTTCAAAGTGCAACAAATTGGGAAGGATCTTTCGGCTCTCAGTGTCGACATGTCCAGTTCACCGCATCGCTGATGAGCTAACAAGTCTTATATTAGATCTATTCCCCGAAAAATTAGTCGAGAGACAAATTGAAAACATTGAGCCGATTCCCGCTTGTTTGGACTTATTGTTAGTAGGTCCTCGAATATCCCAGACAACGGCCCGTTTTTGAAGAATAAGGGGGAATTGGTATTAAATATTTAAGCCTCAAAATAGTTCCTATTCTAGGCATTCCATTATGCATGACCAGAAACTGAATCCCTTGGGGCAGGTTACGATTCTGAGACGGGGATAAGGCGGAGCCTGGAGATGCGATGGGGGCACATACCAGGGGACTAGAGAATTCTAGAATACCAGTTATCTGGCTCTCAATTCCTGATTACCAGGGCCAGCCTTCCTCCCGCCCGGTACGGGTGTTATGGAATAGTATAGTACTATCACTAACTTCAAATCCTAATATTCGACTGGGAGTCGTGCAACAACATCCCAGGCAGCCTGAATAGTTAACTATTAATTATTAGGACTTTTCGTACATTTTCCTACCAGTTCGGCTTGGAATTTTCAAGGGGTAGGGTTTGGGTGCGCTAATTGCTGCTTTCCTGTACGAAAAGTACATTCTGGGAAAAGAAATAACGCTGCCCTAGACAGGACAAAATCCAACACATAAGATAAAGTTAGACAACCACTCGACGGAACCTCGAGCTCGAGTTCTCCAAGCCAAAGCCGCAACCGATAGAAATATACCAGTCTAGGAGTGCCAAAGCGCGAGGCGCTACAAGCCAAAGTTGCAATTCATCAGCTGAATGCCCTCACGATAAGACCACAGAGGGCGGTCTGAGCTCCTAGTTATGAAGAGCTGCTATAAAAACCCGCAGCAACTCCTTTACCAGCAATCCAAGCCTACTCGACTAAATACGCAAACTTGAACATATATCGATTGTATAATTATTGAGACACGTTTTTCTTTATTGGATATCGCCAACTGTTACCATGAGTGTCTCATCCGTTAAGATTTATATCAACAGAGCTTTGGAGAATCTTGACTCACCATACCGCGTTGATGAGGTCGAGCCAGACTTGATCCAGGCCGAGCAACGGCTCGGCAACCTCTCTCCGGCTGACGCTGCGCCGTTAATCTCGCAAATCGCAGACATTCGGGCCAAATTAGAGAATATTGTCAGTCCTGCCGATGCACGCCAGGTCAGCGCAGCTCAAGGAAAGATCCGACAAGCTCGTGACTTCATCGATACCAACCGTGGCGACCTGTCTCAATCGGGTAAAGAGTTCGTCGAGGAGCTATTCCGAGGGGCAGTTCAGTTCCTTGGCCAGATTGGAGACGCTCGTAAGATAGACAAGCTGAAGGCCCCCGTTCTCGAAGAAATCGAAATTATTCGTTCCCAATACGGGACGACAATTGCTGCGGCTCCGCCTCCTCCCCAATTTCCTTCAAGTCAGTTCCAACCTCAGTCTTACCAACCTCAATCTTACCAACCTCAATTTTCTCCACCTCAGTTTCAACCTCAAGCGCAGTATGGCGCTCCCCAACTCTCGCGTCATATCGATATTGATACAACTGCTCTGTCATTCGATGACCAGGACCGCCTGAACCGTGCCAAACGGAGTATACAACAAGCCCGCAACAATATCGAATCTGGTCGGACGGAGGGTGTCGAAAATCTGTTTTTTGACGCGAAAAACTTGATAGCTCCTATCAGCCCTGCGCATACGAATGATATTGTAGCGGAAATCGAACAGCTTCGCAAAGATCTGGAGGCTACTCGATTAGCAGAGAGCACTCGTATTATTACGGGTGATCTCGACCGCAAGCTCCAGAGCATCGAGATGGATGTCGACTCCCCGGACAGACTTCGTTATAGCGTCATCTCGTTCAAGCAACGGTTTGAGGGGGATGACGTTCGTCGGACCTTGAGCCCCGATCTCTACCGCGACTATGAAAACCGGCTTGCAAATGTCCTAGCCGCGGGTGAAGCCCATATCAAGAACGAAAAACTGAATCGCGCTAACCCGGCGTTACAACGGCTCCACGAAAAACTCGCCACGAATCCATTTACTGGGCTTCAGCAGTATGAGGCAAATCAAGTTGATAGTGAGCTACGGAGCATGAGATGGCAGGTTGAGAAAGAAATCACTCAGCTGCCGGAAAACGACGCGGACCGGCTTAGGATCTTCGAAGAGCTCAAGGGTACTGACGCCAAATTCCAAGCGTTTTCTGATGAGTGGGCAAAAGCTGGTGCGTTTCGTTTCCTTCAATTGGTCTGTTCTGAAGCTAATCTTATTTACAGTTATCCACGACAAAATTAGAAGAGGGTGGCAGATGATTGTTGACGAAGTCCAAGGATGGGAGCAGGAATCATCTGACCCTGACGCTCCGGTCCTCCAGGAGCCTAATTTACCTCAAACTCGCCTCGCTATTCATCGTGTCCAGTATTATCTGCACAGAGATACCTCCGTCCAACGAACTCGAGATGAGAACCCCGGAGATTCCGTCATTGCTTCAGTTGACCGCAAGGCAGAGCAACTCCTTGAAGCAGTTGGAACCAAGATGACTCTCGCGTTCAACCATGTCTTAGAAACGGCGGAGAATATGCAGGCGCCAATTGAGGACAGACGGCTCCGCGACAGACCAAGTTACCTTCTCACCGACGCTCGAGGTACTTTTGGTGACACAAAGTTCCGCGACCCGATTCTCAATCGGATTCAGGCTCTTGATCAGCGCTGGAAAGATGCTTTGGAGGCTGTCCATGACAATAGGAAGCACCTTGGCGAAAGATTGTCTCTCGAGGCAACCCAGAAGTGGCCTTCAATCGTTGCGGCAATACCGTCCATCGTTTCCTACTTTGACCCATCTTCAGTTAAACCTGGTGATGCAGTTCATCTTAATGGTGTTTACAACCGAGCTGGCTGGGACTTTGATGGAAACCAGTATGGTTTCTCGATGCGCTTCAATGGTGTTCCTCTTGGAGGAGTATATGAACCGTACATCAATCAAGCGCTGGATCATGCGGCCTACGTACTTAAATTGACTATAAATGACCATAAGCAATGGGACTTGGTTGGCATCGTATTGGGACCGGGATCAATTGCCGAGAGGACGAAGAGGACAATCCGCAGAGGTATGGATACCTCGGTTATCGAAGAGTGGCTCCCCATAAGTTGCCTCCGGCTTCGTATAATTGCCTTACGGGCGGGCCCTGTCGTAGTTGGCCCCCCGAACTAGGACGCCCGTTGCGCGACCTTTGTCCAAAAATCTAGTAACTAGTACTCCACAAAGAGAGTGCGTTAGTAACTAGTTATTCCTCCTTTCACGCTAAGATTTCATATCTAATAGTAAAATTACCGAAACATTTATTGACACGACCCAACCCATACTTTCATAGACAAAACACTAAGTAGGATATGTGACAATCGTTCAAAAGACGTTATCTATGGTGAGATTATGCCGCTTAGGGTTGATTGATAAATATGCGATAGAGATCGCGCATTCTTTTCTACATCTTTTGGGTTCTTATTGTGGGTAAAGCGGGTTATATATATGGAACGGTTATTCTCATTACAAAGAAGTGATTGGTTTATTGGATTGAATATTTGAATATCCACCAAGCAGTTAAAAGAAAATAAATTTGACTATATGTGGAGATTTTTGTCTCGTGAGGAAATTTAAAGAACACCCAGTATTCTAGGGTAATAATCATAAAAATGGTATAGCGTGATGAAAAGTATACGATAAAATGTCTCGCGACGAAAGGATAATATTTGTCCCCTGCGCAGCACCCCGTCCCGGAATTTAAATACGAGTTAACAGTCGGAAGAAAGCTTTTATGAGTTGACGACTTTAGATGAGCTCGATGCCGTTACATTATCAGGTATCAAATTACCGCTGTTTAGGCGGTCCTAGATTACACTTGAATTCATTTAACCGTCTATCTCCTATTCGTAGTCACCTCAACTCATCAGGGAATAGAAGATTGATAACGTTATAAAAATTAAGTTTTTGCTCATGATTATTTACAGGGATGCATCATCCGGTTCAATTGAGTTCGATGGCAGTTTTAAGTTTTCTAACGTTATATCAACGGTTTACAATCGTCGTTTTGCCTCGCTCGTAGACCCGCCCTCTGCATTTGATTTCTTCTATTAATTATATATAAATAACTTGATAGAAGTCTGTTACTGAACAAACAACCACAATCCTGCTTTAAAAGCAATACTTCTAGGACACGTACGCTTCTAAGTCTTAGTTCACGATGAAAGTTTTCACCACCTTGGCGGGTGTCGCTGCAGTTTTCGCAGCAGCCGTTTCTGTAGATGGCGCCGCACTGGAGCCACGAACCAACTACGAATTTTATTCTTGGGTCAGCCTAGGTTGTCCCGGTGCTGCAACGATCAAGCGTTTCACTCAAAACAAGTGTATACCTCTACCCGGCGCCAGCTCAAAGCTCGCAACTCCAGACGGATCTTGCACTAGTGAGTCTATTACTATACTTGATTAGCTTATGATGAGATCTTAGCTAACATATATTTGGTAAGCCCGTATTTATACAAGCGCCTCCTGCTCCGGATCCAGCTTCGTACCAACGTATAACGTATGCTACGATACCAGAAATTACAACTCAATCAGAGTTAACTGTTAGGGGTGTTGATTTTTACTGGAATCCCTTTTCAAACAAAGATCTTACCCCTTGGGACATGCTGGCAAATTATATATCAAGCTACGTCTAAGGAGATCTTATGGAACGCGCGATAGCTTCTTGTATTTGGTTCAGATCTGATAGGGAAAACATGATTATGATGAAGCAGACAATAGTTCAAACTTATTTAAAGAAATCCACGCTACTATACGGGAATATTTAGTTGCTTTGAACACCCTTCTCTAGAATCAAAATAAAATCTAAGCCTTCGGCCACATCACAGCATTGATTCATTTTTTTTTTCTGTGGGTGTATTCTGGGCCATTATCAGTGTGGTGGCTACAGATACCTGTGTCGTCCTGAGGACGTAGTAAAGCGTGACAAAGAAAGCATTAGATTCCTTAGTAAACGGTGACCCATTACGGTATTTCCAACTGAACTGGTGGAAGACTAAAGAACGGGATCTTAGGAATTTGATCAACATGAAATGTCATGAAAATATATGCTGTTTTATGGATATACTGGCCACCAACTTGTGTTCACAATACTACATCCCTCCGTCCTTCCAACCTCAAAACGCTACAGTGTATCGGTACATCGGAAAGACATTCCATGAGCAGCAAGAAGACTCATGAATCAAGAAACAACATTGTTATACATAAACGGTTGTAACAGTTCAATTCAGGCTACAAAGGTGATCGACTAGATTGGTTATAGAACTGCTGGAGAAAAATAATCAAAAACGCTCTCAACAGTCAAAGTGTCCAGAGATCTATAGGTAATATGTGATTAGCGATAAAAGTTGGTATTAGATCGCTTCATTATGAAGTTCTCACAAGTCAATCAGCACACATTTCATTTATGCCGTAGTTTCGAGTTTGGGTTTATTAACCGTTTCGGGAGCTGGTTCTGTTGCAGATGGACCTACTGTCGTCGGTGCAGGTGGCACGGTTTCAGGGGCGGAGGCGGGAACTGGTGCGGGTGCGAGTGCAGGTGCGGCGGGGGCAGGAGGAGCGGCGGCGGTTGTTTCTGTAGGACTGACAACCGTTGTTGTAGGCTCTGTAGCCGCGGTCTCTGCGGGGATCGTGTCTGCAATTGTTGGTTCAGTGGTGGGTGAGGAGGCTTCGGCGGCTACGACGGGCTGCCTTTTTTTCTTCCTTCGGAATAGACCCTTGAGGGCCCTTTTGACTGTGTCAATTGCATCAGGGGCTAAAGGAGGCACGCGCACAGGGAATCAGCTTTGAAAAGGAAAGGTCGATGCGACTGCAGTCCAAAAGAACTTACGAACACCAGGCATCTTTGAAGGGCTGGCAAGGGAAAGACGACGACAAGACAAGTGGTCAAGCTGCGAAAACGGAAAGGAAGGCAATGGCGTATTTCGAAAAGAGGAGATGATTTTGGGGGTCCACCTGACGAACCCGCATTTAATTACACTTGAATCTGTCACCTGGCCCCGCCATGCCATGCCATGGCGCAGGGAGTGTTGTTGTGTTACCGACAACGCACAAAACACAACACGATCCGGTCGCGGGAGGTTCTTGGAGTACTCGATGTGTGTAACAGAGGTTTGAGTTGAGAGCAGATCGATAATTAAGTATATTACCGAACTGCTGTGTCACTGCACTGTCCGGGGTGCCAGTTACCATAATTTAACAATAAGTAACTGCCCATAAAGGCACACGCACCGTCAACGTCAGACTATCACTCTTCGTGCCATCAGGATCGATCTCGAACGCCTAACCTGCCAATCGATCGATCACATTGTGGAACATCGTAAACTACTTAGCGTGCTAATTAGTGCACACCTGAGCTAAATCTAGCTACTGTCCCATCACGTGAAATGTCGCGTTTAGCTTAGCGACTCCTAACTAGACGCGTCCCCGGTTCTTCGCTAGCGTATTCGTCTCCGCATTCTAAGCAAACCACTTCATTTTATATATCCCATATCTATAATTTCACCATCAAAAATGTCCTCCCGTACAACTACAAGAGGAAGCGCCGGCGCTGCTGGACCCTGATCCCGAAAAAACAAAATCCCTGGTGACAGCTCTCGATAGACTCATCCGCATCGTAGAGGTTCATGAGAACTACAACGCATCTGCATCTGAACAAAATCTACCTTCGGACCCCTTCGAAAAATCACTTTATTTTTTCCACGACTTCGCTCGGAAAACTCGGGCGATACTTAATGGCGTCCGCCTAGCTATAGACTGCGCCTCCACCTTTATGCATTACTACACACGACGCGCTACCCAGATGGGCATGAGCAATCGTCTACCGAACACGCCTCCTGAAGGTTTACGATCAACCAGACAGAGAAGTTGACAGGGTTATCATGAACGAGACGGATTTTGATCCCAATGTGGCAATGGCGAAGGCGCGGTTGTCAGGGATGAGACTTCTGCAGAATGGAGAAGTAGGTGACTGGTTAAAGGAGCAAGGACTGGAGACCATGTCCCAAATTTACACGTACGCATGCGGGAGATGCGAAACATTGAGTCTTATTTGTCAAGATGGAGCGAAATTGGCAGAGTCTGCAGGGTCCGGTATTCAAATCAACGTGGGCGATGAAATACGAAACGCCGGGGCTGCTCTTTCACATTAGATAAGAAAACTGGTCACGCTTTCAATTGATAGAACTGCAAAGCAGTCACTTGATTGACAAAATCCCAGACTATCGATACGGCTCTATCTTCTGCTAGATACAATGCAAACACTCTCGCTCGTGTATTTACGCCCAGAAAGCATTCTAACACTTATGTTTGGTATACAAATATTCCGATGACAAAGCCTGCTTCGTATCTTTATACCAAGTCGTATCACTTCGAGGCAACTATCACTCGCTCTAGAGATTTGTTATCCTGATACTAACAAAATAAAACCTACCATTTTCATGTTAAGGTTGATTTCACATGGCTCTGCAGTTCGCAACATGACTACGCAGCTGTCAATATAGCCACGAATTCATGGACGCTTCGTGCATCGTAGCTAATTTACGAAAAAACAGTGGACCGTGTACTTATGAAACCATTGGACAATTGCTCGCCCTTGGCGTTTAGTTTACCAAGAAAGAGAAATTGAATATCTACAAGGACAAAAATCGAGCTGGCGCGGAAAAGGCTCCAGCGAGCCACGGCCCGGCTCCGACACTTTCTCCCGGAATAACTAGAAAACAACCTAACCGCTTGGTTGGCTACCACCACTTCCAGCCGGGATACTCGCACTGTCCTGGGTAGATTGGGCCCCATGCCCAGCTCGCCGCTGTAACTGCATCGAGAGTACACCATGGAAGATTTGGTCCACCGAAGGCCAAACCTCGAACTTTGAAAGTAGCATGCCCCCATGTAGGTGGTGATCCTGAGTCATATCGGAATCCCCAATCTTTAATCTCAGTGTTACATTTAGCGCGGAGGTTATCAAGAAACCCGGAACCCCAATCATCATCCCAAGATCCCCAGGTATCGAATTCAAAATACCAATCTCTATCTTGAGTGCCGTAGTCATAATCAGCCTGCCAGACGTGGCAAAATGCGTTGGCCCCCCATTCTCTTTTCTGGAACTCATTCGACTTAATTTTAACCACCACCGGGACAACCTCAGGCGCAGCTTCAGGCTCGGTTATGGGTGCGGGTTCGGGTGCAGGGACTGCGACAGCTGCAGCCAATGAAAGAATGGTAGCCGCGGGAAGGAGCTTTGAGAACAACATTTCAACTTCATGTAGTGGTTTTGTAAAGTATTAGCATTGATTTGGAATCAAGAAAAGACAATTCAACCAACCTTAATATTTTCGGCTGCAACTAGGACGGAGAAATAAGGTTCCAATCAGCTGGTTGAGACGTCGAAGAGAGACATCTATATGTACCATTGATGAAAATATCCGTCATTTATATTTCTCAGATTTCCATAGAATCAATGGAAAACATAAGATTTGCGACTTAGGTATATTTGCCGTTCATAAGGGATAGCGGCTTGTGATCCGGTATCCCACGATTTTAGAATTTCAAACGCTTCCAGCTCAAGCTTGTGTTAAAGCCAGACCATGGGTCGGAAATACCGTGGGATACAAACAGTCCATGGTTCTTAGAGTACATGAACTCCGAGGCTTATTCTTGATTGGCGGAAACTCCACTCACACGTCAATGCTACTGCTTCCAGCTGCTGTCAAGGACAGTGGCATTCGTAGAAGGGGAACCGGCTAATCAAACGCCCTTGTACTTGTCTGCGTGTTGCACAAACTAACACCCTTGAATAAATACGCGGCCATGTCGCGCAGAGCGAACGTGGAGTGAGATATATTCTGTTAAGCATCGATCATGAAGCATGCTAGATCTAATTACGCATTGAACTAAACCTGCACGAACTCATCGTTTATTAAGATATACCCATGTGCTCGCTGTGACCCAGAAATGCATAATTCTCAGCCATATGCCTACCTCAATTCCAGAGAGCGCTAGCCCAAGGTCACTGCAGCTAGCAGAAATCGCAAATTATTATTGTATGAAGACGATTTATCCATATCAACGAATTTATTTTATGCTCAGATATTCTTCTCTTTATAATCACACTTTCTTTGTGACAGTGAAATGAAACTTTATTAATTAACTCAGCCCAGACGCCATTATCTGCGAAGATAAATCAATTTGCCATATCTGACGGGCCCAGCTAGCAAATCAGTTAGACACGGCAGCAAATGTAACTTAATGTCGGCTCATTCTATAACTAATTGTCGCTTAATTTATCCGGATACGACTGCGAACTTCAGCTTCTTCAAGCTTCTAATTCGCTCTTCTTCGGATTGATGAATGTATCTTAATCTATAGTGCCTTAATTCGAACAAATGGGAGCCGTCTTGCCGGTAGAGTTGTGTAGCGATAGACGGAAGAACGGGAACCTTACTGGCAGGAGCACGTAGCCATAGAACTTATTTTAGATTCTACAATGTTCTTTATGATGAGCAGGGTTTAAATTTTCCATAAGGCGTCTGACGGGAGAAAACTTTGTCGGAGAATATTTCAAGAAATTTAACACCATAAAAGCTCAACTTACATGCCTATATTCAGTAACAACAAATATGGCGAGCTGAAGCAAAGCTTTAATTTTTGTACATTTGGAAGTATTATATCTTCGATTTCGGTTCTAATGGGGAGTCGAAAGCCCAGACGAAAGATTCCTGCTTAGGATCTCGTAGAAGAATTTGCTCGAGCCATTGCGTCCTCCGCATACACAATTACGCCCTTAATCTTTTATGCCTTGAGCTTTGCGACATTATAAGTATCAAAGACATGGATCTGACTTATCGGCCCACATTCATATCTCTCCGGGTCGTACAGCTTACGCCACATAGCCATATGAGCTCATATTACTTGTAGTAAATAATTTTGATCCACATTGCTACTCAAGCATTTGACCAGGTCCACCTAGCTGTTTCGTTAAAACGGCTTGCTAGGCTATAGCGTTATTTGTACGATATAGCATATATGTAATCAACTGTTGATCAATTTGGCATATGCAACCAAATCTTTGGATAGAAAATCGGAACTCATGGCATTCTCTACGAGCAAAACTAGCAGGAGCTTGAGAGCTCTAGATCTAGATTTAGACTAACGCCACCTGTTATACAAAACCGCGACTGAATCCGAATTACTATGGCGAGAATGGCAACTTTCGAGTCTGTATCTGAACTTTGCCTGCTTCGAGTTCAGCTAGCTTCCTTAGTTTAAGATTCCAACACCCTCTTCCTAGAACCCTCATGGACCCATTACATTATATTAACTTAGAGGTATATTTTATATTTAGTAGCGCTATCGAGAACTGTATTACTTCTTTAAGAGATAGCCCAGACCTAGTCTTAGCTTTATCAAAATAGATAGGGTGATATACATCGAAAGATATCCCTCCAAATCGTATGTGACAGTTTTAAGGCTGACTAATCAAAGTCAGAATACACCTCAACAGATATCTTATATTGATAGTCCCTCAGTTAGTCCATTTATAATAGATTCAGCACCCCCGAATCAAACCCCCGCTTGTATACGTTACTGTACAGACCAGTTACTAAATAGTTACTAAATTTACCAAAATAGATCTATAGACCTTCCCATATTTCCCACTGCTAATGTTTCTTATCGACCTACTCGTACACATTGCCTTCGATTGATCACGTATAATCATGTAAAGTTTTCATTCCCTGGCTTGCACCGCAGCTTTATCAGCGAATTAATATACCCCCGAAATAGTATCGTTATATAGAAAGGGTCAAAACCCACATTGTTGTCTTGACTCAGCCAGGCACTTCTAGTTCACGAGAAAATCTAAATCCTAAGATTTACAATATCTTAATACACCGATATCCGATAAGTTTTTGTTCATTTATTCCTGGATAGCTGGCCAGAAACCTAGAGGGACGTGATCATGTAAACTACTAGTAATTTTCTCACTTTCTGCACAGATCAATGGATCTATGGATTGGGATGTTAATACGGCTTTCTGATATAGATATTTTCAAGGACACTAGATAAAGGATTCACCACCATTTCCACCCCGGGTACTCACACTCCCCAGGATAAATCGGACCCCAAGCCCAGCTAGCCGCCGTTACTGCGTCAAGCGTACACCATGGGACATTGGGACCGCCGGGCCAATATGCTCGGATCCAAAAATTCGACCGCCCCCAAGTTGGTGGAGCACCTGAATCGTACCAAAAAGTCCAGTCTTTGATTTCAACCCCACATTTCCCTCGAAGATTGTCTAGGAAACCACTACCCCAGTCATCATCCCATGTACCCCAGGTGTCAAAGTGAAAGTACCAGTCTGTCCAAGTGTAGCCATTCGATCCACCACCCTGCGTGTAGGCATGGCAAAAGGCATTGGCGCCGTCCTCACGTCTTTGGAGGTCCTGGCTTTTGTAAACTTCTTCGCGTTTCTGAATACTTTTGAGATCAGATAGCGCGGTGGGTACGGCAATAGCACCGGCAAGAGAAAGAAATGCCGCAGCGGGAAGAATCTTTAATAACAACATCTAGAATAAAGCGGAACTTTTGTTGGACGAATATATCAATATTTAAGTCAACACGCAGGATAAGAACGCATTTCATATTTCCGTACCTTTGTAGTCGTATTATCTGTATGTTGAGAAATTCCGAAATAACCGTTGATATCGAATGCAGTTTCAAGTGACAGATTGAAGGAGTTTCCTCCTCTATTTATACTTCTAAAAGTCTCAATGATAGCTTTCTGGTAGCATATGAATATCCCACGGTCGTTCTTGCATGCCCCATAATTCCTGGTATACCACAAGAAAACTACGCCTCTCAAGTTCTTCCACTTGATCCAGCTCTCTAACATGGTTTTTTTCATAAAGCTATTATAGCCTTGTCTCCAAACCGGATCGTAAATCCGATTCATTTAAGCTTTTGTTGGCGTTCGAAACCGAAAGTGGAGCAGCTGGTTTGAAGAGCAACATAATGTTAGTCTCGAAATTCCCTGCTTTAATATCAGGCATGCAGCTCTAAGTTATAAGTTTGCGATAGGATTACGCTACGAACATTCGCTTACTCCGTCGCCCACAGCGAAGCAGTTATTAGCCTGTTCAGTAATCAGTGGCCGCAGGGATTGATCACATCGCAGAAACATGATTGATCCGTAAACTCAAGCTTATGTCTTCTTTATTATAACGCTGTATTTCACAGTATAAATGTAAAATATTTTTATTATTTTTGTCGGGTCGAAGGGAATACGGCTTAATATTCGAACTCCGAATGTGAAATCGTGAAATATTTAAATTGACATCAGAACAACTAGCTGGATTAGTAAGCGAGGCGATTATTAAAAATCTACCCGTTCACGACAGACCTTCACGGGAGATATTGAGCATGAATTCAATATAGACTGGAACGAACTAGGTTTAAACTTTCCTAATTATTCCGATCTACGGATTAAAGTAACAATTGTTGCAATTGAAATATCTTAATTCAATAACGCAGATAGGTGCCACGGCATATGGTAATCTTTTACATGATCCTGTGATATAGAATTTATACTAGCCTATAATATAATAGCACAGTCCAGTTAAGTATACAAAGGAAGAGCGCAGGCCGGCTAGTAAGCTAAAATAAAAATAAAATAAAATAAAATAAAGAAAAATACGGTGATAGATGATAAGAACACTACACCAAAATATGAGATCCAATATATTTCCCTATACTTAAAATGAACACATTGGTATATATATCCTTAGTCAAAGCTGACCACCTAGGAAAGAATCTTTCTAATAAGCTAAAGAGACATTCAGGTTCAAGCTAAGGTTACATAGTACTCAATATGATCATATCACTACATGATGAACCTGGTACCTACTTAAAAAAGTTTTCAAAACTGATCTTACCCCAGCCTTGTCACCAAGTTGTAAACCCAGGCAACCGAATCCTCTGAACGCCATATTAAAAAAAATCATGTACATCCAGTCAAATATAGAGCGGTTTATATCCCTTAGCGTCCAGCCACTTCAGTGTCAGTTTACTGAACCTGCTATGCTAATCGACTTTTACGGCATTGGTTTTAGTAGATTTGAGGTTATAAGAAATCTAAGGGAGAAAGAAAGAAAGAATCTCGTGTGATAACACGTCAATATTTGATCGCCAGAAAGTTAGCCAAGCTTGTTCCTTCTTGCTTCAAGATTTTTGTTTGGAGGAAGATGATCAATCTTGTGACTAAACTGTTTTGCTAGAAGATAATTATAACAATCCACGGGTTTGTTCTCTTTTGAGACGAAGGTGCTTAACTAGACAAAAGCTTAAGTATATACAGACGGCGCGGACAATATTATTTCTTTTTGCGAAAGATTTTATCGATTGAATTAATAATCCTAGGTGTATTAGAATTTTATATAATAATTTGTGTAACAAAGATTGATTTATAAAATATCTGAATAACAATTTATTGATCCGAGAGAGGAACACGGTGAAAATATGAATAGCCGTGCGAACCGTACATACAGAGTTTCATGAAAATTAAGGTGATCAACGCCCAGCCAAACAGTTCTGGTTCACGAGCGCTCGAGCAGCTGGTTTGTGAAACATGATAACGTTACGTGAACTCAAGAAATCAGATTACTCCGTATTCGATTTATTCCGTGCGGAGTGGTCTCGGAAGTCCAGATCTCCTTTATTCTGGAGACTGGTTGCCTTACTTAAGTAATTAACTTGGTACCCATGGGTCAATGCGCATGCTTTGATTTCGAGACACTCTCATCATATGACTAACCTCTGTGTGGTTTCGCTTGGACTTCCTGATGCAGAGGCCTGCATACGAGCCGCTGGAACCGAGATAAACCCACTATATTCTTGTCCGAACCAACCCAGATTCGGAGGCGAACTGGCATATCCCTGCACAATGGATTGGGTCAAACCACAGGTTTCGTGAAACTTAACACCACAGTTATCTCACCCCTATCTTAATCCTTAGCTAGATATCTGATGCCGTTGCCAATGCTTCTGACAGATATAGAGAGACCTTTGCGCTTATCAGGGATTCTTAGTTTTCTCTTGTTCACATAAACCCGAGCAACTCTCTCCTCGAACTTCTTGCCTTCACACAAAGACTTCGAACCGACAACTTCGACAAAAACCCAATTCTTGTTGAATCCAGGGCTCAAATAATAATTCTCGCCTAAATCCAGGAGAGGGGTTCCGAAATTGCTGTAACCGGTAGATCTAGCCCTTCAGGTGTGAAACTAAACGCGCGCGCACAGAGTCGACTTGTAAAAACATTACTGACCATTCGATACTAACCTTCAAGATCTTTTCAATTGGCCAACCACAGCTTGCAAAACGTCCCCTGACAGCATTTCAACAAAATGGCATCTACAACCAACGTCTCTCCTTCCACCGCGACAGGTCCTGAAACATATCAAACCTACAAGGACCTCGTCGATGACTATGCGAAAAACGGTCTAAACTTATCAACGGGCGCGAAGGTTGGCATTGGTGTTGGAGCATCCATAGTTGGGCTTGTGATAATCGGGATGATTGTTTTTATCGTTCTGAGAATCCGGCGACCGAATGAATCCACCGAAACAGGAGAAAATTGCAAGAGTGAAGAAAGTCTGAGCGAAGAGGCAAAGGCTGCGGAAGCACGAAGAATGCACGCGTTAAATAACATGTAACAATTTCACATATCGAAACTATGATCACAGTTGGCGCTATTTTTTTCTTTGCGTTCTGTTCCCCCGGATCTAATGTCGACTTGAATGTTCTGGAGATTCTGGACACAAATACAGCTTTTATCGCCTGACAGTCACATTTTCAAGAAGAATCTTCGAGTACATCATTTATTGTAACTAATATTATAATTTTGGGGCACTAAGCGGGTTAGTGTTCTACTAATGTCGCAAGCTAGCTCTCACGGACTAAGGACGAGCAACCAGTACATGGGTACTTCCAAATTTTAAAGGATCAGTATGTCAACTCCGCCTACGTCATCTTTCCCTCGGACTCCAACTTCCCCATTGTAATCTCCAAGTCCAAAGTCGAACCTTATTATTTAGGTCTCAGAAGCCTAAGAACATATTGCGAAAAGAAAATCTTCTGATCGTGCCTCGGAAGAGGTCTCCACGTTTCAGAGAATACATCGATCAAATTAAATTGACTTGTCTTGATCGAAGATAACAAGATGGTCACAGGGAGCTCTATGACAATTCAAGCCTGATGCTTGCTGGTTGCTTCACCGAGAAATACAAACCACTGTCGACCGTTGGTCACTGTAGGTGCTGCATCCCCTTGTGGTATTGTCCGGGTCTAAACATTGTACAAGCCCCGGATACGAAGGGATCATGATACCAGTCGTAGGAATAAAGTGCTATATATCTCTTGTGGAGACCATGCACGAAGCGCTTTGTCGTAACTCATCGTCTCCTTATCCTTTCCTTTGGCATTAGGATTGTAGTGGAGATGAGATAGATCCTGAAGAAGACCATCTCGCAAAATCTCTCCACCACCAGGAGAGATTGCCCAGCGGGACGAGGCTAACTGGATGGCTGGACGGTTCAACATCCTTGATACCAAAAGTGAAGCCGACATACGTGTTGTAATTTGTTGCAGGATGTGCGTTGCGGCAATCCATTCCTTATCGCCGACTCGCCGACAGGACTTCTCCCAACAACCCATCGCCGACCACCAAAACATTATCTCCTAACATAATCTCCGCTTTCGACCTGTAGCTGCGTGTCTGTCGTTCGTTTGCGCAACCGCCCATATTAGGCAATAGCTCGGCCCTTGCAAACCGTTGCCATGATGAAAACCTCGGCGGACCCTCCATCATCTTCCTACGACCAGCAAACTGGCACTGGCTCCGTAGCCACAGCCTTTGTCTCTCCCAGCGACCCTCCTGCATCTCCTGCACCTCCTGCACCTCCTCCTCCTTCTTTGCTCTCTTCTTCAGCAGGTGTCCCTCCCGCTTCTCAGGATCTGTCTGTGTCTCCTGCAAGCCCTTCGCTCGGGAACATCGACCCGAGCCTCGTCGAACCGGGTCACAACAATGCCGCCTCTCGCCCCGTCCGCAAGAGGAACCGAAAAGCTCTCTCCTGCAAACCCTGCAGGAACATGAAAGTAAAATGCGATCGTTCCATGCCGTGCGATCGGTGCGTCAAAAATAACCGAATTAGTGACTGTACGTATGATGGAGAACCAGAATCTAAAAAAGTCTGCATTGCTGGAATCGTGGAAGGATATAGCGGTGGCACTTTCGACGAAGCAATTGTCGGCAAAGAACTGCCGATTCCGAACAAATTTGCAACCAAGGGACCTTCCGACAAAGAATCGTTCAGTATGCACGTCCGTAAGGTTGGCACCGCCATCACTCATTATAAGGGCGGGAAAGCGCGGTATGTGGGGGGGTCACATTGGGTTCATCTCTTCGGTGAGGTAGGATCTTCACCAACTTAGTTAGCTACTGCATCCACTAATCGACTGGTCCAGTTCGAAGAAATCGGCCCTTGGTATCTCCATCGGATGAAAGACTTTACTGTGTGTCGCAAAGAGATCAAATATCTCAAAAAGTGCTTCAAAAACAAGGGACGCCATAATTTTCCACTTTGCCCCATGCAACCCATCAGCGCGAAGGAAATATCTACCCTGGTGCCGAAACGGCATCTGGCAGAGATTTACGTCAGGCGGTACCTGGATACCTTCGAAAGAACCCACCCTCTCTTCCACGAGCCAACTTTCCGCCGTGAGTTGGACAATTTCTGGAATGATCATACTACCGTTGGGGCGCCCTGGCTTGCTACGTTCTTCATGATGATGTTCCTGGGCTGTTGGTTTCTCCCTCTCTCCCAAGATACCGAACGACATCGAGACATTTTAGACAAGTTACTGGATGGCGCTCAAGCCTGCATGCTGGCGAGTAGTTTTCGTACTAAGAATACCATCAACGTCGTTCGTGCCTACTGCTTAGTAATAATTGCAAAGCAATGCGACGCGCTCTCCCATGATGATTCCAACGTTGTTTCAATCACCATGGCTATGATCACTCAAATCGCTATCATGGGGTGAGGCTCTCTCTTCCCCCATACCATTTCGTAACCGCTGAGCTAACCACCCGGCCTCTTTAGTGGTGTTCATCGAGACCCCGAGCATTTCAAAGATATGCCAAGCCTAGAGAAATTTACTCGTCGGCGAGTCTGGAACACCGTCCTTTACATGAATTTCCAAAATAGCATGGACGGCGGGATGCCATTTCTTCTTGGCCCCAGCGTTTATGATTGCCCACCACCGCTCAATCAAAATGACAATGATGTTGTCACGGAGTCTGCAAGCTGGCATCCACCTAGTGTTGTCACAGATTGCACGCATCAGATCATCCTTCGCTCCGTTATTTCTATTGGGACGGAGATAATAACACCCATTAATAACGCTGACGCTGAGATTCTACCGTATGAAACTGTTATGAAGTACGACTATCGGCTTACTCGTATTTTAGACGACTTACCACGCTCTTTGTCTGCTGAGCGATATGCCGGTTCCCGACTGGACTATCGGGCTCGCTTGGTAACCCAGAAACAAATGATTGAATTCTTCATCCGTTCAATCCTGCTTGTTCTCCACCGGCCATATTGCCAAGGTGCAGAAAGCAAGGAGCAGTTTCCCAATAGTTACTTTACCGCCCTTCATCATGCTACTGCCTATATCGGGGGTCGAAAACAGCTCTCGAGTGATAGGACAGAGAACTCTATCAACGGTATTTGGCTTGCCGAAATATTCAAAGAAATGTTCACATTCTCTTTTCTCCTTTGCTATGCCGACATTCGCAGGCGCGATAATTATGACTTTCGTAATGATGGGCTTGATGGGCTTTCAGATGAGACGTATAAGAGCATCATGGAGAGTCGACAGATGAGCGAGGAGGAAGCAGTTATCTCAGAGCACCACTTCCAATTATATGTTGCCACTGCCATCAAGATCCCCTCCCTATTTGCTGCCCGGGATGGCAATTCTGTCGTTTTTTCGGAGGAATATGTGGCCGAGCTCAACCAAGCTGTTATGGCCGCTGCACGGAAAGTTAGAGTATCTTTAGGGCTCCCACCTCTGATTCTCGACCAAAATCATGCCCTAGGCGAGAGAGACAGTGCAATGGAGAGTGCACCAGGCGTGGTTCACACGGAAACTGTAGCAAGTGCCTCCCCGCCGATAATGACACCTGACGACCAATCCAGTATATCTCGAATTGGTACCGTTGCCGACGCGCAGCTTTATGGAAACCAGGACTACGGAGCAATGCCCTCAGAACTTTTTGTAAGCACTCCAAAGATGGCGAATATTTATCATGCCTTCCCATGCTAACTAGCGCTCAATAGGACTCATTGATGAACGATCCCAACCTCATGCTCGATGAGTTTTTTACGTCCTTCGTTTTTGGTGGGTTTCATTAGATGAGAACACTGCAAATGAATTAAATGTGTAACTCTCCTGTACTATACCAACACCGTCTGTGTGGGTACCTAAAAGATACTAGTCTCCAAATATTCCAGATCCATGTATATAAGCGCTTATCTCGATATTTGCTGAAGTATTTCTTTGTATATTTGCATTCGGATATTCTCGATAATAATTTTATACTATACCAGCTTTATTCTTCAGCGCGGTTTTGTGTTACACTTTGTTTGACCCCGAGAGCTTACCCGAAATCCCCAGTTCCGACACCAACAAGGTATGGAGCTGCTGCTTTGGGTGTGGAGCCAAATTTTGTAATTGTCGCGTTCTGAGTGGCTAGAGAGACGTCCCAGACCGGATTGAAGACGTCAGTGCCGGCAAGTTTGCGGCATAGGTTTGCGAGGGATATCGCCGGATTCCATGCAGATGATGGAGCTGACATTACTCGCGTCCCCAACCTTTTTTCTCTTTTCAAGGCACATAAAGGCGGCGTCGATTTCTCAGCTTTTCACCGGTCCAAGTGTCCAGACTCGTCGATTTTTGATATCGAACATCCGGATTACTAAGTTTGCCGTCGACCAGCGTCAATTAGACAGGCAATATAACGATAGAAACTCGTGCTGATTCTCACGATCGAGTCGCGACCACCAATCGAAGTGTACGGTACTTTTACTATTCCATAATTCGTAGTCTTCGTTTTACCCCGCTTTTCGTTCAACCGTTCGAACGGAATTGAAATCTACAGGGAAGCTAACAGCCTGCTTCCAGGCATCCTCACCAGTCTGTGCATCCAGATCCGCTGATTGGCCGATTTTCTTTTCCGCTCTGTGTACCAGAATTGGTAATTTGGTTGCATCGCAGGCCAGCTACCCTCGATCGGGTACCTCGTGCGCACGGTGTACGCTGTTGTTGCAGACTGAGCTAACATTTTATTTTCGTATTATTGCCATCCCAGCCGGGGCTTTACATAGAAAGTACTTAGTACAAAGCACCTAGGTGCCTAGGTACCTCCTATTAGACGATATATTAGCGGCCATCAAATGTAAGTACCTACTTGCATGCATGCATGCATGTAGCTGTGCTCCCCTCCAGCTCCAGCTCCTTCCTGCTCTGCGGTTGAAATCAATTTCGAGGACTATTTGATCTGCGGGGCCGTGTCCGTATACGTCTACGTGACCTTGACTTGGACATATGCTCTAGTGTATACCTACCTACTTTGGCCGGGCAATTAATGTCCGTATAGTTACCGTATATCGCCATAGCTTGGCCACCCCCGCAATCAAGGCCTATTCGCAGGTGTATAAATATTCGGACGACTGACCTCCTCCCCTTCTTCTTCCTTTTGCCATGTGGGCTCGCACTGTAGCAAGCCGTAGATTCACCTCTCTCCTCCGCCATAACATCCAACGACACAATCGATACGTTACAATGTCCAGTAAGCTCACCGGCCATCAGAATTCCCAGCCCAGGGACTACGTCGAGGACCGTGACACCAAGTCCCAGGATACAACCTACGCTACCAGTAACGGCGCTCCCCATCCGCATCCATATGGCACTCAAAGAGCTGGCGAGAATGGTCCCCTCTTGCTCCAGGACTTTCACTTGATTGACCTGTTGTCTCACTTCGACAGGTATAATGATCTCCGGCAAATTTAAGCTCTACTTATTTGCGTTTTTACTCACATCAGCGTCTCCCGTTAGAGAGAGAGTTCCCGAGCGTGTCGTGCATGCGAAGGGCTCAGGGGCCCATGGGTACTTCGAATGTACCAATCCAATCTCTGATCTCACCGTCGCCGATTTGTTCTCGAAGGAGGGAAAGCGATGCCCTCTATCCATTCGATTCTCCACTGTCGGCGGAGAGTCCGGCTCCCATGACTGCGCACGGGACCCTCGCGGTTTCGCTGTCAAATTCAGGTACGTTTCACCAGCTTTGTCACTTTCAACAACGTTCTCACTAACTCTCCACTCTCCCATCTCAGAACCGTTAGTTCAATTGCTCCTTACAATTTCCAAATCGACCTCAATGCTTACCGATATACAGGACGAAGGAAACTGGGATCTTGTAGGCAACAATACCCCAGTGTTCTTCCTGAGGGATCCAGCCAAATTCCCACACTTTATCCACACCCAGAAGAGACACCCGGCAACTCACCTCAGTGGTGGAGATGATTCTACCATGTTTTGGGATTATTTGAGCCAGAATCCAGAGGCCGTCCACCAAGTCATGATTCTCTTTGTAAGTTTTCGCCTTTCTACAAAGATGAACATTTCAAACAAGCTAACAATTCTTATTCAGGGCGACGTAAGTTCTGCCACAATGAGCCTCGTTTTCTGCATCCTTCTTTCTTTTTCTCGTTCTTCATGAGCTAACATTCATCTATCAGCGCGGTATCCCAGATGGCTATAGGTACGTTTCGTAAATTTGCTTGTGGATGGGTCGGTTCTAATAGTAGATGCTGCAGACACATGAATGGATATAGCGGCCACACCCTCAAATTTATCAACAAGAACGGTGACTGGGTATATGTACAACTTCACTGGAAAACGAACCAAGGGATAAAATGGATTCCAGCTGAGGAGGCAAATAGCCACTCCCCAGATCACTCCCAGAAAGACCTCTACTACTCCATCGAAAAGGGAGACTTCCCCAGCTGGACTCTGTTTATACAAACAATGACTCCGAAAGAAGCAGAAAAGCTATGGGAGGAACAGAAGATTAATGTCTTTGACCTGACCCACGTTTGGCCACAAAAGCAATTCCCATTAAAAGAAGTAAGATCGATGCCAATAATAAACTTCAAGCCGACGTAATCCGTGCTAAACCCATTTCCACAGGTCGGAAAAATTGTTCTAGATGAAAACGCAAAGAATTATTTTGCGGAAATCGAGCAAATTGCTTTCAGTCCATCTCATCTCGTCCCCGGGATTGAGCCTTCTGCAGACCCTGTCCTACAATCCCGTCTATTCTCATACCCAGATACTCACGTGAGTTCTCCCTCCCAAATCAGCTTCTTATACGCTCAAAACTAACGAAGGTTTCCACAGAGACACCGAATCGTACGTGCTGGCAAATTTGCAACCCCGCTTCCAAATCAGTGGAAAGGTTTTAATAACTTGAACTAGGGCACAAACTACCAACAATTGCCAGTTAACGCCCCTCGATGTCCATTCCGTCTTGCCAATTTCCAACGTGATGGTGCCATGGCTTTCCATAACCAGGGAGGACGCGCTAACTACCTGTCGTCTATCGAGCCTATTGCGTTTAAACCTCCAGCCATCGATATCGATAAGACTCACGGCCACTTTATCGGCAGTGCTGTTAGCTATCTGTCTTCTATCCGCCAGGAAGATTTCAATGCTCCGCGAGCTTTGTGGGAGAGAGTTTTTGACGAAGACGCAAGACAAAGATTTGTCAAGAATATTTCTGGACACATGGCCAACTGCCACCACCCAGACGCCATTAAGAGAATGGTCACTATATTCCGTGAGGTGAGCGGAGATCTAGGATCCCGTCTCGAGAAAGCTACCGGTGTTCAACCGTACCCCAATATCAAAGATCTGAGCTTCAATGGCACTCATAACGGAATTGATGAGTCCAGCTTCAAGGTTGCGAACAATATTGTATCAGATAAATTTGGGCAAAATACAGGAAACAACAATGCTGGACCAAGATATGGAACACACAAGGACGAAACAAAGCAGAAAGATGGTAAGCTATAAGTGCACTGACTGATGGTTTGGACCCGGACTATGAAATCCCCCCGCTCGTGGTTTGGGTTACATTTATCAAGTCATGTTTTTCCTTGCTGCTTTTTTTTTTTTTTTTTATTGTTGACTTTCCCATCTCCGTTCTCCGTCCTACCCTTCCGAGTTCCTGTGCTCTAACGGTTTCTTATCATTTGGCTCTTTGGTTGAATTTAGGTATCAGATCCAACCTCTAATCACCGGCTGGAGGTTAAGGTATCAGATTGAATGATGGTTAAGAAAATATATTGTCCCTTCGGGAACATGGACAGAAGAAGGGTCCCATTTTTACCTAAAGCTTTCACTTGCTTTCTCAAGGTGTTTCTACATCGCGCGCGTGCTTGCTCAATTTAGTTTTTCTATGACCCGCAAGTTCCTGAGAAATTTTATTTGCGCCTATGGTTTTAATTTTCTTAAGTTATACTTAATGTTTTCCAGGCCGGATATCAAAATGAATGACTGAGAAAGTCAGAGTAGAAGTTGCGTTTTATGTGCCTAAAGAATGGACTAATTCATAAGATCGATCTCACTTCCAATTACAATTACACCGCGAAGAGAAAACTGTTCTAGATTTGCTCCCAGTTTTAATTTCCAGCGCGGCTAGAAGGAGCTTGCTGCGTTCGATTGCAGGGCATTTACCTCGGAAATAAGTGTTAAAGCTCGATGGTGCCAAGAGTACTCGAGTGGGTGGCCCGAGACGAGGCCTCGCGACGAGGCCATCGTCCGGCTCAAGAGAGAGGCATCGAGTCGCGTTTCGACATCCTCCTATCATCTTCCGAAAACCGGGTTCGAACTAAGTTTGACGATACGTAGGATCAGCCATGAACAGACAAGTTCCTTTCCTATAATAGTCCCACAGGTCCGCCAGATGGATGATAGTTCGTAGCCTAAGTTTGGCGACCGAATATCCAAACTAGGTTACGCAACTACAATACAAACAATCTTACAATGAGAACCAACGGCTCGAACGGCGCGGCCCAAAACTGGCGTAATGAAAACAGAACCATCCAGATTCTAAATGCAGCCGAAGCGGGAGGATATGGGGTCATTGCTGCGATCGTGTATGTCCCCGCCAGCTAGCAAGCTCATTTACTTGTGTCTGTGTCCCCCCCCACTGACCGTTTACATTTGATAGCTACAATCTTGAACAAATCGTTGCAATGGTCAGAGCTGCGGAACATAAACGATCGCCCCTCATCCTACAGGTCTTCCCATGGGCAATCGCTTTTTCCAACGGGCTCCTCATTCATGCGGCAGCCCAGGCAGCAAAGACCGCCACCGTGCCAGTAGCCGTTCATTTAGACCACGCTCAGGATGAGGATATGATCCGCCTGGCAGCCGATACCCTCCCTTTCGACAGCATTATGGTGGACATGTCGCATTACGAAAAGAAGGAGAATTTGCGCAAGACAAAGGAGTTGGTGGCATACTGTCACGCCCGTGGTATATCAACGGAAGCAGAGCCCGGGAGAATCGAGGGTGGAGAGGATGGCATCGCCGATACAGCAGACTTAGAAGGCCTGCTAACTACTGCTGAGGATATCGAGGACTTCCTAGCAACCGGTGTGGACTTTTTGGCCCCCAGCTTTGGAAATGTCCATGGAGAGTACGGGAAGAAAGGCCCGCAGCTGGACTACAAGAGGTAAGCGGTCAGAAGGAGCACAGAGAGAGAGGAAGCTGCTGATGCGGGGGTAATACACGTTGGTAGATTGCACGATATTCGCACGGCGATCAACAAACGGGTTCGAATAGTGCTCCACGGAACCAACGATTTCCCCGAAGACATCATGAAACGGTGTATCAAGCAGGGTGTGTCCAAGGTCAATGTCAACAAGCTAGTTTTAGACGACTATCTCGTGCATCTCGAAAGCAACGCCAGCAAGCTAAGTCTCACGAAGCTGATGGAGGAAGGCGTCGATCATGTCATACGGTTAATGGAATGGCAGATGGATGTGTGTGAGTCAACTGGGAAGGTGTTAAACAAATAATTTATATATCGAGACAAAGCCTGGATAAGGAGGGGAGATTGCCGATTCGTCAGCGGGCATGCACGGGCTGTGTGATATATCAGACCGGGGACCACAATTCGATAGCCACAATTCGATCACTAATCGAGGTGTACGGAGGATCCATGCAGCAGGCCGAGTGGGTAATCCGAAGAGCGATATCAGTTTACTTTCTACCATACCATTATTAATTATATTCCTTAAAAATGAAAATAAACGAAAACCATGGATTGTAGTCGCCGTGGGAAGGTTAGCGTTCTGCATGCACTGAACTGCAGCCGCGGTAGTATGGTAACCAGGTACCTACTAAGGAAAACCTGTTGTATACTGAAGTATTGGAGGTGTAGAGAACGAGCCAAGGAGCTCATGACAAACATGCATTTGTATTTTATAGCAGACCATATTAAACCCCTCAATTTTCACATTCGTCGCAGAATTCCATGGAAATTTGTCAGCTTTCTCCATTGTCAAACCAGGCGACTTTAACAACTTGATCTCTTGGAAATTCCCATCCACTTGCCCTCGGGATGAGGAGCTCTTGAGACCTTGAAGCGACATGCTGACGTCTTCATGTGCAGATATCGATGTAGCTATCTCTCTGTATCTATCTGTATTAGCTCTCTAGACGAGTGCGGCAGCATGACGCCAGCAGACCAGGCAGCAGCCCGACTGAAGCACGGTGCTTCGGTAGAGCCGTAACGTTTCAGAGAGCGGGTCGAGAAGCTTTAGCGAGACCCGTGGCTGAATTGAGATTCCCCAAGTAAGACCACTGTCCAAGCCGGGTGGCCGTGTTCTACACGTACATGCAGGTCAGCGGAAATTGTCGTTCTGTTTGTTTCCGCGATATCAACCGTGAGAATGATATCTTATCGTCGATATATATACACGCATATGGCCATATAATATAATACCGTGGATCGATCCGGCGCAGATGAACGAGACTCGAAATCGGCGTCCTGCATCCTGCAAAAACAGGGCTGAGATCTAGGGACATACAAATGCAAGAAAAAAATAAGCTGACCACGCGAGAGGCTGCGGTTTGCAAACAATTCATCTCTTGATCGATCGGAACAGAAAATTTAATTAAATTAAACGGCCTTGAAATGCCTCCGACTCAAACGATCGAACGACTCTCCGACTCGACTCCTTCCTTCCTCCGCGGTTCCCCAGAGACATGTGCATATGTGCCGACGCTCGCCCAGGTAAGTGCTTAGTCGTTTTCTCCCTGGATTCCGTCCGGAATTTGACATGGACCCGCTGCGCTGCATGGTGCAGGGCTACCTACCCAAGCAGGCAGATGGATTGTCGCTGGCGCCTCCGCTGTCTGACACCCTGCCGCAACCTCATTTCGAACCTTGAACAGGGAAAAAACCAAGAGACAGAAAGAAAGAGGGAAAGAGAGAAAGAAAGGACGATTATGGAATATATATATTATTCCAAGTACTTTAATAGGTCATATATCTCGCTAACATGCTTGGCCGTCGTCTATATATCAGTTGCACGTTCGCCAATTTCATGGTTTCACGGTAGACCAGCAGCATCGCGGCATCGACATCGACATCCACCATGGGGCTTCCTACTCCCACCTCTCAACATGAACACTCCGAGGCTCAGTCGGGCACCAGCGCCGGTTCTGTGACCAGCTCTGCCAAACATCCACACGACACAACTCACCGACAGCTTAAAGAGCGCCATGTGCAGCTCATCGGTATCGGAGGCACCATTGGCACCGCCCTGTTCGTCGCAATCGGACGCGGCCTCGTTCTGGGCGGACCGGCCAGTCTGTTTCTAGGTTTCACTCTTTGGTATACTAAACCCCGCCAGAACCAATTATCACCAACTCGAGAAACGAAGCATCGGTTCTGACTAGAAACACAGGAGTACTGTTGTTCTCTGCGTCAACAACAGCCTCGGTAAGTGCATTCTCAAAATTTCGCCTCTCTTCAGTTTCGAACCTATAAACTAACCTTTCTTATCTTTTACAGCGGAGATGGTTTCTTACCTTCCGATATCGTCACCTTTCATCCGGTTCGCGGGCCGTTTTGTCGACGATGCCTTTGGTATCGCAACTGGCTACAAGCACGTTAAACATTTATCCTCTCCATGTTTCTCTACGATCCACGTTTCTAATTTTATATCCAGTTTCTTCATATTTGAAGCCATGATGGTGCCATTCGAAATAGTGGCGTCCAGTAAGCCTACTATCCTCTTCCTCAGCCCTTTCATTTTATCTAGATTTGCTAATTCCTATAACTTCGTTAGCTTTCATACTAAACTTTTGGCCTGGTGTTGCTACCATTCATCCTGCCATCATCATCAGCACCATAATTGTAATCTATGGGTAAGCCTTTAACCAGACGTGGGCTATACTTAAGGCTTTCTGCTAATATTGTTTCCTCCTTTGTTCAGTTGCGCCAACCTCTTCACGGTCAAATGGTACGGCGAAGCTGAGTTTTGGATGGCCCTGGGCAAGGTCATATTGATTGTTGGGCTATTGCTTTTCACGCTCGTCACAATGCTGGGTGGGAACCCTCTCCACGATAGATTTGGATTCCGATACTGGAACGAACCTGTAAGTTTGCTGCGCGTAGCACGGTTTATAAGAATCATATCTAACGGTTGCTGCTGTTGCTCATGTAGGGTTCATTTGTTGAATTCTACCACAAGGGTTCTCTGGGACGCTTCATGGGCTTTCTCGCCTGTTTCATACAAGCCAGTTTCACTATCGCAGGACCTGATTATGTTAGCATGGCCGCAGGAGAGACCGAAAACCCTCGAAAGACCCTGCCCAAAGCCTTTAACGCGGTATTTTTCCGCTTGACAGCATTCTTTGTTCTCGGATCCCTGGCCGTCGGCGTGCTGGTGCCCTCTGATTCCGTCGAATTGATCGATATTTACATCAAGGGGAAACCTTTGGCGGGAGCGGCAGGTTCCCCGTACGTTCTTGCTATGCAACGTCTGAAAATTGGGGTTCTGCCTCACATTGTGAACACACTTGTCTTTACATCCGCCCTTAGCGCAGGCAACTCCTATGTCTTTTGCGCCAGCCGCTGTCTCTTCGGGTTGGCCCTCGAGGGGAAAGCTCCAAAGGTATTCCGGCGCACAAATAAACTGGGTGTTCCGGTATACTGCGTGCTGTTGGTTCTTTCCTTTTCGTTGTTGGCGTTTCTGGCGGTGTCCGCAGGGACAGCGGTGGTACTGAATTGGTTCATCGGACTTGTGACCTCTGCGCAGTTGCTCAACTATGCGATCTGCAGCTTCACCTATATCAAATTCTATCGGGCGTGCGTAGCTCAAGGGATCGATAGGTCCAAGCTGCCCTTCCGGGGTATGCTGCAGCCGTACACGGCTTACTACTCTCTCGTTCTCACCTTTGCGATGACATTTGTGGGCGGGTTTTTTGTCTTCTTGCCCGGATTCTGGGATGTACCGACCTTCTTCTTCAGCTACACGATGCCATTTCTGTTCCCGGTGATATTCATCGGCTGGAAGTTGATCAAGGGCACCAAATGGGTGAGAAGCAAGGATGTGGATTTGGTGGAGGGGTTGGACGAGATCGAGGCGTATGAGAGCAGCTACAAGGAGACTCCCACGAGATTTACAGTGTTCCAACAGAGACTGGTGAGCCGGGCGAGGAGGAGGATTGGACTGGTGGAGAAAGAAAAGAGCGAGAGCGTGAATTGATAATAACTACTTTAATTTTGTAATATTTCCTTATTTTAACTATTCGTTCATGTGTAGATAGATACATGCACTCACGGTGGTTAACTAAATTCGTTCTACCACGATTTAAAGTAGCGCATTCGGAAGGAGGTCTTCCGACATTCTGGTCAATAATAATGAATTAATGTAATTAATATAACGTAGAATATATCGAATGCATGTCCGATTTGGGTATCGGCCACAGCCCGGCTCGAGATGTTACATAACAGTTACGGCACCTGAACCACCGATTGGACGATTCTGGAGACGTCGCACGACGCTATCTCGAGCCAACAGATGTGTGCTGTCCGCGTCAAGGCCCGAGGCCAACCGGGCGTCGACGTCGTCCTGATTCTGATTCTGTCGACGGGAACTAGGTTCGAGACAAACCCGAAAAGCTTTCAGCTCATCGAGCCACCGGTTGAATTCAAATCATCGCGACATCGACGTCGACATCGAATCGAATCGAATCGTGGCAGTTGCTTTAATACCAACGGTCGCTGGCTGACAAGGCGTTTATTTACTTATTTATTTATTTTCTATCAGCCGGGTTAATAAAGCTTGGCTCGAACGCCGGACCTGTTTGGTCTCCGAGCTCCCCGGAACGTTTATCTTGCGATTAACGATAGATAATTGTATTGCAATTTCTATTCTCTCGACTTCATCAACTCTCAACTTCGTCCGTTAAGTTCGTGCACAACCCATCGAAGCGTACCAAGCAGGTAAAAATATCGAGTCGCCTCTTTCGGTTCCCGCTGCTTTCTTTTTCGCCACCCAGTCAAACCCGACCGGACCAGTTCGATTCCTGCAGCCTGATGACCGACAAGGAGAAACACCATAAGGCCTGCGACGAATGCCGTGAGTTCTTGCCCGCTCCAGCTCCAGCTCCAGCTCCCATGCTTCAACAACCACCGGCTAATAATCGACCCCCATCCTCGCATATAGGCATCCGAAAACTCAAATGCCCCGGCGAATATCCGTCCTGTTCTCGGTGCGTCCGAGATGGCGTCCCCTGTGTGTACAGCCTGCAAAAGACCATGGGCAGACCGAGAAAGCGACGGAGGAGCGACGCCCTCAGAGCCCACCACGCAGCAACCTCCAGCAAAGGAGACATCGCATACATCAACGTTCGCTCCGGCGATTCCAACGGCGACATTACGAGCAACGGAGGAGGCCAGTGGCTGGGTGAGGACTTGTTCCTAGGCGACGACAACAGATTGTTGGATCTGAATATCCTAGGGCCAACAGATGGGTATGAAAGAGAAACCATCGCTCTCCAGTTACCACCGAGCTATGCTAATGCAAATCAAAACCTCGTAGACACCATCACCATATCGCCGGCTGCATACCACTCCCATCCACAGGCAACGGAAGCAATGGCCATTTTGACCCAACTCTCACAGGCTCCAGCGACGGCGCAGAACCAGACCTTGACACCTTGTTCAATCCTTCCGTTCAAAACATCGACTTTTCATCCCTTCTCACCGACATCTCTACCTCCCAGGATACTTCCAAAACAGAATCACCGGCGACATCGGCACCTTCCCATCACCACTGCTCGTCAAATTACTCTCAACCAGTTCTCTCCAATCTTATCGACCACTCTAAGATACCCCTGGATGTCGGAACTGCGATGTCACCCAAAGATGTCACCGCGTTTGGCGTTAGAGCGGATCTGTCTTTGGGATTGAACTGCGACTGTCTCTTGCACTTCTTCTCCGCGATCATGACCTTGAAAAAGATGATATACAACCCCGTCCACCTGTCCCCTCCCACACCCTTTTCAACTCCGCCGCCGCCGATCAGCCTCGAAGACATCACGGCTATCAGTTCCACTGCCATAGAAATCACAAAGACCAGCCTAAAATGCGACAGCTGCAACATGTGTTTCACAACCCTTATGAACGTCGGCCAACTCCTCGGCCTTCTATTACGAGCCTACAGCCAGTTCCTCCACACCTCCAGCAGCGCTATGCCCCGCGCCGAGGCAAAGAATATAGTGGATAACGAGATGGACAAGATTTTGGATATCCTCGGTCAAGTCGAAATCAGATCCTTAGCCAGGCACGGTATGGTTCTCGACCAGGAAACGAGAATAACAAAAGACATGGTGGGACGAGGCGTCATCGAGAGGATAGCAACCGGTAATTGGATCGGAGACCGGAATCCGCTGTGTTTAAAAATCGTCAACATGGTTCGAGGACTCGCAGATGGCCTCCTCTGCGGGGTCGGCGTTGGCGAGTGTGTGGGTGGACAATGCAACTCCGGTTTGAATACGATCTCGTAGGATCTCAGGTGCGCTGTTTGGGTGAAATTTAAAAATATATACATATTCCGGCGGATTTTTATTTATTTATTTATTTATTTATTTATTGGGAAGGTTTCAGTCACGGCGTTAAATATTTCTCGGGTTATCCACAAATCGCAAATTGTACGATTATTGGTCTGTACACCAGCTTTGGATTTTTGCGTCATGTTTTTGATCTATGGTGTAACAGCTTGCAATCTTTTTTTTCTTATCGCACGGCGCAAAGGCATCAGGGAAGTTAACCCTATGGATATCAACTATCTCCTCATCTACCTATTAACTTCCTGTTCTACTTTTGCAAGAATGTCCCGAGAGAGCTTTCTCATCATCGATGTTTGGATTGATGTTGTCAAATCAAACATAACCACACTTGCGTGTACAGTAAACTTCTCAACATATTAAAGGTACAGCCAAATGATAATATATTTTACAGGGTCCGCCTTTACTGAAGCTTGCTTTTCAAAACTCCGGCAACCGTCTCAAGTGTCAAGGCTAAAACCCCAACTCCTATTTTAGCAACATCTTTAAAGGTCAACCCCCGTCTCCGAAAGAATAGATTCGAGGCGCCGACTCCAAAGATTAAAAAGAAGACAAGAATTTTTCTAATTCTCGACTTCCAAATACCCTGCTCGGTCTTCTTGATGATCCAGTCGCTGTAAACAGGGAAGTAAGACCGATATGTGAAGCGTACTTGTGAATGTCTATTTCAACTCTAGATCAGAACTCGTGACATCATAGAGATAATTGAAAGTGGTACTCACGGGTACGTGGATGAGTTCCAACCGTCTTCTCTTACATACCACTATATTTCGTAGGCTATGTTAGTAATATCTCTTTGCTACGCAAGTCATAGATTTAAACACCTTACCGATTTGAATTGTCGATTGTGGAAGACAGTATTCTTCATGCTTTCTTGTATCCAGTTTCTATGCCATACCTCTGCCTCTTTCTTGATCTCAACCTCGCTAGCATCGCCTTTTAGAACCGGGGTTACGATACTAAGCGCATATCTAACCATATTCTCCGACGCTAGAATAACACTAGAATGGCCGGTTACCGTATTGGGTCCCACCAACATGAAGAAGTTTGGAAACCCAGTATTCACAGAACCATTATACGCGGCAGGTCCCCCGAGTTTCTTCCAGTGCTCCGAGAGATGCTCGCCATTCCGACCAATGATGTCCAATGGGGCCACCCACTCGTTCGTCTTGAAACCTGTGGCCATCACGACTACGTCCGCCTTGTACACTGCACCAGAAGCTGTGTGTACAGAATCTTCGGATAGATGCGTCACATCGTCCTTTGTGAGGAGGATTTTCGAGGAATTCAAACTCGGAAGATAGATATCATCGTATATTCTTCTCTTGAAGCCGGTAGGGAAATTAGGTACCAGCAGACCCCAGTACTTCTCCGGCGCGTTGCGTTTGATGTGGTGGATGCTCCATCGTTCCTGGAGAGCCCTCACTCTGTCGCCAATGGAGCCATTGCGGAAGGCGAGCCATCCAAACTCTATACCCGAAAAGAGTAACCATCTGGCGAAAAACTGCGAACCGGGGAACAATTTAAAAAATGCGGATGACCATTTCTCGTAGCTTTCAGGTGGTATGCCGGGGAAATGGGGTCGTGGCAGAATCCAATGCGGGGACCGGATAACCTGGGTTAGAGACTTGACTTTGGGTTCGAGGGCGGGAACGATTTGCGCGGCAGTACCTATCTCATTCTAGTTAGCTCAGTCAAACATTTGGTTTAGGATAAAGACTGGTCATAGTTCACATCCGTTCCCGAGAATCACCACGTCTTTGCCTTCTATTTCAACACTGTGGTCCCAAAAGGCCGAGTGGAATAATGAGCCCTTGAAGTTTTCCATGCCCTTTATATTGATGTCCGCCGGTTCGACTAGCCCGCCGACCGCCGTGAATAGGACTTTACACTCGTGGGTCCAAGTGTCACCAACCTGGCCGATAATGGCGGGGGTCTTCTTGTTCTTTTTGTGCTTGCGATCGAGCTTTAGCTCCCAGTCCGCGACCGCCCGCTTGCGCAGACGAACGGACCATATCTGCCGTGCTTCGTCGTACGTTGCGGACTCGACTTCCGTGTTAAATGTGATGTGAGGTCGAAGGTTGTAGTCATCGCACACTTTTGAAAAGTAATCGTGCAGCTCGGGTCCTGTATTACGTCAGTTCTACGTATGTTTTCATGCCACCGTGTACTTCCTATGGGGATGTGCCAGGTACCTTGCGGATAAAAAGTGGACCAGTTGGGATTTGTAGCGAACGAGAACGAATATGCCAATGCGGGACTGCGATATGCATGCAACGGGAGATATCGAGATTCGGTGGTCAGCAAATAGCGCCCAAGCGATACAGAGCGAACGTTCTCCGCGAAGGAAGTTCTGATACCGGGATGATCCGATTACTTACACATCGCAGGCAACACCTATATTTAGGAGGTTAAAAACGGTTCCGTTCGTATATGCAACGGGATTAGGCGAGAAGGGAGAGAATCTTACCTGGATAGGTATTCGCGTACCATGTTCCTCCAATGTCGCTGTGTCGTTCATATATGACAAAATCGGTGAGGTTGAGCCGCTTCTTCAACTGAATACCCATGCAAAGACCACTCTCGCCAGCGCCAACAATCAACACGGAAGAATACATCTCGAGCAAAGAAAATAGCGCCGGTTGTCACCGGTTCGAGAATTGGACAAGTACGAGACGGATGGTCGAATGGCCGGCAGGGGTAAAAATATATCGAATATGAGGTATTGTGGTGGTGGTATTTTGGTGGTCGACGTAACTGGGTTTGGTTGGTGAACTAGCTTCGATTCAAGCCCGAGCCAGACTGCAGCATGCGGACCGCTCCCTATTTTATCTTTTTTACAAATGCTAGATTCAATCCAGAGACAGGACTGCGCACGCTGCTCAAGGGTATTTTCTGTAGACAAGGGTATGATCTTAATTGCGGGGTGGCGTGCGCCAGAGCTCGCCGGGTCGCATCAGGATGTTAATACGATGCCGTCTCGGTCGGTCTCCCTCCCTTGCGACGGGTAGCTAGGTCCTCGAATGTCGCCAATTGTCAGGCGGGAAGAAGATAAACGATACGACAATACTTTGCAGAGAAAATTGTACAATTATGATTGTTCTCTGTTGCAATAACGAGAAGCTGCATGCTGAGTCGATGTTCGTTCCGCGGCCTGCAATGTGCCGCGGCTGGAAACCCGTTGCGAAATTTAATATGCACGTGCTGGCTCAGGGGTCCCGCACCACTTAACTGTTTATTATACAAACAAGTCGCAACTGTTTTAACCTGTCGTATGTATAATATAAGCTGTTTTCCCGATAAGCACCGATTGGTCAATTATATGAGCAATATGGATGCGTCGTTGCAATATACAAACCCGCTAAGGAAATTTCGAAGTTCGGTGGCGGATGCATCGATCATTCATGGGATTTTCTGTTTCGGAAAATGATGAAACGTAGTTACCATGCAATTCATTAGCCTGGGCACGCACGAGACCAAGCAATTTCTAACAAAAGTAATTTTGATGCAAAATATTCAACTCCGGACTCAAGTATCTGTAAATTTGCAGGTCCTATATTTAACTCGAGCAGTCGAAAGTAAGACGTTTTGCTACAAATCTGTAAACTAGTTTTCCAACAGCCATATCATATCATTTCATAGCGACTGAAACGCTTTAATGTTTGAATTTAGACGAGAATATGTCTGTTATATGTAGGATTCTGTATTTGAGTCGCTCAGCTGGAACTGAGCTCTACATGTTCTGAATCTGTACCCAGTAAAATTAGGAGGCTAAACTGAGTCTATATCGATATATCGCAAATATGAATATATTGTCTAGTGTCCAGTCTAATATCAGCTCAGAGCATCAAATAAATATCCAGGTGGGTATGTGTACGGTGTATAAAGTTTCATAGCACATGTGTAGATGCGAGTCTAGATTTCTTAACTAAAACCATAGATACAGTGCCAGAATCGACGGGTCACACTCTCGGCCGGCATATATCTCCTGATTCATTTATTTTGGCGATAGCGCCAGAGCAAGATATATTTGCGGATCAACTGGCAGTCTAGGAATCCGACCGAGGTTTCGGGACCTGCGATTGCAGTGTTTGAAGGCGCCTATCCATTAAATTGTTTCTGGATGATACATGATATCGATTAATAGCAGCTTACTTATCCATGGTTCCGGACATAGGCAGACCTGTATACACTGGTCATAAACTCACTATGCAGGGCAAGTTAACGGGCACCAGGCCTTTTTGGTGAGCTCACCAATATCAGCGATATTAAAGTAGAACATATTTCACAACGCCCAGGGAAAGCACCTCTGTGAATCTGATTGGGTCAAGTGACCTATGGAGGATAGCTTCGTCTCAAACCCAACGCTAAATCAGCCAAGTGGATAGCACGATCATACGGGCGCCACTGACGTGGCGATCAGAACAGTCGAAACTTCGTATAGCAAGTTTACTCTACCAAACCGGGGTGGGATTATATTATATTATCATCTCAGAGATATTCTGTATTAAATAAATATTCAGTGAGGATTTATGGTGGCTGTCTCACGAAGACAATTAATTGACGAGCTCACTGATTTAATATAAAGCTAGTTATATAGCGCTATATCTCTTTATGTCTCTCGTGTTAAAGCGCCAGGTTCCCATCAACATTATATTACTAATTAAAGGCCCCGTCAATTTCGGGTGTATTTCTTGATTGATGGGAATATATGTGCATACGATCGCGCGAGACAGACAGATATGCCAAGACAGCGGTCTAGAACGTTAAACTGGAAAAAGAATCGCCTCACAAAGTCAAGCCAGCTTTTAATTTTTTTCCCCGATCAAGTCTGGCGTACGTCCGGACGTCCACGCTATCAAATATGCAACCAAATATGCGTCATGCATGGCCAAACTCTACGGCTTCGATAGAATACATGGAAGTCTGTATTCTGGTGGTTCGCGCATGCATATGAGTCCTGCCAGCTAACACTCGCCAAGACCGAGAATTTAAGGAACGAAGGGCGAAATCCTTCGCACGTCGCGTTACCATGTTTCTCCGGTACTATTGAGATATGCAGTTTGTCATGTTAAGATTTATCGAAGCACTACGCCATGCGACTAAGTAATTAATAGTAAAAATAAATTATAAATTATAAATTATAAAATAAAATAAAATAAAATAAAATAAAATAAAATAAAATAAAATAAAATAAAATAAAATAAAATAAAATAAAATAAAATAAAATAAAATAAAATAAAATAAAATTAAATTAAATTAAATTAAATTAATGCGCATATCAAGATCGCCGAATAGCGGATTCCTGCCTGGACCGAAGCGAAGGCCACGAGTGAATCCGAAAGGGCTCCTGCCTAACTGGTGTACTTAGATGCTATAAATTCGGCTATCAAGCAGGTAGTACATGTAAGTACATGTGCGGTCCTACGAATGGAGTCGTAACAGCAAGTGCGCCAGCGGTGTATCAAGATCAACATGGCCATAGGCTGTCTGGTATTTACCCCGTGTCAGCACGCAGAGATTCTGTTGTCGGTGCAGGGACGTGGGCAGATAATTAACACTCCGTCAAACACTGGGCGTCTACGACGTCAAGTCCATCTCACCATTACCACTAGCTCCGCCAATCAACGCTCAGCTCAGATATATCAACCTTCGAGCCAGTCGATCGAATGAATGCATACGAATGTTGAACACACATTCCAGATTGTATTCAAATTCCTTGAGGGGAATTTCTCCAATCGGATCCGCGCAAACTGCCGTATCAGCAGGGAATAACAACAAGAATACTTCGTACATGATCAAGGACCCTCTGTCCAGCTGCCTTCCGTCCTCAGCAGCACCTGTCGAATACAGTCAATATCCCCATCGGACCGCCAAAGTTCTCGAAGGGTTCACGCCCATGGAGTTTCCCGTTCGAGTTTGGAAGGACGGTCTGTTTTGGCGGACAGGGCCAGAGACCATACCAAGCCGTTTCGAGCAGTTGGATGCATCATTGAATCACACGCAGGGGCCTCCCCTGTTCGGGCCAAGGTCATGGAAGGTTGGACTTACCTGTTTGTGGTCTGAGGATCCAAATCGCGCGCCATCTGGTCGACGAGCCTTCGAGAATGAGCGACGCCGCGCATACTGCCCGTTCTGGCACTCGACGAAGGGGGCACTAAAGTGACGGACTAGCTCGCTGCAGACGCTGCGGGATTAAAACGCAGGTCTCTGACGTTGGCGGAGGGTCATTCGCAGGGTCATTCGCAGGTGAAGCCCCCTATTGTAGAATGGAATCTGACCAAGCATGGAATGAGGCTAACCCTTCTGCCCCTGCCCTTGTCCGCAAGGAATTTTCTTTCTGCATTCTTTCCTTTTTCTCGATCTGATCACCTTAAAACTTTAAGCCCCCAATTTATAAAGCCGGCAGATCCACTGCCATCTTGCATATATCTTCACCACTGATTCGAACCTGATCTCCGACATCAGGTCGAAACGCCTCTGACAGACTTTAGCACCCCCCTCGTCAAGGCTTCGCCGACAGACACTTCAACAGACACTAGCAGATAGTAGATATCTAAATCAGACCACCGACTACATTTTGCTACAAAAGCTACTCGAAGGGACCATTCGCTTGGGAACTCTTCGCCAACCCCTCGCTCAATCCAAGAGAGAACCCACCTCGAACTACAACAACCCAAATCAACATGGAATTCGAATGGACATGTTGTCGCTGCAGGCAGTCGAACTCAACTTGCACCCGTTGTAACTGCAACCACTCTTATTGCAACATCTGCGCAAATCTCGTGCCTCGATGCACTTCCCAACCACCAATGCCCACATCAGCCTACTCGCCAATAACCTCTTGTGGCTATACATCATCCGGTAGCTCCTCGCCCGTTCTGCACTACGCCTCACTATACGATGAATCGATACGACCCAGATCGACACCGCACCCCTTGGGAGTCCTACATTCCACACATCCCGCTAACCAACTCTCCCTGATTGCCCCTTTCTATGACTCCGCTCCACCTACTTCCGTCCCCTCTGCTGCCCACCTTACCGGGACAATAACAACAATAAGCTCCAATGGCGGAAGTTCCTCCAGGAGACGGCACCTGATCAGACCGCGGCTTTCTATCTCGCACTTTAAGGGACTGTGGAGCAGCAACAGCAGCAGCTGTGACGACCAGAGTGACGACGAACGTGAACACATCAGCATCAATAACAACAACAACAACAGCAGCAGCAGCAAGCATTCATCAATGTCTCGGGTAGACAAGTGGTGGTTGCAACTATGACTCCCTCGGCGCTGAACCGAATTACACACTCTATAATCATCATCGTCATTCTATTACCTGCATCCTCTTCGTCATAAAAAAGTTAGTCGTTTGTTACGGATTTTTTTATAGCATTTTAACGGCGGCGTTTACAATCGTCTTGAGCACTACGGGCTTTCTTTGTGTATAACGGTACCCTGCACACGGTGTTCGCATTTTATCCTCTTTCTTGGTTTTTCTTCCCATCTGTTACTTTCTTTGGTCTTCTATCTTTCCTAGGGTTCAGGAATTCTTTCACATTTTTAGTTTCGCAGGGTGCATATAGAAATGGGGACTCTCATGGTGTTTTGTTTCCCTTCCATCATCATTGGCAAAGAACAAATTTTGGGTTGTATATCATTGCATTTTCTTTTTGACATCTTCTCCTTCTCTTCTTGTCCATACTTCATTTTTTTACCTTCATTTTTCTTTCCTTCTATGTCACTATTTTTTTTTTATATGTCCCTGCCAACATTAACTGGCGAGGGTTAGACAAGCTTTTCGGAAATTGTACATTATGAGCATACGAGGACAGGAACATTTGCTACTTCTTTCAACTGTTTTCTCTTGTTGATCGATGGATGGTCATTGGTATTTTGGCCCCTTCGCTTCTGTATATATCCTTCAACTTCGATACCAATCTGACAACTACGACAAGACTTACTTGTCTGATAAACCAACCACATACACACACACCAATCTTCTCTTGCTTGTGAACCTTTGTCCTCATCTCCCGGGTCCCTAAAAATCCAAGCCGTAAGCTTCTAGAATGAACCTAGCTAGACCACGCTATCGTAAGGCGAATAGTCGAGGCTGCCAACTGCCCGATTCTGCAGTTCATAATTTGTAGTGAGGTTATCTCGCATACCAAACCCCTCCCAGCCGATCAGGTTCGGTAAGGGAAGGTACTACTATAAACAAGCCTTTAGAGGCGTGCAGGCGGATCTTTTTTTAAAATTCTCCCATTCTCTATTTTTGGATAAAACAGAACAGTAATGTGCATCTCTATTTCAAATTTGGGAACCCGCGAGTAAGAAGGCAGGCTGAGAGATGACGAAATAGAGCAGGGGCGATACTACCCGCCTCGATCTCCCAGGGGAGGTCGAATATCTACACCTACGCTACATTGTAGCTGTCAGCATGGGCCAGAGCAAGCTGAGCTCGTATATGGTCTTCCGACTTCCTCTTGACTGAAAGAATTTTCGAGCTAGGGCTAGAAATATCTACCGTCTCTGACCTGGGCTTCCAGAGGAGGAGGCTCCAAACTTTTGGAGCGGTTGCTTACATTAGTTCCCGTAAAGGGTATCGATATTTTGATATCTCAGATGTGAAATAGCAAGAGAGAGGGGAAAAAAAATTCTTCCCTGTTAGCAGTACCCAGGATCTTGTCACCTGGGACTGGGGAAAATTTTTTCTCGGAAAGTTAAAAACAACCAAAAATCGTTTTGTGGAGGAGTGCAGCCAACCATGCACTTCCCAAAAGGAACTATGGAGGAAAACACTCGAAATTCATATGTACGTCCAAGGAACCGATCGATCGAGCATCAGGGTCTCAGGCCGTAATCAGGTAGCGTTGGTCAAAAAACACAGTAGTGGTATCGTATCCATAGCCCAGAACCAAGCTAAACAGCATGAAACATCACCTCTCGCACACGGAGCGTCGAGGGATCTTGCATGTTTTCCAAAGATGCAAGACGAGTTTCGTCTGCAACTAAGGGCGATAGTCGATACCGTCTAGGACGTGTTGAGCCATCTGCATATATACCTCGACCAAATCGGCCCGATCTCTGCCTATCTGATGCTAGGTCGGCCCGAAGACTTGGTGCAAGTCCAAAACTTTTCACACGAGTTGGGACATGAAAGATTACAAGCAGCCAGGGATCGAGCGACAAATGGGACACGTCACCAACGGAGACGTTTTAATTTCGATGGTGTATATTATCGATATGCATATATATGTTCTTTTTCCAAAGATATACCAGCGAACGAATCATTGTGCGCACCTTTTCTAAATATGCGCATCCTACATACTTTAATTAATTGGTGTGGGGGGGAATATTGAACAATGAATATTAGAAAGCATTTAGGCCGTGGGTCGATGTTCATGTCAGAACCATGCACATCTCTTCCAGTATTGTGCTTCTGAAGATCAAGAAATACAACGGCTAAAAAATCATACTCCAGCACTAGCACTCTTTGCAAATTGGATTTGCATATCAGAAAGACCATGTTATCAAAGACTTTAAGTCTCCCCATTACTGTTCTTGTAGGGTTACAGGGTCAAGATGGGACCTGTGGGGTTGGGTACGTTTAAAGTTATATGATTTTCCTCTATTATTGCTTATCCAGATGTGAGCTGGGTCAAACTCTCAGAGAGAACTCGGGGCTTTATCATATCAGTATTAATCGCTCGTGAGAACTCGGCATATTATACACCAAGTAGCTATGAGAGAAGAACAGATAATTGCAAGGATTGAATCTCCACATGCTTCCGTAAACCCGAAAGCGAATAATCGAACCAACTCACTGAAAGAGGATCGCCAATTCGACCGAGGGCACCGGGCCTGGTGAAACGTTCGACGGATTGAGTCGAATGAGGCGCAGAGACAGCCAGGGGGCTGTCAAGAGAATTTTAAACGAACGTCAGCGGCTGAATTATAAACTTTGGATCTTCCGCTGTTGCGAGCGGGCATGTGCCTGATCAAAACTACTTAATGCTATTCAATTAATAGTGTACCGAAATATCCTGACAGTTGCATTTCCGGTGGAGGGTCAGATGCTTGGTAGAGATCTTAGACATCGCGATTATTGGGTGATTCAACGACCCGGGGGGCAGAGACATTTTCATCTCCACAGAGGTCGGCCCACCTTCCCAAAGTGGGTATGTTGTCCGTGGACGAGAGCTTTGCATACGGAATAGAATTGGATACATGTGGCGAGCACTGTTCTAGCAGCAAAGGAAGAAAAGTCGGGCACCACCACCTTGATTAAGTACAAATAATGCCAATACCAAGAAGATACGAGGCGAGGCGAGAAGATAAACCAGTATCACATGAAGGCGTTGCAAATGCATGTTTCGGGGCCTAGAGCCGTCGGCGTATCCAGCCCTCACGACTGGTTGGCCACCTTATGAAACATGTAAAACGGAGACCTCAAAAAGACACTGTAAAAACTTTTGTTCAAGCAAAGAAACAGGGGGTTGGTATTAAGAATGTGGGGAAGACCAATCGATTTCAAGCGGCCGTCCCCATGCCCTCGAATCAAAATTTGGACGAATAGCGTAACGACCGAGCCAAACCCTCGGCCTGCATGCTGCAAGCCCGATAGTCGAAAAAAACCTGGCAAGACAGTTTTCTGTTCTGCTAATCCACTCTCTTTTTGGTCGAGCCGAATCACAGGCAAGTGTTGCACATGGAAACGTTTTCCAATGTACTTTTGGAAGCCTGCCTCGGTACTTGCGCGGGTATAGCAGCCTGGACAAAGTCCATGTTCTTCGATGTATCACGGAGAATGACCATCTGCGTTAGCTGAACAATGGGATTATCGATAATCCCATTGAGTGACTTCGAAAGCTAAACTTAACAAACTTAAAAGCAAGCTGGTGTTGTTAATTTATAACTTGGGTTGACTGTTAAGTTAAGTATTAAATGTGTCCACAAACGAACGGAGAAGCCATACCGGGATGAACCCACGATGCAAAGCTGGCGGCACAGGAGCAGCTTCAAAATCTTGAACAAACGAAAATAGGCTCCTCAAAAGTAAAATTCCTGCCAGAGTACGATCATAACCAAGCATTAATGCGGGGTCGCGAAGACGGACAGATGCCAGCTTCCAGAATGGTGATCTTGGACCTCTCACGCGAGTGGGTCCTTTCAGGTCGTCAATCCTCCGCCAAGTGCCGACAGACAACACTTTCAACCTCTCCAGATCTTTCCCGGCTGCCCGATAGAATGTTAAGCATCGAGGAATGCAATAATGACGATCATTGCTGCGCACCTCGAAGAGTAGCGTCCGAGGTCCCTTGTATTTTAACATCTGAAAGCGGGGATAGTATACTCTAGTCTACCATCCCAGAACGCCTCCCCCAGGTCAGCGGAAATCGGGTGGGTTGCAGTTCAAGGGGAAAACCTCGAAATGAACGAGCGCCGAAGCTAGGGTTCCCGGCTCGGCCCCAAATTCAATAATTTGCGTGTGCTTTCAAATCAGGTAGCCAATAGTCATTGTTTTAGCGACCGTCGGGGGCTATCTCATTTTTTAAACGAGACGAGATGTTGCCTTCCCGAAGAATATCTCATGATCCATCAGAGACATCTGGGGGAACGAAACAAGTCTGGGCAAAAGAGTTAATACGCTAGCAAATCGTTTCCATTGGTCTATTTTCCCCAGCTGCAGTTCCTCGATATTGCGCTAGCTGGTCTGTGGCCTGTCCTATTCTCAGCATTACAAAAGGGACCTGGATCCATCCATCCCGATCGATAACGAAACCTTCTTTATTTTTATTTTTTATTTTTTATTTTTTTTTTAAAAATTCCTTTCCTTCGCCTGGGAAATCCAAAGTAAAATAAAAAAAGTCTCCTGCTGTGGTGGAGTTTGCGTTCCTTTTCTCTTTTTGTGTCACTGATTAACTTTTCTGCTGGTAAGTATCGTGCCTTTTTTCTTTTTCGACCCCAATCAATTTGCAAGGAAAAGAGCGCTCGAATTCGAAAGGCTTGTGGGTTGCGGCAGGAGATTTTAGTATTAATAACTCAGGTCTCCCCTGGGTTGAAGACGTCTTGCCGTCTGTTATATAAATTCCCCTGCCAATAACTTTTATATACTATTTTGCACCTTGAGCTCCGAGTCGGCCTCGTTTGAAAGTTACACCTCATCTCGAATTCTCGCTGACATTATGTCTGCGCCCAGTAACGTCAACATGAGCGACAAAGGTGAAAAGATTGAGACGATCGAGGACACTAGTAGCCCAGTCTACCAGACTCGTGGCCAGAAATTCAAGCGCCATTGTGTCAGAAGATGGTGGATCTACCTTATTGGTATCCTCCTAATCGTTCTAGCTGTTGTTCTTGGAATGTAAGTACACATTTATAATCATGTCGCCTGACAGATATGATAGATACAAAAAGAAAAGTGCTCACAACCAGATAGAATATTCGGTATCATCCCGAAGATCGCACAGAACAGCGTCAATGATTCGACACTCCAGGTCGATGGCGTCTCTATCACCAACCCCGACAACAGCAAGTTCACTCTCAGCATGAACTCTACGGCGCACTCTCACTCGCCTGTCAGCGCACACTTCTCGCCTCAAACCTTCGAGATGTATCTCCCGCCTGCTGAAGGCCAACAGATCGTGCCCTTCATGAACTTGAATGTCGGGGAACTCAAGATTCAGGATACCATCACTATCAATGTCAGCAACGTCGAGACAAATATCCTGGATCAGGCCGCGTATCTGAACTTTTCCACACAAGTGCTCAACAATGAGATGCTCGATCTCGGCATCAGGTCGAATCCACAAGTCAACGTTGGCTCTATCAAATTCCATGTTGACTATCAAAAGACTGTGCAGCTTAAGGGTGAGCAAAAAACTTCACTGTTTCAACAACAAATCGAACCGACTCATTTTCTAATGAAATGGTTCGTATAATAGGACTGAACGGTCTCAAGGGCATTCTCCTGACCAATCCCCAAATCCTCAACGAGTCGCTACCGGATGGCACAAATATGGTTACCGATGGCATGATCCCTAACCCTAGCTCTTTCACCCTCCAAGTTGTAAGTTTTCCTTCGCTCTTCTTATATTCTGGAAATTATTTTCCCGAAGTGATATACTCACGCCAATTCATAGGGTGACCTGACTGTCGATATCGGTATTGCCGGTCAACCTCTTGGATACTCTATTGTCAAGGACCTTACTCTTTACCCAGGCGACAACCACGTCAAAATCTACAACCACATCACCCCTATTCTCATCAACAACGCTCTCTTCGTTGCCTCCCTGACAGCACCGAATACCAACATTATCCTGACCGCAAACTCGACTGTCTTTAACGGTCAGCACATCTCGTGGCTGGAAGGTCCGTTGAAGGCCGCTCCACCAGTGATTGCGATCTTAAACCCGCAGTAAACACGCATATTTGATATTTCTTGTTTGAGTTTGTTGCTCCGGGTACCTTCTTTCCAGACACACTTTTCTCCTGGCAACTCGATGTTTTTTGTTTTATCTCTCATAATTCGGGTCGATACCTGTGTGGCCCTATAACGACATTATCTTGAAAATTTCCATTCCGTGTGGTGTGAGTTCAGTTTGGGAGTATGCTTAAAAGGTACAAGTGGGAGCTAGATCTTCCTAGTTGATTGCACCTTGACTTCATGAGTCGATGCAGCTTGGTGTTGCATTTGATGTGATGTCTGTATGATAGTCTTGCCGCGTATAATCAAAATGTCTAATTCCGAAACACCAATCTTGGGTTACAGCGTGGTTGGCCAATCTGGAAACGTAGTAAAATTCAATGCAATGTTGTTTCCACAACCATAACTTTTGAAATCAACTACGCTTATGGCTTTCGGATATTGTGTCGCAGGCATGTCAGCGAACTAGTAATTTCGAAAAGTATAAGGCGAAATTTCTCTAGCTAGTATACCTGAACCCTTCGTGATGATAACTATAAAAGAGTATAAACCAAGCTGAGGGAGCCAACATCTCCACTCAATGGACCCTTGCAGTAAATTACTCTAGCCCTGGATACAGATTCTGCAACTACATCTATGATAACGCTATGGCTTTTAGAGCTACGTTGAAATGCCATCAAAGTAGTCTCGGGGACGCGACCCTGCGAGCTTGCCATCAAAGGCAAAATCCATGTGCTTTGTGACAAAATAGAGGCTCTTCATCGGCAAGTCTTTTTAAATATAAAACCATTCTAAGGGACCACAATAGATGTTAACCCGAATACTAGAGATATGCGAACCTATCGCCATCAACGTTATAGTTACTGCCTAGTTTGTATTTACCGTCTTACCTTCCGGCTCGAATGGATTCCTTTTCAGTTCCCCCCTCCCTTCACAGTCTTCCTCATTATTCAGGATTTTAGTCGCCTCGAGGAGTCTTGTTTGTTTTTCCCGGGTCGTCCTAGAGCTGCGATGATGATGATTGGTGGTGATGATGCATGATGATGGTTATTGGTCTAGAAAGTTCGATGTGTGTTGCCGAGGAGCGAAAGAAGCTTCATTTAACACCACGAACTTCGACTTCCCTTCCTTCGACGTTCCTCCTTCTCACCACCACCCACCACACCACCACTGCATCGCGGTCTCTCCCGTTTCCAAGCCTATCGGGTCGGCGCCATCGATATAGCTCCCTCTTCCTGCCAGGTACAAACATACCGCCTTCGGTCAAGGGAGAGCAAAATATAACACTCTAGACATGGCGTCTTCCCAAAAGTGTACCCACCAGGGATGTGGAAAGGCATTTTCTGACCCAGAAGAAGATTGCTTCTTCCACCCGGGCCCTCCTGTCTTCCACGAAGGTCAAAAAGGTATCTCTTTATATCTTTTATTCTGTTGTTACATGTCCCCCTCGTGAAGGATGAACCCCCCACTAAGAACTGCCCCACCATCATCGCACAGGCTGGAAATGTTGCAAATCTCGCGTCCTCACCTTTGACGAATTTCTCGCAATCCCGCCCTGTGCCACTGGCAAACACAGCACGGAAAAGATCACGACCACTGCTGCAGATTACGGTGGCAGGGCCTCTTCTACCGCCGGTCCGAGCCTCCCCACACCGGCTATCTCGCAAGACGGCAAGGAAATATTTGGTGATGGTTCCGATCGCGTTCGAGCTCCTGTCTCGGAGACGCGGTCAAATGCGCCTCCGGTTGCTCCGAAGGAACTAGTTCCCGAAGAAGACGAACCCGGCGTCGCGGTGCCGTTCGGAACGAAATGTAAGCGGAACGGCTGCGAATCAACCTACGTGAGCGACGAGGATAGCAGAAAACTAGGCTCTTGCGTGCACCATCCTGGCGTGGCAATATTCCACGAAGGGTCCAAGGGTTGGTCATGCTGTAAGAGGAGGGTACTCGAATTTTCCGAGTTCCTGAAGATCAGTGGTTGTTCTGAAGGAAGTCATTGTTATATTGGCTCGAAGAAGGACGAGAAGGAAGCGGGAGGGGAGGAATTGGTTGAGTGCCGGTATGCCGCTTTCTGAGATCATTCTTCAGGGATTTTCATGGGTGGGGCTAACACAAATGGCGTTCTAGGACGGACTTTTACCAAACGTACACACATATCAATGCCTCGATATTCTTGAAGACAACGGATAAGGCAAAATCATCAATCAAATTTAAACCCACTGAGATTGACGTTGATCTACGGACGACCGATAACAAGCGGCACCAGACGAATATACCGCTGTATGCGACGATATCGCCGGAAGAGTGTTCGTACACGGTGATGGGAACAAAGGTTGAAATGAAGCTGAAGAAGGCCGATGGAACATCGTGGCCGACACTCAGAAATGATGAGGTTACAGGGGAAATCATACAGATCGGAAACGCTCCAAGGGTATGAGAGCGGTCGGGGGAAGATTTTATATATATACTTAAGTATATATGTGGGTCGGAATAAAAGAAAATAGTAGTTCGTCTGAAAGAGATGTATATCTAGAAGCATTTAGCGGTTGAGCATCATTTTTTCCAGGGTCCCATTTAATCAGCCTAATACCCCGATGTTTGCAACTTTTTTTTTTTCGCGACTGCGCTGCCAATTTTGGTCGTCATTGTCCGACAAATGCGAAGCGAAATCGTTTAGCCGAACCGCAGAAAAAGGATGCGAAGAGTGGAGAGCAAAATTGCAGAGTCCGGAAATGGTTTCCACTGCCAGGAACACTTTGGAAAAAGCGGGCCAAGCTGCATGGCGGGCAGGGATTCGGCTGAAAGTATCTCTCTTGGTGTATACGTAGCCTCTTCTCCACAATTCAAACGAGTTCGTGATGAAAGCTCGTCCGCGAATAAATTGTACCGTAACGTAAAATGCTGGATTTGGAGATTATTATATGATCTTGCATTCTTATACTGGTACGAATATTCATAAATTATATATATTTATCTTTGAGTCAGCGTCGAGTCTACAGCATCCTGTTGTAGCCTTGATGACATGATTTCAGTCCACACTATAATCGTTAGACAATTGTATAATATTATATTTCGCAATAGAAATAAATTTCCGCGTTATAAATTATATTAGATCGAGTCGGCTTCCAATTAGCTGTCGCTTGGCCACATAATCCACAACACCACCTTCCAGCACCACCAGATATCAAAATCACAGCCCTCCGCTCCGTCTCTCTCTCCTTCTCTCTCTCCTTCTATCTCCCTCCTCCTTATCACTTCTCCTTGTTCTTCCCCGACTTCGCGTCTTCCATCGCAGTCCGCAATTGGCCCTTCAGCCATCCCTCTCTCTGCAATCTCGACACCGACATCTCGCGTACTCTCTGCGTAGCAAGGGGCGACTCGAACTCCAAGCTTCCGATCTGCTAACGAACGATCTTCGGCCCTTTCCAACCTGCCACGCTCATCAGACGTCCTCGCTGACTTCAAAGCGACTGCGAAAGCCCAAAGGTAAAAAAAAACCCCTACTCCTTTCTTTCACTCCCATCACCCCTCGCCTCTACCACCACCACCCCCTTTCCCCGTCTCTGGTCTTAAAATCAACGTGGCATTGTTCTCACCGCCTCTCTCGCCAGCCAGCTAGACCTTCCGGATCGGTCGACGTGCAAGGTCCAGCTGTACGACAAGACACCCACAACGCGAAGCTCTCTTCTTGCATCCTCGCGAACCACAGCACCGGCTCCCAGACTCTCTCGCTCTCGCTCTCATTCTCCCATTTTCGACCATATTTCCAGCATCCTGAATCATGGGCATCGGCATGAGTACCATTGCCCAGTGGGTGGCCATCCTTGCCGCCATCGGTGCCTGGTTCGTCTACACCAGACGGTCAGCCCCTGCTCCCTTGGCTCAGAAATCCATCGCAGCCAGAGGCGCCAACCTTCTGGACGAGCTATCCGGCAATGACAAAAAGAAGAAATCCTCCAAAAAGGATAAAAAGCAGCAGAAATCCACCCCTGCCTCCAAAGATCTCCAGGTTCCAAAGGTTACATTATTGGAATCCGAGAGCAATGAGGAAATTCCAGACTCTCCCGCCTTAACCGAAGATAAAGGAAGCCTTCAGCGCCTCGCCGGGTTCAAGGCCGGCCCGACAAAATCCAACAAACCGGATCCAAAAGCCGAAAAGAAAAAAGCCGACAAGCAAGCATCGAAGGCGGCTCCTGCCCCGCTGGCTCCCGAAGTCAAGCTGACTGCCGTTCCAATTTCACCATCCCTCGGAGGCCTATCCTCCACCTCATCAACCACCGGAGCCGACGGAGATATTGATGAACCAGATAGCGTTGACGAAGGAAACATGATTGATGACATGCTAGAAAAGACGTCCGGACCCAGTGTCATGCGTATTACCCCATCGCAGGACGAGTTTACCACTGTCACTCGCAAAAAGGGCCCCCAACAATCCGAGAAGAAGGAGGGTCTAACATCCCTCCAGAAGAAGAACCAAAAGAAGAACGAAATGAAGAAAGAATTGAAAAAGCTGGAGAAGGAGGACCAGTTGAAACGGCTGGAAACCCACAAGAGAGAGCAGAGACTTGCTCGCGAAGCTGAAGCAGCTAAGAACCAAAAGAAAAACCAAGCTGCCGTCTCCTCAAACGCTTGGTCCGGAAGTAACACGCCTCTGGCAGGCAGCACCAACCAGGCTGCCGGCTTCTTGGACACCTTTGACAGCAGCAACTCGACCGACTCGAGATCAGTCATTACCCCGTCCTCCGACATGGAATCCGGTCGGCTCTCCGATATCCCGCAGGAGTTCCGCGCCGAACACCTTGCCGCTCAGCGAGAACTAGAACTTCCCCATGAAAATGATTGGGTCGAGGTCAAACACCAACAAAGAAAGAAGAAGAAGCATGTCCCCACTGAATCCGAAACTGGTAGCGACGGGAATCAGAACCTGGCTGTATCTGCTGCTTCGGTCGCCGCGCAAAAGGCCCTGGCCGCTGCCGCGCCAACGAGTGCTGCACCACAACAGAAGCCAAAGAAACAGTTCACGGAACAAGATCTACAAATTCCAGATATGCCTCGCAATGAGAGCTCCGAAGGGTGGGATGCACATGCTTGGTAATAATAGTGGCCCGATGAATCATTTCAGCTGCAATATCTTCCTTTGCATTGGATCCCTCTCAACTGGGTTTGGCCAACAAAGTCGGCCGTTCCGAAAGTGTGCTTAGATATCACTCAATCCACACCTTCTGTGCCTACTCCTGCTGCCTTTTGCCTTTTGCCTTTTGCTTTAGCGCAATCCCTCTGAGATCATACATTTTGTCTTCTTAATGATAGAACCTCCACTATCTACAATTTCAATGATATTTTGTCTCTCTTCCCAGTTTTTCTTGTATTCTTTGACCCAAAAAAGTACCTTGTGCAGTTTTCTGGGTGTGTTCCTTTCCTCACAAATGGTCTTATTCCCTTATTCCTGCGTCATGGTCGGTGCGAAGCCTTCGATCTTCTCTATGCATGTGCTGCTCGCAACTTCTCATAAGGTTGAGCATTGTGCATCCCAACCTTTCAGGCGCGTGTATCCTCGTATTATCGCTATGCCTCTCTCACTTTCTATTTCCCCGCTACGGAATGTACCCTCCCCTTCTTCCAACTTTCTTCCAACAATCAAAATCCCTATCAAAACTGCCTTGAAAACATTGCTTCTTTGTATCATACTTCTTTTTTCTCTCTAGCTCTGATTTATTTCATGTACCAAACCCCCTTTTTTTTAAGCCTTGACTCTCTAGGTTTGTTACCGCTCTGAGGGTCTCCCCGAAAACGACAACAGACTTTTACATGTATTTATTGTATCTGCTTCTTATTCTTCACCTTTACTGTTTTTTCTGTAATTTTTTTTTTTTTTTTTTTGGAGAGCTTGGCAACTCGGAGGACATTTTCAGTGGAAGCTGTTACCGTTTTCCAATATATGAATAATATGAGAATAAAAGAAATTTGTTTCTTTTATGAAGCTTAATGCTATATTTAGTGATGAGATCAGCATATGGCGTAAAGTCTCTGGGCTATCGTCAATATAAACTAATATTAATATTACGTGGGACGCGAGATTTTAAACCGCGATCGATTTCTAATATTTGAAACAAGGTCAACAGTGGCCTCGTATCGAACTGTATGCAATGTACAGAATACGTGAACATAAATTAATTCTAGAGCTTCCCTGTTGGTTATCGAGTGAGATTATCGGTTACTTCTATCGAGGCCTTATCGCGGATCAAAACAAAATGCAATGCCAACGGGCGGTATCAGATGCAAGAAACGGTATATTTCTCACTTTAGGGTTGAAAGAATACAACATAGCACCTATGGTTTCAATCTTTCGTTTCCGATATATAGTTTCGAATGGCGGGGCGAAAATACTATGGTTCCTTGTCAGACTACAATTGATTACTCAAGATGTTCCAAAGCCCAAGCCCCCGCGTTGATATCGAGCTACCTCCTTCAGCCGAAGCTGCCATTGAGGCGTAGTATTATGCGAATGCGAATGTTATTTCGAACTCATCATGCCGAAAAGAACGACAGTTTAAAAAAAAAATTGCGTGGATGGTTTAGTATCTATCTCTACGTGGTTATAATATCTGTAGATCTAGCGCCGTTACGAGACCAGCGCCGTTTAATGTTATGATATTTTTTCGGTGTCGAATCCTCTTCAGCCTGTCGTGTAACAAGGGTTGTTCGAAGGAGATCCGGTCTGGTAGCTGATATCCAAACATGGCTAGCAACGATACTTGTGTGATCCCGATATATATATATTTTAAAAAAATAATATCGGGGTGGATACCAAGTATGCACAACCACGTACTTAACAGTGGGGGGGTTTCAGGGGAACGGTCGATATCAGCTACTTGAGAGGGAACCGCCGGCGAAGGAAACCCGGGGCAGAAAACTCGTTCCTGAGAGGTAGTAGTATAGCAAAAAAACGTTAAACTCAGACGTAGAATGGGTTAGACGTCAGGGTTTCAATTGGGAAACATGTTCTGCGTCGAGGTTAATTTAAAAAAAATCTCGAGTTGGGTGGCGACAAAACCTTGCCCCTGGGCTTAGCGAGGAGGGAAGAATGAGAGCGAAGAGGCCGTTGTCTAAATATAGCTGTTTCTGGCAGTCTTCGAGAAAAAAATACAAAAGACACTAGCTAAAGCGAAATACAGATCGGGGAATAGTGTGCCAGACGGAGCTAGCTAGAATGTACGATGGCGAGACAGATTCGATAGGAAGGCGCAAGCGCATATCGATTCGACGGCCATTGGAGAAAATGGGCAACTACCTAAAACGGTTTCATGCCTATGTAGCCCTCCGTCAAGCGATGGCGGCGTCTTACAGTGAATATCATCTCATCTCACTCTGGGAACTGTTTTGGAAATAAGAATGGAGGAAAGTGACCACGTTGAAAACCAAAAAAAAGGTGTCCCCTGGGGTGCATGAAGCTCCCGTGCCTGAGAGCTTCCTGGACGCACGATCCGAGAGTGGAGTTTCCCAGGGGCGAGAGTATGCGTGGCTACTATATAAGCAGCAGAGGTGGCCTGAAGAGTGAAGCAAGATCGTTACTTACTTAATTAATAGCATTTGCAAATTTTATATTGTTTGAAGTTTTTCCCCAGAAGTTTTCCCAGCGTATATACGTCCTTATATATTTATATATTTTCCCGGCAGAATATTATCACCAACAATTAACCAGCATAGACACCGTAATTCAGATAGAGCGAGATATACATAATAACTTAATATAGCTCACCAATAATCACCACCAGGTACGTTTTACATTTCTATCGTTTAGTTTGTGTGGTTCGAGCTGTGGCTGGTGTTCAAATCATGTTGTCGGTTGCCGTGTTCGTTCGATTCGAATTAATTCTGGCGTATGTGTCAACATCTCGCCCTTCAACACCGAATTCTGAACTTCCTCTTCAAGTAGACCGATAACCCACGGCAAGAAAAACTTGCTCTCCGGCCTCCTCTCACATTTAATCTCGCCTCTCTCTTCCGCCGTGTCCCAGCCATCGCCTCTGTTCGACGGATCCTGCCTTCGTCGTATCTACCGCCGTTGTCTCCATCCCCGCTGTTTGGCCCCCCACCACCACCACCATCTTGACCTTCGTCGACATCATTCCATCGCTGTCTGACGTAGAGAAGAAATTTCTCCAAACCTCCCATCTCCACCGACCTCACCGGAGCCGTTTCTCGCAATGGCTCAGATCCGTGGAACAGCTGGCTACCATCTTGGCACCGCTCCAAGGTCATTCGGCATGGCACCAAATCCACAGGCTACAAACGACCCTTCGCCCCTGGATGCTATTCGAGAGCAAACAAACAAGATCGAGGATCTGCTGGATACTTACTTCGACCCAGTCAAGCCGTAGGTCTCTCCTCTTGGCTTAATTCTATTTCTGCTCAAATCTCCCCGAGCTCTGTTGAGGTCTCGTTTTCGGGGTTAGCAGGAGATATTGTTGTTGGAGAAAGACCGAGCTTCTTCCAATATTGGAACGCGGAGAAACTACACAGTTTAGATTGCTAATTTTTTTAATTTTGTTCTTTTGCCTTTGCAGATATCTACCGGCAATTGGTCGATTTCTAATTGTTGCTACCTTCCTAGAAGATGCAATTCGGATAATGACACAATGGAGCGAACAGTTGAAGTATTTGAGCGATTACCGACACAGTATGTTGCGCTCTTAGCTTCCCACATTTCTACGAGCTGCGTTTTTGCTAATATACATCGGTTTCACAGTTCCATGGGGTCTCACCCACATGTTTCTTCTCGGCAACGTCGTCACAATGGTCACCTGCTCCACTCTTGTTATCGCTCGCAAGCACTCTGAATACGCCGTCGGTGGCCTCATCGGAGTCGTTGTCACCCAGGCTCTCGGATACGGCCTTATATTTGATCTTAACTTCTTCCTCCGTAACTTGTCAGTGATGGGTGGTCTTCTTATGGTCGTTTCCGACAGCTGGAGCCGAAAGAGATTTGCTTTTGCCGGTATCCCGCAGATCGAGGAGAAGGACCGCAAAATGTATTTCCAGCTCGCCGGACGAGTGCTACTTATCTTCTTGTTTATCGGCTTTGTTTTCAGCGGAGAATGGAGTGTTAGCAGAATCTTGGTTAGCATTTTGGGATTCATCGCCTGCATCATGGTTATCGTCGGATTCAAGGCCAAGTGGAGTGCTATTATCTTGGTGGTGATTCTTAGCGTCTTCAACGTTATTATTAATAACTTTTGGACTGTGAGTATTAGATTGCTTCTTCTAAATAATTGTGTGTGGAAAACGCTAATACGTAAACAGTTACAACCCCATCACCCGCACCGCGACTTTGCCAAATACGACTTCTTCCAGATCTTGTCCATCGTGTAAGTTTTAATTGTTATTAAAAACAGACGTATATGTACTAATGTGAGATATTTAGTGGCGGTCTCGTCCTTCTTGTCAACATGGGACCTGGGCAGTTCAGCGTCGATGAGAAGAAGAAGGTCTATTAGGCCAAATCTTACCTCTCCGAAACCTTTGCATCCCAATCGATCCCGCTACCAAGCGAGCCATGTCACATTGTACGAAACGAATAACTAGAGCGATTCGATCACTGGGGGAAAGAGATGAAGTGATGATCTCCTCGGTGGATCGAAATTTATGGAATTATGGCTAGCACACAATAATAGCTTCTAGAAGAAAAGAAGCTATATATAAGTAGGACACCCGTGTCAAGGTCATCTTTTCAAAAAAAAAAAAAGATGATGAAAAAAGTTGATGAAACGAATTCGAACCAATGCTGTCTTTCTTCCTTGCTCCTTTTTTTTTACTCATCAGTATTATTACTTCTTTACCTGCACATCCTTTTTGTTTACCGTATACCTATTCAGCTGTGTATTTCCTACAATCCCTTTTTTTTCCCGTTCCATTGTGGTTCTAAAACTCCCCAATTTTCACATTGTAAATAGTTGTTGGGAATGAGAATGAGATACTGGTATCTTGCCAAATATCATCAGTAAGACTCGAAGAATTCAATCGAGGGTTTGGCGGTCATTTTAATGCAGAATGCAGCGGATTGGCCAATTGGGCAGCTGGCGGACTCCCTTTCACATGCTTCGTGTTGTCGTGTCCCCTCAACAAAGTTCCCTCCGAAATGACGACACGCGAACCGGAATGTGCATCCATCCCAAGGTCACTCTTTTACTTCTATTCGTATAGACAGACCATGCTTTTCTCGGATATAAAAAGTATAATCTCATCCACACTCTCCCCCCTCACTGGAGCCTCGGATCTGGAGTCTCTGGATTCGACCATCAGACGACGCCCTTGACGATGAAGCGGAGATGACGTCGGTAAGGCTCGGAATTATTCCCAGTGGACCGGGTCGGCTGCTAATCATAATTTTGACTGGCCAGTTTATATTGATAATTCTTATCGTCAACTTTTACCACTTCGTTTTTCGGTTCTTCGTGTCTATCTTCACGGTACATCAAATCTAACCTCGGTCGCTGCCGTCGCTAATGCTGTGACTAGAGAATACGATCGCTCCGGGCTTATCCCACCCACCAGAAGACCATCAACGGACTTCATACTTCCCTTACTACCGCGAATACCTTCGGAGAATGGCAGGATGCGGCAGAAAGGCTAGACGTAGCGCTAGGGAAGGATACCTGGTACGCGATGGATCATCACTTCCGGGAGCATTATGGCCTTGGCTTAACAGAGTATTAGGCGAAAGAATCCAGTGAGCAAGCGATATGACTATCATATGATTCGAGAGAGACTTGAAGCTCTGGAGAAAGCAAGATCGGAGGGAGATGTTGCTGGGATGGTCAACCTCCTGAGATCTGGTACGGCCCATCACAACAGCCACAACTGCAATGACCTCAGTCTGACAGTTTCGACGTAGGGATGCTCCGGAATCTGGGTAACATGTGCCATCGGAATCTTTACAGCCAGTCATATGCTGGGTAGGCCAGAAATCTTCCCCGTAATCCTGAGGCATACGGACTAATCTGTTAGTTGTGCAGAACGAAACTGCTTATCGAAGAATACATTCGCACGGTCACAGCTTCTCTCTACTATATCGCAGAACTACCTCCGTCGCCGATGTTATCACCTCAGACTAAACTCGATATACTGCACGATACACGCTCCTCCTTTGGCAGAACATCATTAATACTCCAAGGTGGTGCCATATTTGGCTTGTACCATATCGGTGTTGTGAAAGCTCTTCTGCTCCGTAACCTTCTTCCAAGAATTATCACGGGAACCGGCGTTGGTGCTCTGATCGCTGCCCTCGTTTGTATCCACACCGATGCTGAACTTCCCGGTTTTCTCTGTGGCGAGGGAATCGACCTGTCCGCCTTTGCTGGAAAAGAGAAAGGCGGCGTGAAGCGTAAACTTCTGCGTATAATGCGGACAGGCTATCTCCTTGATATCGGAGTCATCGAACGCTGCGTAAGGGCAAATGTTGGGGATCTCACGTTTGAAGAAGCGTACCAGCGCACGAAAAGAGTCCTAAATATCACACTTGTGGAACAAAAGGGTGTAGGAGGCGCAGAGATATCCGGATTGTTGAATCATATTACAACGCCAAACGTGCTTATATACACCGCCGCCTGCGCTTCCAATGCTACCGGCGGTCTCTACAAGGCCGTCGAACTTTTGTGCAAAGACCACAACGGAGTGGTGGTACCCTACACTAGCACTCTACCCCTATCGCAAACCGGATCTACGTCTGCCGCTTATCCTCACGCAAAAGCAAAACTCTCCAGTCGTAAACATGGTGATCTGCGCGGGTCACCACATGCACGGGTCGCAGAGCTGTTCAATGTCAACCATTTCATTATAAGCCAGGCACGGCCTTACATTGCCCCGTTCATATCACCGTCGCATACACACTCCACGAGTTCTTCGTTTTACAAGCTTTTGGGGCTGGAGGTTCGACACAGGCTGCAGCAGATAGACACTTTGGGGTTACTGCCGGTGGGTATAAGAAAGTTTTTGATAGATGAAGTGGTTCCCGGAAGTACCATTACCATGGTACCGGATCTGAACTGGAGTGACTTTGAGATGCTGGTTGAGAATCCAAACAGAGAGAGAGTTGGGTACTGGGTGATGAAGGGAGAAAAAAGCGTGTGGCCAGTGGTAGCAGAAGTGGAAGTCCGGTGTGGAGTGGAATTTTGCCTTGAGAGGCTCTGGGAGGAAGTGAGGAGCCGGCAACCGGGTGGGATCAGCCCCGAAGAAAGGAGGAGACGGAAGGACAGAGATCTTCGAGACTGAAATTACTTACTTAAGATGCATGTCTACAGCGACTCCATATATATATATATATATATTCTGATCAACTACAGATCGTCGGCGACAACACCCGCATGTCGATGATTTCTTAGGTGGTCACTCCCTTGAGTAAATTCTTTGTCGTCACCTTGCCGCTGAAGCCCTCTGTGGCAGCCCTCTGAATCACCACTAGCCATCATCATGGACCTCGAAAAGGACAATGCCTCAGATATTTGGAGGGAAGAGCCTCCCCTCACAACCTACTATCAGCATCACCGCACCCACGCACCGCTAGATTCTTTCTTATATAATAAGCTCCAGACTTACTATTATGGCGGGGATCATGAAGAAGGCAGCATTCGTCTCGAGACCAAGCTGTCGTCGATGGACTCACCCACGACAATAAACCTCAAATCTTATCTTCTACCAATGATATATATCGTATCCACCATAGCAATCACCATTCTCCATAAACAAACCGTGAGCACGACCGATATGCCGCACTTCCTCGCAGCCCTCTACAACAGTATAACTTGCCTTATCACCATGGGATGTATTATTCTTGGCAATTTCAGCCCCTCAGACGAAGAAGAAGATCTAGACTCAGCCCATCAGCAAGACCGTACCTCACGGCGCTGGAAACCCTTCGCCTTTGTACTTCTTTACCTTCTTTCTGAAGAAGGGTTCTGGCTCTCCCTTAAATCCCTACCGCTCAATCAAGTATACATAACTCATCTTAGCTATTGCTTGTTCCTGGTGTTCTTTACTTGGCAATGGGTGTTTAGTGGACGAATGGAAGGGATAGCATGGACCAACGCACGGTACGGGAAAAGACTATGGGCTGTCGGAATCGCAGGGCTGTTAGTATCCTGCTGGACCTACGAAGCCTCTTTTGAGTGGTGGAGCTGTGTGATTTCAGTGGCGATGAAGGGTTTCAAGGTAAGAGTCCCTATTGCGCTTGTTTGATTAGTGTTTTTTTCTGTTTGGTGACAATTGAAATGCTAACCGCTCGGATTATGATGCCAGGATGTCATCGCTCGAGATATTATGACGTCGAGTGACCATACGGCGCTCGAATTAGTCATGTTGGGATCAAGTGCTCTAACTGTAAGACTGCTCGGATTATGCCTCGACTCGAGAGAGTATAGAGATGTATGGCTTTATATCTGGCTCATGTCGTGGAGAGGAGTTGTAAGAGTCTTGGTTACAGGCGTTTGTTACGGGATTTCGCATCTGGTTGGACTGGAGATGTTGAAAATGTGGGAGCCGATGGGTCGGTGCTGGATTATGGTTGCCCCTGCTGTTACCGGGGCTGCATGGCGCCTGCTTACGAAGATTTTAAGTTAACGCATTTGTTTGATTCATCATTTGGCCTGGGAATATCTTGTATTGTTGATTCTGATGGTTTCTTGATTTTCTTGGTTGGATTTATGTCCCAAATCATACATTTATAATGGACAGAACATTTCTATCCTAATGCATGATAATAATTGAAAGTATAAAAGAATTGAACCAGAAACAAATGGAAGGTTCGATGTTTAAACGCCGTGACGCCAGTCCAATGCTTAACAGAATGCGAGAAATCTAAAATACAATATAGAGCACCGCCGGGTAAAGAAAATAGCGATAGGATCACAGCTTGGCTTGCAGCTTGCTAAAGTCCGTCATACCTCTTCCGTTTCTAAAGTATCCCAGCATCTCCTCGCCCAACCAGCTCGTTCTGCTGGTGGCTAGGCCTTCTTCGATATCAATTAATTTGTCCGCCTGGCACAAAATACCTTTCCCGTTGCCCTTCTGCCCGAGTGACAAGAGCCAGGCCGTAGCGGTGGAAATGGTTTCGACTTTGTTGAGCGGGACGCCAAAATTTGTCATCTTGTCAACCTCGGACGTCAGGCTGCGCGTGCCGTCCTTGGTGAGCAACGGGGTAACAGTGATCGCAGGTGCGACGACCGAGATTGCAATGTTCAGTCTCGAGACATCGTTCTTCAGCGACCTCATAAGACCAACGACACCTATAAAACACCTGTTAATACTTCCATAACAATGCTATATATAATTCTATAATCGCAAAGTTAACATACCGAATTTGGCAGCACTGTACAAGGGCAGACCCTTCGAGGCGAGATATCCAGCCAAGCTAGCAGTGCAAACAATCGAACCACTGCCCTTGCCACCGTTGTTCTTTCTCATGTGGTGGATTGCCAACTTGATAGTATCCGCGGTAGCTCGGATGTCGATATCCAGAACTTTGTGGTCGATTTCCTTGAGCTCGCCATCCTTGTCCAATTCATCGGTGAAAAAGACATCGGAGTTTTCGCCGATACCCGCATTGACGAACACGCCTGCGAGTTCGCCGTGATTCTTGACGGCTGAAGCGAAAGCTGCACGTTGGTACTTCCAGTCCCTGATGTCTCCCGAGAGCACGAGGACGGACTTGTGGTTGTGCAATGGCGATGACTTGGGTGGCGTATTGATGTCAAGAATGGAGAGCTTTGCGCCGTAGGAGATGAGCAGTTCGGCAGTCGAGAGGCCGATTCCCGACGAGCCACCGGTGATGAGGACGTGCTTGTTAGCGAAGGCTGCCCGGGATATGTTGGCAGGTGTGAGGGTGAATGTTTGCGGCATCTTGACGGCTGATTTGATGTTTGTCTAAGTACTTAATAATGATATATGCGAGCTAAGCCACGGGCAATGTCGCAAGGCAGAGAAAGAGAAGATCCAACGAAGAATAGAACGCTCGAGGAGGGCAGTTGAGGAAATATATTCCAGCCGGCTGTAGCGGGCACGATCAGGATGGCCGGCATCTTTAAACTCGGTTACAGGAATGATGCTACACTGTGTGCGCAGGCTTTGGAAATTACCGCGGTTAGAATTAGGAACGTGAGCAGGGAGCTGCTAAGACGCAAAGGGGAGAGAGAGCACATTCCAACGTATCCCGCCTGTCTGTTCTTCGGCGTCGCCGACGGAACTGGAAGATGTATTTATGCTGGTTAGCGCTGCAGGGAAAGGAAGGCAAAGAGAAAAGTGGACCTCTCGAATGTGAAATTGTCGGTTAGCTTGACGTATCCTTTATTCGTCCTTCTTTTGTTTTTTCAACCGAAGCCGGGCCCAAAGGAATAGTAGTACAGGAGACGTATAAATTGGGAATATTATTACATCCGAGGACAACGGCACACTGTCGCGCTGTCGGGACTGCCGAAACATATCAAATTGAGAGTTACCTTTCTGCCGTCTCAAAATGTGAAACGTCTTGCATCTTTTCGGTGGCAAGATGTGTTAGTTGTTTCTATTGGACGGCGCTGTTGAATTTATATACCAGAATGCTGACGATATCAAATAACCATCGCTAACCCCGAAAATTTTAAACACTTGATATAAACCGTGCTCTTCTCTCTATGTACACTTAGTAGTCTCATCTTAATCATATTTGTATGCTCGCATTAAAAAGCTTTAAGAGCACATCGGTCTGGATCCATGATCTAGCCGAAACTCTCCTGCCAAACAGAAGAAAATTGTAGGCACTATTGTGTGAAAAACAGAAACCCAAAGCGAAATAAAACTCTGAAATAAAATCCTAAGGATGTGGTTGAGGAGTGATGGACGTAAGCCTGCTCGTGGTCCACTTCTCTAGCGTGCACCAACGTACCCCGGCGGCTTCACCGCATGTCCGGATAACTCCATAACATTCGCCGGCTCAACCGCCTGATCCCCATACCCAGAACTCAGCTCACTGCTAAAGGATCGACTCTGAAGCTGCACGGGTGGCTGCAAGCCCCCCGCGTTGCCGAACGGGTTTGATTGGGGATGAGAGCGATGAGGTTGTCCGTACGGTGCTGGTGGCAGGATCGGTGCTCCCATGACCATGCGCTTCCTCTTCGATCTCTCCAGCCACCACAGGGAAGCAAACACTATTGCGAGTATAGTGGGGATTCCGATACCTATTCCCATGCCGACGGCGGCACCGACTGACAGAGAGGTCGACGATGCCTGCGGTAAAGAGGTGGCATCAGGAGACGAATTGGTTGTCGTTGCTGCTCCGGACGACGTCGTACTGCTTGTAGTAGATACGACCGACGATGTCGACGTGGGCAGGTCGACAGTTGACAGCCCGGATGCGACAAAGGTAACGGTCCCAGGATTGAGGTAGAACTGAGTCTTATTGTCGTTCTGGCAGCAGGGCACATCTCCACCTTCGGCGCAGCACCAGAAGCCCGTGGCATCGTTGCAAGGTAGAATATTCATGCCAGAGGTCTCGTATTCTGTGAATAACTCGGTGTCAATTGACTGTTATTAATCAGAAAAGATGGCGTGGACCCACCTGTGCAGTGTTCAGCCGGGCAGGATGAGTCCTCCCATGTCTGATCCGTGCAGGCTCCTCTGTAGATGTAACCGAATTCATTGTAGCATAGATTGCTGCTAAGGCAGACGACGTTGTCCGAGGTCGCGCAGCAAGCACTGTGCTCGGCCTCCGTATTGCAAGCCCGGTAGCCCGTCGCACGCGAACCGTCTACAAAGCGAGATATTAGATTATATTAGATACCAATATATATGCTAATACGGAGAGTGGGATGCATCGATGACATACCTGGAAAGTAGCATGCTTTTATTTGCGCGCTGGCGAAACCTGTCAGCGTGGCACCAAAGAAGGCCAGCAGCAACGTTGACCAGGCGCCTCCGAGGCGTCGCAGCATTATTATTGTATTCCGTGGAGTGATTTAGACTTTTGTTTGCGCCGTGCGCGTGCAAAGCAATTGTCGAATCCAAGACACTTCCGCCTCTGCTCCAGAAAAAAAAAACTCCACTCCTTCGATTCGGCGTATGAGGTTATATCAGATCGGTCAGAGGGCAGAATAGTAATATACGATCGCATCCAGAAGGTACAAAACCGTGAGAAGAAAAGGGGAGAAGCGACAAGCTTCTTCTACAAATCTCGACTTCAACAGGGGCTCACGGCCGCACGCAAGACCCGAATGAAAACAAGGCCAGCAGAAACTCGAAACCTGTCAGCACCGTCTCCCGTTTCGGTTGGCTCGTACCTCCTTGGCACTCTTATCATCATTTGCTATCATATTCACAAGATCTTATGCCGCCTCATTCACAATGCGAACGCGAACCAACGCCCCTTCCGTCAGCCCAAATGCTCAGCGCGGAAAGTTCCATGGCAAACTTCAAAAATGGCAATTCTTATGATCCAGGTTTCGAATTCAGCTCACAGAGTACATACACGAGCAGACGATATGGTGCGATCGATGCATGATATTGATTAGTAGTGGTATTTCTCACAGCTTATAACATATTAATTGACGCCTAGCAATAAATTTGCGAAAAAAAAATGGCAGCCTCTCTCTAAGATGTCCTATTCCCAGCTTGAAATACGATGATCACCGATCCAAGCTCTCTGTGAGATTATTAGCCTGTTGAATCAGCGAGTAGGTGCAGATACTGGTTTTGTTTCCAAGGCGTATCGGTCATTGCATGCATGACAGGGGTATCGATATCAGACTTTTCATTGGCCAGTTCTCGAGCTAGGCATAACAAACCTGCGTCAGATCGAGAAAAATATATCCAGTCGGGGGAATATGGCTCCCCCTCTTAAATATTAGTATTGAACATGATATTATCCATTGAATCGTAGATTCATTTGATATAAACTATTCTCCCACGCATATTCCGTTTGACGTCTCGTATCTTTCTGAGGTTACACCTATTCGCCCTAGTATTCTCGACAACAGGCCATCCTATATAGAGAATTACATGTTTATACTTCGGACAATAGGCAATATTTGGTACTGTTTAGACAAAACCAGGGCATCAACAGCAGATACGAATTATAATCCGTTTATCTGTTTCGTAGGTAGGACCCATGGGAGCGACATATGCTCCGTAATAAATAGATAGATCTGGATTATGCTAGCCGTTTATTGCCACTACTGGGTATTATATTATAGTTCATAATTTTTTAAGGGCTACGAAGCAATAGATTTTATGACTAAAAACTACTACTGAGGTGAGAGCAGATAAAATATCACTCAAAGCAAGTGTTGGTGACTCGAAACATTCAACGTCTTGATAAGGTCGACTTCGCCACACGCAACATACACATACTCTCAACCTCCAACCGAGATATCAAAACTCGAAATATGAAGCGGTCACCTTCTATTGGATATCGAAGCCACAGTTAAACTTCGCATTGCAGATGCGTGCGTGGCCGTAGTGGCCAATTTGCCACAGTTCGCCCGGATTGCCACCATGAGGCTGTTGAGTCCGCTCCGGCATTGGTTCGAATTGGCAGCCGACAGCCAGTTCTCCACCGATAGACAATACCGCATTTCGTTGAGGAAACGTTAGACGTGCCTTCCCGCGGGGTAGACTGGTTCATAAACAGTAAACATGGGCCGCGTCGCGCTCTCTGTTGGTTGTTTCTGTGTCTAACAATCTCAAAAATGGGTCGATGCTATATTTGACCGCACCGCATTGGCTGTCAAACTCCAACAAATATTGCAACAAACATCACGAACAGAATAGAGGCGCGGTTGCAGTTGTCGTTTTATCGACGAAATCCGTTAATTGACAGATGTTCTAAACATTCTGATCAAGTCTTATTCAGGAGACACATCATCTCCTCTTCCGGATCGCAGAATACAGATAAATATTTGGGTAATTTTTCTCAAATTGATTGCAACTATTGCACTGCAGTATGTCGCAGCACTTCTCCACAGCCATTGTGGCGGCGGCCCTCTTCTCTGCCATGCACAGTGCCTTTGCGCTGAACGTCGGCAGCGATCAAGCGAATAATATCAACGTTCGGTATTCTCAATTACCTCTGTCATGTACAAGCGACTGCTCAAATACGACTCACCGCTGGAATTCCTTTAATGGCAGTTGTTTCGACGAGGATAGCGGAGCTATACCGTTTGCTCGTTCGAAACCCAGTACTTTCGCCCGTTATATATCCGGGGTTGTAGGACTTTACCCTCGCAACGGTCTCTGCGGTCCTGAGGAAACCACTTGTTGGGTAGTAAACTGCTGCCAGCCGGGCGAGACCTGCGGTGCCATCAACTTTGGATGTCAAGTTTCCTGGAGCACGATATATTCCACTACGATCACGACGTTATGGTCGACGGTTACCTCGTGGGCCATGCCGCGTACCAGCGCGATTGATTATTCCACCATAACGGTGAACACTACAGTCTATACCACAAAGTTCTCGCAAATTACTTTACCAGGGGAAGGCTTTGACGACGTTATCGAGACGAGCGTGGTCGTCACATCCACGCTCGTATTATCGGCGTACACACCACCAGCCGTTACTGCGACTCAGACAATAACGGCATACGATGCGCAACTACAGGTTACTCCAGCTCCAAGATTGAACAGGATCCGAGACCCAGAAATCGACGGGCTTTTGCCACGAGCAGAGATACCCAGAAGGTCTGAAGGGACTAGTTATACAACGTTGACGGTATTCGTCACCATGTTCTTCACAACGATCGTGACGGCCACCATCTCGAATTCCGTTATCGAGGTGACCGAGACCCTGACAATCTCCTCCGCTGCAACAAGAAACCAGACGCATTATGAAACGCCTACGGGATTCACCACATCCATGATCACCGTGACGTCGACGTCAACTTCATACGCTTACGGAACTGTGGACGCACCAACCCAAATGCACTATATCACCACGAGGCCGTCGCCTGTCATTGCTGGGATCACACCATCTCCGACAGCGGGCTCGAGCACGGACTCTTCATCAGATATAAAGACCATACGTAGAAAGCTCTCGCCGGGGGCTATCGCAGGGATTGTGATAGGTGTGATATTAGCTCTGATCCTTATAGGGCTAGCTATAGGAATCGCCTTCTTTCGGCGGCGGCAAAAACGCAAAAACGAGGCCGTCGACGCATTCATAGACCGTGATGAGTTTGACGACACTCCATCGCCACCGGCAGCACCATCTCCAAAACCTGCCATGACATCCGTATCCCAGTCCGAGATAATCGCCCCAGACCGTTCCGGTGGCGCTGTATCACCCGTATCGCCAATGTCCGAACTCTTCTTCTCAGGATTGAACATGAACGACGATAAGTATAGTCAAGCGGCAGGTGGTTCTCGCCATTCCAGAAGAGGGAGCAGGGGCTCCGTTGTCTCCACTATTCTTCCGGTGCCAGAGGAGGACGAAGACGAGGACGAAATCAGACCAGTGCATGCTGGAAGCTCAGTCCGTCGATCGAGCCTCGATAGGAATTGGGGGAGAGGGTACGGTGGACGTGGAGGATACCACAATATTGCAAACGGGAAAAGTCGAGCGAATGGCAACCGAGAGGAAACGGAATTAACCTCCAACCCGGCATTTAGAGGTGTTATCACTTCGGCGTATAATGAAGGCGGCCTGGTGCCTCCGCATGCGAGAGATCATGGGTTTAAATTTTAGTTAAATTATGAATTGCTAGAGTATTGTTTATTTTTGGCCGTCAAGCATGCTAATAACCGGATGGTTTATCTTTAATGAGCTCTCTAGTATCAGCACTAAGCTCGAATACCATGACTAAGTCTTAATCTTGAGGGAGATAACTGTCTAATATTATGGTCTTTTGCTTTTAATTAGTCTCAATAGAGATATACTATACTTGGTGGAATCATTTGCCAGAAACAAAATGCAGCCTTGAATGTAATCACGGTAGACGACCCCACCCTCGTCTCGGTCCTTGGGACCGATAGCGAAAGGATCTTTTTCTGTTCTAGAAGTGAAAGAGAGATACACGTGGCATCTGAGAGGAAGAAGTGACTGGACTTAAATTGTTATCGATAGTTTCAACGTAAAGGGCTGAAAGTATTCGACGGGTCCAATTCAGCCCCTCCTCGCGGCCTCGCAGTAGCGATCATGCACGCTTGTCGACTCTACTCCTGCATATTTGCGTCTTGGTATTTCAGCATTTCTCTCATTTAATTTTGCATTTGTGTCGACATATCATGATAGCACGGCCTGTGCGAACTCAGAAGTGCGACCTGCGGGGAACCGCTAGACGAGCTGACAGCGCAAAAAAAAAAAAAAAAAAAAAAGCTGGAAGCCTCGAAGCCTCGAAGCCTTGTACTGGAAATAAAAACCCCGCCCGTCTTGACGTGTAAATTTGTGTAATATTAATTAATGCTAATCAAGTGTGCCGATGACGGACGGTCAGATACCACGATGGATATAATTCATAGCAACTATCTCGATAAGAATGCAACGGCACGATGCTCAAGGCATGACTTGCTTAGCGCAATATGCAATGCATGTTTCCAGACCGGGAATGAATAAATAATGAGATGGATAGAAGAAAACCACACGGACAATAAAATTTCACGAAGAGCCTTACTAAGAACGAAGTATTTTTCATAACATCCAATTCCGGCTGCTGGTTTGCTGGCATGATGTAACCAAAAAAGCACCGGGTGTGGGGTTAGCATCATGATATCACTTCAACGAAACAGCGCATTAATGCATCCGCACAGCATCACATCAGATCATTGCCGTCTGGTACAGGTGTTTGGCGATGTTGGATTGGCTTGCTGTTTCGAGATTATCTCATCGAGAAGATAGAAAATTTTTTTTCACAAAACTTTTTAAACATTATTGACTTGATGGCAGGGTATTTCAAAGTGGGACCAGCCGGCACCGTCCCCAAAGACACTAGCTGCAGCCGGCAGATGCATGTGCTTCCCGCTTGAGCATGTCATATGGTCTGGAGCCAACGTAGGCGAAAGAAAAGAAGGAGACAAGAAAAAAAAAGAGAAAGAGAGCAGAAGAAAAGAAGGGAGCACTCAAGAGAAAAAAAGAAGGGAGCACTCAAGGAGAATGCCGGGTCGATGGTCGAACTGGACATCGTGACTGGAGGTCAAGCGGGAACCATTAGAGAATGCGAGCCACTAAGCGGAAGACACACATCTTCGAACTGCCTAGCCAAAATCCGTTGGGGTGGGAGAAAAAGGGTCTACGAAAACAAATGGAAAAGAAAATTCCAATCGTCCGCTCCGACGGCTATGCCTTGCGAGAGGTGATATTTGCAATCACGGGATGGCGGAGCCAAAAAGTCAATTTCTGTAGGAGGAGGACCACTATTACTTCGTTTACGGCTGGATTTATTCGTCAACATCTGAGTAAGCCGCTGTCGTATCCCACGGATTGAGAGTTCGAAGGGGCGGCGGAATATGCTTAATTAATGTATTTGAAATGAATCACTTTCCACTCTGTTTCGCTGCAGCAGGGAAGAGAAAACAAATACTGCCATTGCCATCATGCTGCATGGACCTGCAGAGAACGAGTGGGAAAACTGCGGTTCTCAGGGCTATGTTCGTTCAAGGTAGCGAGTCTCTGCCACTGCTGCCGACTGTTTGCCAACTTTGGGAATCACTAACCCCGTCGGATACTGTGGTTCGCCGACAAGAGGAGGACAGCAAGGACCTGCGAGGGTGAGTGAGAAAGGGTGGGATGGCTGGGCCCCCGTCGGTTGGTCGGAAATTCCTGATTCCTGTCGCTTGCAGGCTACAGCCTCGGTACCTAGCTCGCCACCCACTCGTCGTCGAGAGCAAGGTCACGGTGGTGTAACTGGAATGTCCGCTGTCGTCGTACGATGAGGGACAGAGTTAGTAAGCTGGGCGACGGGGGAAGCAGCTGGCAGGTTCGAGGTTGGCCCAGCGAATCAGCACTCCGCCTCACGTGCAGGAGATCAGACTGAGGCCTTGGCCGGCGGCGGTGATTGGACGACTGGGAGAAAGTTGCCCTTTTGACTCAGCGACAAAGCGGTCTAGCTGTGAGCAGGCTTCTGGCGGGAGGGGTGTGCCAGAAGGTCAAAGGGCTGGAACTGGGTTAAAACCGTACTCTTGTCCCTTCTCCATCATGATCCTTCGAGTTTTCCGTATATATAATTGTTCACTTCGCTGAGGATAGCGGCCAAGCTAGCCGGTCTTTGAACGGCATCACGAAACTGTCTTCGAACCGAATCGAAAGGAGGTTGATGATATTATTATATTTACTATTATAATTATAATTATAATTATAGTCATAACGACAGAAAGAACTCAAAAATAAAGGCAAATAAAAGGAATCCGAAGAAGAGAAACCGACGACGCCGACAACGCAACAACACTTTCAAAAATGGCATCGCCTCGATCGGCTTTGGCCCCTCACCACGCGGCCATCAAAGCCCAGATCCTTCGACTCCTCAGCCACTCCTCGCCCGACGACCTGCGTCGTCTTCTCGAGGAAATCTCCATCCAGCAGGACGTCCTCGAGGGCATCTACGATCTCTGGCCCGATCTGCCCCACGCCTATGATGCCGAACGCGAGGAACTCGCCGACGAACGCAAGGAGGTCTACATTCTCTACGACGCCGCCCTGGACGACCGGGAGCGAATCCGACGGAGATGGGAGAGATTGCTAGGAAAGCATCGCTGGGGCCGACACGAAGTCGAGGAACTCAAAAAGTGTAGAGACTACATGGCCAAGAATGCGGTCAAGATGGTCGGCTTGTGCGTAGAGTACGCCGAGTTTTCCAGGTGAGCACTACACACTTATCTTTCAAGTACAATAGAACATATACTAACGGAATCCTTCATAGCCAAATCCAAGGCCTCGTCCCCTTTGAGGATGACATGCGCGTCAAACTCGAGAAAATCTATGTGGACGAGCACCTCTCCACATCCTCGAAACTACGCAGGATGCGAAACATCCTCGCAATGTACTCGGAGTCCCGTCCACGCGCCGAACGCTATTCCTACAGGAGACGTTCGTTGTCACCAGACGAGGAGGAGGAATACTGGCCATCGCCAAAACCCGAGATCGTGGAACCTTCGAGAGACGGCAGCACCTATGTTTCCATCTCGTACCAGAAGAACCGCTCGCGGTCCGACCGACACGAGCACAAGAGACACCGTCGCGAGAGAGAAAGCCGAGAGGAACGGGACCATTACATCCCCGATTTCAACTACGAAGTCGAAGATCTGGACGAAGAACCTTCCCACCGGGTCTATCTCGCCGACTCAACTCGACATCCCTTCCGTAGCTCGAGTCACGATCAGTCTTTCCTCTGGCGTTCAACCAGAGCTTCCAAAGAAGAAGAATACCACCAAAGACCTCACTCTAACCGCCGTTTCTCCCACTCCTACACCCATCTCCCACCTGCCGAAGAGAAGCGACGAGCTAGCGCTGGCTCTAAGCCTGCCTATCGCTCTTCTAGATATGACGTGGAAGAACCACGTCATCAAAAGAGCAGCAGTCGATATTTAGAGGTTCCTCAGTCAAAGCCAGCGAAGCAGTATACTAGTTGGGAAGTTTACGAAATCGTGTAGATTCCTCGAGTTACATTAGTTTACGCCCTAGCTGGCCTAGTCCTCCCTTTCTTTTTCTTGTTTCTTTTTCGTATAACCATCATCTTTATTATTGCTACTTTTGATTCCAAATTTTATTACTGTCATCGGATAAATGGTCTAAAGGGTTTTTTTGTTTTGTTTTCGGGGCATTTACAGATGGGGATCATCTTTTTCATGTTTCTATCGTCGTCTTTTTCCACTGAGCTGTGTTTTTAGTTAACTTGGGTCGATTTCTTCCTGTACATTTCACCCGGCGCTTTTCGTTTTGTTTGCCAGCTAACACCTCTCATTTTGTCGCAACTTTATGTTTTTCGCTGTTCGTGGGAACAGGTTACTTTGCATGTCTCTTAGGCAACGGGAACTTGCTGAACATAGCTTTAATTCTGATTTCGGTTTCCATCCTGGGGCAACAACAAAAATCGCACACGTTCTCTGTCAATTGCATATTTCGCGGGCGTTGCATGCATGTTGAATATTACTTGCTCTTTCTTTTCCTGGGAATTGGGTTTCGGTTTTCGTTCTTTCAGGGTTGGGATTATCTGTCATCTCTACAATGCAACCAGAATTTCATTCCATCATAGGCCTTCGTCCGACATTTGCTAGTTCCTTTTCAAACCTGTAAACTTATACGCTTAATTTAATACAAGTAGTTGAAATCCCCTTTTTGGTCCTATTGGATCGACTAAACCGGCTAGTGCGGAGCTGCCTTGAGGTAAGCTGATGTTCGAGAACAAGGTGACACGGCTGCCTTGACGTATAATAGCGTTAGAAATGTCTGCATCAGTAAGGTCTGTCGAAATTTGCGTAAGATTAACAGTCTCGAATATACAAGTAAGTAAAAAGTACTTAGAAGTATTCTATCTAGCTCGCTCGTTTACTCGCTGTGAGCCTCAATAAACGTATAACAACTTATACCACACCGCAACGCAAAAATGCGCAAAAATCCAACGTGGTCGACGACGCACATGCGCAGTGCTGCGGTTGCATTTGATCAAATCGGGTTCTTGAGCAGAATATCGTCCCCATCTAGCAAACTACTACTACATCATACCTCTCGCTTATCGTGACCGGCGGCATCGACGACCCAAGGCGTCTACGGCGCTAAAAGCAACGTCGATAAGCCAAGATACAACCCTGACATGTGCGACGAGAGAGAACATCTGTATCCTGATATCGCATTGATCTCCACGAGATCGTCCTGGTATTACCATCGACGGCGTCGGCCCATCTGCTATAAGAGCACTCGACCTTGCGAAATCCGTCAAGATGAGTTTTCTTACTTTCCAACCTCTCTCCACTCTCCACGTTCAGCAAGCCGAACAACTTATGCAAAGCCCGCACCAGCTTTGCTCTTTCGCCTTGAAGCCAAACCCTTTTATATAGCCAGACACATATATATTGCCAATCCTTTGCAGATAACAATGGCGTCCACCAATTTCATATTCTCAAAGATAGCATCCTTGCTGTTGCTCGCTACAGCCCTGCTGGCTCTTTTCGCCCGCGTAGATGCTCAACTCGAGGAAGCCCTGATTCCTAGAGGGATCAAAAAAGGAATATTCCCCCAACGAATCGAAAAAGGGATCGTACTAGACGCGCGACAGGCCTCTAATTCTTCCACGACTACCACTGTGGCTTCTACCACTACTACTACCAGTGATCCCTCTGGAACGACACTCCTGTCAGCAGCGGCTAGTGTTACACTCAAAGTTTCCGTTCCGTCTATCCGCAGAGGTCTGGTCGACCGTTTAAATCCTTTGAGGAAACGAGACACCGATGCCTACCTCCATGCCGTACCCAATTCGATTGGTGGCTACGACTATGTCCTCTCCACAAGCCCAGTAGGTGCCGCTATTTTCGACCTCCAGAGCGGCCAACTCCTCTCTAATGACGACACGGTTATCACTTATGCATCTCAAGGTGACTTAATAAATGGAGTCGGTTTCTGGCAAGGAAACGGCGCCGGAGGAGGTCTCGATGGTGTGAGCGTTCAGTTTACTATAGATGCTGGAACCGGTGGTCTTCTTTGGCAAAACCCTGCCTTCTCTAAGATGGCTGACTACTACGCCGCCGTCTGCTTGCACACTTCCGCTGGAACCAGTTTTGTCCTGTGGAAATACGACCCTGCTGCTACTGCGTTCTGCGATGTCGATCTGGCTATGCAGGCTGTTGGAGGTGATCTACCAGACCCAACCAACGCTCCGACTGTGAATACAAACACAGTGCCCACGACACCTCAGACCTCTTTCCCAGGCGGAACGGCTGGCTTCGAACAGCCATCACCCACAACCACGCTACCACTCTCGCTTACCGCCGCCCAAGGTCAGGGAGGTGGTAGTTTCACTAATGCTGATGGTAGCAGTGTTTCCAGTGATACTGCTGATGCCAGTGGACTTACCATCGGCGTGTCTGGTACTACCACGTCAACCATCACTGATACTGCCACCATTACGAGTACGACAGAGATAACTGACATTGCAACCGTCACATCCTGTAACAACTTTGGCCAGTGCAGCAGGTGGACCTCAACCACCACCCAAACGAGTACCACCTTGTACACTCAACCGTGCACAACCAGTCTTCCCATCCCAGTCCCAGTTTCCGAGGCACCGACCCGGGGACCTGCAATGTTCCTCGTCAAGTGTGCACTTTCTATATCTATTGCTTCCCTCGTTGGGCTCGCTCTTACCTCGTGGTAAAGCGAACTACTTACATAAAAGTAAAAAAGATAGTATGTGTTTCCGGAAACTGATCTTGGATGGAAGTTTTTTTTTTTTTTTTGCTCAAATTCTTTCGATGAACTTTTCAGCAAGAAATCTTTTTAATAAATAACGTCATGTGGACGAAGGCCAGCCTCGATTGCATTCTCGTTGATTTCTAGAACTTACGATATTATCCGACGACACGAGGGTGAGTATTTAGGTGGGTATATAACTAGCTATTTTGAGATTTATATATATACGATAGATACTCTACTCCAACGGGTTCGGGATGTATCTAGGATTCTTTATTATCTATTTTCAATTTTTCTACATATAATTCATATGCATATTTACCGCAACGAGCATTAGGGCTGGCTTTTTTATTTCTCTGTACTTAGAAAGACAATACAGTCCTCATTCACGATAAGCCGATACGCATCCAAGCTAGATCCTATGAACAGAGTTTGCATGCATCTGTGCACAGGTGAGATTTTGAGTGTCTAATGTTGAACGAGAAAACTTTGTATCCATCTGGATTTGGCCGGCCTCCCGACCTGAATGGTGAAGCAAGGTGGGCCATGGGTCTTGGCCTTATAAGGCGCAGGCCATAAGTTTGGCCCTACAAGGCGGCAGCAGATCAGATCTATGTTTAGCCTTATTGAATTAGTTTGCTATGAGCATATATGAGCTGTAGCATAAAAAGTTCGAATGTTCCTCAATTCAATATTGGCGCTTTGGGAGATAATCTCTAAGCAACATTTACTAGTTTGAATCGATCACGTAATTAACTACGATCAATTGCCTCTGATACTACTTCTATATGCACAAATTGGAACTCCACGATACATATGTACATTTTACTCAGGTATCTTCTCTTATCTACTGTACAAATTGCAGATCAGCTCTACAAATTTCCCTCCCGATGGTCGATCCTGTGATCTGGGGTTGCATAAAAACGAATGAAAGAAATCCGCACCTACTCCCTCCTCAACTGTCTCCTAAGTGCTTCTTCCCTGCGCTTTTTCGCTTCGCTCTTCAGCCAAGTGAGAAAACCGGCTCCGGCGAGCAACCCGCCCAAATGGGCCATATGATCCATCCAGATACTCCACCCAAAGATCATCGCACTGAATTCCCAAACGCCCATGGCCGTTGCTACGGTAATTGCCTTTAAGGTGAATATCGGAAGTAGGACAAAATAAACTTCTCGACTATAATAAAGCACATTAATTTGTTAGATCAATGGCGACATGCGATCACTCTACTCCATGACGTAGAATTATAGCTCCATGACAGGAAGGGGAAACGGGGTGAAAAACTGACTCAGGGTTCAACGATGCATATCCTCCCAGGACACCATAGACCGCGCCAGACGCTCCCAAACCGAAAACGTAGAATCTCCCAAGAAGCACGTGGAAGAGGAGAGATCCGAAGGAAGATAAGGCCCCAGACGCTAGATAAAGCGCTACAAAATTACCCCTGCCAATCTGATCGCACACTATGATATTCACGGAATAATGTGATTAGCGGGGACTTCGGAATATGTTTTTGTGGAGATTGAACTGAGAAACTTACAGGTAGTTCCTAGCAAAAACAAGCCTAGCATATTGGCGCCAAAGTGCCAGAGCGTGTGATGACTGAACGTATTCCCGATAAGCGCGAAAACTGCGGGACTACCAGGACGCTGAACGAAATATTTATTCAGAGTTCTCCAGAGGGGTCTTATCCGCCACGCCAGGAAAACCGCAAAGTTCATTCCGATGATACCTCCGATGGTTGCTACCGCCATGGGCACATTCGGGAACATTCTGTTCTGAGGCGCCGGTGGACGATATGTTGTCGCAAGACGGAAGCATCCCACGAGAATGACTAGTAAGAAGATGAAGGAAGGGAGAAGACGACGGTAGGCTGGCATATCGTCGGGCTCTAATTTGTTGTCGACCATGGCGCGTTCGCGAGCCTTTTCGCTGTGGTAGTCGTACCATTCTTTCGTTCCAACTTTAAGGTGAGCCTCCATCTGTTCAGATAGTGCGCTGTCATTTGGATCTGCGGTACGGGCTTTAACCGCAATGTTATCAGGGTGATAATCTGGGTTGACTTCCGATGGGGATTGAGCCGGGGGGAAACGACCGGAAGGTTTGTGTGGTGGTGACGTCTGTCGAGTTGCTTCTGGCTTCCGGCTGTCCGGACGGCGAAGAGATGTGAGATATCTAAGAGAGTTGATTGGTGACTTAAAAAGGCTGGGGGAAGCCAGTCTCGAAGTAGTTTGCGATCGTGTAATTCGTTTAATGATAAAGCTGGATGGTGTATTTGACAATAATGGGCGAGAGAGTGTGCGGTGAGACTGAGACAGCACCCGCAGAGGTAGCCGTGCTATCGCCGGCTGACAAGACGGTGCCGCTGTTGACAGGTTCGAGAGGTAGAGCCCAGCTCTAGTAGCGCAGGGTCGCCATATCGGAATCATGGCCTGGGTGTCGTCGACGTCCAGGAGAGACGACGAACGAAGATGATATAACCCCGCACTTTCAGACAAGAATCGATTGCGACAAGAGGGAACTATTCACTTCCCCTGGCCGACTACAATAGCAAATGGTGTCTTTCTCTCTGGCTCTTCGAAGGGCGGGGCGGTCCAGGGCAGGGACGTTCTAGTGGTATATAGATATTGACGGATGGCTCGCTCGGTGGGCCGCAACTAGAATATTCTCCATTTCCCGGTGCAAACCTGTGAAAACAGTCATTAGCACATATTCTTTGGAGTTGGACTGGTGCAAAATAGGTAGATGTGACGAATACAAAGATATGTATTGTGGAGCCGGCTTACCTTGTCGATGCAATGCGAATTGGTGGTGTTTTGGGCTGGTGCAAAATTTGGCGGTGTGGCGCGACACCAAAAAGAAACAACCTTTCCAGCTGCTTCGGTTGTTGCTGACGAGACAACGACGACGAATCCAACTCCGACCTCACCGCCAAGATTGCCCTATAAAATTATAACTTAGCACCGGAGAATGCAGCCAGAAACCTTCTTCGCTCCAGAACATCTACGAAGACTCCATAATACATCATGAGTGCCTCCGCAGTTCCCGTTCCCCTGGTATACGCATCCACACGAATGTTCTCTAGATCATTGATCATTTAACTAACTCCAACGAAGGACCAATTCGCAGTCGCAATCCTTGAGCTCGAAATCCCCCAGCTTCACGAAGAGCTGTCGCGACTTCGGAACTCGCTTTACCATCTCGAGCATTCAAACGCCACCCTTACAGAATATCCCGATGATGAGGACTGCAAAGACGCGATACGTTACAACCAGGGTGTCATTGAACAACAGAAGCGGCGTACAGAGATAATTAGGCTTGAGTTGCAGAGGAGAGGGGTTAGGATCGAACATATGGGTCTGTATCCTACTCAAGCCTCCGCACAAGGTGCAGCTCAAAGCCAACCAACCTCAAGGGAGGTACCGGGCATTTCTACTGCTCCAGAGAATGGGCCGGCCACGAATGGCCACGCCGGGGAAGACGAAGGAGTCTATCTCTAGGCTCGCACCGGATAATGGGGTTTAAATTACTGTATATCCGTTTCCCAAAAGAGCCCATCTACCTGAGTTTCCTCGTTAAATTATCTGCAGGTGGCTGACAGCCCGCGTCTATAAAGTCTTTGGCAATTTTCTAAATTCTTTGCTTCTCTTCTGCCACGAGAAATTTACCCCGGAAAACGATGCACGAAGAATGCAGGTGTGGAGAATTATTATTGTATCTTAAATACAAGGATATCAAATCCGCCGATGGATAAAAAAATATTATTACCAACTATCCCATCGAAGAGAAAAAAAAAGAAAGAAAAAAAAAAAAAAAAAGGAAATATAAGAAAACGCCTGACGAGTTTTCCGATGACACCGATAGACCCACCCGATGAACCCGATTACGCAAAGAGATAGAAGAAAAGAATCACATATCATTAATCTCCTCGAATCGAATCGGCACATCTCCTCTTGCCTCTCTCCACTTGTTCGTTGCCCGCTGCAGCTCTGTACAGCCCTTGACCAGCCAACTCCATTTCCCGGCAAAGTTGAGAGTAATCTCCCAACTCTCGATCCTTTCCGGCGGACCCCAGACGACCAAACCGCTCTCCCCATCGGTGCAACATAGATCATCGCACATCGCTTCATCGACCATTTCCTTGTCGCGAGTCAACATCATAATCATATTATCTCTCGCCTTCGCGCAAGGGAATAGATCAATGTATGGATGATGGGGATATATCATCTGCATTGGTGTGGGATGCAATGTTGATGGCAGGTTCTCAGGCACCGTAGAAGAAGTGCAGAAGGGACTCAGCACCTCGTCAGACATGAGGGTCGCAAGCGGGATATTAAAGTATTGGAGGTTGGTAAGGAATGCCCGGATAACATTATAGTGTATCAGAGATAAAAGAAGGTTATCCGGGGCGATCTTGGGCGGGATGTACCGCAAGCGATACCCATTGTTCTTCGGATCGGTCACGATTATGCAATTTGCCCCTCGACGGAAGATTGGGTGTACATGGTTACCGCTCTCGGATTGCATGAAGGTGTTCTGAATGGTGAGAACACCTTCTTCGAACGACTGAGAACCATCCGATGTCGTCAGGACGGTCTTTGTGTTCTTGACTTTCTCCGCCTTTTCGAGTAGCTTGCGGCGGCCTATATGCACAAAACATGTAAGTATTAGCGCCATGTCATCAAGTTGCATGAGTTAGGGCATGGGTATGCTCGGGTCCCGGAATACAAATTTCAAGGGATCAGATATTGGGATCGATTTGACATACGATAAGCACGTTGATTGAGTCTATTCTGAAGCTTGCGGCGGACCTTGGGGTCCACAGTTCCAGTCCAATCCTCCTCAGGACCCGCAGCACATTCAAACTGCTGATCCGGGAGGGCGGAACCTACACCTAGCCTGCCGAGGTCAATAGACGAGCTACTCGATACAACAGCCATGTCGAACTTGTTTCACCAAACGAGTAATATATTTGGGGGTGTCTTTTTTTTTCTAAGAGAAAAAAATTAAATAAAATTTAGAGCTGCGATCAATCCCGATGCGAGCTTTGTATGGTATGGGGGGTTCCAACGCTATGAGAAATAATCCGGAAGCGAGCTCAGGAAGTTGTGATTCTGTTATGCCGTGGAACAGCTTAAGAGAGTTATGATATCTGTTGCCTTGAAGGCGTTCCCCAACTGCCTTTAAAAACTCGACTGACGCAAATGCGACCTGCTGACGGAGGACCTTGACTGCCCGAGCCCCGAGTTACCCCCGTAATCTTGGCGGGAATGAACCCCTGCCAGGCTAAGTGGAGTCTACCGGAAAAAGGAATCGAAGAGACGCTAATGCACGTTGCTTACACCCAAATCGCGGGAACCGCTGCATCTTGCTGACACCCATGACAAGAATTCGGAAATTGCCGCCCTGCGTGACTAAGCTTTCAGGAAGACTGGAGAAAACGGATTTAATCGATGCAATCCCACCCCATTTTTTCGACCACCTTGCACCAGGTTAATATTGCGCAGCCTCCTGCTATGACGACGACGAACTAGCATTGATATATGGTAGATATACAACTTCGGTTCCGCGGGACACCGATACCGATTTTCTGGATCGTGATGCTCTACAAACCACCGTTCCGATATAATACCATTTGCACAAATATTCGATTGTACAACCACAAAATTGAAACTACAAACCGATGCATGATCCAGCACATAGCCCTTTTCCAAGATAATGGAGTTCGAACCTGGATAACGTTAATATCACGGGATCTTCCGTGAGTTACACCTTTCAGAATTCGCAAAATTCAGTTATGTACTTCCCTTGAGAGCTACGGTTTGGATAAGCCAAGATCATCGGATCGTACGTCCAACTCGAGCTAGCCTCCCTTTCGAACAAGCTTTTCTGCGGTATCTTGCTGCGCCCCAATCTATGTAACTACAAATAGCGGTTTGCCGAAGCAACTTGACAATCTGCGCGAAATTGCTTACTCTTATCTTACTAACCAAACTTTCGATCAGCTGCAATTAATTCCTTTCTATAGTGTCCATTCTTGCATTTGGTACACTCTACTCGAGTAGCCGACTTTTGTGGCCTACTCTAATCTATTATCTTGACATTCCAAGCGCGAGTTCTCTAGTGCCAGGCCCTCGGATCTACTAAAATCTTCCAGCCTCAACATCATCTTCCATTGCCTCTCAAGTGTCATACTCTGGTTAGCTGAATTTACAAAGCCTCGTCGCAGTCGAATATCTCGGCCGACAGCAACATCAGAAAACAAAAACGCGCTTGGAGCAATGCAAAACGAGAAACCTCCCGCACAACTTTCGCAATTGATACCGTTGTTTCCTCATGATTCCTTCAGGCTGTATTTTGGAATTTGTCTCAGGGAATCAAACGCTGACCGCAAAGTTTGGAATGCTAATTAACACGGAACCAATTGGCAATAAAACATTCAATGAGGGTTCACTTCTCCATATGAGGCTCAGCTTGGCTTAGCTTAGCTGATGAATGCTCCCAAGGGAGGGATTACAGACTTATAGTCCATTATTATCCGCAGATTCCTAAGATAAAAGAAGTATGCACAAACTTTGTGTTTTAAGCTTGCCACCTATCTTTGAATTACGACCGACGAGACACACTTTATCTTTTCGGGATCAACAATCCAGAAGCTGCTCGATCTGTTCGATACTCAGAAGACTGTATGGATCCTCCAAAGGTTTTCTTTGATACTCCTGTATCTAGGCATTCTGGACCTTTCCGCGACGAAATCGATGCTGATAGAATACAGGATTGAGCTAAGAAGTGACCGAGGTTAGGGAGAGGTATTGGCTGGTGATTCCGGACTTGACAAAGCACACATATCAATTGACCAATGCTCTTCGTTCCACACTGCAGCAGCTCACAAATGTGTAGATCTGCGCTCACGTGTATCCTGAAACTCTTGGTTCATATTCAACATATCCCTTCAGCGCAAGATTGGCGACATAAAACATTATGATCTGACTTTGAGAATCCGTAAATCCGGAGATTCGATACGTGCTCGAGCGAGCCTATATCATAAGCGCATATTTATTCTTATTTCCCTTCTTTTTTATTTGTAAGTATTCGAAAGTAAGAATATATACTATAAAGATTCAACGCTTCAACTACCGAGTGCTCTTTAGTCTGTTATAATTTAAAAAGATATTTCTCTATTTGCAAAACGCAGTATAGTTTAAATTGGGAAAACAACAAGTTTTATACCCGAGAATAAAATGTACCTGCTAACAATATTAAGATCTTGACATATACTCGCAAATATCCGTCTACGGCTATATCCGTCGTACTTTCTTATTTCTTATCTGAAACTGATGCACTTTAATTTGTGAGTTTACGTATTTTTGGATGACCCCATGCATATACCAACAAGAAGGCTGAACGGGAGTGAATCCTTTCGGATCATAGCGAATCCTCTCGGGATCATTTGAAGGAGATATGATCGCCGACGGAATTTAGGCGGCCATAGTATAGCTATTGCTATAATACTCGGATGCTTGTGGCTCGGTAACATAGTGGAAATCAAGATGGTTGCACGAAAATATTATAACCGGGGTCCGGGACACGGATTCTAGATGTTTTCTCACCGAGCACATAAACGCACACGAAACGCTAGTAACTGTGTTACAATACAACAGTGGCTAGGCTTATCTTTATAATTACCGGGATTTCTGGTGTCAGAAACGTTGAAGGCTATCAGGTCAAGACGGATGGATAGTATTACCCCGCGTAGGATCTTAATGCAATAGCGACATCTATGCTCAATTGCTGTAATATTCTAGCAGGCAGATGTTCCGGTTCTTCGTGCTTGGCATTTTAACATAATATATCCGTTCGCTTTGAAAACTCGGTAGAGTATCGTGTTCCTAACGTTAAACAATATGGATTCCGGTTTTTTGGATGGATTAAACCATGCACATTCTCCCACGGGATCGGGTAACAGATTACCAATATGTACGTACTAAAGATGTAACTACATGATTTTCAGTTCGTCTCCTACTTCGTTCCCTTTCATGTCATTATTCTGGATATCAACTTGGCCAACTTATTAGTGGTAGCAATTTCGAGCGATAGCCGACACATAGGTATATCAAACAGTAGTGCCTAGGCTCCGCTTTATTTGGTTTTTAAGAACAATCGGAATTTCATTAGCCCGCTTAACTCGAATTGAACTGAGTTTTGATTGGGTGATATGATTGGACTGGGAGGATTCATACCAATACGGAGCGGGTGCACATGTGTGCTCCTTTGTCATGTTCGCTCCTTTGTGCAAGTGACACGTTTGATTCTCTCAGTTGTAACCCTGTCGCGCGCTCTTATTCTCCAAGGATTCGATTGTGCCCACCATCATCATAACATTATGTACTTGTAATGCCTGTCAATAACGTTCGGCCGTTCTTAGATAAATAATTGCGCTGACTAAGATAGAACATAAGAGCGAAGTTAAGACGCCGCGGCTCCCTGTAATTCATTCTTCGCAATCTTATGTACGAGACCACGATAAAAAGATATTTCATATTCGCGAGTTGAGTCGAATCACATTCCCTCAGCCAGCATCTTGCTGCAATGCCACACCACAACGTGCAACGTTTCTAAGACGCAAACTTTTTAGCAGGATTTAAGACAAGACCAAAATTTAGACATTTGTCTAGATACTATTGATACGCCGAATATAATTGTAAGGAAAAAGGAAGAAAAAAATCGCGCCAAATACAAAAATATGCTTGAACTAGTTCGAACTTAACCCCATTCAAATCATACTTTGGATCATGAGTCCCAACCTGGTAGTATATTTGAATATGATAGAACCAACCCCCTTCTAAAGATGTTAGATATTTCATCTAGACACGCATGCATGAAAAAACAAAACAAAAAGGAAAACATGATAAAGGTGTGGTATCCGAAGAGAAATCGTGGTGTGAGTTTTAAGCGTCGCCCCTCTTGCCCATGGTTTGGAATCCACTGCCACTGCCCCTGTCCTCATCGCTTCCTGATGCCTCGAGCTTGCTCTTGGGGTTCGGAAGCAGAAGGGCCGGGTGGACAATGTTGTAGACACCAACGGCGATGATCATCATGGCACCGTCGAGAGCGATGAAAAATCTCTCAGTGGTGATCAAATAACCATCCCATCCCTGCAGCAATTCGATGGTTCTGTAGATGCTTCGGATGTAGATGCAAGTGACACTGAGGACCGTGGCGTAGGTGAGCCACATGATAGCCTTTTCGAGTTGAATGTTACGCGATTTCCAGAGGAAGACGGCGTAGAAGACGCAGAAGACTGTGATGGAGACCATCTGGAAGATAACACCGGCGACCATGATGTTGGTACCGGGCTTGGTATTACCGTTTACTTTGTCGGATTCAACTGAGGCAATACCGCCTCCGGCGGCCTGGATGACGAGGGAGAGAACATCGACGGTGATGAAGATCCATAGGTATAGTCGTGGTGGAATCAGAGAGTATTGGCGTCCAGTGATGTCGATAAACTGCTTGAGAACGTAGTAGATGCCACCGGTGAAGAAAGCAGGTGCTGTATTTATCATGTTAGAAAGATGCATAAAACGGAGCCGGTAGGCCTTTGGGAATAGCAGGTTTGGACTAACCAAAGATGAGAGTGGAAATTTGCATCAAAAAGGCATCACCGTTGTATGGACACTCAGCAGACCATAACCTTCCGGCCCATCCGATCATTTCCGCTAGATTGCCTGTTAGTTATCCAGGCCGAAGAATCGCATATTAAGGATGGTAAAACTTACTAATTGTGCCCAACGCGAAACATAAGTACCAATAATGCTTTCCTTTGATCGAAGCGTAGATATGACCGCCAGTTGACAGGGCGAAGAGAACCAAAAACACAATTGCTGCCGCTGTGGATGGGAAATAGCCGTATCCCGGCAAGTAGCCATCGATTTTGGGGTAACAGCCAGTGCTGATTTCCATCCGCTCTTCGTGGGTGAGCGTACGATTCGACATACTGATATATTATAGTTGTATATCGTTCGAATGGATTTTGTTTATATGAATTCTCAAGTTGATATTGTTACGCTGTATTAATCTTTGTTGTTTTTGCAAGGTCAGCTGTGTGGGTCCGGTCCTGGAAATGTATCGGTGAGTCCGAAATAACAAAGTTGAATCGACAAGATTCAAAAGCGTTGCTACCAGCGAGTTTAAATGGAAGGGAAGACTTCGAAAGGTATATTTTATGAAATATCTAACTTTTCTGGCAAGTTTAAAGTCTAGATTATTAAATTGGGGGGTCGTATTTGCATATTTGCCTTCGCTGGTCGTTGAGTCAATCGGATATATTTTAGTCTCAAATTCAAAGTGGGATATAATGTTCTTTATATATTGGGAATAGTTTGAAACGGGCAACGGTTCTTAAGTAATCCCGGACCCACCCAAAAGGTCTGTCAAGAAGCATTGTTGCAAGTGGATACTATCAGCGACTCGACTGTGGAGTTTCATAGGGCGCAATATGGTGGGATTGTATGGCGTTGGATCTATGCAGGCGCCTGTCGGTCCTGCATCCGCATTATGGGATCACAGACTTCTAATTGCCCAACAGGGAGAAACTGTTGAAGGGCTGCGTGCCAGCAACTGCTATCAAGATTGATCGAATGATCGAGTGTGATGGCGCTAAAGGGCTGAACGATTTCGTGTCCAATATGCGCCCAGATCTTAATCTCACGAGGATTGTCTCACAGCTTGGCTGCCGACGACGAAGGTGACGGAAGCATCTAAGGTTCGGAACTGGTGCAAATCTCACCACGTCCTGACGAAGAAGTGTGTTCGAACCAATATTTAGGTTATAATATGCACGCTGCAGGCCCGAAGGGGAAAGTTTGTCCGGCTTCATGATCAAAGAATCAAAGCTAGAATTCGAATGTTCTGCTGCGGATAAATTAGGAAGACCCACAGCCTGGTTTTTGGGAACAACTGCCGTGGGATAACATTTTGGTGTTAAGGGGCGGCGTCGGAACTTGGAGGGGCTCAAGAACGTGGGTGCGAACACGCGGCCTGCAATGAGAATTAATACACAGCCCACTCGCTTGCGGACTAGACCAGAGGGCCCGTTTAGATTAGACCTGTCCGGCAGTGGAATACGAAAATACGCCAGTTAGACGTTGTTAGCAATAGCTTTTCGTATATCGTTGCTAAGCTAACTTAATTACTCAGTCTAAACGGTGAAAAATTCTACAAGAAAGCTTAAGTCTCCACTGAAAATAAGGCTGATCCTGAGGAGGCTCTGCCCCTCGGATGATTTCAACCCCCAAACATCAAAAGTCTCCATTGTATTATATTATCTGACCCAATCTTATGATTTTAACGGCACTTACATCTATATAATAATGATGCGTACGTAGCCGTCTATCTTGGCAGGTTATTTTAAAATGCTCAGACACCCTTCAATTAATTTGCGTCTAGAGAATCACTTCGATCTTGGCCTAGGATGCAGGAATATTACGGTGTAGGCGCTCTGTAAAATATATCTCCATCTGGGCAAAGCGCGCAGCGAGAAAATCCAGAGAACCGGAACGTTGGAGCGGAGCAATTCAATCGGGGAGATTGTTCGCCGACAGTTTGCGCTTGCATGGATCAGTTCATAACATTATGCTTGAGCAGCGACCAGTCAGAATTGTCGGTCTCTTTTTCTGTAATTAATCCATTGAAAAGGGGAGGAAATTTCTTCAAGCCTTGGAGACTCGAGAGAGCTCGAGTGCGTTTGCGTTTGGCCAAATTGAATATTTCGATGCATCTGCAGCGCATCTGATAGCAAAGTCGCTTTTAAATTTTATCTATCTAATACCCGAGCTTGAGTCGCTCTTAGCTAAACTCCTTCCGAATCAGGGGATCCGACACCAAATGCTCCCATGGTTCGTTTAACGACCCTCCCGTAGGCAAGAATAGCAACTGACTGACTTGTGCACCTTCTCCAAAGAGCAGCAACTTGCGGATATTCTCGTAGCACGACTGCCCCATTTGCATTTGCATAATGGGAGCACAGAGATCAACAAGGCCTTTTTTATATTATATTATATTATATTATATTAAAAGAGACTGGATATATGATATGCATATATATCTCGAGAAATGCAGGCATCAGCGCAAACTAGTCTCGCCTTCGAGGCCGGCATGCGTACCTGTTATAGAGAATGCTACTGACACCTGGTCTCGAGGCCTAGAACCGGGACCCAGTGTAGTACTACCCCGCATGCTGAAGTCTCGGGACGAGGATCTCGGCTACCGAAGAATGCAATCAACGTGCGACTCCAATTATAGTGTGCAACGTCACACGCCGTCGACCCGTCGCGTCGGCTACCAAATAGCGCTTAACTACAGAAGGAAGGGTTTAGTACTTCTGTGATGTCAGTGCTTTCCTTAAGTTAAGGACGAATGGAGAAACTGGTCCGGTAGTAACAGTCAGCGGGGTTGATCGAGCTGTTTGCTTGCATTTGCCGTCTGCCGACAAGTTACAGTATACCGCTGTATACAACTGTTTACCGGACCCTGATATTCGATATAAACCCTCACGCCCAAATCGATACCTCCCCAATTCACTTTCAAATTCTTTCTCGAAATATTAGCATTTTCGACCGCCATGTCTGCTACCGCGACTTTAAAGCAACCTTCGTTTCCATTGAACGCCGCCCAGCCTCCGAGCTTCGATGTCAAGAACCGACCCGACCCAACAACGCTCAATGCTCCGAAGATTTTAACCGATTTCCTTGTCCGCCTCCAAAAGGCTCTTGAACAGCCCACAACCTCCAGCCTTCAAGATGTTGTATTCCCGGATGGCTTCTGGAGAGACCACCTCTTCCTCACCTGGGATCTGAGGACTCTCCGGGGTGTCGAGAATATTAGCGGGTATCTCACCGTGCCCGCTATTTTGGAGAAACTGGCGTCTGTCAAGATAACTATCCCGAAGAGCTATAAGCGGCAACCGCTGTTAGACACCAGCGATCCAAAAGGATACAATATCACGACTTTCATCAATCTTGAATCCAACCAAGGTGTTGGAGAAGGCGTGATTCGGATCTTTCTCGATGCTGATAACAACTGGAAGGTGGGTGCCATCCGCTATCACTTGGAAAACCGAAAAACAAATTTAATATGCTTCAATCCATGTATTTAATAATTTCACGTAGGCTTTCACTATTTATACTGCTTTAGCCGGCATCAAAGGCCACGAAGAGCGGGCTGGTGCAAACCGTCCTCTTGGTGGCCTGCACGGCGACCAATCGTCCGATCCAAGAAATTGGAAGGAGCGACATGAATCGTTCTCCGACTTCAAGTCTTCTTCTCCGGTTGTTCTCATTATCGGAGCCGGCCAATCGGGTCTTACCGTTGCAGCTCGCCTGACCCAGATCAACATTCCAACTCTGGTCATTGATAAAAACCCCAGGGTGGGTGATAACTGGCGGAATCGCTATCACAGTCTTGTCCTCCACGACCCGGTATGGTACGATCACCTGCCATATATTCCATTTCCTAAAACATGGCCAGTATTCACACCAAAGGACAAATTGGCGGACTGGCTTGAAGATTATGCCAGAGCGATGGAAATCCCCGTCTGGACGTCCACCACCATTGGATCATCTGAATATAACAATGGTAAATGGTCCGTGAAGGTCTCTAGAAACGGTGAGGAGCGGACTCTCACCCCAAACCATATTGTTCTTGCTACCGGTCACTCTGGAGAGCCAAATATCCCTCAGTTTGTAGACGCCGAGAAGTTTAAAGGCAATATCACGCATTCCTCAAAGTGGACCGGCCCCGAACGTTTGAAGGGAAAGAAAGTCCTCATCATTGGTGCTGGAAACACCGCCCATGACATTGCACAGTCTCTGTACTCCAATGGAGCACATCCCACAATTGTCCAGCGATCCAGTACTCATGTTTTATCTTCTAAGCATGGACTTCCACAGCTCCTTGGCTCCCTTGTACGTATGATAATCTTATTGCTGATAATTTTATCGAATTTTGAAGATTCTGATAAAAATCCGACTGAAAAACTAGTACAGCGAAGAAGGACCCGATCCTGAAGAAGCCGATCTTCTTGCTTTCAGCCTTCCGAATGCCATTTTGAAATACTTTCACCAACAGATCACTACTGGTTTACACGCATCAGATAAGGATGGGCCTATCATAGAAGGCCTTAACAAGGCAGGATTTGTGACGGACGACGGGCCTGACGGAGCCGGACTAGTTATCAAGTACTTTGAACAAGGTGGAAGTTACTACATTGACATTGGCGCTTCGAGCATGATTATCGAAGGCAAGATTGGTGTCAAACATGGAAAGGTCGACAAGTTCACGGAGAAGGGAATATTTTTTGACGATGGGGAGGAATTAGAAGCCACTGAGGTTATTCTGGCCACTGTGAGTACTATCTGGGCCCTGTGGAGAAATAAAAATATAACTGATGGCAATACTACAGGGTTACCAAAACATGCGAACAACAGCGGGATTGCTCTTCCCCTGCGTGAAGGACTCTGTTAACATTGTTGCGGGATTTGACCCGGAGGGTGAATTCCAAACACTATTCAGAAATAGCGGGCATCCGGGATTTTGGTTCATGGGTATGAATCTGGCGCATTGTCGGTACTTTTCACGAACTTTGGCATTGAATATCGCAGGGAAGGAATTTGGGTGCTATTGAAATTTTCACTTGGTTGATAGTGTGATACGTGATCGCTTATTTGTACGACGCCTGACTAAAATTTACACAGGTACAAATGGTACGAGCTTTGAGTACTCGTGTTTGATTAGAAGAATAGGCTCATTCATGTCTTCACTTCATCCTCCCAAGGTACCTCATGCTCAACATCGGCCACTCTTGGTATCTTGTCCATTCTTACCCGACAGAACCTCGCGACTTTCTCACACTTAACTCACCCAAAATATATTAGCTTCGTTGTCATTAAAAATAGAAAGAAAACCCACGTACACAGACATGCATTGCCTCCACATCCTCGCTACTAATCCCCAATCTTCTCGCTCCTCGGAGATGAAAGCGTGCTACAGTGGGCAGATTCTGCACCAAGAGTGCAGGTAGCACCACAATCTCTGTTTCAATGATGTCGAGAATAGTAAGATCCGAAAGATACAGACCGTATGTAATATTGTAAGAAACCCAACCTATACCCCATAAGTCAGCGTACTTTCACTCTGCGAATGCTAAAAACTCACCGAAATCTTTATGCGCCTGGAACTTAGCATCATTCTCCTCCATATTATGTCGATAAATCTTGTCTAGCCATTCCTTCCCCCTTTCCAGATGTTTCTCATTGGCTTGCCAGCCTTCCCTAGTACAACTGAAATCCCTATCCTCATCTCGTTCAATCTCTCCGATTGACCAGATGGCGAGCAGGGGCTTAGATATTCCGATAAGGCTCACGAGCTTCAAGAGCGCTTCCCGGATACGGCGGATGAGGTGTTGACGGGAGGTCGGAGTGGAGTATTGCGGTAAAGAGATGAGATGGGTGTAGAGGTCTGCAATGTGCTTTGGGTCGGATCCATATGTCAAAGCCGCTATCTAAAAAGAGACATGTTAATTTAAACTATAATGTTCAATAATAGTATGTATGGCTAATGGTCAAGCCCGTATCTCTTGAGAACGTGACCGGTAGAAACAGACAAATAACATGGTTTTAGATTGGTTATGGGTAGTACGTACGACAAGAAGATACCATTTGTCTTCGCCCAGCGCTTTTGGAAAAGAGCTTTCGATGTCGTGGAACAAATTAAGCGTCTCTTCAAGTGTTCGATCTGACGGGTATTCCACCTCATCCTAATATAAGGTTAGCCACTGGCTGCGTCTAGGGCCAAGAGGAACATTGAGATAGAATTGAAGCTCGTTGAAGAGTTTTCTTGACAGACCAACCTTGATTGTCGATGCTGAAGCCATTGTTGCTAGAATGAAACGTCCCTATGCAATGGAGCAAGGTCCGGTTCGGCGAGAGATGAAATTGTTGGAATCAGACACAACACGAAGAAGAAATAATGTGCTGGTGTGGCATCCAGCGCATTTAATTTATACCTTTACTTTTTGGCTTGGAAATTTATAAAGCCGTCTGACAGGAGTATTTTGTGATTATTAATTCCTACGTGTTCCATGAGAGTACGACTCCAACCACTATCCGGCTTGTCAGACGCGGTAAAATTTCTATCGCTTATACAACCCCTCTAGAATGTACAAATCCCTAGCCAGAGTGGGACTGTTTGGAGCCATTTCTCTAAAGTACCCGAAAACTTTATCCACCCAATTCTCCCAGCCAGACGGAAGACAGTCCCTTAACTCTTCTCTAGACGACATTTCGACACCCTTGAATAACAGAAGTTGACCCATGAATCTAAACGGGGTTAGAACAGGTCGACAAGTTTTCGAATTAGAGATGGAGGTACATACTGGCTGCCAAATCCAAATTTTATGGGAATTGCGGTCCTTGCTCGTTCAAATACTCCAGTAGTCTGTGGCCAGTCCAATGCGCTCTCTAGGCACCATCGCACTTCGTCAAGTACATCTGGACTAACAGGTTCCTCTGCAGGGGTATGTAGAGCCTTATGTACAAAGGGACGTCTCATAATGTGCTTCCCCACCAAATAGCGTCCATGCAACATTGCTGACATGATGTGAGACGCGAGTTTGGTTGGCGATGCTGGGGAATGTGAGTTTTGCGGGTCTTGTTGAATGAAAGGTGGATGGTGGGATCTCCATAAGTCGAGCTGTAGCTGTAATTCGCGGGAAAGTGTGATGGAAGGGAATTGAGTCATGTCGGGCTCTTCGGATTTTGTTAGAACAGACCCGCCATTCATACCGTGCAGGAGCAGAAGAACTGACCATAAGTGTAAACGTTGTTTCGCATTCGATTCAGTAGTTTCCTATGAGCGGCCTGGGCGAGAAAATGGTACTGATAATTCGATTCCGTATCTTCTACAGCGCTCGATGCTCCAAATGAAGAGGTATTAGGGTAGAGTGGAAACTTTGGAAGAGGAACTATGTCCTCATAATCTGCAAGGCCACTGGGTGGGACATCTAGTTCTTGGACTAGAATGCTAAATTTTATGGTGTTAGGTCAAGGACGAAATTCTAGAACAATAGATAGAGTGCGCAACTTACCTCTCAAACATTAACGTGTTCCAGAAAACTCGAGCCAACATATCGCTCTCCCACGCATCCCAATCAAGCAATTCCGCCTGAGAGCCATTCAATAGCATTAAACAACCGACAGCGGCCTTGTTGATCATGTTCCAATGATCAAGCACACGGACAGCTTGGGCATAATACAGCCCCACAAGGAGGTGACACTGCACGTATTCCAAGCCTGTTCCACACATTATATATCCAAAGCGCTTTCTTTGTTCGTTCAAAAATCTCAACCCGGAAGGCAAATCCTTTGCTTCTTCTGTAATCTCAATCCAATCCGGGGGGGCAAACCCTAGTATTCCGTCTTCCGCGTGCAGTGGGAATAAGGGGAAGTCAGCCTCTTTGTGGGCCGTTACGGCCAGACAACCTAGAGCCAGCACGACAAGCAAGATACAGCTCTCAATATTATACCCAAACCCACTTTCTACAGCCACACTCAATGTCGCGGTATAGAAATACCCTCGGTCTAGAATAGGGTTCGATGTATTGAATGTATTGAAGTAGGCTTCCGTTAGCCCTCTGATGACTGACAGTGGAAGCGACTGCAACCAATCTTGTTTTTCGGTTGTCGTCCTTAGCACGTAGCCAGAGGTAAACACGTCGAATGGCAAAGGTGGCCTCGCGGCTTCGAGTTTTGTAGCGTAGTTCTCTACCAATTCCGACCCTTGTAGAAAATCTGGCAGGAGAGCTTGTATTGCTGGCCATTGAAGTATCTTGTGTGCCGAAAAGGACATTTGTTTTGCCTCTTGGGCAAAATGTGAAGTTGTTGCTGATGCCGGGACCGGCGCGAACAAGCTACTCTTCTGCAGATGGGGCCTCTGGTTCAAGACATTGGCAATGGAAAGTCGGCCTTTCTGGCTGTTTTCCAGGGGTATATCGGAGTCCGTGACATGGTTGTCAGCATAAGCTGTGATGGCAGGGTCGTTCTGTTGGCGGATGAGGGACGCGACATCCTCAATCTTCTTCTCGAGGCGATAGATGCTGCTATATATTTTGGATATCGACTGGTCTTTTCTGTGTCGCATTCGCATACTCGATCAGCAACCCGTCCCACGCTCACCTTTCGAGTTTAAAACGAAGCTTACTTTGTTGGTTTAACCTCAGCGTAGTGGCACTCTATCCCGTTCCGAGAACATGTTGAGCAGCGAGGTCGGTCCTATACCCCTCCGTTAGCCCGTTTACAGACCAATTGCCCACAGAAAGACATATTACCATACCTCGTCACATTTCGTCTTCTTGCTCCTGCATTGATCACAAGCCTGGGTGATGGGAAATGCCAGTCAGCATCATCTTTTCAAGGCGAAAACCGGTCATGTAGGCTGTACCGGATCTTAGCCTACTTGGGACGCGATGAAGGGTCTCGACCGGGTGGGTAGGATTGCAGAACCAGGATCGGGACTCGAAGAAGCATCGTGCGAGTTCGGTATCGGCGCGGGGTCGGCCGTCTCGTCGTGCTTGCGCTTGGCCATTGCGTATGACTGTTGATGTTCTTGGCTGAGATGATGTTCCGCCAAAGAAAAATAAAACGAAGGTTTAGCAAGCCAACACCAGAATTCTTTTCGATTGGACTGATATAACAGCAGACTCGACTCGGGATCGTGATATTATCATTACAAACTACTTGAGTAAATTTATATTTATATTTATATCTTTATCATACTTGATTAAGCCTTAGATGCGACTAATTTCAACTTCTTGTCTTTCGCGGCTTCTTTCACCGACACGTTCACCTTCCCCTTTGTGCTCTTCAACTCGAAATCTTCCGCGCTTCCTTCCTCGATATCAATCTTCACTCCGTTTTCCCACTTCTCGTCAAAATTCACATCAAAGCTCCCCGCCGCCCCAAACCAACTGATCGTAAACTGAAAACCTCCTTCGCTCAGCTTCTCCCCGTTCTCGGGGTTGATTTCGGCCTCCTCATTCGTCAAATACTCCTGTCTGAGCTGCCCTGGGAATTCGTCATGCATATTCACATACGGGACCAGTCCGTTCTCTTCGATAAAAGCTCGCACTCTGCCTACACATAGCGGCGTTTCCTTGACCACCTGTGAGATCAGGCTCGTTGGAACACTGCCCTTGGGATCGAATTTCACCTGAAAGCTATCAGCCTTATCTCCTTTATATCAGACCTGACGTTTTTGCAAAGGAGAAGCTTACAATATATGTGACCTTGACCGGTTCTCCCGCCTTCTCTTCCAGCGCCCATCCAGCCAGGTAAGACCACCCTCTAACAAATCCTTCTACTTCTGGGACATCGTCGAAAACTGCACTAGTTTGCAAATAATAATATCTTGTAACCCCATCGTCGCCAACTTCCCTAACATGGCCGCTGTAGCCTGTAAAATCCCTCGGACTGACAATAGTAAACCAACCTTCACCGACACCCTTTTGTACTGCATAAAACCGTACAAGTTTCCGATTGTAACGAAGAGTCGGGAAGCCGAGTTTGAATCTTGCATCCCACTGTTTACGGCAAGCGAGTTGGTGTATTACCGGGAGGATTTGCTCCGCCGTCAACTCAGCTGGAAATAAGCCCGAGCCACGACATATAGGAGCTGGGAGGGGAGGATCCGGTTGATAGAAGGAGAGATCTACCCCGTCTTTGTTGCCGTTATCGGTCCACGGTATCGTTGTATCCGTTAACAAGGTCTTGAGCAGGTCGAGCGCCTCAGGGAAGACATCCGGCTGGGTAACATCATTATACTTGTCAAAGATCTCTGGCGGAGGGGGTTGCGGATCCGTCATTTTAAGATCTCTTTTTGGTCTAAACTGTGATTATATTGGCTGTGCAATTCTAAGTATCATTACTTTCGAATCAGATAGTTCGGAAGATCCACAGTATTAGAAGGATAGCTATCGGTTTTTATAAACAAAAATCTTCGACTCCCACAACCAGCCCCGCTTTTCGTATCACCTGCCCAGAATGTTACAGCCGTCTTGGAGAACGGAGAATGCGACTGTCCTCGTAAGAATGGGTGACACACAATTGTACAAGCGAGCGACAAAAGATGCGGGGAAAGTTGTGGAGAATGGGTCTCGGCTTTTAAATTCGCTAGGGCGGAAAGGCAAGACGCATTAGGCGGACCTTCTAAGACGGTAACGAATATCGCATGATCGGCCTCATCGTTGACAGATCCAGACCTACTTCGCTCAGCGACGCCGGCAGCATGCTTCCATCGAATCAACCGAGGCACAAATAAGATGCGCCACGTGATACTATCCTGTATATGAGAGCACGCGGTTCTATGCTATGCTCTACTATAAAAAGTTAGGAAAGTCTAAAGCTGTATATATATATTTATAGATCGATGTGTGTAATATTTGCCATTGCGCACAGACCAGGGTTCTCGATCTTATAAACATTTGTATATTAGTCTCGAGTGTGCGTAGTACATATCAGTATAGTAACTTGTGCAACAACATAATATCGATTTCATTTGTTGGTCAGGGGCCGGGTATGTGCTGGTCGACATCGTACAAATTTGTGTGTAACCTACATCTTCTCGCTGTTTGCATGCTCGTCGTAGAGATTATCACTTGTCCCTCTAGATGTACATTTCGATGAATCCAAGGCGCTATGAGCACTTGTATATGCTAAAGGAAAAAATCAAAATTTGGTATTAAAAAATAATATAATATTATACCGAATTGCTGTAGTAATTCTAAATGAACTAGTCTCAAGAAGAAAGGTTTCCAAATGGAGGAAATAATTCGAGAAAGGAATTAAAATATTTAAATGGTATTGACAGATTTAAATTTAACTGGGTTGAATATTAAGGTTTCTGCTGGGTAGTTTGAGGTAGATGACTTGACGGATTATTCATTTGCTATTATAAAGCTGGATGGACATCAGTTGCCCCATTGAACAACATCTAATAAAAATATAATTCAATCGGGATAGTTAGAGCCGCCTTTACGTAGGGAATATCTAGTCTCACTATGTGACCCTCCGCGTGTTCGGAGAGTCGCAACAGAGACTAGGTAATATCACTCACTTCGTTGTGCTAGTCGCTTTTGAGATTTCTACTGACTTGTCAAGTACTCCGTACTTAAGTTATATCAAATGTATTTTCGCCTGCGACCAAGATATTATTCTTTCTTCCAAAACCCTGATCCTGGGCCCGGGTTTTCCGAGCACTCGTTAGCCGGGCAAGAAAGTAACTACATCACACCAGGCGATTGATATCGGCGCCCTCGAGATTATTATCGTGATACCGGTCCATTCTCGACGCTAGAAAAGCGTATGGAAAAAATTCGCTTGTGGCAATGCAATCTTATCTTCACGTGGGGGCAGGCCATCAAAATGCAATCTTTTTCGCATTGCGCACTTTCGCTTTGGAATCGAAGAAAATTTATTTCACAGCCCAGGCTGGTGGTCTCAGTCGCCGTTCGAGTGGGTCAGCTTCTGGGTCCGCTCCGAGCCGCGTTTGCGTTTGAGGGTTTCTGGTGGAACGAGGTGACCCAAGAACTCGCCAATCGAATCGGGGTGTCTAAGTTGCTTTGGGGGTCTCGTGCCCTGCTCTTCAAGATTCGTGAGATCTAGGCTCAATTTAAAATCTTCGCGTGACAAGAAACCATTGTCTGTTCAAGTTGAAAGCCTATATACTTATAATATTAAGTTAGAAGCATGTGTAGTTTTTGAAGTACCTTTTATCTCTCGGCTATCCACGAGACATCGCAGATATGCGGGATAAGAACGCGAATGGAGAGCTGTTGGAGACTCGTGGCAGGCAACATTTTCTGGAATTAAGGCGTGGACGCCGACCAAAGATAATTTCTATCAAACAGGATCAAATCGGGAAAAGAAAAAACAAAGAAGCCTCCCAGTTTTATAGCCCAAGCACATTTATTGGTATTATATCCCAGATTCATTTCCGAATCTAAAGTTAAGAAAGGAAAAGAACCCCATGTCGCTTATAACGTGCCAACGCCTCCATAATGATGTGTACTCCAGACAAAGAAAGCAAAATATAAAGGAAATACAAAAAGAAGAGGCAGAGGTGAGGCCGTCTAACCATATGCCAAGCACCTCGACCTGCATGGATTTCCTTTCTGGAAGGCGGTAATTCGTATCCAGGCTTTGTGCATATGCACGCATGGTCGTCGTCGCTTCCATAATACCTTCCAGACGTTATACCGCTACCCAAAGACTTGCAGATATTCGCCAAGTCTGATATACGAGCGAGTGATATCCGATCAGCAGAGAATTTGCCCGTCGTCTCTGCAACCTAGGGTTTGTCGTCGCCGATGTATAATGTAAAGTTGGCCCCACCGGCCCTATGTCTCTCATGATTTATCCGAGTGGAACCAACCAAAGCCCGAATGCTTGCCTGGGCTACCACCATAATCCGTCACCGGCGTATGTAGAATTTCGTCCATAGTGCTTCCCCAATCTCCGAAGCTGAACACCCTGTCGGTCCGATAGCTTTCGTTGCCACAGTGTGGGACATTCGGCCTGCATTCTTCTTCGGCAATAACGAATAATCGATCTCTGATAACCCAGGGTTCTGGACGCTGCACGGGTTCCTTGAATAGCATTTCAGAGCATAAGCTCGCCGCTCGCTTGATGTTGTTGTCGTTCTTGCGGTCGGCCTCTTTCGTTATCATTGCGATCCAGGTGGATACTTGTTCCAAGTTGGCGTGGAAGGACTGGTCTGCAAGTGCGCCCCTTGCACCTCTTGCGCCACGTCTGTTCTTTGCAGCGCGGTGAGAAGAAAAGTCTTTCATTGAATTTTTACCTTGGAGGAAAGTGATTATTTCCAGAAAGACGCACGCGAGCGAGAAAATGTCGCTCCGCTTCACCTCAGCTTCGGTAGACTGCACCCAATCCATGACATGCATATCTGCCAACGTCGAGGTCGCCGTAGAGTCGTGCGACCCCCTTCTCGATATCGCCCGGCCGGAATAAATGACATTCCTGACGCTCTCTTGCCGTGTGAAACTTCTCCTGTAGATTTCTGGAGCTGCATATTCGTAGTTTGGCTTTTCCAGTGCAGGCGACGCCCGATTCCCGATATCTATCCTCTGTGACGCACCGGTATCTGCTAGGTAGATAGTGGCGCCGTCTATGAGAACCGACTTTGGTCTAATATCCCGATGGACGATTCCATTATCGTAGAGGAATGTGACTGCATCCGATAGGCAATGCATCCAGTCAAATATTTGTCGCCGTTTCCCTTCTTTGGAAAGTGATTTGTAGATTGTGGGAGGTGTTTGGAAAAATGCTTTGAGCGTGAGTTCCGTGGCCGGAGCGAACAATAAGAATCCTTCATCTTGGAATGTGTAAGAGGCGTAGAGTCCGACGATATGGTGGTGCGTGAGTTCCTTGAGATGCTGAATAGTCTCTTGATACTCCTCCTCCTTGAATTTGTCGCCGAGCGGCATGGTCTTCCGTATAACGACCTGTTGCGTTCTGGGAAATACGAATTTATCGTTCGAGTTGATGCCGACAGTCAGCCCGGTCTTGAGCGGCTCGATCGGGACAGTTTCGTGAGCGACAAAGTTGATGTGAGCGCCTCTGTCGAGATCCCGTACTAAAAATGAGTACTGCCGTCTCAGGAATCTCTTTTCTGCTGAGAGATCTTTGAGTCCTAACTTGCTGATTTGCTCCAAATCCAGAGGTAAATCCGTATCGTCCCACGAACTTTCCACAAGATCGAATAGTTTTGCAACTTCTCCAAGTTCCAACAAAATGAGGAAGAACCTCCTTGCCTTCCACAGAATCCACTCTGAGAATGTCGTGTCAGATAGTCCTTCCATTATGGGGTGGTTTAGCTTTGCTCTTAGCAACTCGTCGCCTATCGACTTATGCAGAAATGCTTCCGTAACCGTTTCCATGACCCGTCGTTCGTCCCACCAGATTTGTGGTATATTTAAATTCGGTTGTCCGGAGTCGACACTCCCTCTGCTGGATCTCGACTGAACTGAAATTCTGGATCGTGCTTGTGCCATCATGAATGCTGAACTCCCGTCATTATGTTCTCGGAAAGCTTGTCCTCTTGCTTTCGCCTGCTGTACTATAAACGTTGAGTTCATGGCTTTTTGATCATGTATAATTATAATTCGCACTTGTAATCCTATCTCAAACCCTGTCCGCCGGGATCAATCTAGGCCCGTGGATGGAATGCTGATTTGCGTTGTCCGATTTATCGTTATCTTTCGCAAAGATATTAGATGAATCTATTATTTGTGAAACGTGAGCTAAACTTTGGTCTGCACTGTTCCTGGATGGGTACCCGGCTCCGGAACTATTTGCTGTGACGTTTTTCCGGCGGCGACAGGCAAAGTTCCCTATTCTGGAGTTTCTGTTACGTGAGAGTAATGCCTCTTTTGTCGAGCGCAGACGACCAAAGCCTAAAATCAGGCGGTCAAGCGAAGAGGCTCGCGTTGGGTTTCGACGCTTCGGAACGTTTAATGGTAGTTGGGGATTAAATTATATTATATGTATATATTTCTTCCGACCGGGTTGTAGGCGGGAGGGGATGAAGAGTGTGAGGATCGAAAATAATGTGATGACGCCCGAGATAGCGAGGGCGTCTTGTTATTATATTGTACAGATATCTCTGAACGGGCACTTCTTATCAAAGTATGGATTATCAAGTCGCCTTAATCAATTGATAGCCGAATAAAATAAAATGTTCCTTCTCTCAGTTTCGCAAAAAAGGACAGGCGTATCTTGAACTGTCCAGCGCCAGCCCGCAGGCCATGCATGGCAAAAGCAAGTCAGCAGGACCAGTTGCTGCATGTGGGGTGGCAGTCGGTCCTCACTCCCTGATGTGCGAAATGATTTCCTGGGTGAGGGGTTAACGCCAATACCCGAGGCGTGGGATGCTTTGCATCACGCAAGGGTGTATAACCTCGCCAGCTGAATCGAAAATCGGCCTCCGAAACCTAAGAGGTCGTTCCTCGCCTCCCGGATAGAAGGAAATCTTGAAGGGGAATAACTATCGCATTTAGTTCTTTTTCAAGGCAGTCGTTTAAGTGATCGTATCGTCGATCCAATTAATATTCGACGACGTTTAATTTATGTTTGATACTAGAGTGTTTGCCTGACGACGGCTTGGTTTGAGTTGGTAAAGTTTTCCTCGCGTTTCTTGCTTAGCAAATAATGCGGTTAGAAACTTTTACTTATTCATGGATCAAAATTTTCGAATTAGACCCCGGACAGGCTTCAAGTATGTACATCCCCTTTGAGAACCCCAGAAAAAGCTCTGATGTTCGCATAAAAAAATAACGGTGTTTAGGGAAGGCGTAGCGGTTGGCCCTTCTTTGTTCGACCGTTCGTCCAAGTCGACTCTGCTATTGCTATAATCTCCGTAGTATCTTGGAACCTGAATCCTAGGACCAGTCTATATTGTCAATGGTCTTTCATCCCGACGCTGTACACTAAATAACAATTACTTGCCCGACACCAGAATTATATCAACATAGGTGTCTCTCAAATTATGTGGCTGTATGATTAGTTAACATACACAGTACATGTCGTGTGAGGCGTTGAAGTGTACTCGTACATTATGCACATAAAAGTAAATAACGAAGAATGTCGAACCATTCTCCATTGGACTTGAAAGGTACAGTGGACTTCAAAAGAGCTTGTCTATTGATAGCTACATAGATAGTATCATTAAATTTTAGACTCACGCTTTTGCAATTTGTACTCCGTAACTAATCTGTGTCTACATAGCGAGGCCACATGCAGAACAGACAGATGTAGAATTTTTTTTTTTTTTCTCTCTCTCCCAAGGTGGCTTGCAACTTGCACTGATAACCGTCGAGAGCCAATAAGCATTCGATGCAAGACCTCTTTCCTGGGAACAGGCCATGTATCGAATCAGAAGACAGGAAGCAAGGGTGTGGGGGCATCTCAAAAAACTCATGATAAGAAAGCACTTCGCACCGATTGGGGGAATTTAGCGAGCAAGGGTCATTCTCCACCGCATTGAAAACCCGAAAATGGGTCTGAGGCTAGATTCATGCAAAAGTATCATTCTTTCTCGGGCGAACTGTGCATGATGTTCGAGGATTCTGTCTTACGCTGGAATGGAGGTTAAGTACTTCTCGTGTCTTTTTTGGGTCCATCAGCCTGCAGTATTGACGAAAACCGTTTATTCCCCTGCAGTCAAGTTGCATCGATGCGAAACGAGGAGGCCCTAATTGCGCCGGCGGGGTCTGGAGTTAAGCATTTGATTGCTTGTCCCTCTTTATCCAATTGCGAGGCGTTTGAAGCGCGCGCCGCTGTATGTATTCTTTCCTGGTCAAGGAGTTTTCATATTATAGCATTCCTTCTGATGGACACTTCATCTTTGCACAATTATCACGCAGATCCAGGGTTCTTCTTTAAAAACAGGGTCGCAGAAGCAAACGCTGAAGATTGCAGATCATATACTTACTACCACAATTAACGGCATTTGACAGTCAAGATATTTGTATTGCTGTGTAATTAAATCCGAATCCCTGAATAAAAAGCCAAGACCCTTTATGAATTCAAAGGTTTCTTTTTGCGGATCTGCTGACCCTGTAAGCGTCATGTAGCTGCAAAGCATTGAGTATGGAAGTTGAGAGGAGATGCTATCCCAACCGAACAAGAAATTTCCGCGTGGAGAGGATTGAGATCAGCGGCTGGAGATTCAAATGTTTTGAATTAACTCTCCCTCCCAGTGATCTCAACTATATAAGTTCATTGAGGTCAATTCGTTCTCGTTGGATTTTGTACAAGGTTAAATCATGTTAAATTCGAACGTTGAAGGGTATTAAGCCAGGCTAGACTGAGACTACAATATATATTTTTTCTGCATTGAAGTAGCCCAGGTCTGCCTTCACGGTCAGCGTTTGGTTCACGAGACAAGGTCTGCCCATCCTCGAATATACATTATATTGATTGATGTAGCATAATTAAATAGACTCTCGAGCTCCTGGTCAGCCGCTATTAAAGAACATCCCGCGTCTCAATTGCGGCAGTCTTTCCGCCCGGCGATTTATCTACCCAATACCGCAGAGACATTTTCGGCTCATTTAGATTAATACTTTTTATGCAAACTAAGACCCGGATCCAGATCCACCAATAGGCCAAGTTTAGATTCCCAATGAATTAAGCGCGCACAATAATATAGACAGACAACTTATCTTAGATTCATATCTACAAGAGGTTCCAATACTTCGTACATATGTAGGCACTAGTCTATATAACTACCGCACGAGGTGCGTACAATATACGCGCACAAACCCTGAAAATTCATGGCTGCTCAACAGACTATATAAGATCGTGTTAGCATCACTTCTTAATTTCTTTCACCGTCACAGTATTCATCGAAACTATATGACTTACTTCCAATTACACCGTTCACCTGAATGTCAATGCTAGTAGTATAGCTCGCGGCGTCGCTCAAAAGATACACATAGGCGCCTCCGAGTTCCTGGACCTCAGCAAGTCTCGGAATACCCCCATAATATTTGAGTTGCTGCTCCCAGTCTGGCTGTTGCGGAACCCAATAAGTCATCGCGGTCTTGACAAGACCTGGAGATACCGAGTTCACGCGGATACCGTATTTGGTCCATTCGTATGCGAGTGTTTTGACCCTATATATTAAAATATTGGATGAGATAATTAGTCAGAAAGCCAATATTAACGACTCTAGGCGAGTATGAGTGGTGTGGTAGCTTACATATTTCGAACACCGGCTTTGCTAGCGCCGTACGGGGCCGATGGTACTCTCTGTTTATATGGGGTGTTAGTATAAACTCGGTTGAATGTATCGAAATTTCGTGATATGATGAGGAGGTACCTTGTTAGGTCGGTGGGACGCCATAGAAGCCTAGCCGCAGTTAGTTTTATAATTTATATTCAGGTATATCTAGCAATAATTCCATGATCCACATGGTGCATTCATAGCTTACTGTGAAAACTATCGATCCCTTAACTCCTAACCTGATAAAAGTTCGTGCTGCCACACGGGCGCAATAAAAGGCCCCAAACAACTAGGAGCTCTCAGTTAGCCAGGGTCTTTGTAGCACTTAAATTTGAACTCACATTAATGCTAAACAGCCTCTCGATCTCTTCCTTGGTGAAATCTAACGCAGACTTGTGGTTTGTAATGCCGGCGTTGACAACCATCCCGCTGAGCGTTCCCGCTTCCTCGACAATTTTGTCCGCAACGGCAGTGACTTCATCCTCATTTCTGATATCCGCCTTGAAAGCAAATAGCTGTTTCGGATACTGTTCCGATAATTTTTCGAAATCTTCACCCACGTCGCCAATGTCGATCGAGTAGACTTTTGCCGCACCGTTGGCGAGACAGCATTCCGCAACTCCGAGACCGATACCTCGGTTTGCACCGGTAACTACGAGATACTATTAGTAGTCTAGCAATAGATGAAAGGAAACGAGAAAGAACTCTATGGATTCCTTACTGGCAATAACTTTGCCTTCCAGCATAATCTTCTTCACCGGCTCGACCGGAGCGGCTGCGACAGTACCATTTGTTGTTGACATTTTGCCGTTCGATGTGAGGATTCCGATATAACGATATTTTGTATAAAATTGATTGTAATGTCAACTCCCAGCACTTTAGAGTAAAATAATCAAATGCGAAAGCTTTATCTTCATGACTTTAATGCCGATACTTACGGGCGAAGCTTGGTGTTATATAGGATATGATTTACGCTGCGGCTTCAAAGCGGGTTATCGATAGCACTGTATCCGACTATCGATATCACCTCGGAGTCCGGGGAAGCACCAGCTCGTCAGGCTCGCCGTTACTGAGCTCGTTACGGGGCACATTCTTAGTCATGTTCGCGAGATGGGCGAGTTCGGAGGCGTGTAATTGATCCGAGCTCAATTGAGACTTGTGGAGAAGAATCGTATTGATCGCGGCGGATGGAACAATATTCTGTGAGGCCGAGGTATCTATGGCCGGTGACATCACGATTTCAACGGATGGAGATTTGACTTCAAAACTAGCAGGTTGACGAACACAGTATTTTTTCAAAGATACTGTTTTAGAATTCGCTACAAAATACGATTTGGGACCAAATTATGTACAGGAAGGGCTCAAATCTACGACTGCATAGTAACCGAAAAAAGCTCTAGCTGCGTAAGACTTCCAATGCGCCAATCAACATTTCTCTGACCGCCCAGGCGCCCGGGTCTGGTGGCTCCACGTATCCATCTCTGCCTTTCACGTACGTAGCTCTTCCGAACCTCGCCTTCATACCGCGTGTGCCTTCTGCGCCGTCCATTCCGGCCTTCACTGCTTTGTCAAAACTTCCAGTGCTTTTGTAAGTCTCACAGAAGGGAATCAAGGTATCCATGACGGTCCTATCGCCGACTCTTGCTCCGCTGTGGATCTTGAGCCCCTGTAAGGCGTCGTAAACAGAGTTGGCGAACAGCTGATTGGTGTCAGTACCTTCTGGCTGTCGTCGAATCGAGGCGGTCAGACTGGCCAAAAAGATGCCAAATATGGCGCCTAGGGTTCCTCCCATGGCATCGATCGAGTCCCCGAGGAGAGATAATAGCGCGAGCAATGACGGGTCCGGGGTGGATGGGAACGACTGGAGGATCGATTGGCAAACGGCCTTGACGCTCTCGCCGCAGTCACCGTCCCCCATTTCCATGTCCCATTTCGTCAAGTCCGGTTCTGAAGCGATCGCTCGCTCGCAGGCAAGTTTGACTGAATTATAAAGGAGCGTGGGGTCTATTTGACGATCACCAGGTAGAGCAGTTTTCTTGGTGCCGTTGACGTGGATACCATTCGCACCGTTGGAAGTAACTTTTTGTGTTTTCGTGACTAAGTAGTTTACCCTCGGCCAAGCTGGGGCGTCCGTAGGAGCGTCTAGCAGACGGAGAACTTCCTGTGTGGAGGTCTTGTGATCTCTTGCTGCTGCCGAGATGTTGAGCAGCGACAGTGAGAAGCCCGGTCCGTTAAGGGATGTTTCGAATGTCCCGCAGAATGTCCTTCTCGGAGAAATGGACCAAGTAAATGCTATTAACCTGGAGTTAGCATAGATCCTATTTGATTAATCGGTTTTTGGCGTATTTACCCAGTTGGTCGACGGCTTCATTTGCGAGAGCTTGCAATTCTAGTAAACTAGTCCCGCCAAAATTATTGACAAGGATAGCAACCTCGTCTCCCTGTTTGAAGTCAATGAATGCCCTATCCTCGTCCTTTGGGTCTAACAAAAACTCGAGCATCTGTTGTATAAGGGATTCTGGAGACGGCAATGGCGATATATGTTGCAGGCCCTATATATCTTACATTAGCTATTTTCAATTTCTTCAATTATATATTTCTAACAATACCTACCGGTTCGTTATGGATTCCCATACCCAAGACGCACACATCGTCCGGTACCTTTTCGTGATTTATACGCCCGAGAATATGACAGTGATCCAAGGAAGCTCCAATGGTGATCAAGTTCGCATTCACCGCTCGCCCAATCGAGAGACACTCGTCGAACGAGTAATCTGCCTCTGACGCTGCTCCCAAGATCTTGAGTCCCAGAACGTTGCCGGCTAGTCCTCTGCGGCCAACCATCCCAGCTCGTTTCCTTCCCAAGGCAACGTCATCCGTAACAGTCAATACGGCCACTTCTAACCCTTTCGCTCTTGCTTTCTCACACGCCAATCCAAAATGCAGCTTGTCCCCGGTGTAATTGGTGATCACCAAGATTGTGCCCTTGTCGCTCTTTACGCTGTCGATTCCAGCCATCACCTGCGCGGCACTAGGACTGCCAAATATATCGCCATTGACGGCAGCGGCGAGCATACCGTCGCCGACATATCCGGACCATGCAGGCTCGTGTCCGCTTCCACCACCAGAGATGATGGAAACCTTTGATGTCTTGTGCGCTGAGTTGTAGACGACTTTCTGCTGGGGAATCAAGGAGAGAGAGGGATTTGTATGGCATAGTCCCCGAAGCGACTTTACCACCAGACCCTCGTATTCGTGGAAGAAGTGCTTTGTTGACATGACGGAATTGGGATTAATTGTACTAAAGTGAAGAATTCAACCTCTTCGATGAAATAACAAGCCGAGATGTGAAATTCGACAAGGTAGAAACCAAGAACTAGTCGTCGTGCACGACATTTCTATTTGAAGCACCTACCAGGTAGCTATAGCTACGCTCAAAGGGAAGCAGCCGACGCATTGAGACAGGGCTCGCACAGTCTAGGCGCAATATTCAATTGAAATCTTCGCGAGTCCGCGTCCAACCGATTCGTATCGTGAAAAGGGCCTCGCTTCCCGCATGGTCTGCTGGATGTCGAGACGTATCAAATGCACCTGACGGAAGCTTTGGTGTGGAAATATGGACCGCTAGGTGGCCCCGTCGCGGACACCGAAACGAACGGCAAAGCGCGGGCTTCCATGACAGACAAAGACCTGACTCGGGTCGCTTCGTTGGAGAAACCACGGGATCGGAAATTCTACGGAAAAACATAAAGAAAATATGCGTGTGCAACATGACTAGGGTAACGGCAAGGCGGGGATTGTTGGTGACAGCATTTCTTTGTTGTGGAGAACCCTTGTCCTCGGCGGTCCTCGTCTCGGGGATACTCACACCTGACTGCCGCCGCCAACAGCCGAAGCTCAACACCTTTTTGTGAGTGGCAGGAGACGAGATCAGATTCACTCGATTCGCAGATATCGGAGTCTGCGCTGTAATATACCATCGGGTTCGTTTGACGAGCCGTAGATACACACGATAACAAAGCCGTATATCTGGGTGGTTTCACTGCCTGCGCGGAACCAAGAATTCTGATTAACAGATACCCCATATCACTATCTTCTTCAGATCCCAAGTTATTCGATATCCAGCCAGACAAATAAAAATCCCAAAATCTCATTCCGGTTGTACTATAATCTTTGGCTTTGCTTTTCTATTCCCAAGTCTCTCTATTGAAATATTATACCAATGGCTCCTTCAGCTACCACTGATGCCCCCGGCCTTCGTGTAGTCATTGGCTGCGACAGCGCGGGAGTGCAATACAAAGACGCGTTTCTAGCAGACCTCTCGACAGACGTACACGTCGCATCCGTCGTCGATATCACAAAACCTCTCACCGATCTAACAGACTACGCCAACATTGCCATCACAGCGGCGGAAAGCGTCGCATCGGGTGCCGCTGACCGCGCCATCTTGATTTGCGGAACGGGACTCGGCGTCGCTATATCAGCGAATAAAGTCATGGGGATCAGAGCGGTGACGGCGCACGACAGCTTTAGTGTTGAGAGAAGCATTCTGAGCAATAACTGTCAAGTTCTGTGCATGGGTCAGAGGGTAATTGGATTGGAGCTGGCGCGCAGGCTGGTGAGAGAATGGCTGGGGTATACGTTTGACGAGAGAAGCGCGAGTGCTGGAAAGATCAAGGAGATTGAGAAGTATGAGAGCAAGACGGCTGTGTCGGGGAGGATTCCGCAAGAGATTGTGACCTGCTCTTGATTATAGATGTAGTTTTGTTACATGTATATACCTAGTTTAATCATATTATATTGGTAAACTTGATACCAATGAGTGAATTCCAGCTGAATTGCAATGCGACGAAATAAGCGAATAGATTGATAATGTAATATGTTGAGTGCAGGCCTGTGCTGTAGCATGATGTCACGGATGTCAGCGTGCAGCTTCGCTTCCAGTTTCCAGGGCCGTATTGTCGTCCACTGATGCATGGCTCGTCGAGACGTTTACCTGTCACGGAGCATAGCCATGCGTCCGGTGCAGTCAGGCCACCTCGAATTGATAGACAACACGGCTTGGTGTTGCATTTCTCGCCCCGGCAAACGGCCCCGGCTGCTGGCAACACCGTCACCATTTCGCCTCTTCGACACCTTGCTGCTTGCGGCGTAGCTTCAAGGTCCAGCTGAATCCAGGCTGTTGCACATGCGCATGCGAGGCTCGTGCTTCTTCCTCGTCGATTGCCACGGACACCGCCAAGTTTGCTGGTTTGGGCGGCTAGAACTGCCATTAAACGAGTCCAACCCGCTCGCTCGCCCTCTGCTTCCCCGGATTCCAGTCCAATTCGCCTAGCAGTAAGCTATTCGAGACGGCCTTCATTCTCCACCGCAACTGCGCAGAGAACATTCCTTCGACTTGCGACCCAGCGAGCGGCTTGTCGCCAGCTATCGCTATCACGCAGCCTTGAGGCCTATCGACAGCAGGCAGGTCCAACATGAGCCGCCCTGCCAATCAGATAACTCCGTCCGGCAGTACGTCACCTGCCCCGAAGCCGCGCAGGCAGCGCAAGAGCAGGGCACGAGGTTTGCGCACAAAAACTGGTTGGTGAGTGGTTGCCTCCGATTCGCGGACACAAAAATAATATACCCCAGAAAAGCACCACTCTTACTCTTGAAACATATTCCGAGGTATGCTGTATACGGAATATACGATATTGTGGAGTTTATATCAAACCTAATTTGCATGTTTCGCATGTGTACAGCTGTGTACAGCTGTGTACAGCACATCTATCAAATCACAGTCGTTCTAAATTTTGATCAGTGGAGTTAACATTACACGATTCTGACCGTAAATTCTAGTATAACATGCCGGAAGAGACACATGAAATGCTCTGAAGAGCGGCCCAAGTGCGCCCAATGTCAGAAGAGTGACAGAGATTGCATCTACGAGGACAGCAATGGAGGTTCCGTCGAGGAAACACCAGAAGACATCCACCATACCCACCCGCCTTTCGCACCGGTGTCACCGACCCCAATCGTGATACCTTCCACTCACCGCATCCCTCCCAGACAACTGACGCCTGAACCCCCCATTGGGTCTCGGCCTGAAGACGACCCTCGATATCAGTTCACGCCGCCGTCACCGGAGGCCGCAGAAGAAATCAGAAAGCACCGTCAGACCGAGAGCGTTCACAAACCGCTCACGCCTAGTCTCGCAAATTTAAACGTTGATAACCTATTCGCAGATGTTGTCCCCAGCGTCGGGTTATCGTCTTTGGAACCACCGAATGCCGGACTGTCGCCTGCAAACACGGAGACCACACACGCATCTTCCAACCTGATCAGTGCGGAACTCGCATCGATAAGATGGCTGGGCTTGTTGGCCGCCGATGCCGCGCAGTCCGAGCCGAATTTCTCGCTTTCTCCCTTTATAAACGAGGAAGGGGTATCGGGACGGCTGGCGCTACACCAGCAGGCGTCTGCGAACGCTCATGGATATATGGAGGGACCGAGTGGCAGCGGGTACAGGGACTTGGACCAACTGCTGTACGCTGTGGATGTGCAGGCGAACCCGTCGAATGAGAGGAAGCTGTGGCAGTCACCGGAACGGATCAAACTTACAGAACAGGAGATGTACGTGACTTACATACCCGCTGCTACGTTGTGGAGCCGGCTAACTGTGTTATTTAGTCCTGTTTTCCGTAACTTTGTCGAAAATGTCAGCCCTTGGGTATGTTTCCTCACAAGTCCGTTTTTGAAATTCCAACTGACATATATTAGATTGATCTTTTCGACCCGTTAAAACATTTCGGTACCCTGATACCAAGACTTGCAGTAAGTGCCGTACTCTCCACTTGAAATCTTATAGTTGCTAACAAGTTAGCTTCACAACATCGGTCTGATGAAGGCCATTCTCGCACTCTCGCACCGCCACCTCTCTCTCAACCCGGACACAGCTACCGACAGAAACACAGCGGTGCAATACTACTTTGAAACCCTACACTACCTGCAAACGGCCCTCCAATTTGAATCGTACAGCCGGTCGCAGGAGCTCTTGGCTAGCGTCCTCATCATCTCAACCTACGAGATGCTCGACGGGTCGAATTCCGGCTGGGAGCGCCACCTGAAGGGTGTATTCTGGATCCAACGCTCGCAGAACATCCACGGCGACTCCGGCGGGTTGAAGCAGGCGGTATGGTGGGCCTGGCTCCGACAGGACGTGTGGGCGAGTTTTCGGGAACGACGGCGGGCCCTATCGTTCTGGAAACCGTTGCGGCCGCACGAAGCGTTAAACCAGGACGAACTGGCGAATATGAGCGTCTACATGCTCGCCCAGGCGGTGAATTATTGTTCGGACGAGGAGATCGAGGCGGGGAAAGTGAACTTGCAGGGACGAGTTGAGCGCGGACAACGCCTGCTGGAGATGTTTGAGGATTGGGCGCGGAATTTGGGGGAAAGTTTTACGCCGCTGCCCGCGATTTCGGATCCGGACGATGTGATGCTGCACGATGTGGCGCCGTTGTGGTACCATCCGCCGCAGTACGGGATAGCGATGCAGACGCAAAGTTTCGCGAAGATACTGGTGCTGCTGCACCGGCCGAGTATAGGCGGGTATAAGGAGTTCGCGGTGTGTCAGAAGCTGCTGGCGGATTGCGTGAATACGATCGTGGGCATCGCGGTGACGATACCGTACGAGGCGGCGTATTGTTTGATGAGCGAGATGTGTCTGTTCGGGGCCGGGTTGTGCGTTTCGCACGATGAGAGGAAGAAGGAGGTGGTGCTGGAGTTGATCAGGCGGTGCCAGAGGCGGACGAGCTGGCCGGGTGTGAGTTTGACGGACGAGCTCATGAGGGAGTGGGAGAAGTGATTTTACATGCGCATAATTATTTGTTCCTTTCATTATCATCGTGAGCGACTTGGATCTTGGCGTTTGAATTTGATATTTCGTGAGAGGCCTACTGACAAAAGTAATAATCCAATTTTCACAAACCAATCAATGAAAGATAATCCTCTAAAGAAAAATAGTGAGATATCAAGCAGTATTCATATCACAGCTGATATAGATGACGCCATGATATTACAACATCATGCACGCACGTATATGTATCACATCATCAACGCATGGTCAATGCAATGGATCTCAAATCTTTAAATTCCCAAATCTATATCAAATCGTATATATACAAGAAATCAAACCCCATCTGAAAAGATTACCACGCCCCGACAACGCCAGCAACAGGGATATCAATCCCACTAACATAACTAGCGCAATCCGACAGCAAGAAAACGTACGCTCCACCCAACTCCTGGGGTAAGGCCAACCGCGGCATGCCGCCGTAATACTGCATCTTGAGATCCCAATCCGGGGCTGTTTCGACGTAGTAGGTCATGGCGGTCTTGACGAATCCGGGGGAGACGGTGTTGACGCGAATGCCGTATTTGGACCATTCCATTCCCAGAGTTTTGGCGATGTTGCGCACGGCGGCTTTGGTGCCGCCGTAGGGCGCTGATGGGGCGGCACGGTTCGGGCCGTCGCCGACTTTGGAGGAGGTCATTATCTGTATATATACTATTAGCTTTGTTTTTGGGAGAGTTGGTGGAGGTATATGAGTGTTTGTATGGGACGTACTATGGAGCCCTTGATTCCCAGCTCGATAAATTTCTTAGCGGCAATGGTGCAGCAAAAGTATGCGCCGAAAAAGTTGAGGTTGAACAGCTTGTCCATCTGGGCGCGGTCAAAGTCGAGGGCGGGCTGGTGTTTGGTCATGCCGGCGTTAGCGATCATGCCGTGGATGGTGCCGGATTCGTCAACGATCTTGTCGACAGCGGCTTGGATCGAGTCTTCGACGGTGACGTCGGTGTGGATGTAGGCTAGACGGGAAGGGAATTTCTTTTGGAGGGCGGCGAATTCTTCGGTGGGGTCGAAGAGGTCGAGGGAGTAGACTTTTGTGGCGGAGTTGGCGAGACAGACTTCAGCGATTCCGAGGCCGATTCCGCGGTTTGCGCCGGTGACTATTAATAAATTAGCATGTGTATAAACTTGTGATGTATGAGAGAACGTACTGGCGATGACTTTGCCTTCGAGGGTTATTCTCCAGTCGAAGGATTCGTCGGGGAGGGTGCTGATGGCCTTGGATCTGGCCTGGTGGGCGGCCTCGAGCATCTCGTTTCCGCTGATGGGTTTGTGGACGACGGCGGGGGCATTGCCGTTGGCTGCTGCGGTTCCGTTTACAATTGCTGTGGGCGACATATTGATAAGTTGATATTGTGAGAAATGGATTTAAATATGGTATAAGATGAGATGATGCGACGAGATGCTCTGGTGAATGAAAGTTCAAGTCGATTGATATTTAGATATCACCTAGATATATATAATATCAGAATTCTGCGACGGAGCAAAGCGGCAAAATAAAGATACTACTAACTGCGTGGAGGGTTGTTCGCATCGAGAGCCGTATGTGGACATCTTGGAGGCGATTGGCGATAGATGCCCCGAATCATGATAACGGCATCCGCAGCGGCGGGTATGACCCACGTGCGATCTCCGCATAATATTGTCTTTGACACCGAATCGAGTCTGAAGGATAGACGAAGCCGAGGACTCGTCTCCGGGTGGGTATTATCGCGGAGAAATGGAGAAATGTGGGGGTGTAGTGAGACTGCGGGGAGACGAGTCCAAGCGCTAGTTTGAGGCCTCGCGACGGGGGACAGGAGCCCGGAGACGAGGTTGACCCACGTCACCGGAAGAGTTAGATTTGCCCCACACAGCGGTGTACAGGTGCAAAGTTGGAATTCCGGGGTAAGTCGTAGTTAGTAACCGTGGTCGTGGTCGTGCATTCGCTTCCGCCGGCTTGGTATTCAGTTCAGCTAACCGCCGTTGCTCAACAAGACTGAATTGTATCCGGGGAACTGGAACTAAAACTCAATCATGTCAACACCATCGCCATGATGTTTCTTCTATAAAGGTGCCAGGGTTCGCCTCTGCACTCCCTGTTTCTCATCAACATCCAATCTCGATACTTAATTTAATCTCTGCCTCCAATCATACATATCGAGAAATACAGTAATAATGTCCCTCACTGATTCCAAACACGGGGCCGAAGACGTCGAGTATGCCGGCTCCGGCAGCGCTCCGTCCGTCCAGATCGACCCTGAAGAGGAGCGAAAGCTCGTGCGCAAGATCGATCTGATCATCTTGCCGACGATGTGGCTCATGTATTTGCTGTCCTACATGGACAGGACGAAGTAGGTGCATTCTTCTATGAATTAAACAGTACAAGACATATATATAAGTAGATATATACTAATAGTATGATAGCATCGGCAACGCCAAAATTGCGGGCATGCAGGACGACTTGAAGCTGTCGTCGAACCAGTACTCGACGGCTCTCGTGGTGTTTTTCGTCGGCTACGTTCTCTGCGAAGTTCCGTCCAACATGATTCTCAGTCGGGTGAACCCGAGCGCCTACATTCCGTCCATGATGTTTCTCTGGGGGATCGTTACTATCTGTGAGTGTTCTTTTATATAATATATAGTGTGATGAATAATTCTGACGAGTTAAATTAGGCATGGCGTTCATCAAGACGTATCATCATCTGGTGGGTCTGCGTATTGTGGTGGGTGTGTTGGAGTCCTCCTTCGCACCGGGTATCATGATGTTGCTTTCCTCTTGGTACAAGAAGACGGAGCAGTCGAAGAGGTTCGCCGTCTACATTTCCGCGGCTATTCTGTCGGGTGCTTTTGGCGGTCTTCTGGCGGGTGCTATCACTGGTGAGTTAACGAATAATCGTATTCTATTCAAACAAAGTCTAACGTATTTTTAGAGGGTCTGGAGGGTGCTCATGGCATTCGAGGATGGAGATGGCTGTTCATCGTCGAAGGCGTGGCGACGTCCGGCTGGGCTGTTGTGGCCTACTTTATCCTCCCCAACTTCCCGGCGACGAGTCAGAGCAAGTTCACGGACCGGGAGATCGAACTGGCGATCGCGCGTCTGGCGACGGAGAACGTGACGGCGAGAAGGGTGAACGACAAGGGGATGGGTCATATGAAGGCTCTCAAGACGGCGTTCAAATCGTGGGAGCTTTATATTCTGACGGTCGGGTACATGAGCATCGTGGGCTCTTCGACGCTGTCCTATTTTTATCCGACGTTGGTGAAGGGACTCGGGTACACGTCGCACATGGCGCAGTACATGACGGTTCCGATCTACGCGGTGGCGTTCGTGGTGAATCTGGCGAACGGGTTCGTGGCGGACAGGTACAGCCGGTTCCGAGGGTTGATCGTAGCGGGGTGGATGATTCTGGCGTTCGTGACGAGCGCGATCGTGGTGGGCGTCTACGGGTTCACGGCGAGATACGTGCTGCTGGTGCTGATGGCGGCGGGATTGTGGACGGCGAACGGGTGCGGGTTGAGTTACGGCGGGGCGACTTTCGGGTCGATGGAACCCGAGGTGCGAGCTGTGGCGCTGGCGTTCATGAACGGGATGGGCAACCTGGCTTCCATTTACGGAGCGTACCTGTACCCGAGCGAGGACGCACCGAAGTATCTGATGGGGTTCGGGGTGACGACGGCGATGTGCGCGGTGGGCGTGGTGGCGTACGGGTCGGCGCACTTTCTGATGGCGCGGAAGGCGGCCAGGTTGGCTGAGTAATCATCTATTTTATATTCTTTGATATGTCTCGGAGCGATTGTACATATATCATGATGGTATATATGAATATTGTTGCATCGACGTCTACGAAATAAATAAATAAATAAATAAATAAATAAATAAATAAATGAATGTCCGAAACAGGCAATCAACCCATCCGGCAGCCAATCAAACAGGCAGCCCGGGGGTAAACGCAAGCGAGATTGTCCGTCGCGCGCGGAGAGTTGAAGCAATTTCACCCCTTAGCCGTCGACTGTATGTATGATACTCTGCATTGTTCACATACTCCTCTACTCCTCTACTCCTTCGAGTCGACGTGATGTTCTTTTGATTGTTGTTTCTTTTGTCCGCATTGCATTGCATTGCATCCGTCCGTCTCTCGTTCCATCGCATACGTATATTACTTACTTACCTGACATACCATCGCATTTCATACCGATGGTGTAAACAGTCAATCTGCCGATAAGTAAACATCCCTCTTCTTGATATTAGTCTTCGAACACATCCCAAATACATCTCGAATACATCTCGAATACATCTCGAATACATCTCGACATCGGTAGAACGGACGGTACTGACGTTGTGCGGATAGCCCGCTTGAGATACAACTCTGATTGGCCGACATCTCCACTCTGCCAGCTGTCACTCCCGCATTCGACCAAGGTACTTACATATCTCCAATTCATCCTCCTCAATCTATTCAAAACTAACCGGGATACGCGTCGACAGTGTTCAGGGATCGAGATCATGCTGCCAGCTCAGAACTTTTCTTGAAAATCTTCTGGCGCCGGTGTGCAATTCACGTTGAGTTCCTTCAACCTCATCTCGCCCCAGCCGCTCAGGTCGGCGTCCTCTCCTTTCAACCCAACCTCTCCCACCATCGTCGACGTCGACGATAACAATCCTTCCTCTCCCTTCTCCCTGCAGAAGACTCCCACCCCGACCCACCGACACCGTCGCTCTTCCCTCTCTACCTACTACACCGCCTCTAGCAACGCTCCCTCCATCCACACCTCCCCCGTCCCCGTCCCCGTCCCCGTCACTCTCACCGGCCGTCCCCCCTGGACTCAGAACTCCATCGGCTTGCGCTACACCGAAGAGTGGGTTCGCGGCAGAGGCTTCAGACCCGCCAACAGTCAAACCTGGTTCGGAGGCCCTTCCTTCGCCAACTGGGGTGACACCTATCACCAACAAGACGAAGAACAAGAAGAGGAGCGCAAGACCACCAGCATCGACGACAGCTCCAACCACGACAGCTCCGCCAACAACAACGAGGACGACCTCAAAACTCCCACCCTCGACTCCCTCCTCCGATCCCAGCAGGCCCACATCTTCGAACCCGGCTGGCTCGTTTCACATCGCAAGAATCTCTCCAATTCCACCGTCACCGCGGAGAGCATCCAACAGCAGGTGCAGCAGCCTCAATCGCAACCCCAACCGGAACCTCGTCCGGCTCTCCATCGCAGACTTACCAGCATCCCCGCCGGCCTTCAGGGCTACTTTTCCTGGACCTCCAAAGCCGAACGAGTTCGAGAAGAAAGCGACGACGACGAGGATTTGATATTCGGCCACGATCACACCGATTCCTCCCACCCCGACGAGGACTTCTACGACTCCGAAGGGAAAAATAATAAACGCCCTCTAGGTTACAAAACCGCCCCTCAATCCATGGCCGCATCCAGCGTCGGTAGAAGGTCGCTGGGTGGCAGCGGTCTCGGAGGCTCCAGATACGCCCCCAGCAACGCCAGCACCGAACCCGAGCTCGAATTGGAAAAGGACGTCCTCTCCGGCCAGTCCTCAGGCGTCGGCTCCCCGCCCACCCCGCCCACCAGAACAATAGTCGACTCCGAGGGCCCTTCTATCGTATCAATACGACGCGCCGAGACGTCCCTCTTCCCACATCTCCTCGGCAAGACGCCCCGGAAAACCCTCGACGGTCTCATGGAAGAAGAACTCGACTCGCCCCCCCCTCCGACCCTCCTCACACCTCACAGCGGTCGAAACACTCCCACATCCTCCATCGCTCCCTCTCTGACTTCCACCCAGCACCGTTCTTCCAAGACATCCGTTCGGTGGCACAACCGGGTCGTCATCATCAACGTCCCCACCGCCGTCCGCTCCGTCCAACCTCTGACCCAGCAGGAAGTCGAAGCTCGGTACGCCCGATTCGGCGAGAAGCCTCACGTCTGGACCGCAGACGCCGAGCAGACTTCACGGCCCCTCTACCCCGCCGACGAAGAAAGGTACATCCCCACCAAGCAGCAGGAGCCCAAAGTCGGCATACCCGATAAGAAGAAATGGGAAGCCTACGTCAACAATCTACGAGAGGAGAAGCTCAAGGCTCTGGGTGTCGATCTGAGCGACATCCTCGGTCCTTCCACCTCACCCGTTCATTCCGCCGGAGGACGCAATTCCATACCCTTGGAACTCCAGCAACGGACGATACCTTCGCCGCACCCGTCCCTACCCTTCTCGAACACCTTCTCTCCTCCTCCGCAGCCCAACTCTGCGAACAGCAACCACCCGCAGTTCTCTTCTCATCAACGCCATTACTCACAGTCTCCCATGGTCGCACCGCCTATATCCACCGCCAGTCCCTTCAAATCTTTCCATCTTCAACGGCAGAGCATGAGCATATCGCGGACTCCACCGATGTACGGCGGCGGACCCCCTCCCGGCTTCCAGCAGTACGACCAACCGCAGCCTCAAACTTGGGAACCTTACAACGTGCGCCAATCTCCGCAGCCGCAACCGACCCCGCCTATTTACGGCCAGCAGCCCATGCAACCGACCTGGTCTCCCCAGATGGACATGCGTGGTGCCAGCCCCGGTGGATTCGCCAGACTCTCGCCGCAGCCACCGGGCTTTGTCGATGCGAACGGTATGCAACAGATCGATTACTCGATGGGCCACGACCCTCGTCCTATGTTCGGACGACATCAGCACAGGCCTTCTGTTCAATGGCAGAATTTGCACCAGCAGGTTGCTCAACATCAGATGCAACAGCAACAGCAACAGCAACAGCAACAGGCTCAGATCCAGCAGCAGCAGCAGCTTCACCATAAACAACAACTCCAGCTCCAACAGCAGCAGCTTCAACAGCAGCAGCTCCAACAGCAGCAACAGCAGCTCAGGCCGCGGTTGGAAGACTTGGTGGAAGCTGAAGAGCCGGAAGAGGTCGTCGAAGTCAAGAAGTCAGAAGAACCAGAACGGATCACTCCAATCGTGGTACCCGTACCGAAACACGGTATGAACCGGTTGAGCGTTAATCTCAGACAGGAAATGCAAGGTGGAAAGGATGACGACGAAGAAGAAAGCGAAGCAAAGACCGTAGCACCAATCGTCGAGAAGGCCATCGAGCCCGTCATCGAGGAGACCGTTGAACAACCGGCCGAACCGGAACAGCTGCCCGTTGAGGAACAGGTGCCTGAGAAGGTCTTGACGCCTGTGGAGGATACTGTCATGACTCCTGAAGCGGAGCCCGAGATTCTTCCTCCAGTCGAACCCGAGCCCGAGCCGTTGGTTGAATCTGAGGTCATACCACCGGTCGAATCCGAACCCGTACCGGAAGTTGAACCGGAGGTCGCACCAGAGTCGTCCTCAGACCTTATCCCAGCAAGCGGGACTGCCGAGGAAACCAAGTCTGTCGAAGAGGAATTCGAGACCAACCCATCTTCTCCCGTTATCGAGGGGACCGAGATTCAATTCCCCACCGAGCTGCCCGTCGCGGAAGCCACGACCCTCACCGAGGAAGCGGAAGAAGACAGCGGCAACGACACCGATCCCACCAAATCATCCAAGTTCCACTCCCGCGATGACTCCAACCTGTCCAACATGTCATCCCGTCTTCCACCTTTCCTGCGTCAAACTCCTCTCCACAGCCGTCACAATTCTCAACTGGCGCGCGGAGAACCCCCAGAGCTACCGAACACTCGAAGCCATGCTACCATCGTCCCCGCGGCGCACAATCTGGCCGTTCACATGAACGGCAGCGGCGGCGGATTCAGAGATGACCTCAGCGAAGGCGCGCAGACGAACATCTCGGACATCCACACCAACCCCAGCGAGCCCCCAAGCCCGCGACGAGGGTTTACCGAACTGAAAGAGTCCAAATGGATTCCTGATACCACCCTTCACGAGCGAACTCTCTCGAATAGCTTTTCACCGCCCCAGCATCCAGTCCAGCCCTCAAAGCTCAATGTCAAAGCTCCCGAATTCAAATTCGGTGGCGGTTTCGGCAGTTTCAATCCATCCGCTTCGGTATTCTCCCCGCCGTTGACAAAGGTTACACCTGTGAAACCACCTGCACCGCCTCATCAGACCCACTCCAGGACCGGCAGCGGAGCACCTTTCAACGTGGAGGCACCTATATTCCAACCCTCGCAATTCACACCCGAATCCGTCAAGATCACCAACTTTTCCGTTCCATCCACCGTCGCATCCAAGGGAGAATCTTCGCCGTTTTCCTTCTTCTCCAAGGGCTTCAACCCTTCCGTCCCAGCGTTTACTCCAACAAAGTCTGTCGTTCCAGTAACCGTTTCAAACTCGAATCACTCCACGCCCATCTTCTCGTATCGTAACGAAGACTTCGTCTCGCCTACTACCACCTCGAGGAGACCGCCGCCGCCGACGCCGCCGCAATCGCAACCTATCCCTGCTCATATCGAGGAAGATACGGATGAGGAGTCGGATGACGTGATCGGCTGGGCTTCCGGCGGTCGACCTAGTTTCCTCCGCGACGACCGTGGTGGCAAGAAGAGCAGATTCCTCGAACGAGACGACGGTGACGACGTACCTTTGTTCGCGCCTTCTCCTGGCCCGTTGATGCGAGATATGGAAATCGAGAAGGATCGTCGCGACGAGGAGGACAGAAGGATATCCAAGTCCGCTTCTCCATCCCGGCCCAACTACGATGAGACCGATGAAGATGAGGAAGAGGAAGAAGACGAAAAGAGGATGCCGGAGATGCAAATGGCCGCTTCGGCACCCAGCGTTCTGCGCGGGTTCATGGAGAGCCACGTCGGCAACGAGGAGGATACTCGCCGAAAAGTCAATAAAGATGGCAAATATCTCTTCAGAAGTTCTTCAGATATCGTCTTATTCGCGGAGGCACGGCCTGCCAGCGCGAGTGAATACTTCCCACCCCGACCAAAGATGAATATGGACCCATTTGGCGTCAAGGACGAAGATTACCAAAGTCTTAACGATTTGGCTGTCGGACAGGCACTGATGGAGCGGAAGGAGAAGGAGCAAGAACCCGAGATCATGCCGCCTATCTCCACCTCCCCACCTGTACCGGAGAAATCTGCCAAGAGAGAGATCATGTTTGACCCCGAAGCCGCAGAGTTTACGTTTGCCGGACAAGAATCGCAAGTTCTCGAACCTTTCGAGAAGGAGGCTACACCGGTGTTAGCTTCCGCACCTATCGCTGAAAGACTGCCCATGCCATCCGCACAGGAACTCAATGATACCTTTAACTTTATGTTTACTCAGGAGAATGTGCTACCACGCGAGGATGGGGATGGCGCGTTTGACGATGATGAGGACGAGGAATTGCTACCCGAGGACGAGGACTCTGATGGTTTGGAGAGAGAAGTCCAACTCAACCCGCCAGCCATAGATCCTATCGCTCTCTCCGTGTCATCTTCCAGCGAGGGTATTAAACCCGCACCTGCGTTGCCGGAATACATCTCTCCGCCTGAAAAGGCCAAACTCTTGTTGCAAAAGGGCGAACGCAGCGCAGCTCCTAGTCCCGCTAGCCCCGAGAAAATCGCCACACATTTACCTGCTGCTGTCCTTCAAACGCTAGCTGACAGAGGGATCCCCACCATTGATGCGCTGGAACCCGATAGTGACTGGGATTCTTTGTTGCCGGATAATGACATTCAGGACTCGAAGTTTCGAAGCCGTGCGCCATTCTTTGATACTCAGGTTGAGAATGTGGTCGGCGGTATAATCGAGAAGCGATTGGATCCGTTGGAAAAGAGTCTGAGCGCTATTCATTCCGTTCTTCAGGATTTCACGCCTCTCAGGAAGCGTATGCTCAGGCGACAGAGCGTGTGGAGTGATGCCGACGATGAAGAGGAGGACGAAGAGGATGCCGTGACCAGAAGCCCCGGTAAGCGAAAGGAAGACAAGAAATTGGAGAGAATCAGAGGGGTCGTCATGGATGCTCTTGCCAGCAGGCAAACGGAATACACAGCCGCTGTCAAGCCGGAGATGCTGTTGAACTCTGATGTGGACGAGATCAAGTCTATGATGGTCAATTTCCTCGAAGCCCAGCGGGAAGCCAAGGTTGTTGCCGAACGAGAAGTGAAGCAGGAATCACGCTCGCACGCTGGTGTCGACGAGATTAAGAATATGATGATCACTTTCCTCGAGGCGCAAAAGCAGAAGGAAGCTAAGGCTGTGGAGCGGGCGATCAAAAAGGAGGAAGACGACGATGCCGCTGCCAGTGTTGAAATCTTGCAGATGCGTATCCTGGCGCTCGAGAAGACGCTCGAAGACGGCCGAAGGCAGCACGAACAGGAAGTCTCCTTGAAGCGTGCCCTACAGGATTCGGCGTTCGATCTCGAAAAGAAGCTCGCTCTCGCGTTAGAGAAGGAGGCTGAAGCGCGCGAACGTGCCACCGAATCCGAGCGGAAGTTCCGAGAGGTTGAGGAGAAACGTAGCAAGACACTAACTCAGTCGCAGATGCGGGCCGCTCTGCTTGAAGGCGCTCACTCGAGTCTGCAGAAATCGGTTGGAGATCTGACGGTCGCAAAGGCGATGTTGGAAGGCCAACTTGTTGAAGCTAAGGCGAAGACCGAGAGAGTTCTCATGGATATGGAAGTTGCGGTCAACGACGCCAACGAATTGCGGCGATCGATTCCTATTCTTGAAGCTAGCCTCGAAGAATCCAGACGTCTGCACGACGGTAGCAACAGCCGACTCGAAGATTTACAGGAGAAGGTCATCAAAGCTGCCGCCGAGGTTGAGAACAAGCAAGCGAGATGGAGAGAGAGGAACGATGCGCAGAAGAACCGGATTCAGACACTTGAGACTCGGTTGGATACTGAATTGCGGATGAGGGACAGTCGGGAGAAAGAGATGAGGAGATTGGAAGGTGAAGAGAAGTCTGCCATTCGGTTGAGGATTGAACTGGAGCATTTGTTGAAGATGAAGGAGAGGATGGAAATGGATGTCGCCAGGATGCAGGATGAAGAAAGGGAGGCTATCAGACTGCGAGTTGAAGTTGAGCAGGTGAGGAGGGATAACCAAAAGATGGAGAGCTTGGTTGACAAGCTCCGAGCTGAGGTTATCGAGAAGGAGAGAGGGGTGCTTGCCGAGAGGGAGTCAAAGAACCAGGAGATCATGGGTCTGACGATGACTTTGAGGAGTCAGCTTGAGATTGCCAGATCGGAAACGGAGACTCTGAGGGCGACGATGGAGGCGGAGATGAGCAAGTTTATGCTTGAATCTGAGACCGCAAAGGAGAGGACGAAGATGTTGCACGCTGAAGCGTTGGATTCGAAGGATGCCTTCATCAGGGAGATGAAAACTTCCCATGAGGTTGCGATGCAACACGAGGCGCATCTGTATACCGCAAAACTTGAGGACCAACACCAGCGATACGAGAATACCATGGAAGCTATGCAGGAACGACACAAGCGAGATATCGAGAATGCCGTGGAGGATATTGAGCGCGAGCGGGTATTCTTGAAGGAGCAGATGGAGGTTCAGCAGGCCCAGCAGAGCGTGTACACTGAGAAGATTGACGTCTTGGAGAATCAATTGGAGATTGCAAAGAAGGCTGCCCAAGCTGCTGCTGCTGCTGCACAGAATGCCAAAGCACCACAGCTCCACGCTGCTCTCCCTGACAGGAGTCTGCCATCGTCGAACATTGACAAGCCGGCCATGCAAGCTCTTCGCGAATCGGTTGCCGTTCTTCAAGAGCAGCTCCAGGAGAAAGAAGCCGCGATTGAAACCCTCCAGGAAGAACTCGTCAGCATCGAAAAGGCACCTGCAGCGAAGGAAGTCGAACACGAAAACACCTTTTTGCGCGAACTCCTCAGCGTTCGAATCGGCGAACTGGACGAGATTGTCCGACAGCTCGGCAAGCCACAGTTTGATAAGGTCACTGTGCGCAACGCTGCGATCAGGCTGAAGGCCAATCTCGAAATGGAGCAGCAGGAACGCGAAAGAAACGCCGCCTTAACCGCCTCGACAGAACCGGTGCCCACCACTACCGTGGGGAGTATTTATGGTTTCGCCAATCGAGGGCTCAGCGGCGCGCTCGGAGGGTTAAGGAAGGGCAAGGCAAAGTACGATGATCCTGGGTATGTTTCGATTGCATCGTCGGCTGCGATGGCCCGAGATTTGTCAGATCAAGGAAGTTCACAGCAGACGTCCTCACGACCGACTTCACGACAAAACTTCCTGACGGGTCTGCTTACGCCTCCTATTTCGCTGAGCAAGCCTGCCGCTCTAGTCACCTCAACTCTTGCGAAGGACCGTTTTGCCGGGTTGACCGGTAAAACTACCGCTGCCCCTGCCGTCGAACCATCCGTTGTTTCGTCGTCGGCTTCATCTTCCCGGCTGCGACAGCGAGCACCAAGCCATTCGAGTCAGAGGAGCGGTGTGAGCGAGAAGAGCGGGCAGTTCGTCTATGACGAAGATGCGACGGATAACTTGACCGCCAGCGTCGCGAGTATGGCCGGACAGCCTTATTTTGGGGAGAGTATCACAGACGACGATGTGGATGTCAATAACAGACAGGAGAATATGGACAACATCATGGATGATGACGATGACGACGAGGATGTCGGAATACCCGGGTTTGCGAGGAGTAGTCCCTTCATAAGGAGGTGAACTTGACTTTTCGAGAGAAAGAACAAATAAACCAACAGGCTTGTTGGCTGCTGTCTGGAATGCCATTTACCATGATTTAAATCTTTTCATTTGTTCATTTCCTTTGTTTATTTGTTGTTCGTTTTACTTGACCGTTATTTTCAGTATTTGGTTACCATGGGTTATTAATTATTAATACGTCCGGCCGGGGTTTCCGGGTATCTGCGGAGATGTTTAGTTTTGCTCTTTTCTCTCTGGTGTTTACAAGCTCGTGGTTTTTCTGTTTCCTTGATCTTTTAGCGACTCAAAATTGCTTATACGAGGTTCTTTAATAATTGATTTATTTCCTTTCATTCGGCTATATATATTTTTTACTTTTATTTTATTCTTTATTTCATATTCTTTAGCTTACCGACATATATTTCCTTGTATTTAGTAGTTTTACAATTTTTTTCGCGATAGGGAATGAATGGTAATTGTTAATGCTATCAATATTCATCTCAAAGACGAGGCCAAGATATATTATTCGCCGCAAAGTTATAAAAAAAAAAAAAAAAGTAGGAAGGCGGCTTGACCTGGTCTGAGTTTGACCGTCGGTAGCAAGGATTATGTAGGAGGAGAAAAAAATTAGAACTGAAAAAGAATGATTTCATTGAGGATCGAACTCAAGACCTCGACCGAACTAATGTTGTCAAGACACTTGTTAAGGTCGCGTGATAACCAACTACACCATGAAACCGTTGAAGAAAACTGCAAAGTTTGATTATATGAGGGTTATTACAATAACTCCGGTCCTTTTCATTCCGCAACACTGGTTCTATTGAGTTATTGATAGGTTTAAAATGCTGGGATATAAATAATAAATTTGCAGTTTTACGTATAGTGATGTGACGGTCTGGTAGCAAGAGTGAAGTAGGAGTCGGGGTGTGATCCTCAAAACGAATGTAATATACACGTAATACGCCTGCTGAAGCTCCTAATTCGAGACTTTGTAATATGAACCTGATTTAAATTTTTGGATAGTGCAGTCAGAATTATAAGCAGCACAGTTTATCGTTCGCTCATCTCTGAATTCTATTGACAAAAGAAGAGAATATAACAAACAATTCAATTTACAGATATCGACATACATATTGCACCTCATATTATAGATCTCTCCTCAAGCCCACTTTCCGAGCAGACTCATAATAGCCATGCCCAGCATCAACCCCGCACCCCCCAAAACCGTCGTGAGCAATCCTGCGTATGTCATCTCGCCGCCAAACATCCAGTCCTCTGCCCACATTTCCACCACCCCGACCCAGACCAAGATACCCGCGCTCAGCGCATCCAGAGTACCAATGGCCACAATTGTGGATGGGTCATTCCCGTTGAATTCGTTCAGGACACCGATACCGATCGCCATTCCGATCGGGGTTATAAACGCGAACGCAGCCGCGAAGACAAGCTTCTTCATGAAAGAAACCTTGATGGGTTTGAGGTCTTCTTCGTCGGAGTTTGCTTCGCCATTCGCGGGTTCTGCGCCGGGGCGGGCGATTCTGAGAGCGTCGTGGCTGTGACCGTGCAAGTGACCGTGGGGGACTCTGAACGGTGATGCGGTGCCTAGAGCCGCGATACGGGTTCCTAGAGCGATACCTTCAAACATTTGATGGAACAGAATAACAGCGAATAAGGTCAGGAAGTAGCTATCCCCGGCTACAACGAGTGTGAGGCCGATGAGGAGCGAATGGAAGATAATCCCCGCTTCCAGAACAAGCACGCTGACAACCTCGTTTGAGACTTTCATCTCGGCCATTAACGACGGTGAAAGATTGTCCCTGTTTGCTTCGATCAGCCGGGCGTGTCGGGCGTGGACTACTCTTTGCCCGGTGTATTCTACGAGGAAGGAAATGAAGATGCCTGCCATCAGAATAGCGGCCGCTGTGGACTCATAGTTGACGCCTTGAAGGCATTCATTCGTGAACATCAAATTGGCATGGGTGAAAAGCTGAAACTAGTGTTAGGAGAGATATTAGAAATAATTTGATCGTGTGAGACTCACATGTATGAAAGCTGTGGAGATGATGACACCAGTGCCAAACTGCTTGAATATAAGCAGGACCGGGCCGGCCTTCGGTGGTAAAATGAGTGACAGGAAGATCGGTCCAAACACCCCTGGGCGACTGCCTGTTAGCTGAAAGCTTCTACATCGAAGGTAGTGCCGTCCTTCTTACCGATCGCGCTAGTGACAAGAATTACAAATAACAAACCAACTCGCAGCTTGACGTTATAATATCTATCTGTTCTCGTGCAAACCAAACCTTGACTTTCACCTTCCGGTCCGACGCAGTGCCTGGTTGTCACACCTATCAGCATCTCGTTGATATATAGAACTATACTAATGTATCTGAATACGTACTCTACACCCGCGTGGAAATGACAGTTTTGGCCTGCAGCATTGGTCTTAGCTTCGGCCTCGTGGTCGTGATCTTCGTCCTCCGCTGCTAATTCGACTTGGACGTCATCACCGCTCGGACTTATGCAGAATCTAGAGTTGATGTTAGTTGGTTTCTACCACTAATTACTTATCGAGTCGATGAATTCGAAACTTACGTTTCGTCGTCATGAGAGTGGCAGCCGGTGTATTGCACCGGTACCTGAGAGGATATGGGAGTAGCCAAAACTAGATATTCCGTCGTTTCGACCATGCAAAAGCTAATTTCTTTTGTCAGCCCTTTAGTTCTCAGACAATAAATTTTCTAGATAAACGCAGACATACATTTGAGTTTCGTGAATGTGGCAGTCCGAGATTGCGGTTGGAACTGCCCCAATCTCTGTATGATCGTGTTCATCGTGTTCGTAATCATCTTCCGCTCCCGGAGCTTCTGTGACCTTTGCTTCTGGGGGAGCTAGGGAGATCTCAACTTCAGAACCGCCGGGTCCCATACAAAATCTATAGAATTAACATTAGGTCCATTCGCTACAAATAGATTATACACGCTTACGTTTCTGTAGCGTGAGTATGGCAGTCAGTGTACGACAGTGGTAAATCCCCAGTCGCTGTTGGAGTTGCCAATATCACAAACTCAGTTTCGTCGTGCATACAAAATCTGTATTGAGAGCGAACATTAGCAAATAGAGTTCCAAGAGAAAACTTTGCAAAACTGTGAATATGCATATAGGGCTTTACTGAGTAGAATCGTGGATATGACATTCTGATATAGCTGTCACATCGTGTTCCGGTGCGCTTGTTGTAGGCGGCGCGGTGCTCGTTGCCTGTCGCTTGAAATTCCTGGCGTTGGCCAGCGACAACGCCGTGATGCTGAATAAAAGCAACGATGTTTTCATTGCCGTGGAGCCACCAATTGGTGGATAGTTGATCTTATTTAATTTAATTGGTTTTATAGATCCAACCTCAGAAGCAACAAGCAAGTCGATGAAATACTATCAGCGGTGAGTAGAATTTCAAAATTGGTTCGAAAGAGGTACGACGAGAGCTTAAGAAAGCATGATCCAAAGGCATATAAAAAGAGTCCGGTGTCCAGGGATTGCGACTGAATGGAATATGTATATGCAATGGATGCTCGGGAGCTAGCAGCCAGTGGGGAGGAGAAACCAAAACTCCGACGGCTCGTAGCGAGAGAGGCAACCTTTGCGGATTGCAGATATAAAGGGTTTTAAATTTCTCTCAATTCTTTTGTTGCATGCAGAACATGGTGGTGTGCGGCTAGACCATGCATTGGCCAAGATCTTGGAGAACTTGAGATGCTCGCCGAGTTTTCCCCTGTGGCCCCATCCACGATAAGGAAGCAGGGAACCAACCATTAGACCTAATTGTTCACATTTATTCTTTCGTTTGAGCATGATTTGATTGGCTGGGTCTCAATAAATACACTTAGTTTGAGACATAGCAGTCCAATAGCCAAGATTGTGTCGTTAAGAGTAAACATTACGGAATAAAGTTTATGGTGTTAGAACTTTTGGCAGGTCACCTGCGAAATCGATCATTCGAAATTCTTGAACTGAGAAGTATCTTCAAAATGAAGATACCCCTCACTTTGATAAATTATCGTCTTGCGCCATATTATGCAAGAGGGAAAATTCCGTACTTGTTGAAGGTTGTTGTATATACGCGGGAAATGCAAAGATTTAATCTGAATCGTCTTTTTCGAATCTGTAGATGCAGCCAAGGCGGCTCTAGAAATCCGGTTGAACTTCTTAGCCTTTCGCCAGCGTTAGGTAAAGAGCTTTATATGCCGCCAAGCGAAGACTCAGCCGCCAACCAGGAGCGATGAAACGATAGCATCCACAACTGCAAGTATTACAGCCTCAAAAGCGAGAATTTGGCGAAAAGGCTCTTGTGAAAAAGTTAATACAGGTGCGTGAATGTGCGCGTGCTTTTTCGATTTACCCGTATCCCCATAGTTTCTGCTGTGCTACCGCACCTTCTTCGCTGCACCGTCTGCCCAAAATATACAATCATTCAATTAATTGTTTCTACCAAGATACTGGACCTGAGCCATCTGCCCATAATATTTTATAGGCAGGAACTATGGTCAGGGTGCTTGGCATAGAGCGACTCCAATCTCGCTAAACTTGGTTTTAATGCCAACATATTACGAATATCAAGTCTTCCCTCCTTCCGACCCCTTGTGCAAGCCAGAAGACGCCAGATGCAACAAAACCTGTATTTTCTTACTGTCTGCTACCGCATATTAAAGATTGAACAATTCTACGCAGTATCGGACCTAATTAATGGGTTTATCCGGGTCTGAAATTTGAGGGGGAGTTTTAAGACTTTCGCATTCTCTGACCAAGGCCAAGGCCAGTAGGCGGAATTTGAATAGGTTAATTTTACGTAAAACCAGCTCGTCTGTGTTCGTGAACGTTTCGCAGTTCTTTGTAAATTGAAATTAAACGGAGCTCTGCTGTGGTGTTTTTGGGTTCCGAATTGCTGGGGTGGGGTCCTATCAAGGTTCCGAAGTGCTAAGTGGATGTATTCAAAATTGGTTTTTGAGGGTTCCGAACTGCTAAGCTTCGCTATTTTCTAACAAATTTCAAATGTTGGATGCATAGAACCTTGGCCTTTCTATCCAAGATAGGAAGCTCCGTTTACCATAAATATCATTTTGCTAGACTTCCAGGGAAAACCCCGTGGAGTTTACTACGCCTATAGCTTGGCTATAGAGATAGATACGAAATTAAAAGCCCGAGCAGAGTTCTTGGGTTTCAAAGGAGGTGGGCCAATAAACCTCAAGACAAGCATAGGAGGCTGTGCATTTAGGTCCAAAATCGAAATCTGGGCTTTTATCTAGCGCTGAAAACTCCGACTGTCTGCATTGCAACTTGATGATCAGTTGAAAAGTGGTCTGATTTATAAGATTGCCCCCCGCGTTACTAGCAAGCGCAAGCCTGGTGTCTCAAATTCCGAACTGCTATCTCCGCTTAACTTGTACACTTAATTCAAACTATTATATTGCAATTGTATTCATCCTTCAGGTTAGATATAAATGGCGTAAATTTTGGGGAGAGCGAGAGCGCTGTTACATAACTGCTCTCTTTTCATCTTTGATAAATTATCTTCCAATCCATTCTTTTTAAGTTCCAAGTTCTAAGTTCCAACTCAGTCCTTTGGTAACTAACATCAACCTTGCATATCCCTTTCTTAACTTTACAAACCCATTCTCATTGCCATAGACAGCCAGCTTTTCCATTCATCCAAGAACCCACGCACGTGTCGGCCAGCAGCATCAGAATGGATTCATCTTACATCCTCATATTATTCTTCTATCTTTTCCTGGCAAACATTAGCATATTGGTATATTACGCATCCTAAATATGGAGGAGTCAAATAGGTACGGACGAAACCTTGCGCCCAGATAAAATTATTCCAATATAACTTCTCAAGTTTGTCAGTTGAAGTAGAAAAAATCATATTTATCAGATGCAAGGCGTCAGGTTAAAACACAAACTGGTTCGTAATTACAGACGAATAAAGTGGAACACGATATCCGAACCAAAGCTGGAACGTTAAAGGTGCAGCAAGAGAATGATGATAAGGAATATTCGTCCTAGGTCGTAGACGTATGCTATCGGTTCATATCGCCCTGCACCTACATGCATAACCGAACGTCTACGAATGGAAACAAACATATATGTTATATCTAATTATTATCATTTATTCTTGCATTAATCCGTCCATGTAAATACACCAGGTATTCTATTTGATTTCAAACTCCACACGCACCGCAACATACCGGCGGTTTAACCAGTAGAACCCTTTGGCGGGGTGGTAGGAAGGTTGGCCCAATCGGGAACTTTACCTTGGAAGAGCGAGTCGTACGCGTTTCCAAGCTGGTTAAGGGCATTTTTATCGGGGATTCCAGCGGATGAGGACATGATACTGGCCCTGACCTTATTCTCAACGACTACAAGCTGGTCCCAAACATCTTGTGGGTAGTTTGTCCAGGGCTGTAAGACTTCAGCAGGTGCGCCGGCCATGCCAGCAAGGAATCCCTTTTTAAGTTCGGCAGCAGTAAGTGGCGGGAGGTTTGGTTTTCCCTCTTGTCCAAACGGACCACCAGGTGGACCGCCGGCTGGGCCACCGGCCGGAGGTATACTGGCTGCGGTGGCACTAGAGGCTGGAGCTTGAGCTTGACGTCTTGCATTATCGAAAGCTGGAGCGGCAGAAACTGCTGTAAGGAGGGTTATTATCGAAATTATTTGAGAGAACTTCATTTTGAGCTGAACAGGCGTTGTTAACTTAAAAACGTTGAAGAAGGTCAGGGAAGCTGAAGAAAGTTTTGAATCTGGAGATAACCAAGGTCCTGCCTTGAAAAAGTTTGAATTTGATAACTTGATATCAACTGGGCCAGCCGAGTTTTATTGAAGAATTGAAGTACGAAGTTCGCTATGACAAGTGCGACTGTTAAAGCGAAGAGAGAGTGTGTGAACAGTAGTTCTCCAGCAGGTTATATAACTAAATTCCAAGCTGCAGCACTACGAGCGGTGGTGAAAGTCAGGACCGCGGAATAGGACATCCCGAGAAGGGTTGGTACAATGCATTTAATTTCGTGCCTGTTTCGAATTCGAAGTACGTCTGTCTGAATCCTCATCGGACGCATTAGTTTCAGTAGGTTGTGTTGAGGAGTTAAGACCTCCCTGTATCGGTGCTTTTAGACAACCATGACTGAGTCTGTAACCGGCTAGCGGGAACTTCGGCCTCGACCTACAACTTCGGAATTGGTCCCTTTTTTAACGGAGGATGGCTTGGGCAGTATGGCGGGCGCTATAGGTCTATTAGAAACGCCAAGGCTGTTAGAAGAATAATCCCGAATTCAGACAGTTTTGCGGTTTCAGCACGCTAACAATTGCAATGCGCAGGGGTAGAAATTTTTTAAAATCATATGGAATAATATCAGTTTATAGGCCAACTTTCCAGGGACAAAGTGATACAATAGAATCGTAGGCCCAAGCCGGAACAAGGATACCGTTCGGATGGTGTTCACCTTGGCAATAGGTTTTAAAGCATTACTGGAGCATAGAGAGTCGGGCCAGGAAGATGTTTTCCGAGAATTGTTTTCCCTATAGATGTATTCTCCAGACTTACAATAATAAGTCGGTAACATGATTTATCATCGATTAAATTTAACTGAGTTGTCAAGGAGGCGTTTCGTTTACAACCTCGGCTTGTTTAGCGGCTGTGTTTACCAGTCCGATTCAAATCGATTTATAAATTCAATATTGCGCATATTTCCAACACCAAACAACAAACTGCTGAGCAAAATGACACACGGTGGCCGACACAGCAGTATGCGTATGACTCTCGATACATTTTCCGAAGAAACGATAACGAGCTTGTTTGGAGGCAAGAAGTATGTGGCTCATAATATCATCAAAACTGCAGAGGTGAGGCTAGTTCTACTAAACCGTATTTGCCTAGAGAATGGTCGCAAGACCAATGGACTGCAAGTGATGACAGAGTCCGCGGCGGACGCTCACAGGTAACTAGTAGGACCTGCAGGCCTGTGTGCCTAAGTTTCAAACTAGCTCTGAGAAGTTTACAAAACATGTGGCCATATAGTCATACTTGAAGATTTCTGACAGCAAGTCCTCTGCCACATTCTGCGGCAATCTTGATATTGAAGCCCTCGGAGGTGCTGGTTTCGCATCCCAACGTACGACTACTGCCGCGGGCGGACCCTGCGATCTAAGCGATGCCTCTGGTTTGTGCATTGGTGTCGAAGAAGTTGATGGTAGGTTCTACATATCTCCTTTATTTAGTACATGGGTTTCTTTTTTTCTATTGCTCTAAGTTTCCGACCGAGCTTTCTATTTAATTATATTAAAATCACCTGGTCGGGCAATCCGTGGCCCATATTATAGATCGAATTTACACACTCATAGTCAAGGATACGATTCTTCCAAAGCGACCAGATGGGCGAGAGCAAAGTACCATATCATACGAATTTTCTTTCGCCATTAAAAACCAAGAGTCCTCTACACCCAGACTGTCAAGTAATTGGAGCAGCTCTATACCGAAGGGCTTTGGGGAGGTACCGTGCGCGATAGCGCTTTTGAACTCCAATGCTCCCGAAGCTAGCACTGCCGTTACGATCTACGTGCCATGGGCGTACTTTAAGCCTTACTACCGTGGAAAGAAGAAAGACAATGCTGAATCCCTCGATATATTGAATATTCAGCGCTTCAGCATTATGTGCAGAAGGTCCGTTCCCCGTGAGGTTCAATATTCCCCAACCCTTCAAACTAACATAAGTGTTCAGTATGTTCGGTTCCCAACATGGAGACTTTTCAGTCAACATCAAATTCATATTTGCTGCCAGTTTGAAGCATGCTAAAGTAGATATAGACGGAGGCATGCTTTTCACAAATCTTAAAGATGCATACGACCCTAACTCTACCGAGACACCAGACTTTTATCCATATCATATATGCCCCTTAGTCAGCTAGTGTTATTAGTTATGTGTGTATCTCCCTTCGTAGGAGGATAGCACATAACATTGCGAAATTGAATACGGCGAATATGATATATATACAGGACTTGGTTTCTGTACACGTATAATAAGGATAATATAATCGGCTCTTGGGTACCAGGATTCCATAACCAGCTTCAGGGAAGAGGCATCCCTTTATGGTGCTCAACCACATTTTGCAGAACGCCGTGCAGTCCCTGTATGGGACAACTATTAAAATAAAAAACACAACTCTGACCTGTTAAACTAATCCCGCTCAGCCCGAAGATTGCGAGATCGATCACTTGCAATCGAAATGATGTGCATTTTCGTGCTAAGTCATGTCTGCAGATCAAGTTTGAGTGAACCTCAGAGAGACGATGTGATATAATATTATAACTGGATTGTTGACGAAAAGTTGATCTTGGAATATCGAACCTTTAATATACATAGATACTGAATCATAAAAATATTTATTATTTGCTTAATCCGCATATATATAACAGCGAGATCCAGAATTTTTCAAATCGTGTTCGCAATTTCTATCTCCTTACAGCCGCCCTTCTCATCGAATCAACAGAGCTTCGACGTCCTGTATTCGGGAATATCTCGGCATTATCGAGTCTTTCAAGTCTCGCTCCTCATACATCAGACGCCATACCATATAAAGAAGCAGATATCGACTCTCAAATACTAAGCCACTATCAAATGAAAATAAAAATAAAAAAAGTGAGTTTTAATTTTGCCTACACTCCCAAATGACCTCAGTTGAGATGCTATGTAATGTAAGTGCTAATTACGAACGAATGGTTTGCTAGTCCCTCCGCAATGGCCGTTTCTAAATATTCGTCTGGGCCGCTATGTCTTTTACTTCTTTGGGCAACTCTGGCAGCTTTTTCGAGCGTCTTTACCTTTGCTTTGAGTGAAAAGTTTTATAAAGACTACCTCGATGCACAGTCGCTTCTCAGGGGAGGAGGCGGTATGTTTCTCCAAAATACCACAAATTACCTGACGCCATGACGTATCTTTGTTGTCTCATATTGTAACTAACAGTAGGAAAGGTACAGGTGATTATAATAGATTACAGGTACGACAGATCACTGGTGCTGTGCCCCGGTGCCAGGAGGAAATGATAGGTATATTCTTCTGCAAATTGGATTTTGAAACGGGTCGGGATTCGGAGTCGAATTCCCTGTCAAGAATCCCTCGAGCATCCTCAAGCTCGAACACATTGGTAGACTATCAGAGCGTATCTGCAATCATCGAAATCGGTCGTAAAATTGAGACCAGTGGAACAACGATCATCCCTCCTAGCCCGCTTCGACGTTCGAACGCTAGGCAATTGCAAGATATCGAGCTTTCTATATCCATCGCCACTCTTCCTGACGCAATCATGGCTGCTTCTCCGACAGAAGTTGCGCATAACTCCTCAGCTCTGCCAGTCAAAGTTATTCGAGATTCTGGCGGTCAAATCACTCCGGCTCCGGATGTTACGTTTTCCAAGGAATCTCACCGCACATACTTTGACAAAAACGAATTTGCGTCATTTCCCTCATCCTACACCAGTAGTCCTCAATCCTATCGGAGCGACATCTACCTCGACATCTCGCTTGTAGAATCTGCATCTGCAAACTCTGTATCGGCTGATATTAGTCTTTCGCTGAGATACGATCCTACAGAGAACATCATTCGGATTGCTACCAGCCAAATCGGATCTATCGACACGTGGTCCATATCGACTTCATTAGATGTCGTTAATGTCTCCCCACTTCCCTTGGGGTCAATGCATGCCAAACATTGGGTTGTACGAGGGTACTCAGCTGTCCTTGACGATATTCAAAGCATCTGCCACGACATCCACACTTTTGGAAACAGGGTCACCCCTCACCCCATCCCGTCCCAAGCACCTTCGACTACGATTGACAGCACTCACGAATTAGAGCTACAAGGTTATATTGACGGAACTGCTGAGTATGGTGAAATCTCAGCGAGTTGGAAGGTTGAATGGGGGCCGTACAACCAAACGGGCAAGAATCTTCCCTTCGAAGTTGATTTCACTGGAGCTGAAGGCCAACATTCCTATACGATGCAAGAGGCCTGGACTCTAATTCAACCATTTGCCGGCAACAATGAAGCAGATGTAGTGAAAAATATCGCAGTTGAAGGACTAGAAGTGATAGTTTCCCGCCTTGTAGAGTGGAACTATGTCCAAAGATGGCCAGCGGAGACAACTGCCCTAGGTCGTAGAGCTACCAGCGCCTCACATGCGTCTGCCAAAGCAGCACCAGAAGACCATATCCCACCTTTGACTGTTGCAAAACAAGTTACCGTTGCAGCTACTGTTGCCACCGTCGTCAATCCAATAGTTACTCAAGTTGTAACGGAAATCAAAACGCACACTAATACACTGGTCACCAGATCTCTCTTTGGGCGAGCTGCCGTTGCAGGAACTCGGGCGGAGAAGAAACACTCACACCCGGTTCGATTTCGTCCTTCGTGGGTACTTTTGGTTTTCTTCCTCGTTATTCTTTCCATAATCTGTACAATCTGTCTTGCATGGAATTGGATCTTGGAATTTTGGTATCAACGAAAAAGAAGATCCACTCAGAACAGATTATCCAGCAGCAAGTCCGGCTCGTCCCTCAGCTCGTCCACATTCAATATCTTGCCCAAATTTAAGATAGCAGGTCTTCGAAAAGCATCGGGTAGTCAGATCATCGACCCAGCAAGGCTTGGGAACACCCGCAATCGAGGCAGCAACGAATCTTTCGAGACCGTCAAACTCAACGATTGATTACTATGGAACTAGACTCAGACTTCGGCAGAGTAAGAAAAAGGCCACCGCGGAAGTTGAAAAGTTCTTCTTGTGGTTTTGGACAATGTATAGGTACACTAAGATTTTAATGAAGTGGTTACATTCATGCCAAGTTTTTGCCATCCGGTTTAATTAAGCTCTTTGTCGTTGTCTTTCATTTACGAGAAAGTGTGGATTCTTTCTCGTATTTTCTAAACAACAAGTCGGGGTTTTTTTTTTTTTTTTTTTTTTTTTTTTTTTTTTTTTTTTTTGCTATTGGGAGTTCGCGAAGAGGATTAGTAACGGGGGGTAGAATTACAGTTAAAAAAAGTAATTTGATCGTCCTCTCACGTTTTTGATGAGTTTCTTGTGTATTTTCGCATGAGCCCGAGACCTGAGTTGCGCGTGTGATTTTGCCTTGCATAGAATTCGAATGTTCAAATGTGGTCTAGCCCCGAGATTTGGAATTCTTGAATAAGGATCCATCAATTGAATTAAAAATACCAAAGTCACGATACCATCAGCTGTTTCTCAGTTTTGCGTTTCGAAGAATAGGAAGCTAAATGGATACGATAATTTCACTCCTGAAATTATATCCCCAGCCCGGCTACGCTCCCCGATCAGTAAATAGAACCAGGATCCTTTCGAAATTTCAGTGGTTTTATCCCAGTTGGCAGGTATCTGCGTGTGACTCCCACCTAACTAGTAACTATATCTATATTCAAGCAACGGCACGCGCAAACGGAGCCGATTTGCCCTCCGGTTATTCCTATCGGATTGAAATTTGCCCCTGTTGACGACTTATTGCAAGTTGACAACACCGCTCAGTGCGAACACCCGTGACCTATAATATCCGGTGTTCTAACACTCAACAACCTCGACCCCCTGTCGAATTTCAAATGCCAGCTGAAGACGAAGTTCTTTGAGCCGCACATGCATTAACTGGTTTGATGCTTTTTAAATAATTATTCCTGGCGCCTAGATAATGAAAGAGAAGGGAGGAAACAAAACAAGTGACTCCACTAGGTTTCTTAAGAGTCGTATTTGCATATTGTCCTTCGGGCCCTATCAGGATCTGCTACGTGCCTATCCCCAGCTCTTTCTTTCTTTATTCCTAGGAGATTGTCTAGGATTAACTCATATCGAGTGCTATAATATACCCTCCACTACCTCGCAGCAACTCACGAGTAGGTCCCGCAAGATGCCTATAATACCTGGTTTTCATAAAGGCCTGAGGCATAAACTTCAAGCTCCAACACGCGTGCGTAGGAGTGAAATAAATATAAATAAGAATTCAAAAAATAAAGGATATCGGGTCCGCTTCAGGTCCAATGTCCGACATTGCATTGCATGTTCGTCTCAATGCTTAGGTGTGGGACGTATGATTGCAAGTGCGGGGTTAATCCATGAATGGCTAATATGCAAAGGAAACTTTAGGCTCGTGGACACGAATCTTTGAATCGTGGCAGCGCAGTTAACGATGTAAATTAATTAACAATTTCGGGTCTGGTAGGAGAAAAACCAGTCTTGATGCATGCTAGCTTTTGTGTTGGATCCACGCAATTTGGTAGCCTCGAGTCGAGCATTTTGGCACGGTACCGCCGGTCCAGGCTTGATTCGAAAAAGCGCCGCATCATGTGGTGTGTATATTGTGTGTAACAAAAGAAAATCACAGTACTAGCCTTATTAATAAGTAGTTACATTGTGTTTTCAAGACATTCCATAAAATAAAATAGAAACCTTAGCCCCTTCCTACGCCTACCTTGCTGTTTGGTTAACTTGTGGAAAACCGCTTAAGGGCCCTTGTGGATTGTAATCCGGAGCGGTTGAACTGGCCATGTATATGTAAACTGCGATATTAATTAATTGACTTATTTCTGATACTTGGTCACAAGATGGCCTTGATACTGAGCTACTCTCGGATACCTGTCCGAGTTCGGACATGGTTCCCTGAAAGAATCCAAACATCGTCTCTGGGAGGTTCAACGTCCGACGTCCGGTCTCGATGCCAGCATATTGGATTGGCGCATGGTGTTTGATCTCGGGGAATATTTGTTGTCCGCGATGGCTTCCCCGCGCCGGAGAGCAGTTTCATCGAGAGAACTTGATGTACCAAGTACATTCTGCCAGGCTGCCTTCCTAGAGAACCGACAGGAACTTTTTGTCCTGCACGCTGCACCCAAATTGCGACGATGCGGCAGGTACCTAACCCTTAACAAATTTCCACTATCTATCATGTTGACATTTGCAAATACTATGGGAACACACTTTTTAATCGGGATTTTTTATTTAAAAAAAGCTCGTGTTCTGCGGTATGCAGGGGTTTCTTTTCCTACTCAGTGCTGCACGGCGCTGTTCAGGAGCATTATGGCGTTGACCGTAGGCAGCGATGTCTGTACGACCTCAGGTGCAGGAAAAGTGCACCATTCGTTTCCTTTCGGAGGCGAGGGCTCCCGGTACCACGCATTCACCTGAATTCAACACCAACCACCACCAGTGCGCGATCATGACTGGAGAAGACGGCGAACCAGCGGTGCGCAAGGCGATTGAAGCCCGATTGGCATGGCCATCACCTATGTATGCGCACAAAAGCAGTGTACATGCAGCAGGAGATAGCAAAATAAACCTTTCTGTCCTCTCGATTAAAACTGTTACATATCATTTGCGATAATCTGACAGCTTCTTCGGTTCCCGTATCGTTTCACGGCCGTTTTTGGAAACATCAAACCGCAGTTTCATGATTTATCCGAAGAATGATGAAGGGGTCGGAGGATACTTGTCTATTTGTATCAGAAAGTGACATGTTGCGTCGATGGCACCCGATATTTCTGGGAGGTAGTGCGGCAGCAGCTCGTATTCGTTGGTGGCTTGAGCTTTGTGCATAGTCCGGCGTTTGGTGGTTGGCGTCGAACTCACCCTTCCTTTTTTTTTTTTTTTTTTCCCAAGAAATATGGCCTCATCGCCAATGCTCGATGAGCGCTCTAGCAAGCAATCGAATCGAACTAGCACGAGGAAACAAAAATATGATCGTTGCCATCTATGGTATCTTCATCGCCGGCAGTTGCATCTGGAGAAAATCAGGGTTCACGTCTATTTACGGGAGTGATATCTTTAAATTTGGGAGCACAGCCCCTTGGGACATCTTACGCACCATTTTAGGATTTCTTGATTGTATTTGGGAAGACTTCGATGTAGGATAAACCCGTATCTATCGAAAGGTTAAATTGATTTCACAGTTTCTGACAAGGACTTCTACGAGGTGGAAGATGTCCAGGTATGGGAACCAGGGTGTTCCGTGTCCAGTCGGCTGTCAAGATGTCCACATGAAACAAAGGTACTCTGGTAGCTGGGACATTGCATTGTTGGTGCAAGCTCTGGAAGTTTGCGTATATGCACTGTTCGGTCAGCTTCATTCCCCTTGTGTTGCTATCTTGAACATCCAAGAGAACCTGTGCTGGCTTCGCAATATAATCGAGACCCACTAAGAAAGATAAATCGAGGACTGTGTTAAGTTTGAACGATAACCTTGTATATATGCAGTTCAGAAAGCTGGCCACAAGCATAGCCATGATTTTTACCGAAGGTTGATGTTTGTGAAACGCCAAAAAAAGGTACACACTAATAGCCGTATCGAGATCTAAGAAATTCACCCCAGGGAAAAGGGAAAGGGAATCCAGATCGATATGGTGGGGCCAAGCTTTCCCCACGTGATGTTTCCTACAATAGAAACACGGGACATGCTCACAGCAGTAGCGTGGTTCGAAAATCTGCAAACTCTGGGCTTCGCGAAAAGATCCAGTTTTGCTACGGGAGCATCCGAGTGGAGCACTTGTCTTTCGCCAAAGTCCAACGTGGCCGAGCGCACATCGACAAAAATGGAGACGTGCAGACTGCACGTCTGCATGCGCGGGATCGTTGAGCGAAGAGCAAAATATGGAGAGCTCTGAGCGCTCTCGCCGGGCTTGAAAGTGAATTTTTCCAGGAACGCAGAGAAGTGGAGTATAGGTGCCAAGACTAAATTGTGGATCCCCTCGCCGCGGCAACTCGAATTGCAAGATGCCAGACGCAAGAACCCCGCTTAGAGATTCTACGGAGCTGAGTAGAAAATAACAGAGCAGTTTGTGCCGATCTCGATGTCTTTTGTTAGAGATGGCGAATTGCTGACGGATGGTCCTCCTTAGTGCTCACGATGTTGTACGTCTGTAACATTGCATAGCACGAAGGGAGAGCCCACCGAAACGTAGAATTTGCGCAATTGCGAAGAATATTTTCGGCCCACAGGTCACCATTAGAGGAGATGACTGTTTCTGCCGGTATTCCGTATCTAACTTTAGCGAAAGTTCCATTGTTGGTAAATGAGGATGCCGTGCCACTAGATAACAGGGGTACCTGATATATAAATTTGAGGTTGCTGGCTTGTTTAGTCATCGACTAACAGGTATCACGCAAACAAATTAGTTAATCCCACAACGCAGATGCAAGTACAAGTATACCAACCCAAGAGCTGCTCAGCAAAACTCCCAATGAGCTTTCTTGAAGGCTGTGCAGCTAGACCCTTCCGCTTCGATGTCTAGAGATAGTGGGTATACGGGTAGACGCCCTTTCTCGTAGACTACTGCACCGTGGCCCCATAACCTAGTAGAAAGCTGCGGTCATGTCACAGAGTATCCAATCTTGGCCACACCGTGGATAGATATAGATAGAGCGTTCCGTGTGGTTTCTATATCCATCGATTGCGTAGAATCAGATCACAGCTGTGGATCCCATGCACCTAACAATACCTTGGAGCAACTTCAAACGGTTGCAGTCTAAATGGATGCAAGGGCAGGCTGTTTTGTATTGTATCGAAGCTTGAAACTGCAGGAAGAAACGACCCTGATGCTGCAGAACCTCATTTATATATGCTGCAAGCTGCAGGAACGTAGCCAGGAACGCGGGTCGACAGGCATCTTATATCCTTGTGGTCTCGATGATGTACGATGGCCATGGTCCATTGCAAGGTGATAGTGCTGAAACGAGCTACCGGCGGTGGTACAGGGCATTTGCCTTCGTCCGACCGACTATCGACGGGCCGCAGGCTCTGGTCCTGGCGATAGTTTCGGCCACGGTGGGCCTGACCGAGGCCCTGGATATGATTTCTCATTCCCAGTGAGCTTGACTATCATGGGCGTGAGGAGCTGACGGATAGGGGCATTAAGGAATCGATCTCGCGAAGCCTGTAATCAGTTGCTTTGATTCCAGAAAGAGTGTCTGACCCGGTAGACGTAACAGTTAGGCTAGCTGCATAGCTTAAGGCATTTCCCGTTTTAATTTGCGCATTGATTGTATTAGTCTTGAGGCCTCGAGGATGGTTTCATTAAGTCCGTAGGAGCCTTACATTTGCGGTAGACAGCCTAACTGGCTCTGGAATCTCTAGGGATGTTGGATGAAATAGACCAAGGCATCACCCGCTTTGCATTGATTATTCGTGATTCAAGGATTTGAGCATAGGAGTAGCTATTCGATACTCTGTTGCCTACTGTAGATGTCGACACCCGCCATGCCATACGGTCGCTGGTGAGTACCCGGAAGCAGATCAGCTTTCTGGGCGACCCTGCAAATCTACGATTCTCCAGAGGTAGCATTTGTCATGAAAATGAAAATACAATGCATTGAAAGCTACCGCATCGAATGTAACGTTATCGCGATCGTGATGTCTGCTCTTCTGACATTAGAGTGCATGCCGGGTGTGGAAATACAACACAATTTGTGTTGTCTCGAGGTACAGTTTGCGTGTGTCACTATGCCAGCATCCCGCAGGTCTAATCCGAGTGCGCTGCTCGACTCGCATTCCTATCAGTTTTTTTTATAAATAAATAAAAAAAAAAAAAAAAAGAGTCAGTACAATTTTTCTCATGTTTCTATTAGTTACCCATGATAATAAAATACCTGTCTTAGTTACCAGTCAACAGATGCTTTTTACTTACCATTCTCTGCAGATTTTTTTGGAGTTCGGGTTGAGAATTTCTATAAGCTACAAAGATAGAGCGAATGACAATATCGACCCAACTGTATTATTTAGATCTAACAGCATCAAACAGAAATTTAAAGACACTATATTATCAAGAAGTATATCTATAGACATACCACGTAAATATACACTAACTGGTTAATTTTCTCATTATCTTCAAGTTGCTTGCCTATTACATGGGCCACGAAAGCTCGTCGGCGTTGCCGTTCTATAAGCCACGGCATGTGCGAATTCCAACAACAAGGAAATCTGAAAAACTGCCTTCTCGATTGTTGAGAAGAGAAACTCATATTCCCAGATCTCAACAAACACGCAAGCACCAGCTACGATATTCCAAGCTGCTCGGTACTGTAATTACCTGTAAGATCCACAATATGTCTGTAAGAATGATAATATGCGGCTGAAAATTACATCCGAATGCCTCCACTGGTGCTCATAGCTATATAGTCATATTCATCATGTGTATGGCGACACCACTGAGGGTGATTCACAACTAAAACGCTCTACATTACGCCTAGAAGAGAGATGTAATAAAGGGGATACTCTATGCGGGATATCAATGAACCACCTCCAATAGACCCCTCCTTGTCGATTTCCAAATTATAGGAGCAGGGCCTCCACCATTCTTAGCTCCTGGAAGACATCCCATCCTCGCACCCCCTATGGAACCAGCACATCTTAACCGTGCTATTTCTCCACTTGGCTGCAGCCTAGCGATTACGATGGCCCTTTCCTCGAGAAGCCATTTCGTATCGGTTATAGGGCTGGTGGTGGAGCAAAATATTTAAATATGTTTGAACGGATTATAGAGGATGCTCCCATGCAGCCATCGACGGCCAATTAGACACCGTCAAGGGCACCTCTCTGCGACGAACTAAAGAACCTAACTAGGATGTAGACCTGCTTTCGGCATATTTCCCGTGTCCACTATCCCGTTCTATCCATGATGCATGATCATGAGCATAACGGCGCGTCGCCGGTACACCCAATATATCCCCTTTCCAATTTACCGCAGGGAGTAATATGTACCTTCGGCATGAGAATAGTCATTTAAAGTTCTTTTCTTTTCTCTTACTCTACGGATTTGATAATAAGTTGACTGAGTATCCGAAACGTACATGTATAACCGGCGTTTCTTCGATCGCTTGTTAGTAGGTTTAGAAGAAAACAGCAATATGCTCACTAGATCAACGGCTTGGCTTGTTGTTGCAGTTGTTCGCTCACCGCTTTGGCTTCAGCTCGACAAGGGTCAAGCTTTGGGAGTCAGAAGCAACCTCATGCTCATTACCATCGAACCGAACAAGAGAAAAAGAAAGAGAAATGGGCCGAGAAGCATAAGAAGCTAGAAGGATCGTTCTGCCAAATTAATAGCTCATATCTTTGCATTCGACATGTGTTGTGAAGCGCAGGAATGCTGTCGCTGTACGATATGATTGATATCTCGCGAGAAAAATAAAAGTAAACTAAACATAGGATCTAAGATAAAATAGGAAAATAGAAAAAAATCATCTCGTATTCAATCGCCAAAGCCTGCCTGGTACTCAAATCTTCTGCCCATATTTTTCGTACAGAGGAAAAGCTGCGAATGGTTTCCTGTCCCGCAAGCGCTTTGTTCGCGTTTTCGACCTGGATAATTCTCCGATCAGATGGTATTGGGAACTCGTTATTCGCCCCTGTGAACCTGTGGTCGAACTCGGCCCTCGTCTACGTTTTCCCTGCGGCTGTTGCAGCCGATGAAACAGGTACAATGGTATATTTGGTTGTAGGCTGTAGGTCGTGCATGCCGGACAAGGTTTATCGAGTTTCCCAAGGTACCCAGTACCATGCTACGGCTCAATCGACCGCATGTTGCAGCTGTACAACCAATCTCCCAGACTTGAGAAAAATAAATATAAAATATAAATACAGAAAACCATAGATTCTCTCGCACCCGAACTCCCTATCTCGCTCTCGATAACCTTCAACCTCGCCGAAATCGTGCTGTGAAAAAGCAGTTATCTGACGCTGTTGCGTCAAATGATCGCCAAAGCGAATTCCTGATACGCCGAAGAGGGTTCGTTCCGCTAACCTTGTTAACCTTGGCGTTTCGGCGAAGGCGAAGCAGCAGGGCTGAACTAGAGTTTCTGCTAGGCCTAATTAATATTCGAGCCCACAAATAGTGCGTGCTTGCTGATTCGTAACACCTAACCAACAAAGCAAGGAAAACGAACACGAGAACACCGAAGATTTGCGACCCGAAAAACCTGTTAGATCGGACGCCTTATCGGAGTGTACGTACCCAGTTATATTGCTACGACCATTGGATCCTCGTGAGTAGACGCCTATGAATCATTTTCCTTTTTTCATTATTATTATTATTATTATTATTATTATTATTATTATTATTATTATTATTATTATCTTTGATTCTGATGCTGCCGACCAATTCCTCCGATAAATTGATTTAGTCTGCAAACTCCGAGATCCCGGGGGTCTATTTGTCCGTTTGTGTCTCTGGAGTGCGGCCCCGGGAGAATATCCCCGAGTTTGTGTTTCCCCGACCCCCATGACCCCGGAGCGAGCACTGCCAGCATCGGCGATACAAACCTCCGTCTCCGGGTTCCTGTGACACCACAAAAAAAGTGCCTTCGGTGTGAACATCCGACCGACCGCCTGGCGCTTTATAATCCTTCCGAAACAATCCGTCGAGAGGAGACGTTCAGCACCCCAAATATATGGAAGAAAAACGTATGCCGTGACCGTCTTTTTTGCTGCTAATGACGACGCCTATATATGAGCTATAGCAGTGTTAGCCGTGAAATCCGAAGGGAGAATAACGTGACCGCCTCGAAGTGCCGGTGGTCAATAACGTCAGTGAGGGACACTCCCGCGTCGGCGACCTCGGGTACTGTCGTTTGTGGGGGATCCCCATCTCCCAGGGCTGAGACTTTCTCCTAGGGCTGAAGAGCACTAGTGAAACACGTTAACCTGCAGCAGCCAAAAAAACATGAGGGAGAGCGAGGGGTGCGGGAATCGCTTAACAACGGTTGTGCGACGGTTGAGGCGTCTTGGTTCCTCTACTTGCTCATGTATCCTGCTGCACTGTCAACAAGATAATTCCTATCCCTTATTGCAGATGTTAAAAACATCAGACTATAATGCATGCCATCTCCTATCAGTTGGTGCAGGCATTTCTGCAGTGGCACATTGATACTGGTGAACTGGTTTCGATATACTCCCCAAATAAATTTTAAAATAAAAATTTTTGCCTTCAGAACCCTGGCTCTCGACAATTGGCTCAACCCAACCAACTTTTAGCGGCCTTTTTAGATTTATTTTGTTTGACTTTTTTAGCCAGTCGTGTATCCACCTGCTCATGCTCGAATCTGTGCGTTTTTGGAATTTCGAGATCTTCAGAGCTCGTATACGGAAATAACCGTTCAATTATCGGCTCAATGTAAAAGAATCACAGTATAACTCAAACTGCGCACTTCTATTAAGCAAAAACACATGGCGCCCCTGCAATCCCGTCCGAGCCTCGAGCTTTTGATACATTCTGTTGTGCATCTCTGAATCTTCACGACTTATGGCAATTAAACATCTCAGCTTCATGACTCCGTCTTAGAGGATATCTGTCATTATCGTGCCGATACTCTACAATTGCGAAGGAGATGTCTGTGGACTGTAAGCCTCGCGATATCGCATCGAGACTGGGCTGTGAACATGAACCCCATCGCTTTCTGAAGCGCATGCTTACTACTGTACCTATCCCGTCGATATATCTGTCATGGTGTTTGGCAAGGCAGGGCAGCACGGATTTAGATCATTGGCACGCCTTAGTAAGATGTGAGATATTCTGAATAATGAAGCCAGTTGAACAGGGTGGATATGCAGTTTATTGAAGGAGTTCTCATGGTTCTTCTGGCGATGCAAATGGTTCAACTTGTTCCGACGCGCAATCATAGCTTTCCAAAATGTCGATAAACAGTCTGCTGCCTGATTCCCTTGTCAATTTCCAGCACACCAACTCTTTTTTCCCGTGCTGCGTGGTTTTTTAGGCCCGATTTCCTAAACTGGACGGACTAGCTTAATTTCCTGCAGACGCTGGGACCTCTTTCTGTTTCAAGTGACCCACTTTGGCAAGGAATCGAGCAGGGGATTGTGATTGGATGGACTCGACCTGCAAAATGCTCGACCAAGATTTCGCGAGACCAAGAGAGGCTTCCTGGACACGTGACTTGATCTCAATCACCTGCGAACTGTCACTTTCTGTTTCGGGCCCGGCAGTCCAACAGAGCAACTTTTATGAGGCTCTGGGGTGCTAGCAGGGATCAAGCATTCCCGCCCAAGAGCCTCCTTTCCCTCGTCTTCTTGAGGCTGTTTTTACCGAAAGGCGCCTCCGTTGAGTCCTAGCTCCTCATTGGCCCGCTTTGCGAATACATGATGTTTGGGAGCCCAACCATGTGTGTTCGGCTTTCTCCTTTTGAGGCTCTCATATCGACCAACCGTTTTTCCCAGATCCCCCAGTTTGTAGATCGACATGGGCAAAAAATCGGCTTTTCGAAAACTCCGTCAACTACCGACAGATAGCAAAAAGTCAAGAAAAGGGCAGTTGAAGCTCTGGTTCTCAGCCCTGTACTACAACAAATTATCACTGTTAAATTTAAGATAGTGGATCGTAGATGACGTCGCCATAGCTATCGGTTTATTTTGATTTGTTTTCTAGCTTGCGCTATGTGAGTATTCCGTACTACTACCACTCGTCGGTCCTATTGGATAAAGACAGTTGTTACAAATGGCGTTGCCTAGACAGACCTCCATGAAATGGAGATCGTGTGGATAGGGCAGAGCAGCACAGGGACCGACTAAAATGGTTTTAAGGGTGTCACAAATTTCGCACGGGAGCAATCGGCAGTTTTCGGATGAACAACCTCCTCTCATCCCGCATCGGTAGGCGCGATTCTGAGAGGGATATTGGCTGAGGACTGCCGCAGAAGGGTTCTGGCGGGCACAGATATCATGCTGTGGAACCAAAAAATGTTCAAAGAGAGGTTTTGATACAAAGGTCTGAAGGTCAGATCAGCGATGCCAAGGGACCAAGCTTTCTCGCCCGTCGCGCGGGCTTCGGAGGTTTTGCTATGGCAAACATCTATGTCTATTCATTTGCTCGATAGAATATTCGTATTGGCCATTACGGAAAAGGGTGGGTGATGCGGAGGTCAAAATCTGTGCGCAAAACGCCAGGGGATTGGTTGCTGGTTGACCTGGCTGCCTGAAATTTTGGTGTATTGGTAAAGACACTAATTTGGCGTAAGAAAAATCCACTCATACGAACACAGCTTCAACGGATGATATTTCATAATCAAGCACACACGGCAGAGGTAGGGATTGGTAATCACTCACAATAAATGCTTTTTTGCCCACTCAACCTCACATTTCGCGAGTCACGTTTTATCCTTCCCTGCGCATGCAGAGTGCGGTTGCAGCGGTGCCCACACAAAATACAAAAGGCTTCATGGATGTCCAGAGCAAGTATTCCGTATTCAAAGTATTTGCATTGTATCTTCTTACTTTTCCTTTTTCACTCTTCACGAGCTCCAAGCTTGGATTTTCCTCTCAATTAGTCGGCCAAGACCGACTGCATGGTTCCCTTATCACGACAGTTTCGAAACTTGTTGGGTGGAATGTTCGAATTATGGGGCCAAAAGTGGAGATGAATTCATACCGAATTGGACTACTTACTTGTTTGTGATAGATGACGTTTTCCCGGGTAGGCGGATTTGTTATCTTAATCTTGGGAAATCTGCACAATCTCCGTTGCTCGTAACAAACGGCATGAATGGTCAACTGACTTGGTAGGTGCAAAGTCGGTAGCAGAGCTCTCAAGCGCATCTGTGGCGACATGTTTTAAGCGTGTAAATTCGATAAGCGATAACTAATCGCCTATCTACTTTTTTGATGCGACAAGATCTAGGAGAGACAATATATATATATAAACTGCAGGATACTAGCCTCCTTCCGTTTTGTTTCGATAGTCCGTAGTAGAACTGACCTGGAAGAAGAAAAGAAGCCGAAAAGGTCCCGAACGAAACAATGAATGAATTGTCATACTGTTCTCCACTCTTTTCGTTTACAATAATCATGTCTCATCTGGAAGAACTTGGAAATTATATTGTCATGTCTTATTTTCACAAGGTTTGATGTTAATGCCATATTAGCCTCTTGAATTACACCGCGGAACCGCAAACGAGATATAGGATAACTCCACAATCTAATCATCGTATTACAATGCCCGTTCGATTCCAATGCCCAATGCTCCCCAAGCCTTAAGAGAGGATTGCATACCAGAATAGGATATGCAGGCAAGTGTAAGATGAAAAAAAGAACAACACTTTGCATCATCATTAGAGAGCAAAATCCGGCAGCAGGTTTCGGCTGTTTGGATGCATGAATTGTGGACCTTAAAACAACAAAAAAAAGGAATCATGGGCTTCAACAGCCGTTGCACATTGACACCATACCTCAACCAGAGGCAGTTCATTTTAGATCGTCACAATTTCAGGGCCCAACTGCCATGCCAGATGTGACAGCGCACAAAGTCAACTATCAATTGCCAGCTTGCAAAGGAAAAAATAGAAAATACAAACAAGTTGGCATGTTTGAATTGTTTGGCCGACCAGGTTTACCCGAATTGCACCTGGCCAATTGGTTATCTGGTGTCCCGCTTCTATGTATCTTTTCCTACGGAAACTCGCTCTCGATTGGCCGGCCTGGGGATTGAGAGACGGCTTGAAGAGCCTATCGCTTGGTAATTAAGGTGTTCCGCATCCGCGGGCCTACTACCCCTTTTGGCAGAACAATTCCGGATTTTTGGTGACGATCCCAGACAGCTCTTTCCTTTATTGAAAAAGCATAGCGGAGGCTCAAATTAAGAACAATGCGAATTTTCAAGTTTTGTCAACGACTGTTCAAGTTTTGTCAACGACTGAATAGGATTGCGCGCGCGGTCTCGTTGAAGTTAATGGTTGCACATTGGGTTTGATTTTAAAAGGCTCGGGTTTGGGAGGTTTTGGAGAACAAATCTCCCCGGTGTGTTGTGCGGCCCCAGGGCGAGGTTACCATCCCGGTCTCAAAAATTTGTAAGAGGTCTCAAGTATTTGTTGTCGACACCGGGGTTCACCACTGCCCAAAAAGAGTAAAAATAGAAGTTTTCCCCCACCAACATTGCCGACATCAAAGTCTAAGCCGCAAAAGAGGACCGCGTTCCAATTATAATAATAAGTTCTTTTTTTGACTTCTGAAAAGCTAGACGCAGCTACCGCAGTCTTTTGCCCACAGGAGTATAAGGCGTATATGGGAAATGGAAAATTTTAGTTTTGCTGCTCCATTATCCGCATTTGGGCTATTTTCGAGTGTGATGAACCGCTAGGGATTTGAGATTTGAGATATCACCACAACGCTAACTGGGTTCATTGGGGGTACACTGACTCGTAGATAGAACGATTTTGCATTGTTCCGTGACAGAGTGGAGTACGTTTTTCCACAGAAGCCATGCTACGACCAGTTTCTGTTGAACTTTCTTTCTTTTTTGAAGTGTTTTGTTTGAGACGGACTTTGCTAACGCCCAATCTCTAGTACTTCTTTAATTTTGGAAGAATATTCACCGCCATGGGCATTGCGGATGCCTTTTTTTAAAGGATGGAATAACCCGGATCCCCATAGTGATGAAAGTTTTCCACCCTGGAGTGTTTCGGCACTCCGGGAGATGGTAAAGTTCCTGCCGTTTGATATATCACCAGTGATAATTTTGTCCACGATAAATTCTTACAATGGCAACTGTCATACGTACGCCCGTTACTTCGGTTGCAACAAAATGCTCCGTTTAAGCGTCAAATTAACAATTATTCTGAAAGAGCCATGTTTGAGTGATCTTGTTGATCTTGATATATATGGTCCATAAGGCTCGTGCACGTCCAGTGGGAAGAAAAAAATGCGTGTGGGTGAAGATGGGGTGGCCCCAGTCGCTTGGTCCCTGCCAGGCCGGTTTGAGTTGGGAAATATGGATGCCTAGAGGACCGAAGAGTGAGAAGTGTGGGAAAGAGCTTTCTATCGTATCAGACGACACCCGGCTGAATTGCGATAGGGCCCGCGTGAAGTTGGGTTACCCACTTCTTTAAACTAAATCCACACCATTACGGATCGAATAAATCGCGCCTCCTTGAATTCTTCGTTTGAGTAATATTGTCCACGTACACTATGTCCGCTACGGAATACACTAGACTCGATATTGAATGATGAAATGTGTTGGTACTTGTGCCCAACATGTATATTTGAGATACCAAATTCGCTGCGGTGCTCAAACCCATAGCTATATGTGGCCGGATTATAAATTCCTAACCCTTTGGACCGCTGACAAACTCCTGACAGATTTTTCTTTCGAGTTAGAAACCAGAAGTCGGATTTAACAAGACGGAATGTGCCGTAGACGCATGTCCGTCAAGAAGGTCATAGAAATGTTAAGTCGTTCACGTGGACACAAAGGTATACGTAGAGTATACGTACCAGCCGGCGCAGAGAGTTAGGCCGTTAGAGGTGGAGTCGTAGTAATGATTTTTGTCACGATATATTTGAGAATTGAGTGGCGCGCGCGTGCTCTGTAATTTACACCTCGGCTTGGTCAGTTAGCTGAGCAAACAACAAGAGGGAAGGCTAACCCGGCGTTCGCGAATCGAAATCAAGCCTCGGCCAGTTTATAACGTTTTCTTATCACCCAACAATTATAGCTGCAGGTAGATACGAATTTCCATTACATCGAGGCATTCAGGCGGTGGTGTCCCCGATCTGTAAGGCCTTGTTCAGGTATTCCATTACATTGCTTCGAGATGTTCGTTTGGGACTACCGATACCTGTTGCTCGGATCCAAATTGTTCAGGGGGGCTACCTTGGTTTCGGTCGGATCTCGAAACCTCTCAGCAAAGGCGCGTGTGGAAATTTCAGATGCGACAGCGCATTGCATTGTTCAAGCAAGACGAAAAGAAAGAAAGAAACATTTAGTTAGCCCCCGGTCCGCGAAATGAAAAGAAAGTTCTGTACGGAGGTTCCAGTTGAAATAAAAGGGAGAACAACAGAGAGATGACTGGGTTGCTTCACATCTGTGGGATGGCTTGTTTTTCGCGAAGTGCGAATACCAATGAGGGGTCCCTTGGCTGGGGACAACGGCGGCCGCCACGATTTGCTTCGAACGCCAGCGCGCTCAAGGCTGGATCCACTTTTCAGCACAAAGGGGATCCCGTTCAATATGAAGCCCCTATTATAGAGGTTCTTGAAGCCACAGGGCGAGTCATAGCTGTCAAAAGCTGTTTTTCAGCATGTTTAGTGCTGTTACCATGTAATTAATGACAACACAAAGGGACAGGTGTTGAAGGTATCAAGAGGCGACGTTGTGTGCTCCCCAGGCGAGACTGCATGCAATTCGATTGGTCGAGGTTGGATATACATATGCGGACACATGACAACTGAATTAATTACAGGCCTAGTAGCAGCAGCATATATGCTGCATAGTACTAGCGTACAAGAGTACTTTTGATAATTTGTTTTATAGCGGATATTGCATCCGCGATTTGTGATTCAACATTCGGTAAGCCCTTTGACTCCATTCGCTCGCCAGACTGAAGTTCAGCTGGGAAAGGAAATCGAGGGGCAGAGTCTTCTTCTTTGACTAATATTGGCTCGAGCTTGAGCTTGTGAACTTGAAATGTCAAGACTTTCGCGCCTCGCCTGCTGAGAAAATTTTCGAGCTTGATGCTCTATTCTGCCTTTCTGGGAAACCGGGTCATCTAAATCGGGAATCTCAAGGAGACGGCAATTTAGATATACGAGCGCCCCCCAAGGTTCCTGGGTTTTCTTTGGGGCTCTTCGATACTCAAATCTTGAGACTATCGAGCGGGTCCAGTGAGCTTGTGATTGGGAGGAAGTTGGCGTATAGTGAGTGCAATGGTGTACATAGAACATATTTTTTCGGACAGCTGCGCTTGAGAAGGGGCTCAATTCATAAAATCTGCCCAAACCACGAGTCAGTGAGGAAGGGGAAGGACGATCCGCAGCAAGAAGTCGTCGATAAAACCCCCCGGTGCTATGTAATCACTGCCAGAAAATCCCTACCGCAAGTGTTGTTGCTAAGCCCAGCTGGATACTAATAATATTTGCACCGGTTGGTTGTGCCCCGGGGTCGTACCGGGGCGGAGACGCTCAGGGGAGAACAGCACCTGAAAGGCACCATAAATGCTCCCTGGAACGCCCGGGAAGAACGCCTTAGCTGTGATTGAAGGAAGTCGACAGGGCAGCCAATCAGCGAGGGGCGCCCGGCTAGGCTTGTCAGAGGTGCGGCAATGGTGCCAAACTCTCGAACGCGAGAGGCCGAAGCACGGGGAGGGAGCCTTCCTCCCCTGACCCTCAAATTAGAACGGATTGGAATTATTCGAAGCCAAAGGAAAGCTAGCAGAGAAAGGATCGCAATTTGGGCAGGACTGTACTTGTACCGAATACCTCGATGGCCCCCTTGAACGAAGGCTATTTGCATGCCATGCAGGGGTTTCGTGATGGTTGCTTTTCCCAAGTTATTCCTGGGTGGGTCCTTCTTCTTTTTCTGATCTTGTCGGTACTCTGTACAGACAGACAGACAGACATACAGATTATTGTTTGCTTCTTCACAACCTGTTCATGTTTCCCCCTCTCTGCATCTGCATACGCTCGTCTGCAGCGCTGGAGTTCCTTTTTCTGCTCGAGACGGCGGTGCCGTTCTTGGGGAGAACTGACAGACATGGGCCCCAGGCAGGCTAGGGAGCATACTATACCGGCCTATCCTGCGACCATTTGGGATTCTGCAGTGCGTAGCAGTAACGAGACTAAACTTGGGTAGTTGCCGCAGTTTAAGATAAAGAGCCTCGCCTCCCGTCTGGATGTCATTTTCAGATCCGCAAGTTGAATAGCTTATAACTACAGAACACTCACTCCAAGTCGGCTCTCTTTTATATAATATCGTCGAAGAGCGCTCCTCCTTCGTCGAGTTCCTCATTCTTCATTCATCATTATCATATCGTATCTACCTGCATCCATCCTTACCTGCATCTGCCACACTCTTCCTTTGCGCTCTTCTCTCTCCGCGATACTACACTATTATTCAATAGTGTGCATATTATATATAAACCTCCTTCTTGTCCATTTCCCCAATCGACAATAACATAGATATATATATACGTATCTCTGTTATTTACATCATCGTCACTATTTACACCGTAACTGTCGATTCGCGGCAATCTTCGGTTGGAAAACGTCAACTCCAACGCACGCAACACATCGATCAGCCTCACACGACTAAACTCCTTAGATACCAAGTAAATAAATAAATGCAATCCTTCTTTCAGCTTCACGCCGAACCAACCGCGACCCACATGTTGCATACAATGCCCGCAGACATGGCTCCCAGAAAGCGCAGCAAGAGTCCCAGCAACAGCTCGCTCAGCCAGGCGAGACCTGAGGAGGACTGGACCAAGATCACAGATCTGGCCGAGCGACGACGGATACAGAACAGAATTGCCCAGCGCAACTATCGTACGTCGCACCGGCGCATACATCCTTATAAATTGCACACCGCTAACAATTCTTAATCTGCAGGCAAGAAGTTAAAGCGAAGACTCTTGGAACTCGAAAACCGAGCTTCCTCCCCAGAAACCGACTCCCCTCCACAGTCCAGAGCGTCTCCTGGCGAGACCGCCTACATCTTCTCCCGATCCGCTTCCCAACAGGAGACCAAGAGGAGATCGCTATCCCACCTCCCCCAGCCAAAGACTCCATTCCATAGCCCCCAACTCTACCAGCAGCAGCAACCAAGAAAACAAGAGCGTCGCCATACCATGCTCTCCCCTCCCACTCCAGGATTCTACGGTATCCCGGATTCCATGCCTCAGGCATACCCAATGAAGGCATACCCATCTTGCCCTCCAGCAATCCTCCCTCTTCCCTATGGTGCAGAAGAAATGATGGAGACCTCTCAGCTGGCTTACGATCCATACCTCCAGCAAGCCATGGCAGGTAGCTACGATCCATCCGGAACATTTTCTGATGGCCTCAGAATCAGCCCGGACATTGTTGACCTCGCCACCGAGCAGGATCTTCTCTGGACCGGCGAACCATCCTGGCAAAACCCACCAACTTGGGACTTCCCGGAGGAGCACTCTTCTCTGCAGTACGTCCGCGACTGGAATATGGGAATAGCCGCCAGCCCAGCCTCCGACATGACCCGCAGTGCCAGCAGCAACTACACCAGCCATAAACTCGAAGGCGATATCAGCGGCAGCGAAGAAGACCGCGAGTTCGAAGATGGCCTATACGGCATCAAGAACGAGCTACTAGATGAGGATGTCCTGCAATGGGCCGACTTTTGGAAAGAACAGCAGCTCCACGATGAGCTCCCACAGAACCAGGGACTCACCCCGTGAATCCCTCAGCCTTAATGAATGCCATCTAAAAAAAAAAAACATGTGTCTAATATTCTGGGTTTTCTTTATGCATCTTGCGCTGGAGTTCTCTGATTTCCATTAAAGTCGTTTTCCGCATTACAACTCTTTTTTCCTTCTTCCGGCGAATTCTGGGTTTCATGGTATAAAAAGCTGTCCTTTGATATGAATACGCTCTTCTTCTTTATCTTCTACTTCACTTCACTTTTACCTTTTTCGAAAGGCTGGTCACTCGTTCGAACCAATTGGTGTACAACACCCTTTACACTCGCTTTTTGCTTTTGGATATCAATGTTCCATTTTTTTCCACCTTCGCTTCTATAAAGATACCTTTTCCTTTACTTATTTAGTCTTTTCTTTTGCTGTCTCTGTCTCTATATTCTTTGGATCTGGGTTTTCGGTTCATTTTTGTCTTCAATTTTATATTGCTATTTTCCGTTTGTTTGCACTTTCACGTTTTATGTCACTTATACTCTCCGTGTACCATCAAAAAACACAATCCTCCTGTATCTAGCCAAATCATAGTGAGACGAATCAAACAGTCTGGCCAAGCATTGCTTACTACGGCGCCGGCTTATTCTACCTTAAAACCTTTTCTCTCTCAAAACCGAATTGTTTCCCTCCGCGAAGAACATGGATTTTATTTCAAGTAGACTGCATGACTAATCGCTTAATGTACCGTGTAAACATGTATGAGGAATTCCTACCTACACCTGCCAGCGACTTTTGGAAGTGTACAAAGATGAGTAACCATAGACACCTCCCTTCTCGAGGACAGTGAGCAAGTTACTAAGGAAGTTACGTTAATGCCAGCCTTTGAGAAGCTGGGTGTACCTCCTCCACACAATCCATCAGCCCGCATGGCGTCGGTCAAACCCATGGACCCACATCGTTTATCCAAAACCAGTTAAAAATTCCAAGCAGAGGAAGCACAAAAGTACTTACTATCGAGATACATATTTCGAACATTTTTTTCATAACGTTGCTTTGCGACTGGTTGAGATTAATTCTGCTGTCCGTACTCAGACAACCACACACACTTCGCAAAGGAAGCTCATTCCAATTGTCTCTCCCCGGCTCGCCTCAAAAAATTCCGGCTCAGCCGCTAAGGAGCTGACATACAATGGGTGATCCAAGCCCATGCGCTAACTACCACATGCGATGATCTATAAAAATCACACGAATGTTGGAAGTGGGGAACCCTTTTTCTTTGTCACGAAGGTTGGCCACGATCGCCCGGGCCTTCCAGAATCCTGCCTCCAAATAGTCGAGGTTTCTTGCACCAGACAGAGCTTACTAACTAAACAGGCCTCTTAACAGGCGGACCCATCCAACCCACGAACGGGATATCATTCAAATTTGCGAAACATGTTTGGGTGCAAACCCATCCCCACGACTCATGACAATCCTTTTCGGGACCGAATGTTCGAAATGAGCTGATCATGATATGGATGGAGTTTAAACGTAAAACCAATCCTTAGCTAATATCACGGATCCCGTTGACATAAGCAGAGAGGACCTGGACCCGCTCGATCGTTTTCTTACGGGGGTTTGTTTCTCCGGAGTTTACAGCAGTTCTTCAGCATGGCTTTGTGGATTGTTCTGACTCCCTTTTTTCATGACGATTTAATGTATTTTATATTACTAGTATTATTGTTTTTTCGCAAAGTCCATCCACAGAGGAGCGGCTTTGAGAGATCCGAGTATACCCACTCGGCTAAACGTTGGGGTCGCTAACACATGTCTTTGAGATTTAAACACGAAGCACTTCTATTAACGTGGGGGACCTTGTTACGCCTAGTTTGTTTTTGATAGAGTATCGCCAACAACTAGAATACTTCGCTAGCTTGAGATTCGGGAACTCTAGCCCATACTATACTCATGCTAAAGCTATTCACCAATTGTCGAAAATTGTACTTTTCAGAGAGGAAAAACACTCTCCACTCTTTTGCAAGTATTCTCTATGAAAAGGGTCTTTGGCCTGAATTGCACAAAATATATCCTCTCTGCTGTTGATAGGGAGGACCCTTGGAGCAGCAATTGTTGTTGAGATGCCTGTGCGACTATGCTTAGGATTATACTGCTCGCAGTTGCAGGATTTAGGAAAACCCAATATCAACTCAAACCGAAAGGTGTTCGGTCTGCATTTCGATGGTGGAGAACACGAATCTTCGACCAGGATTCTCTTCGGGACCACCCTTGCCCCTTTCGATAACTTGTGGCCCACAACAAATAAAAAGGATGAAAAAAACGGGAAAGAAAGCTTGGTTAGTCACGGAGCTATTCGAGCTCTCACTGTAATTAATACTGGGTTACGTTAACTTTGTACTCCGGTTCGAATTTTCTTTGCCTACATGCGGTACCTGGAAATCTGTAGGTTGTGGGGCTCTTTCCCCCCATCTATGCAGGCGGTGTCTGTGCGCATCGACATCCGTCCGGAAATAGGCTTTGGACAGCGTCAGCTTTTTTTATTTTATTTTTTATTCGACTCTTCGAAGTAGATGCAATAATAAGCTTTTCAGCTGAGTCCTAATATATGGTGACACGACATCGAAAGGAACAAAAAAAAAGTTAAAATGATATCTAAATTATTACATCGGCCACACTAGTGCGATGTAAGTTGATCCTAGGGTTACAAGAGCTGCGCTGGAAGTAGAATATTCGTATAGAGAAAAGTTTCTGTGATGCTTGCATATTTGGGAAATTTTCGAAGGCAGACTGGAACGCTTCTTCTCGCTCGATCGCAATCCATATGGGCAATCCGCCGCAAGTAAAGAAGCTCACGAGCTCTACATATACAAAGACGTCTGGATTATAATTTATTATTATCATTCGGGCGGGAAAGCCATTGTTCTCCACAGACGATCATATCCAACCCAGCTATGTGCTATTTCTTTCTCTTTCTGGATTTTCGAGCTCCTTCGGATATCGTCCTTTAAATTCTGCATTCACTACATCCGGCTTTGCGCATGCGCACGCACAGTTGCAGTTACTGGGCTTCTCGAAGGAGCAGACCGGCTACGTACGCTGGCTGTCGGAACCTGTCACACGTTCTATCCGGTTATTTCTCGTTCGTCCATGTGGTATAAAAAATATCTTAATAATAAAATAGAGACGCGAATTGAGCGAGAGTGCATAAAATTCAGCATGCCGTGTGGAGTTCGACGGTCAACACCTGTCCGGCCATAGGAGCTCCGTCCACGCCTTTTCTTCCCTCGAGCATTTCGACAGCTTGACAAGCTCGGCCAATTGATCAATAGGATCGCGGAGTTTACTCAGAAAAAACAACATGTATCATATGTAATGATTATTTCGAGTGCACATGCAGATATATGACGTTGATGCGTCGATGGCCATTTGGGCCGATAAAGATGAATTGTCCCTATCGATTAGCCATTCATGAGCCTATCGATAGATATCGAAGCGGAGTTCCCGGAGTTTCCAACCTGGCTAGCATTCGCTCTAGCCAGGCAGCATGGCATTAAACATCACGACACGACACGACACGAGAGACGCCGATTGCAGCTCTTGAGATTCATCCATCCATCCAGACTTTGAAGCAAGCAAAGTAGGATTAAATGACTCGTGCGCTCCTACTCATTGCAGCCTATTCTGCTCTTCTGCGTCCCCCTATCGATGGCGAGCTGCTCTTCATCTTTCTTGCTTTCGGGATATATATTTTATTTCTTTTTCCTTTGGCTCAGCGGGGAACTGTTTGACTTGTTCATGCATCAATTTAAATTTCGTGGAGTTCTTCAGCTCGAAAACGCCAAGAACAGATTGCGAAATGCAAACGGGTTCCGACAGACAAACCCACGTCGCCGCATTATCGCTTCACTTAGCGAGTTGCGGAGGCCAAAGAAAATGTTAGCAGACCATCTGCCGCATATACATTCCGGTTCCAATAATTTTCCTTCCGCGTTCACGGTCCCGAGCATCGAAGATGAATCCGGCGGTACGGTCACGAAAGCCAGTAAATTCAACGGTAGCATCCTGAGCCCGGTGTTACATTGGACGCTGGTCTACCCTTAGGGTCGAGTAAATAGGCCGTAGACGGGCGCTGATTTGTTACTCTGGGAGTTCTCACTGGTGATCATTTCTTTTTTCAAATTTGACAATCTGAACCATGAACGAGAAGTGTCGAATGGAATGTTCAGTTGATAAAAGCCGTAATAAACCAAAATCAAAGCTCGACCGCATAGAGCTTCCAGACCGTCAGCGATGTATATCTCACAATCGATACAATATAGCTCAACTTTTCCGTCAAACCTCGATGGAAAAGTACCAGCTACAAATGTAAACTACCTCTGGTGATTCATTAAATTGAAAAGCCCCTGCTATAAGATCGTCATCAGAACCCTTGAGGCCTTACGCCGTGTGACGCTCGTTCGCTCCTGCCGAATTGCGAGTAGCGGAACTTATCGGGCTGGACGGGTACAAGCTCCCATTCCGAAAAGGCGAAAAGACAATATGCTTTCCCGGGACGCCGAGGATTATCATGTTCCTGTTTTGAAAGGGACATCATGAGGCTCATTTTCAAAACGCAATCTTTAACTAGAGTAAGAAGGAATGTAGCTAGATGTTTATCATATGGACCGGCTCCAGTGCCGAGGTTGATCTCCTACCGGACCGGCTCTAGCTTCGAATTGAGAAGGCTGGTAGGGCAGTCCCACGTGCCCTACGTTCAGTTTGTCGACAACCTACCCACCGGGGAGGGAGCCTAAATTTAGTGGCAAAAGGCTGCCATTCGTCGGTCGACAGAAAGTTTGACTGGGAACATCCCATTCAAACTCGTATTCCAAAGACCCTGCACTAAAAACAGGATAATGCTCAGCCTTGCGACTTTCATACAACGGCAATAGAAGCAAAAGTAGCCGATCAAGGATATTCTCTGCAGCAGCTTCTTCTAGTGATAGTTTCAAGTTTTCGACATCTAATTTGACTCGGATTGATACAGGTATTTTTTTCCACCTCCCCACAAGGCTGCGGAGTGAGCGATGTCCTGAAGCTAGCGATACTGTCCGTCGATACGAATTCCGTCAACAATCGTATCGAATTGGGGGCGCCTAAAACATGCAGCCATATCTCATAGGGCTGAAGGCGAAAAAAATAAAAAGGGAGGGAAACGGGGAGGTTCGGGAGAAGGCTAGGCGAGCAGTTCGATTTGCCATTTTGTTTCCCAGCTGTCTCACTTGAACTTCAATTCCGACATGCACCGGAACTGCACGAGCTGCGCGTTATAGCTCCAAAACTCATAATATTTCTCGCTGTAGTCCCCTTAACCATTCGATCGATCGGTTCGAGGCCTCGTGCCACTGGTACGCATGAGTATAATCGGTTCGAAGTGCGTTTGTGGCGCGAGCTGGACGCGAGCTGAATTGATCGAGATATCAAGTCCTCGGAACGTACCAGCGATGTAATGCATTGGATTCTACACTGTACCGTTCTAAAAATCTTGAAATGAAAGCTGGAGCTTTGTAATTATCTTGGAAGCTCCAGCAGAGCTAGTAGCTCGAAGGAAGATACCGTGTTACCTCGGCCATTCGTCTTGCGTAGTGGCGTCATTCTTTGCCCCATCGAGCTGCATGCAGGGTCGTAAGGCTGAATTGTCAAACATACAAGAACGATCCAAAATTAACAAGGTAGGTAAGGAATCAGAATCTCATCTAACGAGAGTGGCGACCGTTGCGTGATAGAAAACCTGGGTTGACTAGAATATTCCAAAATGTTTTAAAAAATAAAACAGACAAGGAAAAATAGGTGCTACATGAAGTATGACGAGATATCTATCGGTGCCCCCATTCGTTCGGGCGGAGATGTGGTTTGATTCATGATTGGTAATGTGAAATCACGCGGGTTCTGGAAAAGAAGTCCAGATGCAGCCTGGCGTTGCAACGTACCAATCGAAAAGTTATCATGACTGAGCTTACTTACAAGCCTAACTACTAGCTACTCCACTAGACCTTAAAAATTGCAATTCAACAGGTTAGAATTTCTTAGCTATAGCTCTGAGCTACTTACCACTTTCGTGCATGTGCTGGAATTATGTCATTCTCATAGTATCAAAATAGGCACCTTCAAGGCCATGATACCCACTTTTTCGATCCAATTTGAGCCTGGCTATGACATTTCATGACCCCATTCGGTCGAGCTGAGGCTTCAAAAGCACATTCGTATCCCTTTTGGGCCGTTTGCAGGGCTGGGCACACCGGGGACCTGATGTGACATATGGCGAGGCTGAAAACCAAAAAATCGTGTCAACCGTAAGGCTGAACCACAGCAGACGAAAATTAAATGATTTGAGAGACCCTTCCCAATGCTGGGGTCGATATCTGCATGCTAAGAATTGATCAGAGATAACCAAGATGGCGGCTGAGATGGTGGAGAGAACTGGCGAGGTTGTGATTTGCTCGGTTGGAGCGGAGGGAATGACAAAGCCAACACAACATGCTTATTGGAAGTTTTGGAACTAGGGAACTGTCTACCACATTCGGCGTCGCCGTAATCATCGTCTACACAAATCTTTATAGTACTTCCAGATTATCACGAGATTCCTCCCCGGGGTCAAAACACGTACTACCTACGTACTTGCGCTCGTTCCTCCGGCTCGGTATACCTGAGTCACGGATACTAATTTTCTACTCCCTTGGCCCCGGTCCCATTCCCTTGTGCCTGCACATTCACAATTCGCATGTTGAAGTTTTTTTTTGGTAAGTCCCCGAAACATACAACGAAGGTTTTTATAAGGTGGATTATATTTTATTATCTGATCAAGTAAGATGCCCCGACTCTCACGTTTTTACAAGCGGAAATAAGCTTTTGAATCCGTTTTCGCCTTACTCCGATACCATGAGCCTCTCGACTAATTACTTAGCATGCATGTCTAAAACCTTGAAAAATACATGTGAATCAGGTCATTCAAACGTGAGTATTGCCATCGAATTTTTCAGTTTCGAAGCTTCTACTGCATGCGCTCCACCTACCAGGTTCAATTGCTAAAAAAGCCACAGCCGCAGTTGCACAGTTGCACCCGCCATTCGATTTGCCAGTTTCAAAAAATAACTGTCTATCCTTTCGAGGTGGGTTTGCTCCACATAGAATGTAAGCAGAATACAGACGAACGGCATCCAGCAGTCGACACCGCGCCCTGCTGACGCACCTGATTGGTTCCCGCTCATGTGGATGGAGGCACGTAGGCTTGAACCTAGCTCATTTTTGCCTCGTCCAGTCGGGTTCTCCAAGACAGCGAAGAGTGCAATGGCAGGGTGCTGCCTATTTTGACATGCTGTTTCTGGTAGCCGTTGCTGGCATTCTACTGCTAGCTGCTAGCTACTGGGGCTCACACGACCAATAGCTGTTAGTGCTGAGCCTCCCATAGTAATCTATCTTAAGATCTTTTTTTACAATATTTGTGGGGTTCTTAGACAAAGGAAATATATTTGCGTAGATCTATAGATGGTAGCATCACGACCATGCATGGTGCATAATTATATACCTATACACTAACCAAATATATTTCCGCACCAGCATTCCCGGAACTCAGTGGCCCATCCATAGACTGGGGGGTCCACTGAGTCTACGACCCGGGCCCGAATACCCAAGCTCTAGGCCCTGTGACCTGGATCGTTCCGGAGCACACCTAGCACGGATGGAAGGGGGTCAGGGAAAGGATGGGGTACCTCTTAGACCGCCTTTCGAGGTATCCAGCGGACCCCCCTTTTCCCACTCCCTCATATTATCCATGATTATTCTCGATGATTGGACCGGCTTGTCTGAAGGGAAGGTTTCAACATGCGAGAATCCCTTCTCAATATCAATCCCGAAAAGAAAGTGAAATAAAGAAGAAAACTCTTCCCTGTCCGACGAGGAATGTAACTTCCGCTTCTCGAGGTATCGAAGGAACTCGTCGATTGCATGGATCCATCCTAGATATTCTTGTTACAATGGAGTATGCCGGCAGTAAGAACGTTGGTAGCATATTTTTCCCACTCATCTATCCCCCACGTCACGAATGTTGCCGAAATTTCTGGCTCCGACGCGATAATTGACGTGTGACCCTGTATTATTACTACCGAAGAACCCTTCGGAGATGCACGATGGATAAAGAAGCTAGTGATAGGGGAAACAAATCTTGGGGAGCATCATGGGACGGGAACTTTGCCCGCGGTAGATGCCAATTACCGAGCCCTGGGAGGAGGGTAAGAACATATCCTGCCGTGACTGTTAGACTAAATTTTACAAAATTTAAAAAGAGCATTCAACATGCAAACAATCCGGGTAGAAGCTACACTCAAATTTCCTGTAGAGAAAACAATTGTTCCTTTTCTTGGATTCTTTTCTTCCGCATTCCTCTCGTTATTGGCTTTTCTGATTGGATTGTAATCATAATCTCAGACGTGATAATCACTCAAGCATCGTGAGTGTCCGGATTCACTTTTCTTACCTCCAGCCCTACAAGAATAGGAGTCAAAATATGCACTTTCCGCCTTATAGGAATATGATTGAGCGGTTGGAGGTGAGACAGACGGATTAGACGGTGGGTACGTCGACAGAGCGGAATCACTTATCATACACAGCAAACAAGCTAGTGGTCTCAGAGCTACAGTGCAATAGTCCCTGGCACTCTTACACAGCAATAGCAGCAGCAGATCGGATATTATCAGCCGCATACAAGAGTCTTGTCATCGTATAACCTTGTGGATCCACGTATGACTGACTATATCCCCACTCTCATCATCTACACCGCTTCGAATATTACTACACTCTTGAATTAATATTACGACCTTCCTGGCGCCTCGAGCGACTATATTGTAATCTACGACCGGTGGAGAAATTTCGATTAATTATCGCAAATGAAAACATCAAATGTAACCAAAAAAAGAAGCGAACCCTTAGTATACAGTAATATAATTACAGAAGGTAATGGAAAGGGGAAAGAAAAAGGAGGTTCCACTCATTGAGCCTTATCAGTCACTGCGGCGTCAAGCATGCCGTTCTGACTGCTTGAACTTCCGGAAATGTTAGCGCTTGGATCATGCATGTTCCCACCACCATTACCAACCGGACACCCCGTTTTCGCCATTCTATTCTCTTGATACTGTTGCACACAGGGGGAATATATCAATTTCCCCGTCAGGGTCTTTTCGATGGTTCGAACTGAAACGAAGATCCAAAGGATGAGAATGATCATGGTGAAGATCTAGGTAGATGGGACACCGTGTCTGTCAGTCGTGATTGGTTGTTTTGGTTTAAATGAGACGGAAAGATAGTATACGAACCATTGTGAGGACTTTGAAAAAGGCGCTTGGCAGTTCTTTGGCAATTTGGTTTGTAGCGAGGACAAAGACGCCACCTGCAGGCAGGATGACAAGTTAGCACTATTTCCACGTGTGACCAATTTTTCTGACTGCGAACAGAAAGAAGAAGAATTCTTACCAGGGAAGACGAACCCCCAAAAGCCTATCATCAAACGTAGATTCGTGTTAGCAAACTTTCTCTTATTCCTAGGCATCTATTCGAGTGTTTCGAAAGAGACGATTCGTAACTAAAAGGTTCCATCGGCCATATTCGCACTTACCCATATTGAACGGAAATCTGGTCCTTGTAATACTCGCAAGAGCGAAGAAGAGCCATACCAGAGCGAAGCCCCACATCACCAACGCCGTCGCAAATCCTAACACGTATAGAATACTGCCTGCCATTCCGTCTTTCACGGCCGGTAAGGTACCAGTTGTCGGAAGCAAAATGTTTGCGACCTCCCCAAGTTTCATGATGCCAAAAGCGCCTGATCCGAGCGGTCCAAGGGGCAGAAAGACGGACACGATAACTTCAGGAGTCGGTAGGTGGTGTAACGCCAGTCTTTGGAAGTACACGACTAACACTACCATTGCCAGAGGGACACCGCACCCCCAAAGGACGTACGAGGTGATGAGGGTCCAGAGCGCGTGCTCAGGGTGGCTTGCGGTCAACGCTCCTGCGACGAGAGCGCCCGATGCTGCTGCGACGATAGTTGCGACGATCGGAAGTAGCCACGCGGCCGTCATTGTACTCAGTTTCGCCTCGTGGATGTGCATTCTGCAAAGAGGGTCTTCATTAGATCATAGCCATCTGGTATTCTCCGAATCAAAGCGCACTCACATTACGAACGGCATGTACATGCAACATGCGCAAGAGATAGCCACATCGATCCACCAAAGCACCCAAGCTAGAGTGAGCATTACCCCACCCCAACTCAGACAGACCAGAATTATCATGTTGATGATCGTACACAGACCCATGGGGAATGTTCCGATGAATAGCGACTGCACTGGATGCTGTATCATGAATCCCCACAGACCTGGGAACATCGTGTACCTCATCAACGAGATCACGGAAAATGAAATGAAGAGGAGGATGTTAAGGGAGAACATGATGATGGCGATATATTGAATCCAGCGGGCGTTGTAGGGCAGGTCGTAGAGGAGGATGGACACTATGCCCGTTCCCATGGTTATTGAGAACCATCTGCGAGATACGCCGTTAGCCCTACCATCTATTATCTATTGCAGATTCACGCTCCTCATTCCCAAGGACCACGCAGCTTCCTTCTCTCCACGCTACTCCGCTGCGTTGCCCTACATCGTTGCCTGTTGCATTTTCAAGGTAGATAGTGTTGAGAGTTTTGCAACTTTTGGACTTTACTTACGATGGAGTGAAATGTAGAACAACCCGCCGCCAGCCATGAATATCTTGGATGCCATGAGTTTTCCTTCCAGATTCTATTTCTCGAGGCTTAGAATAAGATTTCGCCGGATCGCACGGGATATTATAGCAGTTGCTGACATTTTGCATGTCACCTGCCTCTGAGGGCCCGACAAATGACGAGTACGGATCCATTGGCTGGGATTCAGTATACAACACACTTTTGAATGCAGTGATCTCTCGCAGCTAAGCTGCAGGGTACAGCGCAAAGAGATAGCTGTAGCTAGAGCTACAGCTCGAACGGAACAAAGAACAAAGGACCTGTTGTTGAAGAGGGAGAGTTGATCGCGAGAAAGAGGGTTTAAAGCGTCGTCCTGACCAGGGCTTTTTTCCGATTATATACTTTTTCTTTCTCTTTTAAAGTTCCGGAGTTTTCGTCCGATATGTTTCCATTTGCATTTATGTGTATGAAAACCTGCAAGAATCAAATTTTGCTCACCGGCTGTGATCGCGAATAATGCGGTGAATAGGTCTATAGAAGTTTTACGAACCGGCTAAAGCGCGAGTTATGGGATTTATAGAGCCATCTCTACATATCTCGGTGCGGGAAAAGGGATTACATGTTTGTATATGACTCTAATGAACGGTTGGCAACTTGCCGGCATGTCTCATATTTTTCCGCAAGAAAATTTTAGCTTCGGAGCCCCGAGCTGGAGGGTTTCTTTGGTTACGTAACCCGACCCGGTGGAGCCGTTTCCGTCCAAGAGATAGAGAATCGTATGCCATTATTTCTGAAGAAAACAAGCATGAATTCTTTAAATGCATTTGTCGTCTTTAACATCGAGGCTATGACTTCCTGTGATTTGCAACTTTAGATTTGAAAGCGGCGAGTCGCAACACAAAATAGATCGAATTTGATGGGATATCCTTGTAATTTAATGCTCGATATATTGATCGATTGAGGGACGATACTTCATGCAGCTAGGTCGATTAGATCGGGAGTAGCGAGCTGATTGCAATTGGTTTGGATGCGATTAGTGATATTCTGTAGACCGCATTGCATGTATTCCCTGCAGACAACGTCAGTGTCGATGCATTCCGCTGGTAACAAACGCGGAAATAATGTTGACCCAATATATGAGAGGATATTTCAGTTCCATTCAAAACGGCTAACTGTCTATAACAGGTTAGCTGTTAGTTAACTTCTGACTGAAGTCCCCCATATGGGCTTGTAGGGTTAGAGTCTCCGCCAATTTTATCGTCGTGGGTGTATTCTAGGAGGTACCTAGCTGTATCGTTGTTAGAACAGAAACATTCGGTCGTTCCTATTAGCGTGAGTGTCATTTTGGAGAAGATGGCAGATGGTAGATTTGTAGATAGAGGGATGAATGAAGGGAGTTTTGGGTGAGGGAGAAGTGTGTTGCGGTGTATCACTGCGTGTTGCGGATGTTGTTGATGTGTTGGGCCACGTGAGCTTCTGCCGCCGCCGCTTCTTTCTTGTGTTATCGATCGGACTGATAGACAACATCTGCTGCCTGCCTGCAGAATTACCAAACCGCCCCAGCCACACCGAGCTCCAAGTTGTCCTGTCGACCAGCTATTATCCTATCCAGCTTCCTGCGACTTTCAGATTCCGTCTGCCTTCACTGCCCCTCCTACCCTTCGGCGTTTTGCAGCATCAACAACCAGTTCCGAGCCTTTGCAGCCTTTCTACCTCATCACTTCCGTACAACAGGCATATCTCCACATTGCCCAAAACCCCGTTTCCCTCGGCTGGGATAGCTACCTAACACGTCACCACCATTGATCACATCTTGTCCGCGGTTGTGGCTTCGACAGCCGGTAAGCGGAGATCTGGCGGAGCAAGTGTTATCGCAGGTAAATACGGGCCCCCGAATTATCCAAGGTGAGCCTGTCCAAGGCCACCTTGCCGCTTTGATCCTCCAATCTCTGCCCCGCTAGTTTCCCGGATCCTTCGTCTAGTGCATCGACAGTTGCATTGGGGGAGGTTTCGGAATATATAGACCATCTCGCTGATCGCGTCTCCTAGGTCCTTCCATCAAGACCGCATCTGAAGCCAAAATGACGGACCATCCCGTCTTTTCGAACGACCCTCCTCATAACGACAACTACGAAGAGGAAGAGGAAGAGGAGGACGTCTCCGAAGCCGAAGAAGAAGAGGACGTGGAAGGTGAAGAGGAGGAGGATGATGAGGAATCTCTTGTCTCCGAATCCTGGATATCCAACTTTTGCTCCGTCATAGGCCACGAGTACTTTGCCGAAGTTACCGAAGAGTTCATCGAGGATGACTTTAACCTCACCGGCTTATCCGCTATCGTTCCAATGTATAAGGAAGCTCTGGAGATGATTCTTGATGTGGAACCTGACGACTCGTCAGAAGAGGCCTCAGAAGTGGACCTGGAGAGCGACACCTATAATAACGGTGCGGCTGCCCGGAAAAAAGCTGCGAGATTGGGTGCCGGAGGGGCCGGTAATATCGCTCTTATTGAAAGTTCAGCCGAACTACTCTACGGCTTGGTTCACCAGAGATACATCCTCTCTCGTCCGGGAATGCAACAGATGTACGAAAAGTATCTTGCGGCACATTTCGGTCACTGCCCAAGGGTATTTTGCAACAACGCTAGAGTTCTACCCTGTGGCTCGTCGGATACCCCGAACTTGGATACAGTCAAGCTATTTTGCCCTTGCTGTATGGATATATACACACCGCCGAATTCAAGGTTCTTATCCATCGACGGGGCCTTCTTTGGCACGAGTTTCGCCAGCTTATTTTTGATGACGTTCACCGATATCGATTATAGCGCTCCTAGCCATAAGACCCCAGCCCAAATACCACTGGCAGCTCGGAAAGCTGGTGCTACACCATCTGGAGCACCTTCTGTTGGACCTAGCGGATTGCCTATACCACCACAACCGGGGAACCTGAACGGATTTGCGACACAGAATATCGCCCCTGGGCTAGGCGGAGGTAAACAGTACGACATGAAAATTTACGGCTTCAAGGTCAGCGAGCGGAGTAAGAGCGGGCCTCGAATGAAATGGTTGCGGAGCAGACCTGATGATATGAATTTATTGGACGAAGCGACGAGAGCGGAGATGAGGCGGACGGGTAGGCTAAGGAAGAAGAAGAAGAGGCCGTCTGTAATGGATGAAGATGGAATGGACGTTTCACCGGGACCCCAGCAGGAGGCAACAGAGCAACGGAGAATAGCTAAAAAGCCTGTCAGAAGAATAAAAGACGAATCGGGTGCGGGTACAGCAAGGTGATTCCTTGCTGCGAATCATGGTTTTCTATAGACCAAATTCGAGTTTATGACCCGATAATATCTCTACCTAACAACATCGCACTGTATATGCACTGTATCGCAAAGCGCCCACTCGGGTTCTACTGGATAGATATCAGCCTTCGAGCTACGTCCCTGCTTTCTTGTTTCCTGCTCTCCTATCGTGTGAAATGGTTTGTATATCTTTTACTATAAATCCTTTCTGGTTTAACTCTTCCCTACGTATCTACTACCCTTTTGTACTAGCATGGGCCGTGTTTTATAGCTTTTTTTTTTTATAATTTACGAGATACACTCTATGACGACAAAAGTTTCTGCCTACAGTCTTGCGTGCTGCGGATGCACAGCTGGGGAGTTGCTGGTGATACTGAGAACCGGAATAAATTTTTTAAACTATTTAGACTATATTAGAGCTCTTCGAATTCGAATTTTATCAGGGCCATCGAGCTAACAAGTCGAAATATACTGTGAAACGGGCGTTGCTGATAAAGATGGCCAGTTCAGCCTATCTCCAATAAGTCTCACAATCCGGCTTGACAATAGTCCAAGCCTCGCCGCAAACTGCCACCACATCCTCCGGCAGAGGTCCCTTCTCTAAATCTTCACAGTTCTCCCTTAGATGTTTCTCGCTACTAGCTCCGATGATAATCTTGTCCCCATGCTCCTTCTTCAACAAGCTATGATGATTCATCCACCTCAACGCCACTTCTACCAACGTCAACCCGTGCTTCTCCGCTACGGATTCGATCAAATCCCGCGCCTTAAAGTACGAATCCTTCCAATATCGATTCCTATACATCTCCCCCGTCTTCTTCGACGCATCGAACCGTGTGCCCGCCGCAACTGTGGCGTCCGCACTCTTCGGTCCCGTGGCGGTGAAGAAACCCCCAGCGAGCGGATTATACGCATAAAATGCGATCCCGTAGTGTCTCAGACAAACCAATAACTCGGGTTCTACCTCCCGATGGATGACATTGTACACGCCCTGGTAAACTTTTGGAACTGGGCAGTTGTTTTCGCGCGCGATTTCACAGATCCGAGCTACCTCCCAGGCCTTGTAGTTTGATACTCCGAGAGATTTGAAGATACCGTCTTTGTAGAGATCGTTGACCGCGGGAAGGGTTATGGTGATATCGGTCGTGTGGTCGGGGGCGTGGAGGTACCAGATGTCCACTGTGGAGAGCTTGAGAGCCGCCATGGACAGTGCGACGTGTTTTTGGATGGATTCCGGGGTGTGAGTGATCTGTGAATTTTGTATGTAAGTATCTTGAATTTGTATTGCAAGTCAAAGTATGACCGTACAGCATTGGTATTGTCCTGACCCGCCCTTGCATTCGGGTATAATTTTGTGGCGACAATGAAACCCTCTGTTCCAATTTTGCCGAGATACTCTTCGGTAGTACCTTCGTTGTAGACTCTTGCAGTGTCGAGTTCATTGTGACCGTATGATTTGAAGATCTCTGATATTTAATTAATATATCTCTTCGCTAGAATAACGCCAATGGATGAGAATCGAAGAATGGCCCACCAATTAGTCTCTTGCATTCGGCCAGATCTGTGATTCGGCTGTTTTCACCCATCGTCATGGTACCCAGGATAATTGGGAGCTCGGACTTGCTTTGCGCCATCGTTCAAGCTATATTGTATCGGATTCGTGTTGATTGATTTTAATGCAAAGCTTTGGAGTCGAGATTATACCGTTGGATTTGGTAGATACGTAGATACGTAATGATGCTCGCGCGAGTAACGTAATTACAACCTGCTTCCAAACCAAGATATTTATACAACTATTCTTATCCACTTGACACCAGTGCGACTTCGATATCTCAACTGACGTCTAACAGGCCGATAGCGCACAAACCTCTTAAAATTAAAGCGTGATATGATAGTGCTCGGAGATACGATCAAGAGCCGATAACCGCGGTCCGAACGTTAAATGCAAATGATCATTAGTCAGAATGGTGATATGTAGTATTGATCGCTGAGCTGTCGGCGGGGCCGCGGGGTAGAGCTTGAACCTTACAAACCGCGACTTTTCCTTTCTGAGAGCGGTGGGGTATCGAGATACCTCGGACGAGCTTGCGCCGGCAAACATATTCCGGGTTGCATCATATCGATTCATTTCGATCGAAGATGTTGTATTTTTGGATTACAACACAGACGTCACTACTTAAGTAACTTTTGGAGGTAGATTCCTTAGTGCCAACGTTGGGCCGCTGGCTCATGAGACGTACCATGGAAGGTTAACAGACCCACCAGATATGTCTCGATATTTGCTGACAGGGCCTTAAAGTTATGGATCAAATTTCTAAGCTCTGATACTGGTTAAAGATAGCGTATTTTGCTATTAAGCACTCGATGATGAAATACGAATATTTTAACTTGCAAGTATAAGCTATATAGATAAGCTCATTTAATAATTGTACGTTATAATGTTAATTAATTCGACTTCGTCGTGTATTGCTTTTCCTGCCTCAATTACCGGCTCGTACTAGTCTCGTACATCTGTGTCCAACTTTTAACCAGATAATCAATCATGAACGCGCGCCATGATTAAAATTAAACCCCCCCCCCCCTCTTTCGAAAATCTGCCTGCACGCTGGGAACGTGGCCAGCCTGCACTCTGGATAAGTTCTTTACTTTGGGGGATACAAGTTCCGAAGCACCATATATCTGCCAAAGGGTGGAGGAACAGTGATCCTACATATCGTCCGCGGTGATAACAAACTTGGTCTTATCGGAGTAGCTGAGCGGTGATACGCTGACCTAATGGATGTTAGTGAACGCTCGTTGATTTACTGCAGGACATGGGCCGAATAGCATAACGACTTACCTTGCCATTCCTGACTGTCCACCCTTCACGCGAATCTTCCTTGGTAATTCTATGCAAAAAATCAGATGCAGGTCTTCATTATATCGCACCATTAAGTAGCAGTTCGGAGGATTCAGCTTACTCAAATACCCCTTCATTATCCGTCTCTTGTATCGTCCAAAAGCACGGCCCATCAACTCCTGCGATGTGTACCTGGCTCTCTTCTCTAAAAGCGAAGAGCTCTTGGCTCTGGGTGCCGGCGAGGATGTTTACCGCTCCTTTCGGTTTAATCAAATATTTTCCATTGTTTACTTCCTGTAGTAGCCACTGCCGTTTTATGCTCAATTAGTTTCTGTACGACTTGGAAATTAGTGGTATAGTTAAACAGGACGGTAAGAAACCCTTGGATCCGAGTTCTCATCCACGTATACGGGACTCGCCATGCCGCCGTAAGTCATGTCGTCGTCCAAATGCAGTCCGACCATCTTGCGAGCCGCGACGGAAAAGATGCGATATTTCCCCGTTTCTAGATGCATTATGGGCTTATCGTTGGCCTTTAGAAAACGTATTTTTAACTTTTGTTTGATTCCAATTTCAAAAAAAGTATATCGCAGTTGGTTTGATAAGTGGTTTGAGTATATGTAGTGCTGGGTTTGCTTCGTATTCTTGATTGTATGCTATTGTGGTTGAGAGTTAAGGCGATTGACCTCCAGCGGACTTTATAGGCCACTGGGATATGGGATTTATGAACTCAGCGATGCAGTTATCTACTTGTGTAAGAATAATCAAGTTTCCGGGATGGCAAATTGTCACAATTCGCTAGACCGATGATGCAATTTCATGTCAACTTGTCTTTGATAAATATTGGAGGTTGATCAATATATTGATGCAGCCACTCTTGTAGCTCTAGAATACCGGATCTAAGTATACATATGTACAGGTATTTGTTGGGGCTTATATTATCTAATTATGGATTGGCCCAGTCTCGTGTATCGACCTTACTCAATCTCACAATTATATTATTACCGATATTTGTGTTAATCTTGATTTAGTTAAAAAGGATAAGGAGCTTGGCGAAAGATACCTCGTGTGGTGGTATCTCGTTGTTATAGTCCGGGAAAGTCGGAAATGCAGTCACTTGAAAACTGTATAGATATAATCTCGTTTCCCGAGTCTGATAACAGAACCAGAATCAATGGAATTGATCAATATGACCTCATAGAGATATAATAAACTCTTATGTAACAACTGTGAGCAGCTCTATTTCTCGGATGATAGACACGTCTGCGGATGGATGGCCACGTCCGCATTATATATCCGTATCAGAGCGGATTTGGCGTATCGATGACATCAACTATCTCATTACTTCATTTTCTTCTTCTTTTGGGTAATAAAATTCGTGCTGGTTACCTCTAACATTACTGGATGAACAGACGATACCCAACGTTAAATTTGTCAGGACCCGGTGCTATTATGTATCAGAAACTGAAATTGGAGAGAATCTTGGTGACGAGTCTGGGAATGAGATCAGAGGGAACCAAGATTTCAAACGTTTGTGGCGGTGGTATCAAAGAAAGAAATGCAACTCTGATTAATGAATTACTACCGCAATATGTTTCTTTGCTCTTTCGGATTGAGTTACATATATGGCAACAAGACCAATAAGCTTCCTTCAACCTATGCGAGAGACTTACATTTTCTTCTTTATTTGATTGATAAATTTTCTAATTCACCCGTTTGGCATGCCGCCTTTGTTGCTATTTTTTACGCCGTTATCGCTTCCGTATCCCGCAGATATCTTATCTACGATATCCTTGCAACGTGAAATAAATTCCCTAGCGCAAAGGCAGAAGCGCATGGCTTGTATTGTTCTGGAGCAGCGGAAAGGTTAATCGAATCAATGTACTACTGCTTTCTTCTAAGGTTCCGCGATTTACCACTGTAGGAGGTTTTATCAAAAGCAGGATAATGATATAATGTCATTTCTATGGAATCGGCGTATTGATTCCCCAGCGAGGGGAGTAACTGGCTCCTACAGCTAGCGCCGAAGCAGTCGAAACGTTTACGGCTTTGCCATGAAATTCCACAGTCTCGTGACTAGTCGAGGCACGGGTTGCATGTGTTTGTCCAATAATACTCCCTTCAGTATTGGTAAGAGTTAGCCCAATGACATTGTCTTTAGATCTGTTGAAAAGACCACTATTCGAGCCCGTCGTAAAGATGTTGGACTCAAAAACTACGTTTGATGGATCTCCGGAGCTAGGAGATCTAAACGCAGGCGCTTCTATTGCTGCTGCTGGCACTAGAGGAAGAGGTGTTGCGATGAAAGGAAGGCTCCCGAAGATAGAGGCCTGGAAATAACTGTAAGCGGCCATGGGGAATTCGAGTTGGTAGATTGGCTTTGGATGACTGTGGTCATCGTAAGTTTTTGGATCCGATCTACAAGGGTTAAGAGAGGTCCATGCCATATATGTGGTTTGTCGGAACGCAATAAGGGCCAGAGCTCCAGATGTTTCATGATCCGAATAAGAGCACCGGAAGCTAGATCTCGACAGGAGCTGTGACAGCGCATCTTGTAGCATGGCGAGTTATCTGATCTGGAGAATAGGTCGCTCACAAATTGACGTAGTTCTACGACAACTTTCTGTACCGCCTTCGATCTTTCGGTTATGAAATATTCTGCAACACTAGGTGGAAGCAATACTCAGACCCCTCGGAAGATATATATACAGTATTGCATCTTGTAGAATACATAATCAAAATATCGTTATGCATGAGATCCAGACCCACGCTGTTCGCTCCTGAATTTGGTGAGCTACACCTCAATAAATATTTTCCACACAGGCTTATTGAGGATGACTCAAGTACGAGTACCCTTGAGATAGATTTGGTTTGCATGAGTTTTTGATCGAAAACTTGGGCAATGTATAACCAGTCTTCGTAGCCAATAGTCGTCGCCTTTTCAGGATGACACTGGAGCCATTTCTGTAGCCACGGGGTTAAAACCTTGCCGCATTTGTATCTCTCACACACCCTAGCTAGCTTGCGAAGTTGCACGAAAGTCAGTGTGGAAGGAATATTTTCAGTTTGAGATGGATAATGTTGAAGATAAGTTTCAAGGCCGATACATCGTCGCCTTCGAGATTCATGACTTGGACTGTTCTTCCATGGGTAACATAAGGTTCTGTTTCGAGTCGCATAAACTCGCTGGTACCTAGGATCCGCTTCCAGACTGGGGATGCGATTGAAAGAGTGTGCGATGACACATATATGGGATATGTGTCTGTCTTGTTTCGCAATAAAACTTTAACATCCGGAGGTTCGTAGTAATGCTCTGGAGCGTGGTGGGACTGGGGTGTAGCACCTTGGATGGCATTTTTGAATTCCTGGCCACTGACTTTATGATTATCCTCAAATTCTTCAGCAGGCCGCAGCAGGGCAGGAGGTCGGCTGTCGTGCTCTAAAGTGTATTGTTTCTTGGCATCTTGATCAATGGCCAACGGCCATGAGGTCGAGTCGAGGTTTGAGGTCGCAAGGGCCATTGTCGTGGACAATGCAAGCTCGTTTCAACTATGATTGATCTGGGAAGTGAAATGTGGAATGTGACTAGAAAAGAAAAGAGATTTGTACTTACTTCTGATAAACTTTATCTTTAACCAGCACATGAGATATTGATTTTGCAGCTTAATATGGGTCTCGACACTCTGTTTCTTTCCTTGACGCCAGATCAGATAACACGCGTTCTCGCGAGTTGCGTTGTAACAATGTGTTGCTATCTGTTGTATTTTGAACGGAACCCTAACCCCACGCCGCTAGTCAGAAAGAAGCTAGCCGCTCTGCCAAGCTGGTGTGCCGCAATGTAGGGAAAAATGGAATCTCGAATTCAACTTTTCAGCAGCCATCGAACTCACTTTGTAACGAAATTTAACGACAACATCGTCATCCTCGCCAAGCCTCACCAAACGAATAGATACGGTATTTCGTCTGGAAGACTGCAACATTCAAAATGTCCAAAATCTCAGTCGGTGCGTTTGCGAGTTTTCCGGAGTGGCAAATACTTGTGGTTGAACGACGCTGACTGGTTTCTTTTATCGACGTACAGCCGGAGTGCGTGGAAACGTCAAAGAACTCCTCATATACAGCACCGAAACCAAGAAGCGTAACTTCTTAGAGACCGTCGAACTCCAAATCGGCTTGAAGAACTATGATCCCCAGCGTGACAAGCGTTTCTCCGGCACTGTCAAGCTGCCTCAAGTTCCCCGACCAAACATGAGCGTCTGCATTCTCGGTGACCAACACGATATCGATCGTGCCAAGCACGTCGGCGTCGACTCCATGTCTGTCGACGATTTGAAGAAGCTCAACAAGAACAAGAAGTTGATCAAGAAGCTTGCCAGGAAGTATGATGCTTTCATCGCTTCCGAGAACTTGATCAAGCAGATTCCTCGTCTCTTGGGACCTGGTTTGTCGAAGGGTACGTTTTATTTTCTTGCAGAAATGTGGGGACAGGAACTCGTTGGAATTCTTACTAACAATCGCACAGCTGGAAAATTCCCAACCCCGATTTCGCATAATGAGGATCTCACGGGTAAATTGACGGATGTCAAGTCTACGATCAAGTTCCAATTGAAGAAGGTTCTCTGCTTGGGTGTTGCCGTCGGAAACGTCGGCATGACCGAAGATCAGCTCATTGGTAACATCATGTTGGCCATAAACTACCTCGTCTCCTTGTTGAAGAAGGGATGGCAGAATGTCGGAAGCTTGACCATCAAGGCTTCCATGTCTCCACCCAAGCGTCTCTACTAGACAATATTTTCCAGTAGAACGCCTTACTATTTTTATATATGACAAGACTGTGAAGACGATTTATTTTCTTGTCCGACCTATTAGTTTGTAAATACTCAAGTGGATATTCGGATGGAATGCATTAAACTTCACAATCAACACATACATTCAAATTGATGTTGACATAACATGAACTGAAATAACTACTTTCCGTCGCTGTTCTAGGCCTACATGCTCCCGACCCTCGTTTTTAACTTAGAGGCCTAGATTGTCGAATGTTACACCTCTCGCCATACCTAGGTAATTAACCGCAATATATAAAATTTATTGAGCATGTCTGCCTATTTCGGTGTGGCGATAAAAAGAAATATCAAGCGGATTTCTTCCCTGGCGCTCGAGTGTACAAAATTCGTGCAGTGATAGGTCTGGCACGTCTGGGTATGAATGAGACCAGACGACACTCTAACCGGCTGACATTGTGCGATTTGGGGGCTGAATCTAGATCGCGCTAGCTACTTTACAACCGGGGTACACAAGAACGCGACAATCAGGCCGCGAGAGTAATCTCTCTCTTGACGCTAAACGAATAGATGTAGTTGAATATCGATATATCCTACAGGCATGATCCTGTGCTAGTTGTGTTGCGATACATATGCATATCAAGTCAGCCTAGCTCGTGCTACTAACATCTGTGCACTGTGACAAACTTCTCGGGAAGCAAATACAGCGCCGCGGGACTAAATATGTCATCGATATGGTACTATTGATTAAAACTTTTTCATATCCTAACAAACCGTGAGCATGAAGCCTGAAATCTTTTGGTATATATATAGAGAGATGTCCATGCTCTGCTAATTAGGTGCGTTCCTCCAATCAACATCCCGAGTTTCACATCTAATTATCGATTTGCAGTGTTCAAACTTTAATTCCAGCTTAAAGAATAATTCTTACGTATCGATCAATTCAAACTAGGTTTCAAAGACTGAATCCTGCTCCTTAGAATGATAAGCTCGCAACGAGTTGCAGGCGCTCTGACGGCCATTTTATATCTTCTCGGAGCTTGGATATCATTTGCGAATGCTCAAGACCAACCCTTTCTACTTAGTGTAAACACCCAACGTTCTTCTCTTAAAACATCTTCTTAAGATATTTAGACTATACATAGCTACTGTGGAAATACCCTCTATAGTAGTAAAAATATCATGATGTTAGCTAACCCATAGCCACTGTCTTCTAGTTCGAGGGACCACAATTTCAGACCAAGGAAGTCTCTGGCCGTCTGCAAGACCCGGTTCAAGATTTCAACTTGGGAGACTTCAGCGTCATCACTAGCCAAGATTTACAAGGCGATAGTATCCCCATCGCTGATCTCAAGACTCGCTTCTGCGACCATGGTCTCCAAGTCATTTTATTGTCCGTGTCGCACCTCAAGCCCAAGATAATACTGTCGACCGGGGTCAAACCGTCGGAATTAAGATCGCTCCTGGTACCGACGGCGGCCCCAGATTCAGAAGCTTTGACCTAAGCAACGTATATCTGGCATGCGCATTCATTCCTGCCGTAACGCAAGGACAAGCTGTTCCGGGACCTGTACAGAGCGATCCGCTCTCAAATGTTGTCATCCCTGCCACTTGCGACATTGAAATCACCGGCACTAAATACCAACGGCCCGGATCCGGACTGACGCAGAAACTCTCTACAAAGATATCTTACAAAGCGAACGCTGCGGTGGATATTACGAAACCTACAGTGGTCCGTGTTTCAAACATGACCAGATTCACACCCCCAAATGGATGGACCGACTTAGTTTCCTTGGAATTCAAGATATCGAAAGTAAAGATAGAGGCCCCACTAAGCTTGCCATCACCATTGAATAACTTGTTCTCAGCAGTGGGGAGGTTTTCGAGCCTTGCGATCGATAATTTCAATGGCACGAAGCACCCCTGATGCTCATGTTGTCATTGATTCCTTGAGATGTAACACTCAGGTGTTGAATTTTGATAGGGTTCTTCGAGTTTGGTTCACTATTTGGATACTTCTATCTTTAATTTATGTTGTATCTGATTCGATCACCTGAAAAATTCAATTCGATCCGGTTTCAATTTTCTCTATTGTCTACGACCCCTTTTCTGCCGTGTAGCTCATACATGGGACAAAAGATTTCCACAGTTTCAAAGTTCCAATTTTATGATGATATGATGCCAATGGTTGAGTTTCAAAAAACTTTGATTTTAGATCTTTCTTTTAGGTGAAACTACGTAGTTCTTGAGCTGCTTGATCAGTTAATAACCTTGAGACTAGACGTAGTCTCGGTGAACGAGACCCCATCCAGCCGGGTCTGGATTGGAAACTCATCCACATGTTACATAAGTGATTGGTGGTAGGAAAAATTGAAGAATAATCATACACCATGTCACCTCCATGCTGGTTGCAAAGGGCGTGCATGTGTATGTACTTAGATATGTAGATACGAGATTCCTGTCCGGGTCGTGAACTGGCTAAGCCTGAGAATAGGTAGACATTTGAACAGAACAACTGACGCTAGGAGTATACCAGGTGTAATAAAGATCTAAATATACACGCGCACACACATCTTGTACAATCTAGTACTCCACTCGTCTTTTATCCCATGAAATTGGCCATACTGGTAGAATGACTATTCTTCAGCTTTCTGTATTTACTCAATACAAGAAATCCAACAAAGCCAAAGGTAAGTGCCTCGAGGCACGCGGCATAACCATACGTATTATTTCGGCATGGCATATATATATTCGGAGTAAGACATGGCTGATTACTGGAGTCCGTAATATCTCGTTTCTCATCGCATCTAGCATCTACACCCATGCGTTTATTGTTGAACAAAATTCAGGTATTTACTAAGTACTAAGCTTTTTTTTACAGAAAATTCCGCCGTGGTCCTTCGGAGACTTTTTGAATATTTCTGTAAATAAATACTTTAGTATTAAATGGCTGTCAGATTTTTAAGAATTGTTTCAAACAGAAACCTTAAACGAACGCCTGCCCAGTCTTTCTCGCTCAAATATTGCAAAGCACGCTGCTCGAGAAGTGTCAGAATATCATGATATCAGAGTTCGCAATGCAAAGAAGCAGAGCAAAGCCGAATTGCCAAAGGCTGTGGCTTGAGACGAAAATGCATGTCCTGCCGATGTCGTAAACAAGTTTCTCCCGTCGTTCACCGGTTTAGCTTAACCCCTACCGTTTTTGTGTCCGCGGAAGCCACTGCCAACTGTGCTAGCACCATGCGAAGCCGGTATCAAACAAGTGTCATGAGGCTGATCAACGACTCGACCCCTTGGGTTTTTCTAGGCTTACAGCTAGCTTCTTATCATAACCGCTGAAATCTTCAAAAAATTGTCCCGTGTTATAACGAAATTGGAGGCTGTGACAGATATCCTGGAATATAATTTGTCCAGAGACGGAATTCGAAAGAGACGAAATATCGGACGAAAAACCAAATATATGGATCGGGATCGCCCCATAGCATCCACGTTTTAAAAGGCCCTCTGGGATCAACGGTCATGGATTCTCGAAGTTCAACTTTCAATCAACATTCCCAAAACGACGAGGTTCTGTCAGTAATGCGACCGAGATCAATATTCGGACTTCCGAACCCCCGCAATTCCAGCAAGCTAAACCGGGCAATTTCGGCCCCAGAGCCTGGTTCTCGAGGCAGGAGACTTCAGTCTGATAAAAATGTCGCTGAAAGACAATTAGCAAATAGCAGGTCAAGAACTCGGTCCGCGTCCGGTATCAGACGATTTTTCTCCTCTAGCCTTCGAAAGGTGCCGAGAAGGGGAATTTTGGACTTGCCGTTCGAGATAATACACCAGATCCTCACTTACGTCGACATTACAAAAGCGGATAGGTCCAGCTTGGCACTGACATGCTCAGCACTTCGAAATTCCGTTTTGGAGAGCACCTACAAATCCTTCGATTTGAAAATTGGTTTCCGCCTGACCCCTAAGTTTGCATTGCTGGTACACAAGCGTGATGGTGGATCTCAAGATTTTAACACCTTCCACAGATATAAACATGCAATACGGTATGTTGGAAAAAAACATCCAACTTACGGAATGCTAGGAGTGTCGACTATAAATGAACAGTTATAAGACGCCATGCTGACCTGTATCGCTATACACATAGAACGCTTAAAATAACCTTCGAGGACGTTACTCACGAAACAGTTGGGCATTCGGCAACACTCTTCAGGAATGAAGAATATACATATACCGAATTGGAAGTCGAGGATTTCATTTGGTTATTGGGCGGTTGTACCAAAGTTCATGATTTCAGCTTCGTAGCACCGAAAGATATCTCATTCGACTTCACTCTCGTTCTTAACTCAATACATACCGCACTCCACGGCATGCCTCGTCTCGATAGTCTCTATATTCAATGCAGGCCATGCCTATTTGATTTCACAAGGTTCATCAAGGGCCTAGACCGAAAAAACGGGAGCAATGTTGCGAAACTATCGACGCTTCGCGCGACATTTCATGGGATCCGCAACGACGAGCTCTACAACGAAAGGCTTTTTGACGCCTTGTATATTGTTCTCGAGGGGTCCAAAGAGAGTTTAAAATTTTTAGCCCTCACTCTCGGGACTGGATCAACTGGTACGGAGGTACTGGTGCCGAAAGAATGCTGTGGAATTCATGGGAAGGCCCTCGAAAACCAGATACCAATAATTACAGTTAATGACGACTTTCCTACACCAAATATTGAATTTCCGAATGTGGAGCGAGTAGAAATTGGCTTGGATGGACCGATTAAAAATCCTGAAAGATGGCTCAGGGTGAATTATGGCAAGGTTACAAAGCTAGCTGTCCGGTATTGGATGGGGGATCAAAATTTCAGTATTAAGGTGAATATGTTACAGTTCCTTTCATTTTGGGGTTTAAGTTCTGAATGGCTGACCAATTTTTATTCCATCCATTCAGGATTATTTCGAAATAAGTCGCTTTCGATATACAAAGGCTTTAGAATTATACCAGGATTCCATGAAAAGAGATGAAGCAGGTCTCAACGGATACCTGGATGTTATAGCATTCTCACTCCCATCATTGACAAATGCGAAAGTCGAGGAAATCTGGCGCGAGCTCTTTCGTTACAATCGTAGTACAAGTTTGCTGTCGAGACGTTCAACTGCGATGTATATTACGCAGCGCAATGTACGCTCTGGCTCACTGATATTGCATAGGCTTCGTTATAAAGAAGATGTTCTGCAGCCGGAAAGCTCTGCAACCGGAAAATTGATTGTAGGTCGATTATCTACATTTATTTAACAGTTTCCACAGTTTCTGTACCCATAATCCATACATACGAAGTGTGAGTCAAGTCGGTATATGTATCGACCGCGCTATATATACACACGAGCCACATGCTTCCCGTTATCTGCAGGCTACTCAGTGTTATAAATAGCTTTCAAATCAAAAAGCTCATTACATTTAGATAGAATTATTCAATTTAAACTGCTAGGGTGATAGGAAAAAGTCAAGGATCAATTAAGAATGGTCTTGAATGAGAGCACCAGACAAGTCAATCGCAAGGCACATCAACCATAAAAGATTCATTCGTTTCTGTTACCAACCAAACTTTCCTTGCCGTCTTTGATGAACAATAGCTCTCCCAGTTAATACTAGCTTCTGGTGGATCTAACTTTGAGTCCGAATTCTCAGGTGGATATTGAACAAATCTGCCGACCAAGTTATCACCGACGTAGCCGTATTTTGCAAGAATTCTTCTTTCATAATCAACCCTAGATGAATTCATTTGTGATGGCATTGTGATTTCAAGATCACCTTCAGGCAACTCCTGAAGTAGAAGCTCCATAAACTATATATTTAAGGTCGTGTTAGCATACGTGAGCGAATTCTTCGGCTTCAAAAGATGGTTAGATTTGTAAAATGGTCTGATTTACTTACTTCCTCCGTTACTCTCTCAGGATTTTCATCTTGTCTCCAATTTCTAGCTGCATCTGCAAGAAATTCAAGCTTCTGCCGCCGCTTCCCTTCAGCATGAGCCGCAGATTTATCAAAGTACTCTATGCCCTTATTTAAGAATCCCTTTTCTTGCGAATAGATACATATCGTCGCTTGGAGATGGTGTACTCTCGAAATTTGATACGGAGTAAGAACTGATACTTGGCTAAACCCCCCTTCGTAGCTCACTTCAATAATTTTCTCGGCGACATTATCGAGGCCATCACAGATGCCCTCTAAAGCATCCATCGGGTCCGTTATTTCAAGAAGTTTTCGCACGAAAATATTCTTCACAACCATCAAAAACATACATTTCGCAAAATTGAAATAGCTTATCTCTAAAACTTGCTTGAGGGTGACTATTGGGTAGAAGTCGTCCTGGCTGGGTTTGAAATAGTCAATCTGTCCGTGGGACCACTCAACTTTGTTCTCCAGTATGTCACTAACAAAGACCCACCGGCAAAAGTTGTCAAGCAAGTCAGAGGTATCCCCTATATCAGTTCCCATTTTCGTTATGGAACGTAAAAGGTCCACGACACGCAAAATCTCGGCGCGAAGCCACACTACGGGTTGATTCATGAAGGTTAGCATCTTAGAAGCATACTGTATATCGAATCCCGAGACCCCTTCGTAGATTATCCCTGTTCCTTTAAAACTTTTGAATTCGTCCAAAACCTTCCGATGAAAGTTCGAGGTCAATGCTTTATCTCCGATGGCCTCTCCGAACATATTTCTTGGTTCCTGGAATTGAAAGTTTAGTACGAAAATCTCGCACCTTCTGGTATCTTCCATTTCTGCGTGAGATAGAATTAGTACATGTGATAGTGAGGAGGGTATATGCAAAACCGGCGGATGACAGATGCGGATAAACGTACTTAATATTTGTAACCATTGCACAAATGCTGCTATATGAGACCCCAGCAATACAAGATCGGGATGCCAGTCACTCCGATTATATCTTCCCCCTTGTTCTGTATCTGAATATTTCGCGTCCTTCCGGTTTAGCTCCAAGGTCCCCACACTTCCCTGAATGTGTTCGCTTTTTCTCTTTTCCGTGTAAAAGCACCTGAAGCTTAACCGCCCCATGAGCCGGCATAAGAGGGTATTGAACGGTAGACCTGTTACCTTGAGAACGGGTCCACAAGTCGTGTATAGAATCCCATGAGCTTCTCGATATATTTTTCTATTTGTCCTTAATATTTCATGATGTATGGATGTCCGGTACAGCTTGGGGACCGCTTTTGGCGCTGAATAGATGAGTTGCCAGACATCGTCGTCCGTACTACGGTTGGCAGCATAGTCCCCGGCTACGGTGGGACTCTGTCCTTTGAATGTATACGGATATGTGGTTCCCCGCCCGAATACGGTGTTGCAGGCGGGGCTGAGGAGATACGCATAAATCTCGTTTCTGATTTCGCCGGGAAGACGTTCGAAGTGTGATATCGTTATGGATTGAGATCTAGGTTCTTCGGGCTTGGGAATTTCGGCCATATTGGTTTTTGATTTAAGCTGGCGCTGGTCGTGCCAGGCGTTTACTTGTTTCTAAAACCAGTGCGCGTGTTCTGCACAATGTGTCCGGCTCATATGATGACAGAACTTCGCGAGGAGACAGCGAGGTTCAGCGCTCCAGGGCTCTGTCGCCGGAGAGTCGTTCTCGCTTGGCAAAATATACCAGCTACGCGAATCCTAGTTTAAATATCTGGATGTGAGCTCAAATGTGCACATGTGTATGAATTTTTAAATCTTTTGCTATGTTTTAAATTTAAACACCATAATATTCATGCAACATAACAGATTGATGTTAGACCTCGCAGTCGAAATTTCGTTTTTGAACATAAGAATGCACTAGCTAGTGAGATGTATAGTACCGAGGTACTTAAGTACTAAGCACTTCTGGTTCACGAGACAATTAAGTATTTACTTATCTACTAGCTATATATACCTATACTCAGGTATCTACGGTAACAGGTCGTGTAGAAAAATTCAAATGAAATACCTGCAGCTGGCCATGGATCTAAACAGTCTTTGCAAATTGTGGAGCTGAAGTGCTTAAGTAGAGATGGGGCGAAATTTCGAAATAGTGTTTAGTCTGGAGCGGGATCTGGGTCTTGGTGATGTAGATCTGGCTAGATCTGATTCGATTCGCGAGTATGCAACCGAGCTCTAGCCCGCGCGCCGATTAAATTTACAAATCTGCGACATGAGGTGGACAGCGAAATAATCATTCTCAGGAGGAGTACCCGAACAAGCGCATTGCTTCTTCTTCAAGGATTATTCTCCGGTACTGCGAAATTCAGCTCCAATCTACCTATAAAAAGTAATATATATGCCCAACCAAACGTTAACACTGCAATGCTCTTATTCAACGCCTCGATATTCACAGGACTCGCTGTTCTATGTCTACTCCAGATTTGCTGTGCGCTTGTTATCCCCGGCGTATACCCACCGAGCCAATCACAACCAAACCCCCTCGTCGACATTTACGGTCCGATTCTAGTAACCGCCACGATAAACAGTACTTTTGTCGTCGTTCCGATTCCTCTTTCCGAAGCGAGAGCGAGGATTCCATCTCAGTATGGCATTTTAACTGCAGCGTATCAAGAGTTGCTACCATGTTGGCCCTCTGATATGTATCCGGTATGATATTGTAATTATACATACGGCACCATGCACCGTGGAGTAGATTGAATTATACATATGTACATGCGAAGGTCTCTCGCCCGAGTTCGTGCTAATATAATATCATTGTTCGTTTTATCCACCAGCTGGTTGTAACATCGCAGCTTGAACATGATATTCATGGATTCGGTATCGTCATTCCGGATTTTATCGTAAGTCAATCATATCATAAGCTAATATTTTGTTATTCGAGACTCATAATTAATCTTCATTATGCTTCTCATTCAATCGTAGAATTGTATCGGCTCACATAAACTGAATATAAAATAGACCTTCCGCCTATCGTTCCCCTTCGTCGACCTCCTCAAAGACAATTATTCCAATTTCAACTATGCCCCCGTGAACTGGATGAACGCGAATCCAGTCGGCATCCTAGGTCTTTCCGTCTACGGCCTCTTCACGCCAGCAGCTACGGTCGACCCACCGAGTGATCCGTACGGCTTCGTACCCGCGGGGCAAGCAACCGCACCTGGCCAAGTATATTTCAACTTCACCGAATTATTGGGCGCTGACTCGCCTACCGGATACGTGAAGCTCGCACCTTCAACTGCAAATATTCCTTGGAATTTGTAGGCCTATCTCCCCGCACCTGATGGAGAAGAAGGACATCATGATAAAAATACTGATAATCTCGTTTCCAGCGTTCGAAATGTAACAAACCAACCGTTCACTGGCAACGGTTTAATCTGCGATAACCAAATCCGCATCTTCAACACCTCCCTGACGAGGTCGCCATTCGCTCCAATCCCGGTCTCCGGCAGCGTACATCTCGACTCGCTTTATTCTCTCAAAATAAACGAGAATAACGCCAAGGGCTACGTTTTCGCAGCCGCATTTTTGGAAAATAATTTCATCCCGTGTCCGTTCTTGAAAGGTTACCGGGGTACTGGAGCAGGGGACTCGCTTTAATGTTGCCCGTGGGCGCTATGCTATTATATCCAATGTAATTAGGTATTTCTCGCATCTGAATATTCATTTGCGAATATCTGGCTTTGAAGTCTGTCCGGATGATATGATAATATAGCGCAAATCAATGCAGAATATAAAAGGGGACGTACCAAACTGGCCGGAGAATCCGATGAAGATATATTACAAGGAAAACAAATAATAATTATAACGCCATATTTACGCCGTATTCCGCCCATCTATTTATTCGTAAAAAAAAAACGCCGCCTCATATATTCATAAATCGTTAATTGTCCCCCCTCATCATACATGAAAAAAGAAAAGGAAATAATGCAAGCAAGAAACAAATAAAAAATAAATTTAAATTTAAAAATAAATTTAAAAGGGTAGCGAGAGCCCACTCCTCCGCCGCTGTAATCCTGAGACCAGTCCCCACGACGTCAAAAGTGCGTGGGTGGGTACAAAGCCCACGCCTTTGTTGCCAACCACCGGGCCGTGGCTTCTACCTCACTCTCCGGTCGCACCCTAGGGGCCAACCAGGGAGGAGACAGAGGCACTTGGAGGTTACCCTCAGCGTCCTGTCCATCTTCGTCAGAGAACATCTAGTCCTCGAACGAGGGGCGGAAACGCTCCTCCTCGGCCCTCTCCTTCTCTATCCGCCAGGTGGTGGCCTGGACGTCCGCGTCCATCTGGGACTTAGAGACCCGCTCCCCAGCAGCGGATCTCTTCGAGTAGACATCTTTGATATCTGACTCGTCCCAGTACTTGTACTCGTCGCACGAGTACAATTTTCGCTGGTCAACATAGCCCTTCTTCTGGAGGTCAGCCATCTGACTCTCCAGAAGAGCTGCGAAGGCTTTACGTTGAGGGCTGGTCTCCTCGGCGCAGAACGCACAAATTCGGTTGTTCAGGGTAACCACCCCTTCATAGCCGATGTGGGTTCGCAGTTCCCACGGCGCAATCGTCATTATCGTCCTGATGTTGATATAATGAAGCTCATCGCGGAGATATTGCGGTACAGAGAGGTTAGCATCTAGGACGCTGAGGACATCCGAGATGACCAGAACCTGTTCTCGTCTCGTGTTCGATGGTCGGCTGAGATATCGTGACATCAGTAACCAAACACAAATTCGAAAGAAAAAAAATCCAACTCGGGAAGAAAACTTACAGTATCGCCATATGGCAAAACAGACTGGTGGCAACCTCAGCGCGTCTGTTAACATCGGTGGATGTCTCCAGATTGCCGGAGCCTTCCAATTTCCTATAGCCAATATCGACCGGCAACCCCATCGCACCGAACAAAGTTGGAGCCATCTCCCAAAATCGCATATACACCAAGGACGTCATTGAAGCAAACGGCCAGTATTTGGCTCTCCCGCCGAGAATAGCGTTGCACAACATCGCTAAAGCTTTCATCATGTACGGTTTATCGGGACCTTCCGTAATACCTTTTGTCAAGATCGTCTTGATGAAACTGTAGGTAGCAATGAACAGTACAGCCGGAGCAACTTTTCCCTCTTTCTGTTGACGATTGATAACAAAATCATCAACGGCAATGATACTCTGCGCACCACCCTTTTCCAACTGTGATACAACATCATTAAGGACTTGTAAGATCTCCTTCGCTGCCTGCATATAACTATCTTTGCTGCCTACCGACTGAGTCACTTTCTTCGCGAGCTGGTATTTCAATTTTGATAAAGCGCTGTTATTGAAAATGGACTTAATAATTTTTGAGCGGGAGCGAACTGCTTCCATTTGAAGGCGTAATGACGAATAGGCATCGAATTTTTGTAAGAGATCCGGACGAGAAGCGACAACCTGTCGTAATTCAGCGGGAGCCATTCTAATCATCGAATTGACATATGTTGCTCGATATCCAACTTGCTTGCGAATCTCATCTTTCGCATTGTCGTAGAACTGGGTAGCATAAGGCATTGTGCTGAGAATTTTTTGTACTCGAGACTCTATCTCTTGCTATAGTGGGGACTATTGTTAGCTATCATCCAAAATACGTCGACAGAGAAATGAAGTTTTATTAACAGAGGGGCGAGTGGACATACCTCAATAATCGCAGCACTTGCTTGTGCGTCACTAGCCCTACCATTTTCGACCTCGATCGACCTTCGTCTTTGGTGCTCCAACTTTTTCTGGCGTTCTTGTTCAATCGCACGGTTCTTTGCATCTTCTGCCTCTTTGGCTTTCCGAACTGCCTCTTCTCTTTCCTGCCTTTCTCTCTCTTCTTTTTCGAGACGGAGGCGCTCGGCAAGCTCTCTTTCTCTGCGTAATCTCTCCTCTTCCGCTTTACGTTGCCTCTCCTCTTCCTCTCGTCTTTTACGCTCAGCTTCCGCTCGTTCTCTATCTTGAGCTTGTCGGATCACTTCCAGACGTTTTTGTTCACGTTCTTCTTCCTGACGTCGAAATTCTTCTTTAATTTTGTCTTGTTCGCGCTGATGTTCTACTTCTATTCGCTGCATAACTTCCATCTCGTATCTTGGGAAATTTTTCAGTTGATCTTCAATCTTCTTGAGATCGTTGGTAGTGTTAGCGACGAGTTGTTCCCAGTATTGTACTTCGTTCGTGATCTCCTGTTGCTCTCTCCACTTTGCCGCCATGAAATCTTGTCCGGCTCGAGGGTTGTAATCGATAGCTAATACTTGTGGTTTGGTGATAACGGGAGCTTTATTATATGGATCGGACCGGGGCGCTTCCAATTGTTTATAGATCTCGCGGTTTCGATCGAGAAATTCCGGAGATTTTTGATAGGCTGCGAGCTGAACTATCTGACGAAGAGCCGTCTCGTCTGTCCTTGGGGTTTCTGCTTTCTTTTGATGACCTAATCTGCCATGCGTCCAGTTGGAACTCTCAAGTTTCATCTTTTGAAGACTTTTGAGAACCTGCTCTTCATCAGAGCGAGAGTTGATAGTCGGTGACAATGTCTCCTTTGACTCAATGGGGATGCCTCGGGCGAGAAGATCTCTTCGATACTCATCTTCGAGGGCTTGGATTTGTGCCTGTGCATATAGATTATTTGTGCGAACTGATTCATTAATTTCATTCCAGGTGTACAACTTGTCCGGTTGCTGATTTTCACCTGACTCCGAAGGCTCTGGGTTGATCAAAGTAGGATGGAGTAAAGGTTGCAGCTCCAGAGTGCTAGGTAAGTCGAGTGTACTCGGCATTTCCAGAAGGTCTGGCGGTTCGGGACGGAGGGGTGCCGGGAGATCGGGAGTTATGGATTGCTGAGGAATCTGTGGGACCCCCAGTAAAGCCACGGACTGCTGTTGGGATCTTTCAAAATCTCCAATGTATCTTTCCCATTCTTCAGCCAGACCAGGTTCTGCCTCCGGATCGGTGGGATCGAGGACCTCGCGTTTGCAGCTATAACCACCAATAGAAGGTTTCGTTGAAGTCGACATTGTGGTCATTGTTGTAAAGGGATATCCAATCAATGGAGGCCGGTCAATTGCCGAACCGTCCAGGAACTGAGATGTGTTTAATCCTTGAGACGAAGATTAGGTTTGAGGTGATTGATTGTTGAAGTTGACTGTACCGAGTTGTTGTTTTTGATGTTTTTTGAAGTTGTTGTGACAAAACAAAAGGCTGTTGCGATCCGAGCGATTTTTTGTTTATCCGTCCGGGAGAATATTTTCCAGTCTGAAAGTTCGATTCGATTGAATGATGATTGGTGTTACTCAGTTGTTAAGGTTCATTGAGATGAGGAATATGCTGATGGAATCGTAAGAAGGTTATGATGGATAAATTTTAGATGGGGATGATGAATTATTTGTGGGTGGTTAATGGCGGTGCGACGGTGCGACAGGTAGTGAAGTCGGATGAAAGAGGGATGCAATCGGGAAGAGGTTGAGGAAAGAGAGAAGGAGGGAAGAAGAAAGGGAGGAGAGAGATGAGGAAGAGGTCGAATGAAATTGAAGTCGTTTGTTCGCGTTGCAACCTGTTTGAGCGCCGCATTAATTCACAGCACGCTCGTCGCGTAAAAGCACATGGCTGGGCGAACACCACGCCGACACCGACAGACAACCTGCACCTGCCGATGGCCTGCAGCTGCAGACAATATACCATGCAGATGTTCATTATATTAATCATCCGTTGTGATGGGCTGTTTCTTAATATATTAATAGCCTAGAGATCGCTCTTTTCATTTTTATGATCATGACCACAAGCGCTTTTAGTTTACTAGATCACTGAGCGCCAGATCAGTCCAGGCACTGTCGCAGTTTGGGTCTCCAGTACACCTCGCTCGGTACCACCAGGACGGCTGCAATTAAGCTCTCGACGTTGAACAACCTGTCAAATCGCATACAAGTCATCAGTGCAAGTTTAAACCTCCCTTTCCGCCAATATAGCGTCCTTCCACTCCTCGAGACTCTTCGTCGTGTCTACCAAGACCAATCTTCCTCCAATCCATCCGCCCATCTCACGATCGAGCACATCAATCTCTCCTTCGTCGGTCTCAACACCGGCATCGTTGACATCGCTCCTAATTCCGAGTCTCACATCTTCAAACTTTTCGCTCTTAATGTCTCCTTCCCAATAAACCAGGCTCAAGTGCGGAATAAACCCTTGCTGTCCACTTTCGGCTGGTGTGGTGTAGACCTCCACCCACTCTCTGGCCTTTTCTTTAGTATAGCCCGGAACAATGTGCGAGCGGCAGGCTACCGCGAGGTTTTTCAAGGATTCCGTCTTTTTTAGCTCAAGTGTAATCTTAGTCCAGAACGCAGTTCCATAGCGGAGTCGCTTGAACTGGAGTTTGGGACTCGTCGAAAAAAGCGGGATACTGTCCAGGAGTGCCTGGTAATCTGTCTGGGTTGTGAGAGAAATGCCAGAGGAGATCGTTATGTGGGGTTGGAAGTCGGCTTTGCATTGGTGATGTCCCAAGTTGGTTAGCCGTGACTTATACGAGCACCGAAGGCCTTGAGGGATACATACGAACTGGATCCGGAATACGCTTGGGAAGAGTCGTCGAGATGAGAGTTTGCAGTGCCGCGCTGAGTCGACCAGCTTTCGGTGGCGGTAGCAGCCAGAGAGATGCTGCATCCACACGTTAGGGTTCGTAGGCATGCAGTGACGACGTCATGAACCTACCGCCTGCAGAAGACGTTAGCGCTCACAGCTCCGACGGTCTCTCGAATTGTCAATCACTTACCAGCCATTTTCGTCTATTCGATGGAGTGGATGGATAAGTAGAATTCAACATGTAATATATACCGAGTCAACTAATGACGATGGTGGGGTGTTTAAATCGACGGGACTACGGAGCACGCGAGACAAATTGGAGAGGCGAGCGGCTAACTTTATTCATCGAATTATATAAAATAAACGGTTACACGTGTGTGCCACCACAATTGGGCACCAATTGAATGGATATACAAAAAGAATAAGAGGCAATTGAAATAAGAATACGATTAGACGCGGAGTATAATTCACGTCTTTATAAGAAAGAATGTGAAAAATGATACGAGCAGAAGTATATATCCGACCTCCCATCCCCAAATCCCCACGACTCCCCAGACACAGCTTTCGCCAGTCTTGAAGAGCTGAAAGAAAACCCGAGCATAAGAACAAAAGAAGCCGGCCGCTCTCCTGCCAAGGAGAGACTTTATCGAAGGGGCCGGGAACGGAAGAAAATTCACTTGGAAGTAAGAATAGTCCTCAGCAAGCCGTCAGAGACGGAGCCCCTCATGTAGAAATTATAATTGTAGGTATAATTCCACTACTCTGTAAAAGCTGTTAGCATTCATTCTTCTTCCTTGTCTCTCTTTTGGGCCGGTTTGGAGAACTTACGTTAATTAAAGAGAGAAGAAGAGAAGAAGAGAACGAGTCGAAGGAACGACCAATTTATACCCATGAGAGGGAAAATTTTTTTGTGCGCGCTCCACCAGCCACAAACACAAACAACCAATCAGCCACACCCGCAACAACTTGTGCCATGGCTGGTGCGCTGTTTTAGTGCGTTGTTGGCGGGGCAGAGCGAATGAAAAAAATTATGTGACCCCTCAGAGCTACAATCAAATCCCCACCATCTTCAATCTTCTACTCATCGGTATCCTCAGACTCACAGCTTCTCCTCCACCACAATTTTTATATTACCCTCCTAAATTTAATTCATATTCAAAATGGGTTTCGGAGATTTACTCGCTGATACCGGCAAGAGCGGTACGTTATACTCCAATATATCTTTCACATCAATCTGTCGAATCTGAGTGCTTTTTCGAAAACTCATACTGACTTTGTCGAATAGCCCTTGACTCATGGCTCAAGACTCGTAGCTACATCGCTGGGTACGCATCTCCATCTTTTTCAATCTCTTCATTCCATATCCCCAGACTTAGCTTGTCTTCAATAATGCGAAAAAATGAATAGTCCATGCACATGTTAACTTGGCCGCCACCGCTGATTGTGATGAACATGAAAACTTCTGCTTTAAAATATGATCTGTTGCCCATCTTCGACCTTCATAAATAAGCTTGAAGAAACATCAAGGTTTTATCCTTGCTAATATCTTCTATTTAGATACACCCCTTCCCAGGCTGATGTCGCTATCTACAAGGCAGTTGGCTCTGTGCCAGACGCAAAAAAATACCCCTACGCTGCCCGATGGTTCAACCACGTCCACAGCTACGCCGACGAGTTTGACAGCCTCACCAATCCGCCCGACTCCCTTGACACCTATGGTTCCGAAGGCTCTGTTCCGGTCTCATCGAGTGCCCCAGCTCCCAAGGTTGACAACGAAGAGGATGATGACATCGATCTCTTCGGTTCCGATGAAGAAGAGGATGCAGAGGCCGAGAAGCTGAAGGCACAAAGACTAGCAGAGTACCAGTAAGAAATACTTCCGCCCTTCAAAAACATCGAACGCTTTTCAAGCCGCAAGAATGAGTGCTGACCATGATTTTCTCGCCCACAGGGCCAAGAAGGCCCTCAAGACCAAGCCAGCAGCCAAATCTATCGTCACATTGGACGTCAAGCCATGGGATGATGAGACGTACGTCTGTTCTGTGCCATTAAAATGATCGTCTTGGATAGTTTATACTGATCACCCTTCCCGTCTTCCAGCGATATGAAAGAACTCGAGGCCAATGTCCGATCCATCGAGCAAGATGGTCTCATCTGGGGTGCCTCCCAGCTCATCGCTGTCGGCTTCGGTATCAAGAAGCTCCAGATCAACTTGGTCATCGAGGACGAGAAGGTCTCCCTTGACGATATTCAGCAGCAGATTGAAGGATTCGAAGACCACGTCCAGAGTACCGATGTCGCCGCCATGCAGAAGCTGTAAACAATTATGTCATACCTTTTTTCTCAAAAGTTTATCAACTTCCCATGTACTTTTGATTAAATTGTGTTTGTGACACGGCCGTGGTACGATATGTTCTTGCTATCGATATGCGGCGGTGAATGGTTTTTTGCCCGTTCTTTCTTCTTGTTATATTAGACGTTGGGCTTTTATCATACATAGGAACCAACACAATGATCATTCACATGCTGCCAATTATCTTTTTCATAGACCTTTCTAGGTTTGAAGATATCTCGTAAGCTTTAGTACTATGCCATGATGTCAATTGTTGCCAATTTGTGCGGACAAAAATTTAGTTGGCGTTAGCGTTTGTGTGATACTGCACTGGTGCTCCCAGCAAAGCGAGAAGTCTCAATCAAGATAGAATGTCTCGCTCAAATATCATATATACCCCGCCGAGTAGCCGTCTAAAGGTTACTAACACTATCTACCCAACTTGAAGATAGGAAGTTCAACTGCTACCCTGTATCTTGACCCACTCCGAAAACTCCTTTCGCTGCGACTAATAACCCCCAAAAACATCAATTAGCAATCCTCTTTCAAAACAAGCTACCCAGGAACAAGAATTCACAAAGTGAGAAAAAATACCCTAATATCCAAAAATCCAGGCCGGTCCTCCAATCCATCAAAGACACCTTTCCCCTTCTTCCCCTTAGTTTTCGCGATAACACCAGGATCCACACCATCAGGCGCGATCTTCCCGCTCTCCAGCATCCCCGCGTAACTTCGCAGACTGATGGGTTTCAGTTCCCATCCGGACGACACGATCCCGACTAATAGTAGCGAGACGGAGATGAGGGTTTCTAAGGTTATATCTAAGGGTAATGACGATCCTGGAGTTGTGGTCGTTGATGATGATGGGGTAGCGGACGGTTGGGTGGAAGTGGATGATAGGAGGGAGTGCTCGTGGGCGGAGTAGCAGCTATCGGATTGAAGTTGGTTAGATATCGGGTGGGAAGAAGAAAATTTGGGCTACCGGACTTACGCATGAGCTAGCAGGAGAGAGGAGAGGGTTATGAGGACTTTGGACGGGTGAGACATCGTGGCGGGTATTTGGAGAGTCGATGGCCGGTAGGACGTATTAAGTGTAGGTAGAGAGTTTGGTGATGTCGGATGCGGCTCCGCAACACAGGTGGAAGGTTGCTTGGCAGCGGCGAGATGCAACGGGCTCAACGCATACGGAAACCAGACGAAAACTTTGGCGTCACAAAGTCAATATGGGGCCTATTTGCGGCCTCGATTTAGCAATGATGGTTTTAGGTTCCGATCATCTAACTTTCGAACCCTTCTTCGAGACGGACTTAAATATCTGCCGGTGAAAAATTATTCTTCGTCATCAAATATTTTCATTCGACTTTATTCCTGGTCATCAAAACTCATAATTTTTAGCCCTATTGGCTGCGGTATTCAGATCGTAATATTTTGAAATAATACATACCTTTGAGTTTGCTCTCTGCCAATACAACCTATGTTCTTTATTATGCATTTCATTGTCCAGCTTTTAGCAGCGCTATCCGCCATCCTTACCACATCTTTCGCCTGGGAAACAATAGCCCTAGACGAGTACGATACGAGCAACTGGTAAGCCATTTCACATCATACCCGAACTTCTTTATCTAAACCAGCGTAATGCTAACTGTCACCAGCACGGGGACAATGCTGTATACCCACTGGCCGTCCGTCGCCGACTGCATCGACATAGATTACTACACGAACTCCGTTTGGATTAATGCGGGCTCGGGGTTCTTTGCGGGAGTAGCCGTGGCGCATGCGGCAGCCGGTTGCCCCGCATACTCGAGAATCGGGAAAATTCCCGGTTTGAACGATAGTGGGTCGTGTATTGATATTAATACTTTCTTTCCTGAAAAATGGGGAGGGAGGGTGAGGAGTGTGCTCTTTCAATAGAAGATGCTTGATCTAAGATGGTTACTACAAAATTTCTTGTATTCTTGCTTCGAATTGCGGTTGAATTTAACTTGGCCAATTGGACGGTAGTACTTGGAAACACGAAAGAAGCATATATCTAAATAATCTCGCGTTTGAATCCGAATAGTCTCAAGATGTTGCGTTACTTTGCTGATAAAAACGACTACTTAAGAAGATATTACTCCGCGCGAGTTTACTCAAAATTAAATATATACTATTATTAAGAATACAGTTTCTTGGTGTACGAGCATAGTCTTTGCAACTATCAGAAGAAAACTTAATCCTCCCTAACATTTCTATACCTGTCCAACAGCCCAGCAATATTATACCTGATAATCTCCAGCACATTTGCATAATCTTCCAAAACAGTCTGCACCTTTTCAACCGCAGTAACAACACGGCCCAAGTCCTCACCCAGCTTACCAATGGTCGGATGTGACCCGATAGACACGGATACGAAATCCAGTTCGTCATCAGGTCTCTCAGATCGCTCCTCGAGGGTTTCAATCAGCGCACTGAGTACATTCAAACGAGTCTCGACATTGTCCGCTTTTAACGTCCACATCCCATCCGCATCGTTGTATCTTGCGTTAAATATCCATTTCACGGACTCCACGTTGCCAAGCGGGGCGCTCGGGATGCAGCACCCGCCAACGACGGAACGCAGTCTACCGATCATAGTCCAGATGTTTTCTGTTATCGTCAACATAGGGTCAGGCACGGTCGGGCCGACTTCGAAAGCGCCGTAAGAGGTCATCAAGATCACGTTCTGGAATCTCGTGATGTCATCTTTCAATTTAACGAGTGTAAATTCCAGTTGGGCGAGAATCCCGCCGTCCGAATCGAGGGATGCGTTTAGGTCGACGTCTTGATCTTTGAATTTCTGCTCCAGTGTGTTTTTCGCTGTGTTTATGGCTTCTACCGCTCCTGTAACCTCATATTTGATGCTAGCGATAGGGGAGTCCACGCTTAGGGATTTGATGGTGTTATAAACGGTGTGTTCTGATGGAAGCTTGACAAGGTAGCCTGCTGCTTCTCGGAACCTTGCAATGTAGAAATCACGATACCGGTCTATATTGTCATCCCATTGTTGGTCCGTTAGGACAATCTTCTCAGCGGCTCTAGAAAACGAATAGTTTTTGTTAGACCACAGCACATATATTACAGATTATCCGAGTTTTTATTGAATATACTGTTGGTATGTACCAGAGGATAAAAGAACTTACACTGTCCAGGAGAGCAAAGATACACATAGACCAAGCGAGAGGTGATTTCGAGGGTTTAGGAAGCGCATTTTTCCCCCTTAGAATATGGCCCATATATTATATATTGAAAACGCTCACCGTTGGTCCGTATGATGTCAAGCTTATATTGTCACGAAGTCTCGGTGCCAGGTGGTATATAAATTTGAGAAACGTTGTTGTGCATGTTGAGATTGCCATGCGAGCTGTACGTTTTCTCCCATTTCGAGAGCAAACCAGCGCTTTCCACTTCATTTCCTTGCACCTCTCACTCAACTTTCTGGATTGCAATAGGGAGTGAAAATGAGCTCAAACTGCACATTTCTGTTGCCTTCAGCCACATGGCTACATGAACGAGTTCCACGTTCCCGAAATTGTCGACTTTTTTGCTATTTGATAGCGAGAGTGGCTCGATTTTCGATATCTAGTCAAATATCCAAAGGTCATAGGGACAATATCTTGAAACAAACTGCCACCACATGCCACATGCTGGATATCTTTTCGCAGGATTATATAATCGATAAATATACCATACTGGTTTTAGCTCTAGATTTGCCCCGTGAATACGACAAGTACGTAAGCCCAATCTCCAAATGTACGAAATTGAGTCAGAAAGTCAGCTTGGTGACTAATCTGACCTGGCTTTTCATATCTTGGTTTATTTTCCATGAATACTCAGCTGACGTCGGCAAATTAACTGGCAATCTCGAAGGAAGGTGCTCATTTTGTGAGAAATATTGCTGTATGTGTCTCAGCATGTGCCCACTGAGAAAATAAATAGAGAAGCATCCCAGTATAGTATTGACATGTAAACCCAGCGGTACTTGATATTTCAAGTTTTCGATCGTAAGCGGTTTATAGGCTTCGTTGCCTGGGGCGCATGAATTAGTTTGTGTATCGAATCAATGCAATTCTCTATCGCCAGTTGGTAATTTAATAGTCGACAAGCGAGTTCATCGAGTTTCTCTCTGGAGCAACTGTAAATTTTTGATCTGAATCGACAAGTGCAGTCTCGAATTGAAGTTGACTCCCGTTTCGAGATTATTGGAGGTGCGGGTCTCCATGTACTCTATTTCCAATGGGAAACCTAACGCTCCGTAGCACACCTACATGCATCTCAAGGACTCCACCATCCGATGCGGTGGCCAATCGGCCGCAAGGAGTCGCGAGCATTAGCACAATGTCCTGATAAGCCCTAGTCCGGGGCCTTTCGTTAGCCCAGTGCCAGTCAAAATATGCGGCCGCGCATGCAACCTAGCGAAAGAGTTTTTCTGTCATACCAGCCGTAGGGAGAGTTGATCCGCCGAGGGAGAGGCTTTAAAGCTTGGGAGGCCGGCATTTCCAGATCGTGGGAGTTTTTGACGATTTTCATCTGATTTCCATCTTGCATCTTCGACTTTGAAGTTTCGATCTCGGTCCCGTCTTGTGGCGTGGAATACCCGTGCATTGGTCGCGCGTTAAGTTCGGATTCGGTAGCGAGAATTAAAGATGGAGTACGAACTTCGAACGTACGGACCTTCAAACCCAACTCCTCCTCATCCACTCCAAACCAACTCAGGAAAGTCCGAGAAAGTCTACAACCAACAACCCTCCGGCTCAGACTTCAGTATCTCTCCTGCAGAAGCCCAACATGCCGCCTCCGAGACTGCGAGTATTCGACGGCACAACAAGGTGCAGACGGGATGGATGCCGCTCGTCCTTCGCTCGTGGTCGCTCTTGATATTCCTGCTCGTCTTCATGAGCATTTTCATAACGCTGATCGGATTATATGTCTCGTCGAAAAAGAAGCAAGGACTCAGCAATGAACAGGAAAGCAGGCATTATTTATGGACTTACGGGCCAACCGCAGGTGAGTGTGATATTGATACGAGCAGGTCGGCTCTGCCGCGACGAGGTTACATCCGCTCATATTCTGATACGCTTTGCATATAGTATTCATTATCTTGGCGGCTTTCTGGCGCCATCTCGACTATCAAGTCAAATTGCTCATGCCCTGGGTCGAACTCGCATCCGGTCCGAAACACGCGAAACTGTCGGTTTTGCTCGATTATATATCGCCATTCCAACCGGTTGCCTTTTGCCTCGCGTGCAAGAATAGGCATTGGCTGGTTATACTGTCAGCTATCGCTTTTGCAGCGTTAAAAATTGCCACGATCTTTGCTACCGGTCTCTTTATTTTGCAAGGAACCGCATTGGAGACGAATGACAAAAATTTCTTGACTTATGCGAACCAATTCAGCGCGGACGGCTTCAACCCGGATGCTATAGACTCGAGGGCTAGTTTTACGATATTCGGAGTCTCGTCCCTCAACTTGTCGTATCCTGCTGGAACAAACCGCCAATACGCGATACAATCGCTCGCCAATCCTCAAAATTTCTCTCTCGATAGCATTGCCTCAATTTCGGTTGCGGCGGATGTTTTCAACGCAAAACTCGACTGCCAGCCGGCTCGTCTTAACTGGACGAACGACCACGATCTTGACAAGGAGATTACTCCATTGTCACAGTTCTATAACACGACAGCCTTCGTGACAGGATGCACGCTGGATAATATCAGTTTAGACGCCCCGTCATGGCTTGGAAATACAACAGAACAGGGCTACTATGCTCGCATCCAGAATGCCACTTGCCAAGAGATCAAGGACCCCGCTGCTAGTAGCCGATTACTGGTGGCGATGACCTTTTCCACTCGTGCAAACTACACAAATACGCTGGTAAACTACACGGCTTTCGTCTGCGAGTCATCTTATACTTTGCAGCGAAGCCAGGTCACAGTGCTGAACAACAGACTCAATGACTACTCTCAGATATCGGACATTGCGCCCCTGGGGAATCCGACTTTTATACCGAATTTCTCAGCGAAAGATCTAACAGATAGCATAGTTTCCGCGCTGAACCAAGGTGCCAGTCAACTTAGTTATGCCCAATGGGACCGAACTTTTGATCCATTCTTCTCGCTCATGCAAGCTGCGCGTCCGGATTTGAATTATACTGCATTCATGGAACCGGAGCTGCTTATGAACTCGGCAGGACAACTTTATACCGCCCTGGCAGCTCTGATCGCTGGTACGAGGTTGACACGACCAGCTGCTTCCGACCAAGCTGCTGATGTAATTGTGATGAAGTATCAGCAACGTTTGGTTCTTCGACCTGTATCCGTCATAGTCATGGAGATTATTGTAGCGGCGTTGATCATCATCACAATATGTCTTGTGGTCATGATACCGCGAGAGGGTGTGGCTCCCCGTGACCCCAGTTCGATCGGTGCTATCGCCACTATCCTTTCCAGGAGCAGAGGACTGGAGCAATCTCTATCGGGGACCTCGAATCTGTCTGAGAAAGATCTAGAGGCCTGGCTCCATAGATATCGTTTCTATTCCATTATCGAGGCTAGTTCTAGCGGACGAACCTTCAGGATTCAGTTGGAGGATATTTTCCCTGTAGCTGGTCCCAAGCAGCGGTACTCGGATGAAATCCAGAAATTTGAATCTGCCGCTACCAAACGACATAGTTGGTGGAAGCCTCTTGGCCTTAAATGGTGGGTTATTGCACCGCTGGTCATCTTCCCTATCGCTATCATCGTCGTCCTTGAGGTCCTGCTTCGCAAGTCTAACCGAGAAAACGGACTCACTTACATCCCCGCTGGCGGCTATGTCCACTATACTTGGGTGTACATCCCCGCATTCGTGATGGTCGTGATTGTGACTCTTTTCAACATGCTCGACTATGCCGCTCGCTGCGTCGCACCCTACCAAGCTATGCGACGAGATAGTACGGTTGCCAGTCGCGGTATCCTCTACAATCCCAACGGAAAGTTGACCCTTCCCGCTCTTTGGTATGCGATCAAGGAAAAACACATCACGGTTATCGCCACAACTTTTGCCGTCCTGATAGCTCCGGTACTTACCATCGCGGTTTCCGGTCTCTACTACTCGCAGCTCTTCAGCACAACCAGCTCCCTTTCCGTCCAGCAGACAACATGGTTCAACACTTCGATCCCAGACTACAGCGTCAATACGACGGATGATATCATATCTGGCCTTATTGTCAGCGGAAATCTATCCTATCCGACATGGACCTACGAGGATCTCGCATTCGGCCAGCTCGCTATACCGAATGACACAGCTGCTCCAATGCAAGCCGCGGATGCTGTCACCCTCTCCGTCCCCGCCGTTCGCACAACCTTAAACTGTTCCGTCGTGCCCAAAAATCTGTACCGAGAACTCAGATTAGGCCAGGATCCCGATGAAGCCCGGACGGGGAATATCACGGAAATTCCCGCGTGGGTAAATATCAGCACACCAGGCGCATGCGGCAACTCCGGTTTCATCTACAACAATATCACATATCTGACCCAGCTTTTCGAACGGCCAGTAACAGGCCACTTTGGGCAGCTGCTCCAGATGGGGTTCGACGAAGGATGTCCTGACTTTGCGGTATTCTACGGCAAGATGGATAATAACAAGATTGCGAATTTCACGACGCTGTGGTGTAACGGATGGATTCAATCTCTAGACGTGCAGACTACCTTCCTGCTTCCGCAATTCGCGATCGATCCGTCGGCACCGGTACCACAGAGACTGGAGGATACGGCGCGATGGTTTACCAATGTGACCATCTTCCCGGGGTATAAGTTTGCAACTTTAAGCATCAACTCCACGACAACGGATGTGCTCGACGACTTTTTGAAAGCTGTGGCGTACGGAAAGGACGGGATACCGTTGAACGACCTCGATACGCCTGATAACTTGCTGGTGGGTGTGAAGCAGCTGTATGGCATTACTGCGACGCAAACTATCGCGCAGGATGGAAGGATTAATTTGACGCCCGACGGTGGTGGCAACAACGGCACGATTTTGGGTTCGAGTCGGACGACTGCCCGAGCGAGGCTGGTACAATCCGAAGCTTCGACACGTCTGCTGCAAGTTTTATTGGCGTTTATAATGGTCACGACGGTGGTGGCGTATATTGGAGTTAAAGCGACGGAGCTACTACCCAGAGAGAGTAACAGTATCGCGACGATTGGTGGTTATTTGGCGGGAAGTGACGTTTTGAGACTCGTTCCGAACGGGGCTGAGTGGGGAAGCGGTGGGAAAGAGGGAGGAACGAAAGGGGAAGAGGTTTTTGGTGGGTATATGTTTGGTTTTGGGTGGTGGGCTGACGGTGGGAGGGAAGGTAGGCGGAGGTACGGAGTTGGTATTGGGCGAGGTGGTGGACGACCCACTTCGCCAAATTAGTCCCAATATGCATCTGTAGTAGTATACCATAGTTTATATTACACCTTCTTTTTAATATGTATCTTTCGTCAACGTGTATATTAGAATTCTACATCGAGTCAGCGTCTGCAGGTTTATCCCGTTGACATCGACGTTTCTTTTCGAACTGGTCGTATTTATCGGCACAGAATTTGCAAATATGTAACTGCACATCTATCCGCTCGAGGGTATAAAGCGCATGCTGAACAACAGATCGTCCGACAAGATCTTCGCTATCATTTTCTTCCGGTGGGGCGTCTATAGTTTGAAGACGCTGAACGTATACCGGTGTTGTTAAAACTTTCAACTGAATTTTGAATTCTGTGATGCATTGAAGTCACGAATCAGGAAATATAGAGAACGATTCGAATTGATATGTCTAATTATACAGAAAGAGAAAGGAAACGCCGAGTAACCTGCTAGGGAAATGAGGAATGTACAACGATATCTTTTATATCATCTTGCAATTGGGCGAAATGGAAAAGGATTTTGTGTTCGCAGATATTGCTCTGATAAAATGCAACAAATATTTAAATGTTAATTTAGATGCTGCAGTCCTCGGACAGCTTTCTCTTGCACTTGAGCTTCAAGGAAACGCAGTCTGTAAAAGAAAAGGAGTTAGTAAGCTTTACTATAATTGATCGAATCTTTGAATATCATACTTCTGCAGTTCTTAACACACCAATCGTTGCCAATAGGGTTTCCGGATCGGCTGGTGGCTTTGTTGCAGTCGGACAGGGTCCAGTCTGGAACTGAGTCTTCGCCGGTAATCCAGTCCATGAGGCCGGGAGCGGCGACAGGTTCGGGAGCTGGAGCGCACTGAGCGACAACAGCGAGAGTTGCGATAACCGCGAGGATGGAGAATTGCATTTTGATTGATTTGTATTTGAAGGGTCGAAGTTTCAGTAAAAGTTATCGAATATTATTAAAGATCGGGAGAGTTTGTAGGTTTATATCTTATCGAATGATTGTTCTTGTGATTCTGTCTGCTTTCTAGAAATATAATTTTACAAAGGCGACAGCTAGTTCTTATATAAGAGAATATTGAACCAAGGTCTTCGATTAAGCGACCCGTGGATAGTATCTCCGGTCTCAGCGACTGGATTCAATTGTAAAATATGGAACAAGGTGAATTTCCTAGAAGATACTAGCTTGCAAGGAGGTGAGCGGTCGAGAAGAGAATGATTTCCTATTGAGCGTTAGCTATAGCGCTGAGACATACGGCCTCAATATCAAGTGTCACATTTCGAAATGAAATTGCGACGATAGACGCAAGTCGATGGCATAAGAGATAATTGGGAGCTCAGACCGAATGCCTGTGACTGGGATGAGGCTGCGGAACATTTTTTTAACGGCATGGGCCGGGTTCCAAAGTGTGAACTGGTTCTGGAACGTTTAAGCGAGCTCACTTCGACGTCTAGAAGGCGCTTCCCTGCATGCCTTGGTGTTGGAGTTTTCCTTCTCTTGCCCAATGTGTAGTAATGCTCTCAGATTTCCTGATTTGGGCAGATGCTAACCAGTCTGAGTTAGTTTATAGTAGCAAGATCGGATGTCCGTTGTCTGAAATGGGGAAATGACGGTTTCAAGGCGTTGACGTGTTACATATCGAATAAGGGATGCAACCAGAGTTTCGGCGATAGTTGAGTACTATACTAAATTGTAAATTGTAAGCGTCATAGTTAAGATAGCAATCGATGCAATCTTCAATATCAATTATATACTGAATTATTTATGTGTTAGTTTGCTGAGCTATCGGAAGTGACCCGAGGCCGTGGAACCTACAAATTTTCGCCAGATTGGCTTCCTCGAGCTGTCCCACCGTCGAATGCTTCATCAAAGAGGCGGGGCAGATTGATGTTCCACGCCGGGTTGTGATTTGCGCGGATCCGTCTGATCATCCCGTTGCATCGATATTATTTATCGGCCGCAGAGCCGAGTCAGCAGCAGCAGCATCAGCAGAACCAACCCTTTAACTGTGCTGCCCCTCTTTCGACCTTCGTGTTATTATTATATTCGTGTATTCGGGTATCGTATGTCATATTGATATCAACACTTCAACACTTCTAACCTCCCGCCATCGAAACTCCCTCCGACCCCGATCGTGATCATGGCCAGGCGCACCGTCTCACTCCCCTACGACGTCCTCTGCGTCGTTGCAAACTTTGTTCGTCCTCCTCCTTCTCGAGCTCCTTCTCGTCTGCACCTGTTCATTTTCGTGTACTGACGTATATACCCTTGTCACGCTAAGATAAACTCCCACCGCGACCTGCTCGCCTTCTGTCTCGCCAACCGCGAAACCCTCAGTGCTGGCCTTCCCTTCCTCTACCGGGATATATTCTTCGAATCGTGGCCCGACCTTCGTCCCCAAGCCTCCACGGGCTCCGGCGATTGGTACCGTGTCTGCGATCCTACCGAAACTCTCTTCGATGTCCTCTACAGAGATCTCCAGGCCTTACCCGGCTGCCAGAGACGTGCGGTACATGTCAAATCTCTCCGTCATATCACACTTCCGGATAGTTTTGATCAGACGAACGTCCATACACACGACATGGCTAAAAACCGGCTCGTGTATCTGGTAGAAACCTTACCACGGATGAAAAAGTACTTGGTCCCTCCGCATCCAAATATCCTCTCCATATCAATCCGTACCGAAGTACTTATTTATACCGTACCAGGCTCGTAATCTCAATTGAAGACCTCATACTTCCGGATCTCCAAGCTGCCATATCCACGTCCTCAATATCCCACCTAAGTTTGACACCACAAGGTCTCATTCAATATTCTTGTGACTCTCGGCGTCTCGCACAATCCACACCTCGCTTCCTCCCCCTATGGGGCAACATCTCCTCGCCCAACCTGAAATCTCTCACCCTAAGCGGTCTTCATCCGTCGTCTCGTCACCATCTCGATCGGGTCACTATTCCCGGAAACGTGGAAATCTGGACCCTGATTACCAATTGCCCAAATCTTAAAAATCTTGACATCCGTGTTAGAATAGGCGGGCGAGATAGAGGCCACAACTACGTCAGCGACTATGCCGGTCGAGCGGCTCACGGTTCGCAGCACGTGCCGGACGAACAGGGAAATGCTACATCTATTCCTACACGCCCGATAGTCCACTTGACCTCATTACGACTGGAGAACTGCACTCTCCATTCTTTTGAATTCAACCGATTGGGTCCCTTAACCCTGGAACGCTTATGTATCCCCTATAACGGACGTAAACGTCTGTTCAGAGAGTTAACCGGTACTCACAAGATAATCGGCGAGAGTTCGATGCTGTTTCCCAAGAATTTGAAGAGTATGGTGGTGGATAATCTCCCGTTGGCACCGGACCGCAAAGAACCCTGGCAGCAGGCATTCGAAACAGGATTCATGCAGTTAAAGCTGGAGGAATTGATCGTGTTAACGAAACGTGGGGACTTTTGGGTTCAGAGTACCAACAACTTTGTCGGAGGAGTGAACGGCGGGTGGGTCAGCAGAGGTGGAGAGGAACTCTCCTTGAACACGAGGAATGAAGCTGTGGCGATGATAACCGGAGGATGGGGAGGCCAGAGTCGAGACGTAACCACTACAACGGCTGCGACTACCGTTCCCAATACGGATTCTTCCAGCGGTCAAAGTTCTTCGAGTGGTCAGAGCAGTAGTGCGGCTCAGACAACCCCGGATGTTGCATCCCCGCAGCTATTGGAACCAGGAATGGGATCCTGGCTCAAACGACTACTGCTAAAGGGTAGTTGGCAGATGACGAAAGGCTTGCTGAATAACCTGCTGAGTACTTGCTGGGGACTGGAGGAGTTTGGCGTGGCTTTGCGATGGCGGGATTGGGTATGCTACCAGTTCCCATATTTATCGTTTAAACCGATTGATATTAACCTTTTACTTCACAGGATCATAACGTTTCCTCCCTTCCACCATATTTGAAACGACTTGGACAACTGAAAACCCTCATAATTCTCAACGAACCGCAGTCGAAAAATATGAACGCCGAATGGGGGTCCCCTCTGCCAACCAAGAACAAGATCTGGGGCACTAAAATGGACTTAGAAGACGACCACTTCTTACAATTCGGGCAACCGCAGGAGCGGCTACGATATTTCGGAATCGGGAAGAAGATCTGGGCTGTCGTATTGGAAGATGGAGACGAGGCGTTCCACAGCAGGCCTGGCAGGCGGTCTAGGCCTGGAAGTAGCAGTGGCGATACCAGAGGGGGGGACTATAAGAGGTTGTGGAAAAGAACGCTGAGGGAGCTGGATAGAGAAGAAATTCAAGAGGTTGGAATCTTGGAATGGATTCGCTATTGCGATCAATGTTGGATCATCTTTGCGGAAAAGTTGGAAGCAAGGTGAAAAACAAAATTTGGAAAAAACGGAACGGAGTTTTCTTTGGGAGATATATAGATTGTTCTATCGGATCGTATGATTGGGGATTTTTGATGATAAAAAAAGTTTGGATACATCACCACGCCAGATTGGTCGTGCTATCTAGCGGGTTTGTCCTTTTTCTTAACGTATAATGTTTAGTTTTATCGATGGGTGCATATTTCCGTTGTTTTAGAGAGAAATATAATTCTTATGCCTTGGTTCCAATTACAATCGTGAAATCATGTCACAGATCTGTGCGAAGATGTATTGAGGTTTTCCTGAATCCATATATTCTTAGGATACAACACACAAAATGCAACATCCTGCCTGAATGTCTGGCCCGTGAACCTCGCGGATATCGGCACCGACACTTGAGCGATTGATCTTATTTACATGATGAAATACGAGAAAAGACAATAAAGTTCTCGGCATTCAGACCCCTGAGCAGGTCAAATATCCGAGTATTACTATGATCGATAGTAGTTGAAATATCGTGATATTCTTACCCCAATTGGATGGTGTCAACGACCTTACGTAGCTTGCATACGCAGACAGATCTAAATATTTCTGTAACAAGGCTATTATAAACCACTTCTCAACCAAAACCATTCAATAGAGACCCGATGCGAAAGTTAGGTCTTTTTTGGAGGAAACGCTCTATATTTTTATTCCGACTCGAATACTCATAAATTTACATCTATCATCAGAACGGATGGCTTCACCCAAGCGACTCGGCATCAAAGAATAGACAAAAGCAGTCGTCATTTGTCTCGTAAACCAGTCGCTAGACACGAAGGTTGTCATCATACATAAATAAATACACATCGCCGTAATATATATTTTTCTCCAAAAGGAAAAGAAAAGAACCAATCTAATCATGCACGAAATAAACCGGACCAAGGGAAATAAACATGCTATTCGAACCGAAATTCGCACTCTCCATCCATCTATTCTCACCACTAACCTTCAATCGCCAACCCCTCTACCACCGACGACGGAAATACCCACCGTCGTCACTACCACCGTTGTTGTTCGGCTTTCCAGGATTCGGGCAGCTCTTCATCGCCTGGGAGACCGCATTATGCGATTTCGAGGAATCGTTGGCGTTCTTGCAAGCGGTGTACTGAACGGCACACTGCTGCTTAAGCTCAGATGAAGAGAAACACTTTTTCTTACCACCGGATCCCGTGCAGACGGTCTTGACGGCGTAGAAGGCCTCACAGTACTTCTGCTGTTCGACGCAGGCGTTCCAACAGGCGGACTGGAATTCAGCGATGGTGTATTGGTATGATGTGCGGCAGGTGGAAGTGATGCCGCTGAGTTTGACCAACGTGTACGATTTGCTGTCGGATGTATAAACGATAGAAGCCTTGAAGCCACCGAGAGGATAGGAGGTGATTCCGTGAGACTTATCAGAGCCGGAGACAGATGGCATGACGCAGCAGCTGTTCTGGGGGACGCCAGTGTGCTTTGGAGGCTTAGGGCCCTTGATAGTAGCCATCGTTGTTGGTGTGGTGACGATAACGCTGATGGTTCCAGACGTGGTGACCTTCCCACCGACGCTATCGGTTGGGAATTTGGTGGTCGTTCCGGGTGTGCTTCCGGGTGTCGTCGTTGTGACGGTAGGTTGGACACCAGCTGGCTTCGTGGTAATCCGAACGGTGACAGTGCATGTGCCCACGGTGACGGGTTGGCCGCTCTTGTTGGTTGGATAGACCGTGGTAGTTCCAGGAACGGAGCCCGATGTGGTGACCGTGACCGTAGGCTGGATAGCTGGGGTCGTAATCAAAACAGTCACGGTGCCAGAAGTGGTCTCAACACCACCAGTGCTGTCTGTCGGGAACTTGGTGGTCGTACCAGCCTTCGGTCCGGGTGTGGTTACTGTGACCGTTGGGATAGCTGGACCTACACCTTTGGTGGTGATTCTGACAGTGACCGTGCATGTACCGACGGTGACAGGGACACCGCTCTTATTTGTGGGATAAACGGTCGTCGTTCCAGGAACTGAACCAGATGTGGTAACCGTGACGGTGGGCTGGACCGCTGGGGTGGTAACGACGACGGTGACGGTTCCAGAAGTCGTCTCGACACCACCGGTGCTGTCCGTTGGGAATTTGGTAGTGGTGCCTGCCTTTGGTCCCGGGGTTGTCACTGTCACTGTAGGGATGGCAGGAACGACACCATTAGTGGTGATTCTGACGGTGACCGTGCATGTGCCTACAGTAACGGGCTGTCCGCTCTTATTTGTAGGATAAACAGTCGTGGTTCCTGGGACGGGGCCGGAAGTTGTAATTGTAGTCGTCGGCTGAACAGCTGGCGTAGTGATAAGAACGGTAACGGTGCCCGAGGTCGTCTCAACACCGCCGGTGCTATCAGTAGGATACTTGGTGGTAGTGCCTGCTTTAGGTCCAGGAGTTGTAATTGTGACGGTGGGGATAGGGGATGCCGGCATAGGGGAGGTAACAACAACAGTGACAGTGCCTGAAGTAGTTTCAACACCCCCAGTGCTATCGACAGGATACTCAGTAGTGGTGCCTGCTACGGATCCAGGAGTCGTGACTGTAACAGTGGGAATATGAGATGCCGGGATCGGGGTGGTAACAACAACGGTAACTGTGCATGTGCCCACGGTAACTGGCTGCCCGCTCTTGCCCGTCGGGTATATAGTAGTCGTGCCGGGTACAAGACCAGACGTTGTGATTGTGGTCGTCGGCTGAACGGCTGGAGTGGTGATAATAACAGTGACAGTACCAGAGGTAGTCTCAACGCCACCAGTGCTATCGGTGGGGTATTTGGTGGTAGTTCCGGATTTGGGTCCGGGTGTCGTGACTGTCACAGTGGGCAAAGGAGACACTGGAACTGGCGATGTAACAACCACAGTCACGGTACCAGAGGTGCCCTCGACACCGCCAGTCGAGTCAGTCGGGTATTCAGTCGTGGTACCAGCAGGCGATCCAGGTGTGGTAACAGTGACTGTGGGTAGGGTAGAAGCTGGACCAGGGGTAGTGACGATAACAGTAACAGTGCAAGTACCTGAAGTCACCGGAATACCACTCCTGTTGGTTGGATAGACGGTGGTGGTACCGGGAGTGACTCCTGAGGTTGTGATTGTTACTGTGGGCTGGGTGTGTGGTGGAGATGTTACAACTACGGTCACGGTACCAGAGGTGCTCTCGACACCGCCAGTAGAGTCAGTTGGGTATTCAGTCGTGGTACCAGCAGGTGACCCGGGTGTAGTGACCGTAACAGTAGGCAAGGTTGGCACTGCCGTCGGAGTGGTAATAACAACTGTAACAGTGCAAGTACCGCCAGTTACCGGAACACCGCTACGATTGGTGGGCCAAATAGTAGAGGTACCAGGTGTCGGCCCAGGCGTCGTGATTGTAGTGGTAGGTTGGGTGTGTGTGGAAGGAGTATCACCACCGTTGGTAGAAGATGGGGTATCACCACCCGGGGTAGAAGAGGGCGCATCATTAACAGAAGGAGAAGAAGGAGAAGAAGGAGGGTTGGTTGAGGATGGAGTATCGCCGCCGTTTGTAGAGCTAGGAGTGTCACCACCATTGGTTGATGAGGGGGTATCAGTGCCGGAAGATGGGGTGCCACCACCGTTGGTAGACGATGGCGTATCACCGCCATTGGTAGACGATGGAACATCGCTAGCAGGAGACGAGGGAGCATTGGTCGAGCTTGGAGTATTACCACCGTTGGTCGATGAGGGTGTGTCAGTGCCGGAAGATGGAGTGCCACCGCCGTTGGTAGAAGAGGGTGTATCGCCACCGTTGGACGAACTCGGAGTACTACTACCGTTGGTTGAGTTTGGAGTATCACCGCCATTCGATGAACTTGCCGTATCGGCACCAGTAGAAGACGAAGGGGTGCTTCCGCCATTGGTGGAGGATGGAGTGTCACCGCCATTTGTAGAACTGGGGGTGTCGCTACCAACGCTAGATGAAGGGGTGCCTCCTCCGTTGGTGGATGATGGAGTATCGCCACCATTCGACGAGCTTGGAGTGCTGCCACCATTGGTCGAACTTGGAGTATTACCACCATTGGTAGAAGACGGTGTGTCACTCCCGCCAGTAGAGGATGGGACATCACTAGCAGGAGACGAGGGAGCGCCGGTGGAGCTGGGGGTATCACCACCAACACTAGAACTTGGGGAAACACCGGCGTTAGTAGACGATGGTGTGTCGTTTCCACCAGTGGTAGGAGTATCACCGCTTGGAGTCGTAATGATGATGCTGACAGTACCAGACGAGTAGTCGATACCACCAGTACTATCAGTTGGGAGGATAGTGGTAGTTCCGCCAACAGATCCAGGTGTGGTCACTGTAACTGTTTCTTGTGAAGGCGTATCGTCATAATATCCATCCTGTCTTTTCACGTTGATATTATATCCCGGTTTCGCTGACAAGGCCGGTGCAGCCGCGGCGACAGAGGCCAAGGCGACTACGGTTCCTATCAAGATTGAACGCATGATGAGAATGCTGTTGGACTTTCTCCACTGATTTGTGTCGATTTCAAAATTCTATCTGTCAAAAGAGGGCATATATTTCATAAAGTCGTGTCCGAAAGGAATGTCGTTAATCGTCGAATAAGAGTTCGTCGTCATACAAAGGAGTGATGGACGGATAACTCAAGAGAAGGACCAAAAGCAAAAGAAGCAATATAGAAAAGAATGAAAACGAGTGCTCAGTGGAGAGCCCGAAGGAGCGGATGGGGATGGAAGAAGGCATCTTGGAAGAGCAGAGAAGTTGTGTTCTTATATAGGCGTGCTTTCAGAATAAGAGATATGTTAACATCTTCTTCCTAGATTAGCACGAGCCATATTATTCGACACCTTGGCAGGCTGCAGGCACAGTCTAGTGCTGCTGTGGCTGCAGAGGCAGCAGTAGCGATAAGCATAAGTTCCGGACACCCGTCTCCGTGCATGGAACCATCGGCTTCGCTCACTCAAGGAGGGGCAAAGTGTGTTGTGGGATGTTGGATCGGCGTCCGCCAAGCGATGGGACCCTTAGCTACTTTTGGTAGGACTTGGCAGCACGTAACGCGAACCCCGGCTAAGCCTTCTACTTTACCAGGCTGAAGGCCAGTAGCAGTGGGTCTTGGGCCCAGTAGATGACGAGTACCCATGCTGTTGTTCCGGGCATCTGGCCAAAGTTGGTTTAAAGAACACAAGATAGGTATGTTCTGTAGGTGACACGATGGTCGAATGGCTGATAACCCAGGAATAGACCGAGACTCCAACGCGAACCCAATCAAGATTACTTGCCGAGACTATTGGGAAATGAAACCGGTTATGGTATCCCGTTGTCAAGCTTTCTCGGCTCTGCCAAGATATATCAACCGACTGTGGCAGCGCTGCCGAGCTCTGGGGCGAAATTTCGTAGTTTCGATGAAGGAAGTCTTTCTTTGATATATCGTTCGGTCGTATGATAATTTCCAGTTAAAGTTTACCTAGCGTAGCTTGTGATGGGAGATGCTCAAGTTCGCGGAAAGATATCCTAAAACAAGCTGTGGCAGCTGCTCTGTGGAGTAATTGAAGGCGATTGCGCGGAGTTGCAGGCCAGTCCTTGCTTTTAATTTTATTAGAGATCTATAGATATTACAATGTACCTCTCGTCGTTGTCCAGTTGCTCTCGTCATTTTATTGTATAGACTTTTTGGGGCAATAGGATCTGAAGGTAATGACTAATGCAAAATCTCCGATTTTGCTAGCTCAAAGCTCCTAGGCCAACCGCCTTTGTAACATTCGTTAATCTAGTCAGACATCCTTTACTTTCTGTCTTACATCCTTTTTTACCAAGATACACGTACGTCATAATGCAGCCCACGACACTGCAAAAACATTCCGGCTGGCTGCGTCTACGAGTTTTGAGCCATCTTAGAGGCGGTAGTTCAGATTCGATTCCGTATGTTTGACAGCGGTTGCGGTCACCTCTCACGCGACCTCGCTTCCAAGTCGTAGCATCGCGTTCATCCAGATCCATTGCCGTATCCGGTCTTTTCTTGTCATCTTAGGATTCTGTAAGGCGGAAAATCTGAGAGGGATACGGGTAATTGTATTTGTATTCAGGCTAGAGATAGCTACTGGCGGCGGTCATAGATGCGATTAACACTCGGTGGGTTCATAGAAAGATTGTCGTGTTGAATGTGTGCGCGCGTGCAATCGCAGATAACACCCAAAAACAAAACAGATATCCTTGGCACTAGGTGATGGCTGCCATAATATAATTGCCCGCAATAATATAACATACTACAGTGAGTAAATTGACCTGGTTTGAATAACAAATATTCGAACTGTAAGTTTCCGCTCCCAGATTTTACTCGCTCGAGCTGTTCAATTGATTGGGTGCATGCAATGTGCTCATACGCACCATTAATGCATTTGGTATATTGGAGCCCTGGATCGAGAACCAAACTGCTCGTAAATAGCTAACATCGTAATCGGATCTAGCATTCCTACTACAGGGTTTGTAAATATGTTAGTATGTATAACCCTACGGTATAAATAGAGTAAGTAACTGAACACGTACGTACTTAGTATTTAATATATTTAAGATCATCGATGCCGGAACAGTTAATTAATTGTGTGAACATAGGATATTTCCGCTTGTAGAACTATAGAGGATCATGTATATGATAAACCATCAACCAAGTATATTCTAATTTCTTGTGATTACCTGCATGCATGAGCTATACATTGTATATATCACTCAGGCTTTTCTAATTCTGCTCTATTATCACGAGAGGTTAATCTATCTCTCAAATGGAATAAAATTCATCCGCGTTTGTATCCTTGGGAAATCTACCTAAGTGCAAACCGAGAATTCAGTATAGAAGAGTTAAAAGAATCGATCGTGGCAGCTAGACCACGTCCCTTTCTTAGATACTGTCGTATGAAAACCAAAAATTCGAGAGCGAAGCGTTTACGTGGTGACGTTTTCATGAATTAGGTGCGACGGCGGCCGTCGGACCTCCATGTAATGAAGGACATGGGCATCTTTCTAATCCGTGTGCGTTATTGTGCCCATATATACTATAGTTCCACGACCAATTCACCTTGATTCATTTCACTCCACTCCACGCTACAAAAGTCTCCTCCTAGATTTACTCTTCTTTGCTTCGCAACCCTTTCGAATCCATCCTCAAGATCAAAACTATCACCGATTTTTCAAGTACAAAATGGCAAAAACTATACCTTCTTCGGCACATTTGACGAAATCAGATTCTAAATCGAAAGCACTCCAGGTTTTGATCCCGCTGTTTACAACAATGACGAAGCTCCTACCGTTTACTCCAATCATACTGATAATCTCGTTACCCGAGGCGGTCACTATGTGGTAGAATGTGTTCGTTCGGTCAACAGGAACACGGGAGCACCACCTCAATTCTACGGGGCTGCCATCCAGTCACTCAAAAAATGGCACGGCTCTTGTTCAACTCGCGGCCCTCCCTGCAGTCAATTTTCCTGCGAGTATTCTGCCAGCATCGCCCTCTGCGTCGCCCACAAAGTTCCAATCAACATTGAATGCGCCGAAGTTGCCCGTATTGCCGAGATCATGCAGCACGACTTCATCAACGATTTCAATCAGAGAATATTCGAGTGCAGGTATTCGTCCGGGTCGAAGTTGACTGTTTTCTTTTATGTTGGGGATATCTACTGGAGCCTGGATATAAAGTGGTGGTATATCAATGCGCTTTACCAGCCATGCCTGAAGGCAGCACATGTCTCTGTCCCTCCTCCTTAGGGATTCTATGGAGGCTAAGCTCATTTCCGGGCCGGTTGGATACTCTCGTTTCCGCTGTTTTGCTTTACAGAGACTGTTCCTTTCTTTACATGCTTCGATAACATTGATTATTCTGGGCCCAACAGGTGTTTTAGATGAATGTGCTGCTTTTCAAGTTCATTCTCTTTCCTGCTGACCCTATGCTTAGCCCTTGTTTACGTTTATTATTATTCAGAAGGCAGCGATACAAAATAACGCTCCCTCAAAATTCTCTAGTACCATTCCTATAGATGTTGGGATACTAAAAGCTTGTGTAGAAAAATTCCAGTTCGTGTTGTCCTTGTTGCAATCCGAGAAGCGTCTGGATAGAGCCTTGGGTCAATGGAAACGCTAAGACTAGGATTAATGGGGCTAGAGACAGATTCAAAACACAAGGATGCTTGCGTAGATCTACAAGGTCCTCCCCATGGGAACACACGGAGTCGCACCCTGCAAGGTAGTATATACAGAGGTATTGATGAGAATGTCCTGACCTGTCTGGATCTATCTTCATAAGTATTCCCCTGGGTTTTCATGAGACAAAGTATTCCCGATGTAGTATTACAAATCTTCCAACATCAACCATTTTTACACAATTTCAAACTTAGTCGAAGGTGATCTTCTTGCCAGTAGCTTCAACGATTCTCCCTGTTAGTCTGGATTCCATCTTCTTTGCCTCTTTCTCTTCAGTAGTCAGTTCTCTCCTCGGTTCTCTTGTGTAATCTTTCCTTGTTGGTCTACCCTTATTCAGTTTCCCACCGTCCCCACCGTCCTCTGTCTTGCCATCGCCAAATCGCTTCTTATATCTTGTGGTCGAGTCTTCACCATACTCTAGTCGCAATTTCCTATTGCCCATGAAGGCATAAGGATTTTGTTTCTTCTTCCTATTCTCCTTCTTCCCAGCTGTTTTCTGCTTCTTGGCCGGTCTATCGCCCTTCTCGCTCTCGCTTTCACTCTTATCGTCATCATCTTCACTGTCACTTTCCTCGGGCTTGTCGCTCTTTTCCTCTACTCCATGGATCTTGCCAGAAAATATATTTTCAGCAGACCGGAGTTCTTCAAAATCGACCCAGCAAAACCCTTTGCATTTCCCAGAATCCTCAAAGGTCATAAACCGCACTTTCTTTATCTTTCCAGCAGGGCTAAAGTGCCTGAAGACCTCTTGCTCTGTAACCTCGTAACCTAGATTGCCAACGAAAATACTTCGACAAGGCGGATTGGCCCCGGAATCGATCGAGCCAGGTTCACCCTTCTTCTTCTTCTCTATTTCCGGTCGACCGTTAAAGTCCACAGATGCCTTTATAAGCACCTTTCGGCCATTGAAAAGTTTTTCGGATAGTTTGAGGGCGTTTGATATCGAGGCTGCGTTAAGGAAATCGACGTAGGCAAAGCCTTTATTTTGATTTTTGAACTTTGTCGACCTTGGCAAGTTGATGCGAGTAATGTCCTTCTGGCGGATACCAGTGCCTGGTTCTTCGGTGCTTTCACCATCGGCTTCCGCGTCGTCTTTCGATCCTTTCGTCAGGAATCCGAGCAAATCGTCCCGCGTAGTGGAAAAGCTAAGGTTACCAATCCACACCCCGTAGGGACTTCGTTTCGAGCCATTCGTAGCAGTGCCCGCGGGAGTCTCGCCTTCCTGCGCGCCCTTCTTGGATCGATCGATAAGCTGCACATTCGCGGAAGTCAGAGCATCCGTATCCACACCCTGTGACTTTAATTTTTTGAGTTTGCGGAGGTCTTTCTTAGAAGGCGGTTCTGGCAGATTAACGTCGATTTCGAGCTCCTTCTCGGTATCTTCAGAGGATAGCTTTCGCTTTTTCGAGGTTCGGTCCGGCGAAGCATCGAAGGGGGGGGGGGTTGCATTTGCCATTCTGGGTCGCAATTGGAGGGTAGTAGTATGTATGAAAAGCTGGTGATGCTGTGTTAATGTCGCTCAATTTTAAATTTTGGCTGTCGCAAATGAAGCAAAATTTCGAAAGGTCGCCAAGACTATCTCGCGATATCAACCGAGCTAAACCTAAACTAGTTAGTCTCTCGAATCACTCGTCTACCAACAACACAAATTCATGTTACCATAAGTTGTCTACAATTTCTCAACAGTGCTTGGTGCTTGGAGGTTTGACTAGGTGGTACCATGGTGACAATTCCACTTGACAGGATTTATATGCTTCAAGTATGCTTCAAGATAAAGAAAACACTTATAGAATAATGGAGCGTCATGAAATCGTATAAATCGTACTACATAGATACTTACCTACCTGGTAGCTGTTAATTACTAAGCTACACCGAGCCGTCGACCTGGCGCCAGAAACTAGTCTCATTACCATACAAATATGCATATATATGAGGTACCTAGGTACCTAGTTATGTAGTCCTCCAGAAACCAGAAGAATGTAATATACACCCAAGCCTACAATATTGTGTTGTTCTATGAGGATCCAATGGGTATTTGTATGCTGACTACCTGCAGTGCCTTACATACCGACATACTTAAGGACTTACCCAGGTAATTGATATCATGTGTTTGTAGACAAACTCCAGAGAGCGTCAACCAAATTTCTCTTGTGTTGATTGAATATTGTCAGGCGATATCATGCCGTCCAAGCCCTTAGCAATACGTCAACATTGTTGGCATTTATAAAATCTGGTCTTGCCAACCTCGTCAGATAGCTTCAATCCGACGTCCACACTTTGTTATACATCAGCTTCTCACTGATTCAAAATTTTCTATACTTCTATCATTCAATCCTGGCTACATGGTGGCATTCGATCTTCTATCCAGATATTTCCAGCAATTACCAAGGTTCCTAACTCGAACCACTGTAAACAGACAAGACAACCAATTAATTGACCATACTCTTGCCCTCGACATGGAATCACAGCCTGCTTCCGTGGCTGTGAATTTAAAGGAACAGCTTCATCGCCTCGAGATAATTGGCGAAGTTCCAGATACGATAATATACATGCAAAGCCAGACTTCCTCCGAAATTCGAGCTACCTTTCTCGTCACGGAAGCCAATGCAGCTCTGATCAGTTCGAAACTTTCGATACATCACAGAATGCATTTCGCCAATATCATCAATTCGAGGATAAGTTCTTTCTTGCGATTTATATCAACGCTGACAATGATGACCCAGATTCCCTGAAAACCATACTTGCTATTCTTCACAGGAATGAAACCAAAATACCCCAAACCTTACTTTCGAAGCGTTAAAAAACCTATCTCGCGCAATTCAACTGTACAACTTTCCAGCGCCGCTGGCCATTCCGTGGGCTCAGAAGTGGATACAGGTCACCTTCAGGGGCACAACGCGGAAGCAATGATCATAAAACCCGGTTATGAAGGATGGCTTTTGATAGTATATGTGTTTTACGGAATTTCTGTCTGTTGCGAAATACTCAAAGGCCCATCCCAAGTTTTGGCGACGGATGTGATCAAGAGAGAGGACATTCCCAACGTAATCTTCGGTGAGTGGAGTATACTATATGCAATTCGTTGTAGTGATCCGTAGCCTAGAGAGATCGGATATGCTAACCCATGATTTACTATAAATCTGCTGAATTTTTATGTAGATCACATACTAAAAGAGCGAGAAAATTATCTTGAATCATGGATAAAGCTATTTCTTACTTACCGCAATGACATGGGAATTACGGACTTCAACACACTAGTAAATCAGCAATGCAAGAATCTCGACTGCGCAGACCTTGCTAGGGGATCTTTGATTCGGTCTCTGCGGCCTCTTAAGTTACTAAATATACTTTTCCACAAATTTACGTCTTTATCGGAATGGCCAGTGTGGAAATTCTTGGCTCGGGTTCAGAAAATAACGCTGTCGAGTATGCTCTTCGTATCTACATGCGGCAACCATGACCACCCTGCAAGTCAGCCGAACCACCTTTGTACTCCAAGCGGCTCTGAGCCTACCGGCTATTATCTAAGAGACTTCTCAACGAATGAAGACGTTTCGCCGGTAGCAAAGGTTGGATTACAACCCGTCGGCTCGAAAAGTCCTCTCGCTCTATCTTTGTTTGTCCTTTGGTTCGGCAGCTAGACAGTTTTAAGACCAGGATCAACGATCTCACGAGCGAGGTTTCTGGTACGATATATTAAAGAAAATTAGGGCTGGCAAGATTGCCGGGAGCATGAGTGAAAGGCTTGCTATCTATGGTGTCGACACAGCCGCCGGTACAGATCGTTGATGTATTCCTCGTTACGGCGAAGTCGAGTGGGTCTTTGGCCTTGCTTAGCCCCCATAACAAACGCCAGTATGGCGTATTCGGTACCCTGTCGACGCCTGTCAGGACGCCGGGCGCTTAGCAGATAGCTATATTATTATCTATTCGGGGGGGGGGGCGGTTTGAGGCTTTGCCTGGGAGATAGGTGCCGCATAAATGTACATTATAATAGCTAATAGACAATTAATTTAAGTCTTAATTAATATGCATTAATACCTAGGTACCTAGGTATGAATAACGATTATATATCTACTTGCACGAAATATATTATCTCTGATCTATTCCGGGTTATGTAACTCTTGAAGAATGAATATTCTGTAATAACTAGGTATAAGTTAGTCAAAGCTCCATCGGAAAATAGATTGAAATCATAATTGCCAATTGCCAACTGCATCCACCAATATTAGGTGCACAGAGGTAGATAAGTCAACGGTACCGGCCTCAGAGACCAGTTTTGTAGTACTTACCGACCTATAGCTAGCCTATCACTACCTATTGATCACGATATTCCCGCCTAAATGCGATTTATGCTTCAACTAAGCGGTCTTTTCTTTAACGTTACAAAGTATACCTAGTGACCTGAATGATTTGCGATTCGTCCAGCTTATTACCTAAGCTAGGTATTAAGCCGTGTCGGCTATGCTATCATTTTTATCGCGTTCCATTTTTCTGCGTCAATCCGAGACCTGCAAGAAGTATGCATTGTCAGCCTGGTTCCTTCCCAAACACTGGAATGTTCGGCGGAGAACAAAAAGCCAGGAGCGCTGAGCATGAGGCTGTGAGGCTCGCACAGCCTGCTTGATACGTTTCCTCCGAACTGCAACTCAACGATACACCAATCCACAACATGCAACACTACAAGATAATCTTAGCCGATGGCAAACTTACCTTTGTACAACGAGTGTCTTCGTTTCCACGATAAAAGGATGTGGGTTTCATTGCGCGCTCTTAAAATAGTATCAATCACTTGAATTTCGGTTCCCTCAGTTTGGAGCCACCGTGATCGATTGCGCTTCGAGTCGAGGCTTGGAACTAGTTTGTATTGGTAAAGCTTAGCTACCAGTCAGCGAAGCCAGGTAGCTGGACTCGCGCTCGCGTTTTCCATCAAAGAGGCCGTATTCATAGTGCTGAAATTGTTTCCTAGATACTTCAATTCATATTCTGTATTATCTTAAGATCTAAACCTGAACCCCATCACAAGTCGATGTCGGGACTAGGTAATGATTTATACATTTAATATATCATATTAAACTGAACCGACATCGGCTATTAAACTCATTCTCAGATCGATCTCTAAACAATATAGAAATCGAATCGCGATATACGTATACCAGCACTAATATCAAAATTAAAACGACGGCTTTCTGGTTCACGAGACAAGGAAAGCTACTGCCTAGGCGAGTTATATAAGTTAGCGACACGGATGCAGTTTATCTGGTTCACCCGAGAGCCGGATCTTATGATCGGATTGGAAGATCAAGGAGAGAGTTCTCAATATGCTTTTTTGGTTTCAAGAGCCGCCTTGCGACTATCATCCCAAGTTTTCGACCGTATGCTAAACCCAAACAATGGGTTCAAACCTCTTCCTCGCGAGTTGTTAAATGGCAAACCAATCGCGGTTCTGAAACTGTACGACGACGACATCGCTGCCTTGGGATGGATACTCAACATAATACACTTTCAAGCCGACAGTATACCCCTAGAATTGGGCTGGAGGGACCTTCTGGCTATCGCTGCGATATGCGACAAGTACGATTTACAAAGACCAGTACGCCTGTGGGCGGACGTGTGGCTTAGGACATATATAAGTGATAGCGACCTGGCATTAGAGTCTTATCCTAAGCAGATGCTCACAGAAGGGTGTGAGGATTGGTTATTTATCAACCAAGCATTTCCTCGAATTCGGCGATGCGAGGATTTCAGCCAGCGAATATCCAGTATGCTTGTCGAAGAAATTGTTGGAGATATGGAGGAAACAGGATATGGATGGCGCGATCCAAAGGGCCTCGATGAGAAAACATTTCTCAATATCAATTTTGAATTGATACCAGAGCCTGTTTTTTGTAGGTGAAACAAGATTGATTCTTTCGCCAATTTCTTTATTTGCTATAAGAACCCATTCCGATTATCTCGTGCCATTCTGACAAGGCTAACTCCTATTAAATTTAGACAATATTAAAAAATTGCGGAGCGAAAGATTCGATGCGGCCATTGCGGCCATCACACAGTTACTACTCGATATTTACCTACTGAAGCTCCAAATTGGTTATGGTCATAGCATTGAAGCCCAGAGAACCTGTCAAAACGTGTGGGAGGAAGGTAGTGCATGCTCCGAGCTAACACTTGCATCAACAACAGGGCCCGCAAGTCAAAGCAGTCCCAGCTGGGAAGTTGAAGCCACATACTGCAGCACCTGTATTAAAGGTAAAGTGGCTCTTTGGAAACTTCAGGCAAGGATCGAGAATCTGAAAAGTTTCGAGAAATATTATAAGGAAAGCCGAAGTACCAGTGTTCAAACGGGGTCGAATTCGAATTCGGCAAGCAGTCGCTTTTCCCGTCAAAACCCCAATGCCGAGTCACGTACATTTGCCCAATATATCAGAGAAGCTTTATGATTTAGGTGACCGCACTTTCCCATGGTAACCAATTCGGGACTCTATACTTTTAATTCAGAGAGCAAGAGACGTGACTTTTGTATGGAATTATCTTATCTTGTAATTAGGTCTTTGGCTCTGAGATCGAATAATCTAGTTAAATTAGATATACTTGAAGCGAAAATTAAGGCGTAGAATAGAACAGTACGAAGGGAAAAATCGCAAAGGAAGACAGCAGAATTCCTGCCCTAGTACTGTAGGGTTGATACTATCAAAGAAAGGTTCGCTGGACGTAGCTCCATTGCTCTGGGTTCTCTTTCGCGAGTTTTTCCAGCTTCCCCCGAGTTAGAGCGAGCACCCGTAAGCATGTAATTCTATTTTCCATAATCCATTCGTCATTCAGTAGCACAGATATGACGCTTGGTGCTACGTCGTCTTCGCCATCATCTTTGTCCGAAGCATCATCAAAGGCTTTTGGAAAAATACGCGGTGTCAGATTATAGAACTCTATCAGCTTTCGGATTTGTAATGCTAAAATATTTAAGTACTATTAGTTTACACGATACTGTGGCACAAAGAGCAGATACTTCTCCTTTTTTTCTTGTTTATTCTTACTAGATAATGCCATGAACGCGCTGATAGTTGGCGGAAAATACAGAGGATCGCCGGGTAGGTTCGCAAGCGCGTTCAGACTGACATTGTATTGGCGGGTAAAGGCGAAGAACAAGAGTGTTTCCGACTCGGAAAGCTTGTTTAGTCTACGCTCTGGTTAGTCGAGAAATGTGTGTATAATATTCTGGGTTGTACGATAATTAGAGTACTCCTTTTGGATCGTCGGGATCGCGACTTGGGCATTATTCAGCCGAACTTGCGGTATCTAGGCTATTTACATCGTTAAAATCCACCAAGCTGGGACAAAGGTCTTTGCGTTCAGTGTTTGACTGATGAGACAAAGAGATATTCTTCGGAAAGGGGCTCGAGGAGCTTGGCTCTATATCAGGCGAGGCTACGATTTTCTCCATTTTATAAATATAGCACCAAAGTTAAAGTCACGTCCTGCAAGGCTAGGAGGAAGAGGGGACCATATGTACGAAATAGAATTAAGAAGCACGCACCAGCGAAAGAAACCCGTCTGGTTACGAGGCTGTTGCAGTTGTTTTGGTTACAAACTACTTAGTATGCAACGAAAAGCAACGCGAAGGTAAACAAGGCATGGAATATCATCACGCTACACACGAGACTATCACCAGAGAATAAATGCTGCGCGCTGTGTTAACATTGGAGAACCAACCGGAATCAAACTCGCCTCTGACTCTGGAGTTAGTTGGACTCCCCACCTTGGCCTCGATATATACTAAGACGCGACCTTACATCAAATTTTGGAGCCCAAGAATCGATAGTTAACTTCTAATTAAATTAGTTTAGAGATATGATCGTGGAAGGTTCTGATTTTCGCGGCAATACCACACTCTGATTTGCCAATGTCAAATATTTCTCTCGAATCTTCCTCTACTTCTGGATCTGTCATACGAAGATCTACCATAAAACAAATTTAGAAGTGTTAGAATAGCATTCCACGATTATAAATAGGTGCAACGTAGAGAGAAATAATTAGGCTTACCTGCTGATGGATTCGACAAATAAATCCCGGAAAACTCACACGTCTCACTCGATTCCGAGTGAAATTGGTAATGATAGTACTCGTCGTCGTTAGGGAGCTTGTAAAGATGTTTGAATAGACCCGCTGTGTCTATTCTACTCCAGGGGATAATGGTTGTGCACTTCAGCGCTACCAGCCGACTTTTAATCAACCAGAGGGGGAGGTCTGCAAACACATTTCCTGGGAAAGGTGCAAAGATAGGGAGTCTGAGTTCTCTCATAGACCGAATCAAAGAGCCCGTCGCGGCGTCGACACAAATTTGAGAACTGCACAATGAGACCTCGCTACCTTGCTGACTGTCGGCGTGAAACCTCATTGTCCGATAAAATTCCTCTGTCAGACTGATCATTTTTTCTAGAGAGGCCTGTCGCTTAGTCCAGATATCATCTAATACAGGAGTCATTAAAACAAAACAAGACACTGATGAGAAGGTTGTTGGTTTCATCCGGAACACGGGTTACCTAATAGAGATGCGGGCATTAGATCCGCGCGTACGACAGAACAATCTTTAGGGTCTAAGATAATTTGCCCAGGTCGCTCGATGTAGCGAATGAAGTGGCTCGAATCCTTTGACGTCCAGCCACAACATTCGCGAATAAGTTTTGCTGAAATCCCTTCGGCTTGGGCCTGAGCTCCTGGAATGTCAGGGAATATGTGGGAGACAAAGAGCCATCGTTCGTCGCCTTCGTAGCTCTTCTCGTTAAGGAGGTCTTCAATCCAAAACTCTGGCCACGGTAACTTAAGAATTGGGGAGAACAGTTCGTTAATTGACCTCAATCAGATAATACTAGATGAGTAGACTACCATACCATTGATTCTACAAGGGAGTATTTTTCGCATATAATCGCCAAATTGACCAATTGGTCGAACGTTATCGACCGTGGAACCTTTCTTGCCCTGTGATGTAAAATCTGCATTATGGTGACAATGGACTCGGAATCGTGGTCACTTGGCACAGCCAAAACCCTGCAGATCTTGCCTGCGACTAGTTCGGTGGAAAGGTTGCGAATGACATTGTCGCGATCCAGTATCTGCCGCCAAACTTCAGATGCGTTTGCGAGAGACGCAGATGAAACCAATCCCCGTCGTTTGGCTGCGCCTTGGGTGAATTCGAGTATTAAGTCGGCTGAGCTGCTAAACTCGATAGTTTCGGGAACCATGGCGGTGATCGAGCCGATAAACGTGAGGCGGGAGAGATAAAGCTGCCTTTCAGTTTTGATAAACGGCCAAAAAAGGCCTTTTGGTGGGTTGAAAGGCCATTCGGATGAAGATAAGATGTGTGTGACAACTGGCTTATTATGTTTTCGATAGTTGCCGAAACTTTCCCAGCCCCACGTCGCACCGTTGGCAATTGATCTCAATAGCAGGTCCGTTTTAATTTGTTTTCCGGTTTGTTGGCGAGCCAATTACGAAGGAGTACGATATATTATTAATGTCGTTGACCGGCCACCTGCAGCGTGACAGGACTCACAAGCTTATAATATCAACAACATTGGGACCAATGGCAACGTTTTTTTTTATCAAACATTGCTGACAGGCATCTGTCTACAGATATACTCTAAATACTGGATGGCTCAAGAACAGAAACTGATTGGAGTCTGCAATGAAGGGAACGAGATGTCCGTGTTGAAGCTGTGGTATTTTCTGACTGGTGGTGAAGTGTTGTTGGTGACGTTGTGGACAAACTTCAATGTTTCGGCAAGTTCAACATCACCAGCAGCACCACTATCATCCCTTTCACGTCCTCACCACCCAACCACCGACATTGGCATCTCCAAAATCTTCATCCAGACAGCTGTCATCAACATATAGCGACTCCCACCCAGGCTCTCCAAGCCACTTTCTATCCAACCTGCGCAAGTTACCCGACGTGCCTGGGTCATCCTACTGCTCATCTGAACAGTTGGATTGGAGCGCGTTTCGCGACCAGCTCGAGATGGAGATCTCTAGCAGTGCCATTGAGCGAACAGACCACGATGCGGAACCGAAAGCTTCGTACAAATCATGGAAGTGCGTGTGGCTTGATGACTCCACGGTTATTGATGGGCTGGGAAACAATATACTGATGTCTTGTCTAGGAAGAAATACCGCAAGCTTCGACATAAGTTTGAGGGCGTGATGAAGCGATCTGACGAGCTCTTTAAGCAAGATCTTGTCGCTACGGCCACTATCAAACGAATAACCGAGGAGAATAGGTCCATATTGTTGTCTACGCGCTTCCGGTCACTGGAGATGCTAACAAGAATCAAATAGCCGGCTATTGGACCTACTGTTAGAACTCAACTCGAATCCTCATATCAAACACACGCATCGCCAAGATATTGGGTCACCGTCATCTCTTACGCCGCCTCGTATGATGTCGCCTGGAACACTGGAGGAGTTCAAATCGCGGAAATTCTTTATTGATGACCCAGATGCCGAAGATGACATCCTTGACCCTGTGCCGATATCGCTTCCGGAGCCAGTAGTTAATCCTGAACCCGAGCCGATGGAAGTAGATGCATCAACAGCAACTGCTGCCGACTCACCATCCCAGACGAACCCCAGATACACATCCAATGGCGTCGTCCATGATCCATCAAGACCGCTTACCCCGCCCCCTCAACCTATCGAAAAACCAGTGCGCCGTCGCGAGATTTCGGCCCCGGCAGAGCCAGAGCACATTCGGGGTAACACGCCTCCGCGTTTCCGCGAAACATCACCATTCCTAAACCCTATCGAGGACGAGGAACTGCCTCCCGGTACAATAATTCACTACCACCAAGAAGATACTGCCTTCACGGCTCCTTATCTTCCAAACGCATCACCTACACATAGCAAATTCCCAGCAGCAACGAATGCCTCGATACCGGCCGCGACGGCGGAAGAAGAGCACCACTGGCCACGAAACCCCATGAGCGTTTATTGTTGGCTTCGAAAATATCAACCACAGGTTTTCTTACAGGATAACGAAGCCCCTGGTGGAAAAGAGAGAAAGAAGAAAGGAAAACGCAATGCCGCAGCTGCTGAAGACGAAGACGACGATCATCATGGCCACGGACCTTCTTCTCCAGCGGAGCCAAAACCTAAAAGAGGGGGCACTAGGATGTCGTTTGCTGGAGAGGCAGCTGAGAGCAAAGTTGCTACTGGAACGAAAAGGAGGAGGGCTCAGAAAGATGAAGGAGAAGACACGCCTGAGAAGGAAGTCCGTGGAGGTAAAGCCAAAGGAGGGTCCACAAAGCCTCCCGCGGCCAAGAAGCCCAGGAAATCGGGTGTGAAGAAGGAGGAAGATTAAGTGGGTGCTAATATGTTTGGTGATTTATCGGCTGCGGTTGTACTTTTCTAGTCTCGTCATAAGACAGCCCCATCTGCTGGGGAGAGTCGCATTGCGAGATAAATTTTTTCCCCCCTTTCTTGGTTTCCTTAATTGTATGCTCGGAAATGGCGTTGTGGAAGGCTCGAAAACTTATCTCTCTCCCGGATTACTACTTAGAATAGTAATACTTCTTCAACTAATACAATATCTTTACTTTTAACTTGAACAAAATCCAGCGAGGTGGCTTTAGACAAAATCCTGAAAGATGTTTGTTTCACGCTAGCGTTTAACGTTTCCACACATCACAGGTTTCTAATCATGGAACATCAGTCTAAAATGCATCTTTGTCGGAATCCTGCAAGGCTTGATATTGATTGCGGCCTTGTGAGACCAAAAAGGCTCATACTCATGATATCTAGGCGCAAGGCTATATTTTTCGTCAAAAACAGTTCAAAAACAGTAAGCTTGGATCAATTCAGGGAATAAAAACTTAAGGTTCTAGCTATGGTATATGTACAAAGTAACGAAACTGGTGCGCGGCATGGTATGGCAGATCCCGAACAAAATAAGTAGACCAATTTGACGGTGCACTGTTGACTTAGGAGGAAGGTTTCAGAGAAATCTCATCTCTCACAAGATTACTCTCTACCCATCTCGCAAACCGTACGCTAGGTTTATCAACCAACCTCCAGAATACATCCGCTACCCAAATTGTTACAGGTGCGACTATTAAGAACCCAGTCATAATAACAAGCACTCTCTTCTGTTCGATATGACCAAGAATGGCGCGATCATGTGGATTTGCCAAATCCAAAACCTTTGGCTGCTTTGCAGTCACCCCTAACAGAGCCCACCCCCAGTGGCAGAAGGTATACCCGAGACTTCGGTTGACAGTACCGTGGACGAGATAGAGAGCAAAAGATATCTTGCCCATGTATTGTGCGAGTCTTGTATTCAATAGAGCCTGGATGCTCTGCAGATACATGATCGCGAAGACGATCATCATAGACCCGACCGTGGTCCAGAATCTGAACGATTCTTCGTATAACATCGGGGTCAATGCGTTTAGTGTATTGAAGCCTACTCCCATATCCCTAGTGGGACTCTGTGTAGAGTTCGGAAACGAACCGAGGAACATTCCAGTTACGAGTAGAACAGAAAGTCCGTACAACTTGATATCAGTGAGGCAGTCGGCAAATAGCCCCGGTTCCTCGTCCTCGGGATGAACAAGGGTAGCTGGAGGCAGGGCTAATTCACCGTTGCAACCGTGGAGATAGCTCGAAGGACTTGGGCAGGGCAGATCTGCCATCGTTGTGGGGTCTCTGAAGCTGGACATGTGTGTATAAATTTCGGCAAGGATAAACCCAAATAGAAACAGATTTGTCGCCCAGTGGGCGTTTATCAAGCTGACGATACACAATACCCAGAGAATAATGAGTCGAATCCAGCGTGTAAAGCGGCACAACCCGACGATTGTGAGAAATAGGGTCATTGACTCTCGGAATTCCACAGGGATGGTCCAAAGGTGCATCTGTTCCAGTAACATAGATATTAGTCTATGCTGATATGTGAATTGAATCAATTGAAACCAGGACTACTTACATCTGTTTGACTTTGGTACACCTTTTTCACAATTGAATTGCCTCCCTGCGATGGGAGTACTATGAAATGATACATATCTCCAAGCGCCCATCTCAACTGCGCCCATATATTTCCCTGGTATGGCGGACGGTTCTCGATAACACCAGTAAGATAGCCGAATTTGAGGAATGGGACGGTTTCAAACCATCCCATGCCAACAACGATACCAACAAATATGAAGGTAGCGACGCAAGGTAGATACAAGCGTATAAATCTCCTCGACATCGAACTTGCCACGGATGACAAAACTCGATAACTCTGTCGGTCACTCGATGTCGTTTGCTGCTTCAGAGACAGCACGCTCTTGTAAGAGAGCGCAAATCCTGAAATGATAAAGAATATACTGACAGCAGCTGGGCCGCTATAAATTATTTTGATAATCGGCAATTGCATGAAGAATCGATTGCCGTGTCCGTCGTACGCCACCATAACAGACGGGAAATATGCGTGGATATAGTGAAAGAAAAAGACGACGAAAGACGCTACCCCTCGCAATCCATCCAGCCATGATGTTGCACTTAATTTCAATGGCGCTTGTGAGTATTTCGACGAAAGGAAGCTCGGGGCGAGGAATAGTAAAGAAGACAGAAGTCGATGCCATAATTTTGATATATAATTTCGAATGGCTCTTGGGCCATAGTTAAAGTGGCTGTGGAGAGATTGCTCGGAAAGCCGCGGTGGGCGGAGATCTGGGCTGGGCGGTTCTGACGAGTTTCCTACATCAGATACAAAGACGAATACATCGTCCTTGCCAAGTTCTTTGCCTCCCTCTTTTTCGTACATTGTGATGGTAGTAAAGGCTTCGCTTCACGAACCCCGTCGTAATATCAATTAAGGGTCTAGCCTTGTGCAACTCGACGGGTTCTAACGTTCTACCAATATAATTGATAAATTTGATACCACAAAATTACTTAAAGTTTTAAAAGAAAGCGAAAGTTAAAGAAACCAAAACCAAGTTGTTGACCAGAAGCGCCAGGTAATGACACAGCGATGCACTCGGATTATATATTCGAATACACGACTCTCACAGCTCTACCGATCAGTAAATCTGTTCAATCCCATCGAGCTATCTTTATCTGCAGTCTCGGATACTTTAGCTGGATCAGTGGGGATTCTGCTTTTGGCGGGAAACGCTTTAGCAGTTCTGCAAATCTGTGCAAAAGAATTCGGCAACACCTTCTCGAAAGCGTTGAAGAATCGGGACAGCATGCTCCAGGTTCGCGGTCGCCCTTGCTTAAGTGGGAACTAGGACAACATAGCATCCTGGGCAGTTAACTGATTTGCGCTATCTTTTCTTAGATTTGAAAAAAGCCTAGGCATACAAGAATTCTGTATACCTTATCGTCGTAGATTTAGTGGTACTCTACATCAGGCCAAGAGTTTAAGCATAATATTAGGTGTCCTTGAATTCGATATTCTTCCCAGCGTCTTGTGTTTCAGATGTTATGCCTCGATCAAGCATTGACTTAGTACTTTATTAAGTACTTATTAGTTAATTGTAAATTTCTAGGGCGGTACTGAGAGACTAAGTCGGATTTGGAAACACCTAATTCCTTCGTACCTTTAAAGTCTCTATATAATAAATTTAATTTGAATAATTTTTTACTCAGCAGCCCAGCTTTTCTATATATTAAGCGAACAAGCCATACCTACCTACTAGCGACATAATAATAAATAATTTTACCTTTAATTATTTATATCTAAGTACCTAGGTAGGTGTGCACAATTATCAAATTACAGACAAGTGAAGCTTTATACCACCTAATTAGACATTGTTGGGTTCAGATTGGGCAGCTTGCGTTTAAGCGCCTGGGCTTGGTGCGCTGGTGGATCGGTGCAACTATTCACTATTCACGAGAGCGAACTGGTCTGGGCACTATATGCTTAGCCCTGGATTCAGGGTATTAGCATACATTTATAAATTTACCTCAGATCACAAGCATGCAGACCGAGCCGAAACCAAGGCTTACCGCCAAGCACGAGTAGGTGGAGGAAATTGAGATCTAGATGAAAGGCTACGATAATTGGCGACTTGGAGCATGAGCATACACGATTGAACAACAAGCACGGCGTAACTCAGCCTGACTCTGTGAGGCTTCAGGCAGTTTTAATGCCCTGGAAGTTTTTATGTCAACAATCCTCCACTGATCTCGCCACCGCTTTCGAATATACTCCACATTCCCGTGGTATATTATTGCTATAACTGGGTACAAGACGTTGAAGCCTTGAGTCTACTTTCTACCGACCATGTCGGGATTAGAGGTAGCTTCTGCGATCCTCGGTATGATATCCGTCGAGGGGAAGGTGACAACATAGTTCCAGAACACGTCGAATACAATTGCAGACGCCTCAAATTCTATCAGACAAGCCTTGACGGCGCTGAAAAAGACCGATATTATTCCAAATCAAAAAGTTCTGATAGTTTCGAAAATATAGCTCCAGCATTGTTTCCTGCATAGTTCCATATGCCAGCAACTTTCTAGCGTTGTCCGGACTATCTAAATACTGAGTCTGGGCAAGCGGGCTTTTTGTAGCAGATCGAATATTGTTTATATTCGGAGTAAGATCTCTTGTGGGCAACCGTATCTAAGCCTGCTATAAGATATATTTCTATAAGTTCGTTAGTGCGCCGGATGTGCTATGGTGTTGGGGACTAGATGCCCATACCACCTTCGAATGCGTCCTGGACAATTGGAAATAATTTCCGGAAGAAAGTCTATGGTATCCAAGGTCTCGGCTGGGCTATATAACTATTTTCTTCCTCCTGGCCAAGTGAGAAGCTACGAGGTGCTAGACGTGTATTGATACTTGCATATTTCCCACGAAGAGCTGCTGCTCCACCTTCTGAAACACTCATTGTCATCTCAAACCCATAGAATTCCAATGTATTAGCCTCTCGAATGGCATTATCGTCTCCGAAAAGGTAGAAATTTGCTCGTTGGGCGACGTTCCGCAAGTGCTGCGGTAAGTAAAGCGCTATCGTTGCCGTAAGTAGACCGAAGAAAAGAAATAGGAATGTGTAAAATGTCCCTTTTTCGCCTGGCGTCATGGCGAAAGAACTGAATGTGACTTCGAAGAGGAGAAGTTTTCGTCGAATCCAAGATCTTTGTGTTCGAGGAGAACGATAGTATGGGGTTGATGTTGACATCGTAATTTGATGATATATCGATATGATCTATGTCCCGTGAGCTGGGCGCCTCAAGATTCGTCGACGTCGATATTAAGATAGAATATTGATATATTGGGAACCGAGCTGGTGAAAATGTAAAATCAAAACTCTAGGTGCAGAATGCTCTAGTCGTGTAACTATAGGGTATTGTGGTCATTAATTTCCGGCTGCAAAATTGGAAATATGATCGTATTCCGCTGATCGATTGAGTGATATGCAACCTTTTGATCGTCTATTGTTGGTTCAATTTATATTTATATTCATGGCCCGGAATCTGTCAAGCCATCATGGAGGAGCCTACTCTATATGCCGAGAAAGTGACTAACATATTGCATTCGAGCTGCAAGATTTCTGCATGCGCAAGCGCAAGTGTGTTTAAAAAATTTGGTGCAGCCTGAGAATATCCGCGAGATCCGTTAAGCTCACACCCGCGCACCGACTGCCATAGTATAGCTAGCCCTGAAGTTAAACTTTGCTTCGTAAACCAAACGCTGACCGCGAAGGCCAGGCCAGGCCGAACCTGCCAGCATTTGCCGGTTGTTATTCAAAATACCACAGACATATGTGTTGTCTCTAGCTCAGAGATGAGCTTGAACTATACTCGATCGATCTATGGTAATCTGGTTTCGAACTCAGCTTAGGCATTCGCCAAGCAATTTCCTCTTTCCAGCTAGTTGCATAATGATTTGCCGTTCAGTGCCGACCGAGCCAACTTGTTCTTTCAGTTACGTGTACACAAGTTCCCTGTCCAAATCTTGCACGAATTTAGTTATCCTTAAGAGTCGATATGTGACATCATCATTTATCTGCTTTCTTCAATTCGGAAAAATCCATTGCAGTTGACATGACATCTGATCAAGTAGGTACGATTGGATCCTGACTTACAAATTCTTTTGCGGGCCCAATAGATTCAAGCATGGGACACATTACGATTAACAATTTGTATTTGGCCCCCACCCTGTATATATCTTCTGTCAGGGGCTTAGCACGACTGCTCCAGGGAATTGATTTGTTGTAGGTTCATCAAACTATAAATTTAGCTTGGAGATTGCCAGGGACAGTGGTCGACCTCCCGTGACCCCACCGATCATTACTAGGAATACCCACTGAAAAGACCCTTCCACATCGGAGCCATTCCAAACCAATCGGTTACCGACTTCCTCATCCACAACACTTCCCCATGTTCATGGAGCATTCTAACGTCATAAGTCGGACACGATGTATTGGAAAACGCATGGATTGAAACATGTATGATCGAGTTGCGATGCAAACTTATCGTTACCAAATAGATACATTCAGGAGTGTTTAGCCTATACCCATATAGAGTATTCAAGGCTGATTGATACCGCGAAACAATACACAGAACTAGGAGATGTGAATCGACTTGTACGAATGTATTAATCATTAAGTTCCTTCTGAACTTTCGCCCTAACCTCGATATATATGAGACTTCTTTCGTCGACCTGGTCTGACATGATTTTCGAAGAACAATCGAGTTGCGAAACTACCGAAGCTGCCGGATAATATATGACTGAATACCATAGCTTTGATTCAGAGAGTAAACATGACGGCGATTAAGCCGATAAATGTTGCTCCGCTGACAGCAAGCTGCGAGGCTCCTCCAGTATATGGTGGTGGAGGAGGATTGGTAGTATTTGTTCCAGTAATGTTTCCAGAGCTAGTGCCAGTGAAATTTTGTGCAGCGGCACCAACAGCCAATATGCTATGTTGGGATAAGATATTAGAAATCTGAATCGAAATCTTTGTATTCCCTCAATAATAGTTGAACTTACCTGAGAACGAGCGGGACAGCAGAGAATTTCATTTTGACGAATTATATCTAAACAAGACGCAGCGATACAGAAGTGTGATTGGACAAGTTGAGGCCAGAGGCTGGATCGAACTCGTTCGAAGGTAGCGAATGGTATTAATTAGGAATTATCTCCAAAGCGAGTGTGTTTCGTGGAGGCGGTATCGATATGATCTCGATTGAAGAAACGGAATCGTTTAAACAAGTACAGAAGTAAAATAAGTGCGCAATTGTAGGTATTTATACATAGCATAGATGTCCGGTACCGTCGGTCGAATACACAGAGTTCTATGGAAATGTCTAAACCTCAAGTCGTATCATTTTGAAATAGTGTCCGTAGCGCCAGCCAAAACTGAAATGCACGAGAGAACGACCATACGCTCTTCAGCCTGTGCGTGTCCCATCCACCGGCGGAGTGTTGGACGTCGTCCACCCTAGTTAGTATAAAATCCCTTCTTTTCGATGTTTCGGTGAGGTCAATAGCATGCACCGGCTTAATTGATAGTACCACGTTCTATATCGATTAGTGTGTATGCGCATATGCTCGTTGACGAAGCTCTCCTCTCGGCATGCAGGTAGGTGGAACCAATGGATAGGCTGGCTACCAGATTCAGTAGCTGGATGCCAGCTACGCCTCTTTTTCCAACCTCCAGATTTATCTTTCACACCAAAACCACAATGAGTGAGACCTATTTGGTAGGTCTTTATACTTTGGAGTCTACTGTGAACGAAAAATTAAGAACCTTCGAAATTGTGTATTCCCACCAATCCAGGAAAGCAAGTCGCGTGCAGAGCAGGAGTTGCTGGTATATTGAAGCTCCTATACAGCCGCAGAGCTGCATTTATCTTAAATCCACTAGCTTAATCCTGGTTTCGGAGGCGTGATTCGATTACTATGCTCAGTCTGCGGCTTAGTCAATCTCGAGTAAGTGGAGCAACTCTGTAGCTCGAGTTTGTTTTTTTCGGTTTTTTATTTTCTATTTTGTCGTATCGATAGAACTACGTCGATAGACTCAGCTACATCAACAAGATACTTCACTCTTCCATTGTATCCAAAAGATCTCCGAGTCTAAGCTAACTAGACAACTTAAAAAGGCCTAGCTTTTTACTGAGGACAATCAACTAAACCGCGCCGCGCCGGATTGTACGTGGATAAGTTTCACGACGGCATGCCGGCAAGTACTGGTCGAGTGACGATCAATCTAACTATGATTAGGAATAAACTTGTGTCTCTATACTGCCTGAATAGTAGATTAATATAGGAAATCATCAAGAACATATAATATATTGCATCACATAAAGATAAGATCTAGATCTATAGAGTGAGGGAAGGCTAAACAGTTGGAACCTCAAATCGAGACGGTCTTTATGTAGATGAGGGGAAATGCGTTGCGTTCATCTTGGTGCACGCTCTCAAACGTCATATGAATTCATGAATTTATATCTACTTAAACTCCTCTAATTTATTCGATAGAACTCATCATCCATCTTATAGGCTTCCATAAGCACGTCCTTCGCATATTATAGCTATAGCTACCTCTCAGTCTCGAACATTTCTTAGGTGCAGCTCGTACCTAATGTTATTATTTCAATCAGATATAGCCCCCCAAAGAATTATACTCTTGAAATAGAATTGCTCTACTCTCTCTAGTATTAAGCTATCGGTTTGCCTATTCTCTGAACCCTACCCTATCGACATCGTTGGGCTAAACCAATCCGAGCTAAGATGCCCCGTAACACCTTACAGCCATATTCGTCTCGCCTCTCTCAGCCATCTTTATCCCTCGCTTCTTCTCCTCCAGGCAAGAATCGGACACCTCAAATCCCAGATCATCTCCCAAGGGGTATAAAAAGACTTCGTACAAGCTCCCCATTCAGAGATACGCCCAAAAAACGTTCTTCATACACAAACAATACTGGATTTTATGGGTCTTCCTCAGGCTTTGTGGTGAACAACGAGCGGGTTTCTGGACCGATCCATCCCCAATCATCCCAGGGTATAGCAGTGCCTCAAGAACCCTTTGATAGGCCTCCTGAAAGTCCGCAGCCGCCGATTCCAGCCAAAGACTTCCACCCATCTGTCGGCAGCGAAGATGGAGAGGAAGACACCGAGCAGGATGATGAAGAAGATAAGGATATAATAATGGCAGTGGACTACCGTGCACGAAGACTTGGGTGTTCTTTCTATACTGGCCAAGACCAAACATTGTGGTTTGTCAATGATATAGAAGTTAGCATGGCTGGTACCACTGGCGGAGCAGCCAGAGAAGTTCTAGAAAGCCGTGAGTTTCTACCTAAGAATCAGGTCCCTAAAAATACACTACTCTGTTATATTATTCTTAGTAACTGCCAGAATCCTATCTGACATTGTTTCATACACAACTAGTAAGATTTCAGATTCAACCCACCCTTGTCCTCTTCCCCAGCAGAGCAGACGACTTGTTCACCGAAAGTTCGGATACTGGTATGTAGTCTGATAATCACTCTCACTCCCGACCTCCTATTTTCTTACAATTTGCATTATAAGCTGTAGACCTGAGTATTCGACCAGCACCAGAGTTTTCAGTCGAGCAAGGCAGAAACAAGCTTGCTAGATTGGACTTTGACTCCAGGAATCACTCAGCTGCAACCTTTCTCACACCAAATGATGTTGATATTATGGATGTTGGAGACGATTTTGGTCCGGACCCTGCCCATAGAAAGACAAACAGAAACAAACAGAATATTCTCCGATTGGAAAGTTACATCGATACCGAGAACAATTTTGTCTCTGTAAGTACAAACTACAAGCTAACTCGTCTGCATGTTGTAAATTTTCCCTCAACGCAATATAGTAACTCACCGTTTGGATTTTGATGTTCCAGGTTGGCTGTGCTGGAGCTGTTCTTTTGAATGTTCGCAGGAAAATGATTATCCAGAACCCACACGCCGAGAATGATTCCGAAAAGTATGGTGTATCAAGAATTAAAGTGTGGACTATGGAAAATACTATGTAAGTCCTCTTTTCTTTTTAAAGCCAGCAATTGGAGTGGCTATCATACTGATAATTATTTCATGTAAACAGGTTTATAAATGCCGATACTATGACGTCTCTGCAAATATTCAGCGACGAATCGCACTCAGGTCTTCAGAAGCAAAGACTGCGGAGTCGTGGTAAAGAAGGACTATCACTCTTCAACATCATCAACACCACTCGAACGCGACAAGGCTACGAATGCCTTAAGCAAATGTTCTTAAGACCTAGCCTAGATGCAAAAGTGATCACATCAAGATACAACGCCATCCAAGTTTTGACCCGTCCGGATAACTCGAATGCAGTTGGCGGAATCCATAAAAGTCTGAAAAAGGTACCAAATATGTTAAAAACTTTGACGATGCTGAGAAAAGGGGGGGAGAGCGGAGGAAACGGGGAGCTTGGAGATCTAGAAGTTGGTGTTAAGCAGAAAGGGAGGAAGACTGCTGCGACAAGGACCTGGAGCTCGCTTTACCATGTAAGTTTCCTGATACCATGCACAACTAGTTTTAATAATTGCTAAATGAGGCCACCCAGTTCGTTTATAACGCCATCAAAATCCGAAACTATGTTGCCGAAATGATTGGAACTCAGAATATCGACATATTCCAAGTTGTAGGGGATAAATTTGAAGCTATGCACTTGCAGAATGTGGGGAAACTTATCGATGACACAGTATATCTCAAGATATTAACTCCTATCAATAGTTTTTGGCTATGCTAAGCTTTGAGTAGGTCGACTTTGAAGAATCCCAGTACCAAGGTCGTGTCTGCGTTAAGCCTGGTATTGATGACGAACTTGATGCCATGAAAGACACCTACAATAGTGTTGAATTTGTCTTAACTGACATGGCTCAAAAGATCATTGAAGACCTCCCACCAGAGATCAAGGTGTTGGAAATGGATTTGAATGTCGTTTATTATCCGCAACTCGGCTATCTTATTTGCGTCCCACTAAGAGAAGATGGGCAGCCGGTATACTCGGGAAGTATCGATGAAGATGACGAGGATAATAAATGGGATTGGATGTTTGGCACCGCACAAAATTCGTACTTCAAAAGCAATAGAATGAGAGCATTGGATGCTGAGTTAGGTGACATATTTGGGAATATTTGCGGTATATGCCACAATCCTTATCGCAAGAAACATCAGACTAATTCCAGCGCGCACGAGCCTGAAATAGATCGAGAAATTGATGTCTTACACGAGCTACAAGAGAAAGTCTTGAAATATCATGATCTACTAGTCGAATGCTCCAATATTTGCGGGCAGCTTGATAGGTTGGATCCCATTACGTCCAATATAATGCACGGAGTTAACCCACAATAGCATTCTTTCACTGGCCCAAGCTGCGACAACATACAAGTGGGTCCGGCCACTTATCACAGATAGCAACACCATCCGAATACACAATGGAAGACACCCTCTTCAAGAGCTCTGCGTGTCGGCGTTTATTTCTAATAGTACGGATATGCAAGGTGGGAGTGGGGAGGTTATTGAATCATATAGTCTGGCCAACCAAGGTACGGAGAGCGACGATTGTATCGGCAAAAGCATGATGATTGTCACAGGTCCAAATTACTCGGGGAAATCTGTCTATCTAAAGCAAGTTGCCTTGATTATCTATATGGCGCATATTGGGTGGTATGCATGCAATCTGAATCAAAAGTTTCGACGGCTAAGAAAGTATTAACGGCGAATTCACAGTTATGTTCCGGCCGAGAACGCCACGATCGGCCTCACTGATGCCATTCTCACTAGAATTCAGACAAGAGAATCGGTTACGAAGACCCAAAGCGCATTCATGATTGACCTTCAGCAGATTGCTGCGGCTCTCAGACTCACGAGTCGTCGGTCGCTACTGGTGATCGATGAATTTGGAAAAGGGACCGAATCAACCGGTACACCACACCCTTACTCTGAGCGTAAATTTTGTGTGTACTAATCCTAATATAGATGGAGCCGGTCTCGCGTGTGCCGTTGCTGAGCACCTATTGAGTCTTGGGCCGGAGGCACCAAAGACGCTTATGGCGACCCACTATCACGGTACGTTACATAGACGTCGTCATCTGTTTTCTTAGCGTCAAACACTGGAGAATGTGGTCTCCAAACCAGTGGCAACTTCCTAACGAATTTCTACACAGAAATCTTCGAAAACGGGTTCCTAACCTCAAATCCATCACTTCAATTCGGTCACATGAAAATATTACTGAGCAAAACAGCCGCGAATGCGCAAGACCAAATCACATATCTATACGGGCTGGAGGAAGGGAGGTCGACGAGCAGTTTTGGCACAGTGTACGCAATTCTCTATACTTAGAATTCGGGTAGCGAAGGAAGGCGCGCTAATACCTAGTTGTTTCCGTAGTTGTGCGGCGATGAACGGCATCGACAAAAGTATCATCGATAGAGCGGAAGATTTGATTGTCAAGTTGGCAAAGGGTGAAGATTTAGTTAGTGCCTGTGCCGAGATGACTAGCAGGGAAGCAAGGGAATTCGCATACGCGGTAGGTACCGGATTTCCATCATATATGTTTCTACATCTTTCCCTGTTGGTGTCTCTGAGGATGTAAAATTATTTGAACTAACACTGTTGTAGGAACATGTCGCACGGCGATTTTTACAGATTGGGTTGGATAAAGAAAATATGGAGGATGATGGTTCTCAGGCGACTCAGGTCACAAAGGCGGCGTTGGAGAAAATCTTTGACGGAAGACTTGCTTGATATCTTCAGGTTCTGTCGCTATTCTTTTCAACAACTGAAGAGAGATTCTCTGGTTTTATTTTATGAGAGGGGATTTGAAGAGGTATAATACGCAAAAGGGTGGAATAGACGACTATGGTTGGTGAAAACACAGATAGCCAACCAGATATCAAACATGTTAATAAGGGAACGCCAGCGACAAGAAACTTAGAAGGAAAAACAGAAATTGACTCGTCGCTGCGTTACATTCATACTCAGAAACAAAAATTACCCAAAAATCAAACATCAAGAGACCTCAAAATTGAACCAAACTCGACAACACTTTCAAATGGAAAGACATGTAACAAAGCAAAAAGCATCCCCAACATAATTTCCAATACCCACCAAAAGTTGGTTCGACCAACCAGAGGCAGAATGAATAGGGGACGCGGTTATAAATTTCATCTAAAGCTAAATTGGGAATCTGGCCCAAAGCTGTGACAATCGGTTACGACAAGACCGAAAGTGATGAGCCGCCTCTCACGCGTGCTAGCGCCGTTACATGTCGCCGGCTCTTGAAGTGATCTCGAAGATAATCTTTTCTCCCTAGCTTTCCGCCACAATCCTCGCATCGCGTTTTCTTAACTTTGTGATCTCTGCTAAGATGTGTCTCGTACTTTCGCTTGTTCGAAAATACTTGTTGGCAATCAGGCGATTCGCACGGCCAGACTTTTCTCCTGCCTCGAGTGCGGATTCTCGGGATCGATTTCGGCTTAAGAAGTGGGGGTATTGGAATCCTCTGTATTTTGGGATTAAGACAACCTGAGTAGTCTGTAGTACTATTGCCGATGATATGTTTGTAAAGTCCATTGGAAGGTTTCTCGTGGACTTCCGGGGCTATATATTGCTTTACAGGGAGTTGAGGCGGTGAAGATTGATATGATGATTCGGATAAAGTAGGGTTGTTAACTGGCGGGGGTGAGGGTGTATAATTGCATTTGGTGTCACAATGTAGTCGCCGTAATGGGACTTCTATAGCATCGTCTGAACAGTCGCTTTTTATGCAGAGAACGGCATCTTCTTTTTCCTCTGTTTTAAAGATTTCCGTATCAGACTCTAATTTTGGCGATAGTATCGCCGACGTCCCCGTCGGGGAAGGAAGGATAGGTGTCGCATTTAAACTGTATTCTGGGAAGGAAACGCAGTGTAGTAATACTTCCAGCGTTATGATAACTGGCATGTCAGAAAAAACAGTATCCTATTGCAATATATATACTTGAGTATATAGCAAGAAGACCTCGTTGAAATCCAAAGGGATCAAGTACCTTTGGGGTCAACGTATTTAAAGGGCGGTTTCTGGGGTTCTGTAGAACTCGTAAATTCTGACCAGTCAATAGCGAGGTATTCCACCGGGTTGGTGTATATCAATCGCCTTAACGTTTCTGGAGTGAGTTCGAAAATTTTGGATAGTGGCACAAGGCTGGGAAGGAACCAAGCCAGTAGCACTACTGGTTGGATCTTCCCGGTACCTTGGATAATTAATATTAGACACAAGAGCTCGGGTTTTTAGCGCAGAGTGTTACAGAAGTTGGTAACGTAACTGAGTTCGAGTGTTACCCAGGAGTTCGGGAACCATATATAGATGTGTAAAGATATACGCGAAATAGTAGGAGACGACGGCTTCGAGAGCTCATAAATAGAGCTTCAGAATTAAAATACCGTATAAATTGGTTGGATCACTTGGGATATTTGCGAACCTTAACATTAAGCTGAAAGAAAATACCACATCAGAGGTTATGTTGAGGGATATGGTGCAAAATCTGCTGAGCTGGAGAAGATCCCCATAGCCCTTATTTATATGTTGTATCACCATGAAAATAATGGATACCATCGACTGCCCACATACAGCGTTGCTGTTGTGTGTGTGTGCGGCTAGGGTTACTGAGGCACGGGCGTACTTAGCTCGTTCGTCTTCCCGTTCGTGGCTTCGCGTACCGACTTCGAAGCACGCATACAATAGGAACCAAATAATAGAACGGGATGGTATAATTCGCCAACTTTTCAGAAAATAGGTGGATCTCGCCCACTTTTCAACAGACCCTGTTGCGAGGATCCTTGCACAGAGCTCGGATGGATCATCCTTATTGAAATCGGTTAGCTGCTCTAGCTCGATGTCAAGATCAGAGGAACAGAGAAACTACGAGATACTGTCGTCGACAGCTCATGTATCTCTGCAACTTCCCGAGTCTCCCTCGACAACGTTTTCGTCGAAGGTTACAACATGCAACAGAAAAGGTACTTCGGGTCTGGCAGAAAACATACAGATGTATCTACGAATAGGAATCCAGGCGAACGCCAGGGTTCTCTGATCTCTCTGCTCTCACCGTCGATACTTCCGAATCGAGTAGATTTTAGGGCACGTCAGGATTAGTTGCTTCAGGCCAACGTGTTGTGCATGCACCATTCACAAACATTCCAAAGTGTCAAACTTCTTTGCTTCTGTATTTGCTTCGTCCAGCCGGCCTACAGACGGGTATTTGCATGACGCCAAGGCCGCTTTGGGACCTTATCGTGATCTCATGGGGGGTCGAGACCGGGGTTACAAACCTAGTTCTCGTTTCACTCCACCAATAGAATCCTCGCCTTTGCAGAAGTCCTGGTATAATTTTCCTGCAGAGCAGGGTCAAGTTTTTAGCTAGGGGCATAGAGATCAACTGAGAACTTACTTCACGGCTGAAAGATTTTGTCTATATCACTTAGGCAATTGCTACGGTGTGGAAAGTAAGGATATGGAGTACGCAAAGGTATAGAGTGTGATTATTAAGCCTCTCCAAATGAGTGTCAAGAGAATAGATCTAGAGTCTGGCTTATCAAAAACCACAGATATGGTATTAGAACAAATAGAAAATTTTGAGATGCTTTCGTGTCCATCCGCAGCTAGGAAAAACATTTCCGACTTCCAAACTGAATTCCCCTACACGGTATTCAAACACCAGCATCTCACAAAAGGTCCGGATGCCATCAACCCATACCCCCATACCCTAGGCCTCTAAATATGCAATCGAGTCATCTGTCACGCTTTCAAAGGTGAACAGCTTCGCTACAACAGCTTCTGAACCCGCATAAGAAGACCCGCCAGCCATCATTATCGGAGAACAGGAACTGAGGGAGCAATGCTGCAAACTTCGTAACCGTGACAGCCGGCTTGACTGTCTATCAGAGACTTCTAGTTCGAATTCCAGTTCCAGGGCAGACAATATGAGAAATAACACAGGTTTTTGGAGAACTGCTAAGTCGAATAATCGTGCAGGTTTAGCGGAATAGTATGGAAAGGGGGAGTATGCCTGTCCCAGCAACTCTCAGTTGGTGATACATGCTAGGTGGGACCTGTTGGGACCAGCTGTGTCCGCCAAGGGTCTTTTTGCGAGTGAATATAAAGCTGTTCAAAATCTATCTCAGTTCCAAAAGATATCAGGTTCGTCTGTCTCGTAAACCAAACGTTAGGCATGAAGGGTTCATGCTATTTTCGTCGTCTCAGGATAGAAGTGGTAGTGAAAGTAATTATGGTGGGGAGTAGGGAACGTGATGTTTGCTAGGGGCTGTCTGTATGAAATGCTGGTAAAATTGACACTAGTACTGATACTTGGTCGAAATAGACGTTCTGCGAAGCTTCAATTCTTGCTTCAGTCTCTTCTTCTCTTCTTCGTCTGCTTCAAGACATTTCTATTAGCCTTACTATTCTTATTACAAACGCTAAGGGAAAACATATATGGAGGACGAGAGATAGAGGAGGACTTACAGGAGCGTCTTCACCGGATCCGGAGTCCGACACGAGATGCGCATGGAGCGTGTTCAAATGCACCTTATAATTGTCCTTCCTGGAGAAGCACTTGTTGCAGTATTGGCAGGTGAACATGGGCACGCCATGCGTTCGAAAGTGGACTTCGAACATGCGCTTTCTTGTGAAGCTCTGGCCGCATCCTTCCCAAGGGCATTTGTAGCAAGCTATCCGAGGCCTTTTGATGTCCGTCTTTCTCTTTGGTATTGAGGTCGATTTGCGAGAATCTTGGCTGGACGAATGATCTCGTTTGGAAGGATTTGACGCTTTCCTCCACTTCTTGCCAGTGTTATCATCCTGTAGCCGCTCTCGCGCCAATGAGTTAACCTCATCAACCGGGCTGAGGCCGAGGCTTGTGCTCGGGCTTGGACTGCACTCTTCCTGTTTCACCATGAGGGGAGGCGCAGGGAAGGAGATATTGGGAGACCCAGGGGCATCTTCCAAGATTGAGGGCGGGAGGTTGGGAGAATGAAATCCATTTTCACAAAACGGGGAGAGTGGGTTGGGAGATCGAGGGGTCTCGTCAGAAAATGCGAACGAGGCAGACGATGGGGTTTCCCACGAGCCTGGGCTTGATTCGTCGACCGGGTCCTGGTACCCCGAAGCATCTATGTACTGAGGAAATACTAGGCGCGCAGACAGCTGGGGAAAGCTGAAATCACATCCCAGAAAAGCATTTCCAAAGTTGAAAGGTTGTTCAGAATCTTTTCCCTAACGAGTTAGCAATGTAATGAATCACTTGCGAATGAAGAGAAATTATCACTTACCAATAGTTGATGTTAAAGTATTGATGTTTACATCTTCATCGGTGTGACCTTGGGTGTCGAAATTCGACGTCAAAAGATCATTTGAAAAATCGGTAGAAAAGAAGGATTCTGTAGAGAGAAATTAGACAGGTCAGTGTCAGAACATATTTGATAATATTAAAAGGGATTGTCATCCTAACTGACCACCAGACCCGGCGGGAAGGTCGGCTGCACCGTGCGGGAAGTTTATTCCTGCATATGGATCTCCAGTAGCTTGAGAAAAGCTACCGTGACTAGAATAACTAGAGAGATCTAGCTGTTCGATGCCGTAGTTCCCTTGGAGATTTTGAACGGTCCCTTGTTCAAAATCCTGCGGTGAACTACTGATCCAGCGATTGTATTCGCTTGCTTCAGAATCAAGAAATTGTTCTGAATACAAAAACTCTGGGCTAGTGCTTGTATTGGTATACTCGCTACTTTGGCCGAGAATTTTGATGGTTTAAAGGAGATTGGAGGCTCAATAAGTTGAGGCTCAGACACTACCGACCAAGACTTCGCGAGGATCGGTCTGTGTCTTTGCCAGCTACGGTAACGAGATTACCGAGCAGCAGCGTGAGAATACCACAATCTCCCTCAGGAGAATGGGATATTGGTATCGACAAAAGGTAAACCTTTTTTTAGAGATCTAGCGGGAAGAAACGAGCCAGAAAATGATTCAGATGAGGTAAAGACGAATGCCCCGCCTTCCTCGGTGGTAAAGGGGTTTGGGCGTGAGGTCCAGAAAGCCCAAGGAAGAGAAGAGGGGGATGGGAGTTTTTATTAGTTAACACTCAGCAGCGGAGGCCCGATCTGTCCGCAAAAATCAAACATCAGGCAACTTATGATTTCTGGAGGACAGGGGCAGATTTTCCGCCAAGACCTGCTCAAAAAGAGACAGAACCTCGTCGAGCGAACCGGAATATCGTCCGCGAGGAAGACGGCAAACAGATACCTAACCCTGTCTTCGAAGGATCACTCGTATCTGATTCGATTGATAGAAAGAGTCGTCATCGTGGGGAGGCTGATGACATTCAAGGGAAATGCTGAGGCTCTCCGTGTCCCAGAAGCCGCCGAAGCACCATTCCGAAGTTTTCCCGTTTGGGAAATTAAACATCCAAAAAGAGCAGTGTATCAATTTCCAACGCAACGCATATTTGATATTCTCAAATTCACCCCGGAGAGAGATGACATGGGATGGCAATTCCTTCAAAGAGGTAAATGGCACATACCATCAGTGATGGGTTTATACTGCGGTTCGTCAAGGCAGCAGCATTAACTGCAGATTAGCCGGTTCGAAGGTAAGAGGTCGAAACCAAAAAGTGGATCCACTGGCACAGCGCAATAATTTGCCGCTCCAGCATGTTCTTTCCCTGTTTTCTTGTATACTTTATAGTAGATGGATAAATGATACGCAATTATAATATAGAAACCCTAGGCCCAGTCTCATGTTATTCAATCTAAATTCTCGCGTGACATGGTTTCATGAAAGTGAGCTATGGAGAACTTAGGTTTAAAGCCAACGCCACGTGGGTTGTAAGACTTGATTAATTCCACACCAGCTCCAAGCTTGAATTGAAACTAAGTCGAAAGCCTTCAAATCGCCAAAATTAAAACTATTATCATCATATAATTCGTCTTATCTGCAATCAGAAAATACTTGCGTATAATTTCGCTCGCGTAAATGTCCAATCCAATTTTGTCATCCCGAGAATATTTCCTTCGCCAAATCATTGGATCCTTTCAAAGTAATACCAGAAATTTACGCGTACTCATGTGCGCAATATCTTCCCTACTGAGTAGCTTCGGATTTTTCTGTTTATATCGAGTGGCGGATTCAAGGGGCAGCTTCTGCTGGGAACTGGGTAGTATAATGCGGCACAGCGGACACATCCTGCATCTTGGTTTCGGAAGCCTAACGTATAACGGCGAACGCTGGAAATAAAAACACAATGCAAGGCGAAAAGGACGTGTTAAGAACGCGCAAAAACGGTATGTTTTCCAGTATATTTGTACCAAAGAGTAGGTAACTGCAGGTAGAGTCAAGGCTAGTTCTTTTATGCAGAAATTCCGCGGTCGTCGACATTGAGTAGAGCAAGCGCCAGTCTAGAATCCTGGTTGATTGATGCATGCCAACACAACATTCGATCGAATGCATCACATCACCCCAGGAAACAAGGCTGAGATCCGACTCAAAATTCCAAAGCGGATAACCTGTGCGACATGGATTTTCACCAGGTGCGAAGAGCAAACACTGGCTCTTCCAAATCATTTGCCTAAATCCTCCAACTAGCTAGCAAAAAAATGGCTCATCTAATAATAAATCAGAGAGATCGACTTTGGTCAAGATATTCGAAGGACCCCTGGCATATACCGACGCACTTTATGAGTTCTATGAGTAATTGCAGGGTGCTTAGATACCTCTTATCCAGTGAATTTCTCTAGGTGTGCGTCCTCGTGGCGAAGGGAAACTTTAGACGAGTTTCATGCACGTCTGCGACCTTCTTTCAGCTATTCTGTACCTTTAACGTATACTATCTTCAATCGATAGATCTATAGAATCCAGCAGATTATTCGACTACGCAACCTGATACTCTAACAGGAGTTTCTACCAAACCGTGCAAACTTCAAAACTATAATTATAAATCTGGCCTTTTTCTAAGCTAAGAAATATTTCAGAAAGCTCTATTGAGCTTACTTTCGAAAAATTTAAAAGAACGAAATCAACAAAGTGTTAGTCTCCAATAAAATCTGCAGGTGGGCTAATATCCCAAATTCAAACTTTCTCGTTTAAAATTAACATGATAGCAATGCGCAAGCCGATCGCGAAAACCTATTACATCGACAATAAGAATTAAAATCCAATTATGCTAGCAGCACGTATAAATGCTAAAACTAGAGGAGGAAAACGATACAAAACAACCCCATGATCATCGCACCGCCCATATTGATGATTGATGCATCGGAACTATATGTTGGGACCGGTAACCTGTCCGTAGACGTGCCATTTGATCCCGCAGCCGATACGGTCACATCCCCAGATATCGTTGTAGATCTCAATGATGTGCCTAGAGTTGTAGGTTTGATTGGTGGAGGAACCACAACATCGCCGTTGGTGGTTACCGCCGTTTTAACAGGTTTCGAAGCTGAAGATGTGAGATTCACAGTTACCGTGTTTGGTTCGGAAGAATCAGCACCGTTGACTGAATGAGTGGTGGTACTGAGTCCAGTCTCAGAGGCACCATCCGTTGACTCTTCTGTTGTGGTTGGCTCCCCTGTTAAATCGGGCTCATCTGCTCCTCTTGAGCCACCTGATCCTCAGACCCTCCAGACCCTGATCCTGTAGAGCCGTTTGTTGCCGTTGGCCCGCTCGTTGGTTCGTCCGGCTCGCTTGTCTTTGTCGGTTCGTCCGTTTCGCCCGAACTATCAGTTACTGCCGGCCCAGATGTAGCTGCTGGCTCATCTGCTGACACCGGTTCGTCTGTAGCTGCTGGTTCATCGGTAGAGCCAACAGTAGCAGCAGCTGAATCGAACGTAGTAGTGGTAGTCTCCGCATTTAACTGTGACGCGTCCACGCAGAGACTGCAAACGACCTTGTCCATACCGTAGTCTCCATTGGCGCAGAATTTATGCGATGTGCCCGAAATTGTATCGTCACAGAGGTAAGGGCAGTCCGTGGACGGTTCTGTCGGACATTCGGTGGGCGTACTGCGACAGATCTCGCATCCGCTTTTGTTATCCTCGTCATAATAGAACTTTTGACTGCAAGCAAGTGCTCCGCTGGCTTCTCCACAAAGGAAGGAGCATGTCGGATCCCATTCTGTGGGACAGTCTGTACGAGGATCCTGCGCAGATACGCCTAGAGCGAGTAAACTGTCATAGAAATACCTGGTTAGTTGCTTTTCCTGACGTTTTGTAGGGTAAAGGTGTATCCGGAAAGTCGGAGTCTGATTTGCTATTATAATGCGCACCTGAAAACAAGAACTCGGGCGTACGGCCTCATGATATTGATAGGCAATTTGTCTCCTTAGTGTTCGACGATCTCTCTCCAACGGGTAATCAGATTGAATACAAACACGCAGGATGGGTGATCCGGTGGGTTTAACAGCAAACGGTATTCCGGTCCAGGAGCTGGAGGACCTAACCGCATACATATATAACAATCTGTGCGACTAGCTATAGCTTCTCCATTGGCTCGAATCATGTGGATTGCAGCTCTCGAAAACTCGATCAAGCTGATATCAAACTAGTCGACCAGCCACTGACTTTCTATTCGTCAAACGTGTCGGAATTCAAAAGAGCTATCATCGCAAATACATCGAAGAGCGGGTCCATTCTTTTCTTCTTCTTTGCTACTATTTATCATGAGCTGAGATTTTCTATTCGATGTTTCTAATTAGAGAATGTCTTCTGGATAAAGGCTTGAATTAAGCCCCGAGGAAAAGCGAACTCGCTAGTACCTTATGTGGTATTTCCGAACACTTTTTAGGTATCACGAACCGGAGTTCCCCTGGCCTGGCGCGACCACAACTTAATAGTACCCCTCGTGGGGTACGATATTGGAATAATTATCGATAGACCACTTAAATAAGTTTTTGAACACTGTTGATTCTGAATTTCATATATGCATCGATATTCTCCATATGGATAACTCCACAAATGATTCATGTTGCATTTTGCTGGCCGGCGCGTTGCCAAAAACTATTGATATTGTAACTTTTCACGGCATTAATGACACCAGAACCTTTTTGAGTTTCAGAGCGTATTCTATCTTCTCGGAATAAATAAATATTCTATTCTTTGTCGAGTAGAGGTTTCGGGGTTTTTGCACAGATCCGAGAGTGGTACAGATACATACGCCATCTCGAATAAAATTAATTGGAGATATTAGTGATAACGTGATAGCACCCGTAATCAAACGCAGATGGCTTCTCACGAGAACGCTCAACCGTTACCAGTATGTGAACTTGCTTTTCAGGCATACTACGCAATGCCTAGTTCCAGCCTATATATTTCCAAGACTTTGCCTGAGTGATTCTCTGTATTGCTAGCCGATAGATCCTATCTTAGCATGGAAATCCACGAGGTTTCACGAGGAGAGTCTATTTGTACAGTATCAGTCTGACCTGATAAAAATTCCGTAGTACTAACGCCCAGACTTTCACAAGCTTCGAAGAAGTAGCTAAAGAACGGAAGAATATTTTTCAGTTCCTGAGGGATGCACTAAGATGCCTGCAGGGTCGGCTTGGCCTTGGTTGCAGAGCTTAGTAGTGGCGTTAGTGTTTAGGGGATGTGAGGCACCTCTTGTCGGCGGCCAGCAACCCTGTCGCGGCTACACCTTCAATAAGCAGAATAGTTCCGCAAAATCTGCGAACACAACGTCCGCTGAGGCGTAATTTGACATTTGATTTGGCTTAGATGCGAGACCACAATTCGGTGGCTCTTTATATCACACGACCTGGTTCGAACGACATGATACCTACAGATACCCAGTCCCCAATTGAGTCAATTTAATACTAGGCCTGGCAACGTACGCACAACGAGTAAAATAACTACATTATTAGTTTAAGTTTGTCTCGTGAGCCAAACGTGCTTGTTTAAGCAACTGGTGGCTTGAGAGAAAACGACACGGCAAATTTGAATTAATAGTAATTTTCATTTGAATTCTTATGAAACTATTTTAATATTCCTCCCTCGAGCGCTCGAGCCATATTTTTGACGTCGTTGATTCTTCAATGCCTAATTATATCACACCACCAAAATCTTACACTGATCATACATTTTCTCCGCCAAACGAGCTATAATTATTATATTGTCGTGGAGACCATGCGTAGACACTACGTCTCACTAAGCAGTTTCAGCTCCCTAAGACTCCTCAGGAAACCAAGTGCAGACCGGTGGGTGCAAAAGAGTATACTCCTCAGTAACCGTCTTGGTAGGCTTGGCCGTCTGTATCAATATTCACAAAATCTTCATTAGCATCAAATCTTCGTTGATAGACCAAACTTCATTTATATCTCCCAAAAAAGCAAAAACCCCTGATAAAACTGATAAACTTACACCGATGGTCTTAGTTATAACTTTCAGATCGCATCCCTTGCAGTCGAGCTCCAATGGCACAGCAGCAATCGCCTTGTAAACAGTCGTGGTTCCAGTGAGGGTGGTGGTAACGGTAAATTTTGTAGTGCAGGGCCCAGTTGTCGTAGGGAAGAGACCACAGATTGGTGGATGCAACAAAGTCGATTCGAGAACGACGGTTTTGGTCGGCTTGACACTCTGTTTTTCAAACTACCATCAGGTTTCTGCTTTCACCTTTTCTTTTGAAAAGGGAAACAGGCTAGTGGTATGCTTACCACACCAATCGTCTTGGTCTTGACTACCAAATCGCAGTCGTCGCAGTTGAGCTCTTTTGGAACGGCTTCTATCGTCTTATAGATGGTCGTGACTGGGCCGTAGCTCGTCGTGACTGTGTATTCAGTTGTGCATCGCTTAGTTGGCTTTACGGGACTGGCGAAGGCAGAGCTGCAAATTGAATTCATTAGTTCCATCACGACAAAGGCTCATTTTATGGCCATGGGTATTTCCTTTCGGATAATAACCACAATAGGCAGGTAAGCGGCCTACCTTGCCAATCCTAAAGTCACGAGAATGTTGAAAAGCTGCATCTTTTGTATGTAAGAAATCGAAATTTCAAAATCGAGCAATATAGCGAGCGTCGTATAGAAACGAATGGGATTTCAGACAAACGAAAGTAATCAAGCTGTGGGGGAATGATAGATATAAACAAGATCTTAAGATTATTATTTGGACGTCGATCGATTTCCGTATGCGTGTATGAGGATGCCTGAAAAAAATTCCTACATTCCTCAGCGTTCGGACCCAGCCTTATATACCTAACTGCATACCAGTATGAAATCCCATGGCCAGGGAGTTGGGTACAAATACCCTTTTCGCAGGTGCTGGTAGAGGTTACATTGGCGTACTCTGGATAATTGCACAATGCCGTCCATACCAGGCCCATGAGCTGACTTCTAGCTAGAGTTTTTTTCTCTCCAGCTTCCTATTTTATGTGCAAGGTACAAATATACAACCCTGTCAAGATATCTTTTTGTGTCACTTCTGTATTCTTTCCAGTGTGAGTACTCAGATAGCCTCCCGTCGCTCCTTCTATAATTACACTCCGATATGTTTTTGTTATTTTATTGGAAAGTATCTGTTTCCCACCGGATCAGAATGCTCTGTTAAAGTTTTTTTAGTTTTTAATTTTTAATTTTTATTTTCGCTATACAAGCATTAATGCATTGCATTATCGTTTGTGCTGCAACTGACATACATTGTATCACCATCGGCTAAGCCGGCTGCCACTTAAATCTCCTAATTCCTTGCATCATGGGGAGAGGCAGTATCGTTGCATTGTAGGGTCGTAATTTATGCTCCGGGTTCGGGAGATGTAGTGTCTCAGGGCTGTTTAGACGAGTATTAACATCCGGGAATCGAGAAAAAGAGTGACTTAAGCTTGGCGAGGGTACTAGAGTCAGCTAATCTGGCTGATATAATATTAATCGTTGCAACTTTACAGCCTAGCGTCGGTCTGTGGATTCTTCTATCTAGCATCACTGAATATTGAATGAGAATCTATTTTTAGATATCCGCAATAGTATGGTCTCGTAAAACAGGAACATTGTATTGTACACTTGTAGGATAGTAACTCCTTCTCATCCATCCTTCGGAACAAGGCAAGATATCTACATACTTTTATGATTTCTTGTGTCAATCAACTTATCAAGAGCTCAAGAGAACGAGCGTCAGAGTTCTTTTCAATAGACATAGGGGAGTATAGGGAAACTATATAGAAAATCTTAAGGCGATATCAATCAATTCCATCATACATCCTACAACCCCGAGATCTAGTTTCCCCTCTGCAGAAAAACAACATCATATACTTCTCATGAATCCATAAAAGAAAAGACCGTAATCAAAACTTAAGGAAGAAATATATAGACCATGATAGTATGTAATCGAAAGGAACTTTAAGGTCAAAGAGGAAAAAAAGGAGTATTTTTAGGTCAGAAATATATACAGCGAAGCTTGCAGAAGAGAACCCTTCCGAATTTTTTTATAATTCCCCCTTTTGTATTCCGATTTCTAGGGTATCAAGGAATACCCCTTTTAAAAAACCACCCACCTGATCCTACCAATGTATACAAGACGAAAGAGAAAGAAAAGAAGACACCAAAGGATATGATACACATAAAACGCCATGGCCCCTAAGCAACAAATCAAAAATATCCACACGAGTAAGAAATATGCTGGAAGTGGAAGCAGATAATAGGAAAGAGAGAAGGAGAGAATATGAAAAGAAGGAAAATGGAAAGATGAAAAATGAAAAGAGAATGCGCGCTAAAGGACCGTCGATAAGGCCAGGAATGGTATTATTGCGTCAACTAATAGTCGCGCCAATAGTGCTGTGTCATGATGCCACATGACCTGACAATGAACGGATACTAATCGAATCCTTCCAGCGAAATCTAAATGCGACTCATTGAAGCTATACAGGACCGAATCTTTCAAACTCGTAGTCCAGTGAGCGGGATGCTCCGTGTTCTGGTGAGCTTGGGCATGGTGGCAGAGTCATCCGAAACATCCGGTACCGAGCAAGAGGTCTTCTCGAGGATCGCCCTCTCAAAGACCAATTTGTCCATTATAAAGCTGCTGTTATTGCTGCTGTTATTAGTGCTATTGGTATCTGGTTCCGATCTGATGGACATCCTTCTTGGCAAAAACAGTCCCTCTATATTGCCGTTCTCATCTCTTGTTGCCAGTGCAGACTTTGTCAGCGATGGAGAACGCAGACGCGGGACGGGAATGGTAGAGTAGATTGTTGTAGGCGATGAGGTGCCGTCAGAGCCGTAGCTGTTGAACTCCCTGTCGCTTGAAGAGCGAGGAGTGTTGTCCGTGATGGTTTCCCAGGACATGGAGCGAGCGGGTGCGGAGAACGGAGGTGATATTGGGGATGAAGGGCGGTAAATGGTGTTTTCCTTGGATACGGCGGTGAAGAGTAGAGGCTGGGGATGCGATATTCTTCTGTTCGCGTTAGATAATGTGGAAACGATGAGAGCAGCAGGTGGTGGGAGAGGGAGAGAGTTTTCCAATTCTTGCTGTTCTTCGGCTACTCTGCTAGCAAGGGATTCGATGGACGGGAGGGTCGGTATTCTCATGATTGTCGGCTTTGGTCTTGCTGGTGCAGTGGGTTGAGAGACCAACCGCGGTCTGATATATTCCTGTGAGAGCTCGTCCTCCTCGGTGAGTGCCAGTCGGGGTCCCTGCTTGCCGTCGCTCTTCCATACAGGTGCCGGAGGTGGTTGCATCATCCACATTAAGTCGTTGTTGAGCACATAACTCGCTGAAGCGGACTCTGCAAAGTTCTGAATCGGAGGAGCAGCATGAGCACCGTCTCTCTGCCGGGCAATTTCTCTACCTCGCCAACGTGAGTAATACAGAGGCGCATATGTGTCTGAAGAACTCGTAGACATGACGTCTCTTGGTTTTGTCGTTGCCGTCTCCGTGCCGGTGTAATAGTGGTAATGGTGCGACATCCGGGCCATAATCGAGGGTACAATGTTTGTCTCGACATTATCGGCCGTTGTCTTTATCAATTTTCTCAATGCCTTCGGTCGGTTTTCGATCTCGTACCTCCATCTCTCGCGGACGGACTGGTTTGCGACCTCGGCATCTTTTCGGACACGTTTGGAAGTCTCGGTCATGCCACACCAGCCGCATGAGAAGAAGTAGAAGACACCGGTTTGGACGACGGTGAGAGGCGAGGTCCGTTTTGTCGGCTTGGATTCTGCTTCGGTATCATCTTTGGAAGACGGGAAATTGCCAGGGATTTCGGACAGAGTAAGGAGAGGAGGTGGCTGGGTGGTGACGACGGGTGAACAGACGGGTAGGTAGAAGCGGTCGTCAGAGATTGAAGGCCGCTGGCTGGGCAGGTCGTTTAAGGAATCGGTGTCATCGTCATGATTGTTGTTGTGGTGGTGGTGGACGGTGTTGATATGTGGTGGAGGAGGCGGATGTGTTGAGCGTGAGGTCGGAAAGGGAGAAAGGGAGTAAGTCGGCGGGACAGGACGGGGAGCCGACACCATGATGAAAAAGAATAGAAGAGGACCCGGCTGGGTGAAGGAGATGGAAAGGTTGTGCTTTATCTCAACTTCATGAACGGTGGTGTATCATGATATGATGATAATATAAGTATATTTTAGGTATATAAAATATGGAGGACGATAACTAGAAGACGAATGCTGTGAATGTTCCCTATCCGGATAGAGAAAGGTTAACAACTTGAACCGGGCATTTGATGACGAAGCACGACCAATTGACCAACAAAGAAAATAATTGAAAAACAAGAATACAGGGACGAAGAAATATAGCATCAAGATGACGATAATAAGGAGGATGACGACGAAGTAGAGGTTAAAACGTGAGATACAGACAGAAATGCAAGCTCGGGCCGTCAAAGGAGAGAGGTAATATTAATAGCAACAGAAAATAAAGCTGGAGCCGCTCAGGCGGACCCGCCCTTCCCTTTTTCGCCTTTTAATTTTGAGGCGCCAACAGTTGCTAAACAAAGCCCACCAATGCGCAAACGAGCAAACAATAATAATCAACGGTTGGTTACTGACTGGAATAAAGATATATCAGATATTGTATACGATATAAGAGTATATAAATTGTTTATAGTAGTTCGAGATCGATTGATATTCGTAACAATACTTGGAAATTGCGGCGGTGTCGGGTCGCCGTAGCAGCTGGTGCTTTCTCCTTTCGCTTTCGGCGGCAGCTGTCAAAAAAGGGAATTGTAGTTATACAGCAGTCGTTATCAATTATTTTCCGAATTAAAATGATAAAAAGGCTCCCTCGAAATCCAGTCGGAAGGAATTTTAATTCGTTATTCGATCTTCGTCTCCGAGAATATCGGATATCGAAAAGACGAGAAATACAAAATAAAAATAAAAATTAGAGAAAAGGAGTCGAGGAATGCCGGGAGAGATATTGAGGTGAGAGACGGGGTGTTCAGATAATTTAACAGGCAATTAAATGTACTTAGTTACCTTACCGCCTACCAAAACCGCATAACTTTGATACACACACGCACAACAACTCTCCTCTCTTATTTCTTTCTTCTCGGTCTTATTCTTATTCTCATCCATTCGGTCAGACAACTGCGAAGGTAACCCGCATGGGAAAGGTGCTGCGAAAAGGTGGGGAGGCTCGTCCTTCAGGCTGCAGGGGCCACCCAACTCCCCTTTCCAAATCCCGTCCTTCCAACCGCCAACGTGTAACAGTCTAACAGATCATTTACCACCCGCCTGAAAAAAAAAAGCCGTAGCATAATCGATGAGGCTTGGAGGCCTTCTTCTGGTGAATTAAAGCCTGTCGACGAACCGATCCAACATGTATTGTACATGTACTCCTTTGTTCATGTTCAGTACGGCAAATACTGTGCATTATGTCCACGTCCTGCGGGCAAAACATGTATCCAGCAAGTGCATTCGTACGCGGTCCACCCTCCGCTTCTTTGCCCCCCAGATCAGATGCTCCTCTCGAAACTTAAATAGAAAGATAGAAAACGGAATTAAATATGTTGAAGATACAGAATACCACTCTTTGCAGTTCTCTCGATATACCGGTCGAGCTCTCCAACCAACGGTCCGTAATTTCAATTTTGGCCAAATACTGACCGGGCTCTGAAACCGCCATACAAAAAATCCTTCTCGCTCTCTGCGTACAGACTCGACAGCCTGTAGAACCCGGTCTCACCATCGGACAAAGGCTAAACACCACAATCTTAAAAAGAAATACCCCCACAGCCACTCTCGCGGACTTCGAATTTCGTCCTCTAGTTCCGGGCTCTGCCTTCTTGACTTTAGTCGGACGGGTTTAAAACTCCCTAAAAAATCCCGCACTGTTCGAGTAGATCACAGAACCCCATTACGAATCGAACCACAATCGGCCAAATCGAGCAGGCATTTGCATGTTCGTTATTCTTTGACAAAAGAGACGACGATATGTACTCTCCCCAAACGGAATTCTTTAACGAATAGCCACCCGATGTATACGCAAGTCCCTTGCTCATCTTTCCCTCAATGCTTTCTTGGTGATCTTGGGGCACGACTTACCCTCTTGAAGATGGGATTACTCTGCACCTGCACTGCACCCTGCGAATCATACGGATCCCCTCACGTGGAGCCCATCAATTCGATCGATTCTTATGTTTTGCCCCGGATGCTTTTTGCCCCGGAATTATTCCCTGCTAGAGTTGACACGCGCACGAAGGACGAGTCGGTTCAAGCAAACTTTCACTGTAGCTTTTTCTTCCTTTTAAATGAAAATCATTAGTGACAGAGAAGTGGACTATGCTGCAAATCTCGGTTATCGCGGGATACACAGACGAGAATAACACAAATGACTTTATCTCTCCCTCTCTCTCTCTAGTCTTATTTGATACCAGTTTTCTCATCTCTTCTTCATCTGGGAAGTTTCTGAAGTGGGTTCACCCAAATCGAAAATTTTCCTCTCTTGGTTGGGCGCAGCTAAACATGCGCAGCTGTTCCCCACCGCAACTCACTTTTCTCCCATTCGCACGAAAGGGAGCCAAGCCATTTCTACCAACTGCATCCCATGGGATGGCACCGTCGACTGACGAGAGCCTCACGTCAGGGCGTCCTTTCTTTAGGTTTACCCTGTTGCCAGTTGAGACGAACCTTTCGACATTTTTTTTATCAAGATCTTACTCACAAATCATGCCGTGCCCTCGAGCCTTCTTCTTCGCTCTTTTATCATATCTGATGGGAAATAACCTCAAGGTGTTTGAGATTTTCAGATATATTGCAGTTTCCCGTTCGATCTCATATCCTTCCCCCCTTGTTACCCCGCTCCTCACGATTTTCCCGCAAAATGCAGGCTTCGTGCCGCGTGCACCTTATCGAAACTCAATTCGTTCATCCGAGAACAGCGATCGATATTCAGGGACGCAAATACTAGATTCAGATATTCAAAATTTGTTCGACATTCTTCTAACCAAATTTCAAAATTCTTCAAAATCGAAGGAGTTGAAAGATTAGTCGTGTCAACCCACGTGGAGCTGAGTTGAATCCATTCGTAATAATTACCAACTTGCTAGTCGCGTTGACAGAAGTGGCTTTGAGAAGCGAGGGATTCCCACTCCACACCGGGATATTCCGAAATCCCTCAGAAAATACACAGAGTGGAGACGACGCCCTGGATTTTTAGGTTACCGCCTAGGAATGCCAACCACTTGTAGGAGGAGGAATTCGTCTTCGACGGTGGGTTGTTTTTGTGGTCATTTTTGGAAGCGGAAAAATTATCGTCTTTCGAGCTAGACTGTTATCTTTCAATGGGTTGCGCTAGGCTCGTAAAGGGAACAATTGCAAACGCAACATTTACAACATCGTATCAAAAAGCCCACAGTCTCGTATCGTGAAGGGTCCATTGAAAATTTTATTTAATGGATTATGTCTCCTCCATTGGCCGTGACTATGGGTACTTCAAAACCCAACTATAGCAAGGTTAGTTATTCCATCTTTCTAAACCTCGAATAGTATCTCTTTTGATATCATACAGCGTACCCACTTTCGACGTCAGTTTGTACTTCAAGAAAGTTCTCAGTTATGTGGTCTGTGATCCAGATTGGTTTATGAGATTAAGGTGACAGGTACGATAACAAACTAGTTTAAAGCATGGAATGGATGTCTGTCCAACGTATTGCCCGTATGCAAGATATGATGGATTACGCATGAAGCCGCCGGGTGTTCAAACGAAATTGGCAAGGTTGCTATAAGACCTCATAGAATCTTTAATCTCTAAGGAATATTTTAACGAGGTATGCGAGGTGTTTCACGTGCTAGGTGCACACATTACTGGGATCGCGCATTCGTATCTGGCGTTTGGTTTACGAGGCAGAATCCTAAGGCCATTTATATTTAACGAAATGTCTAATATATATGTGCGGCAAAGCCCAATAATAGAATCTCGTATGCACCGAGCAGTCTACGCTTCAAATAGTAGAAAATCCAAACTTAAAAGGCAGACCAGTGGAATTAAATCAAACTGATGGACTAGTGATTGAGGTCGCGCAGTGTGAATTGCTCGAATTATCTCGTAGTCATGTGACCAAAACTATTATTTTCTCACATGAAAACATCACAATTAAGAAGTTCTCGCATGGTTCGAAACAGCCTTCGTTAATCAATCCAACTTTAACTTTGTAACGGTCAACGGTCAACAGTTGCGTTGTAGTATTTCGTTGCGGCATATGACACAGCTGGTGAGTGCTGTCGAGCTGTCTCGACGACTAGTACTGGGCCTGTGCGCATGACGCCTAAGGTGCCGACCTAATTATAAGCACCTGAGCCTCTTGCTGTGAATACACAGTCGACACATCAGTAATGGGGATCTCAGAGGGGGAAACATCGCGAAAGAGTATTTATTTATCAACATTCTCTTTCCTCGGATGAATAAATTTAATATCTTTCAAAATAATAGTTTCTATATCAAAGTAGCTCAACACACCAACTTTAACTTAGAAGAAATCCAACATAGATATGATACAGAGGAATATTTACAGGCACGCAATTGCGCAAACTTGTAGGATAACTAGACTACGTAGATCAACCAAAACAGGCGCTTGGTCACAATCGTCTATTTCTTTTGACAGGAGTATATCCAAGTAAATACGTAGTGGGATCCCACCTGGCTCACTACCTATACAATAGCGATACCTGAGAGCCCCAAAATCAAAACCTCCTCGAATACTTCGCATGATAGAGTTCGAATTCTCGTCCTCGATGCTAGTAGACCAAACTCTTTTACACCATCAGATCACCCTGCGACAGAATATGTCTACCAATGGAGTTACACCATCCGCTGGATATGCGGAGCATACAGAGAGTACATCGCGGTACAAGCAACTCTCGAAGAGCACGAAGGCCCCGATTATATAGTACCCGGCAATAGAAACAGCTACACATTGGGCAAAATCGGCAAACATAATGTGGTCATCGGCGTCTTACCCGAAAGAGAGTACGGTCTATCATTGTCTCGTGAACTAAACGCTGACCGCGAAGGTCTAACATCCGCCACAGCAGTCGCGGAAGACATGCTCAAGTCCTTCCCAAATATCAGAATCGGATTGATGGTTGGTCTTGCGGGTGGTGCACCGAGTCTCGATGAAGATATATGTCTGGGCGATGTCGTAATCGGTACCGTTGCTAGTGAGAGGAACGATGTAATCCAATACGACTTTGGTAGCGACATGCAAGACTTGAAATATCGGGAATTTGGGAGCTTAGATCAAGCGCCGAAGATGCTCTGGACAGCAGTGAAAGAAATTATGATTCGACATAGTAGACAGGGCCATCGGTTTCAAGACACTATCCGACGTATTTTCGATAGGAATCCCAGATTACGAAACGAGTTTAAGCGACCGGATTATAGAACTGATATGCTCTATCGAAGTCACATCGCCCGTCCTCCCAGTGGTAAGAGAAAAGGCTGTGGGAAAGTATGCGCATGCGGCGTTCACCCGTCAACAATAGAACCACGATATAACCGTCCGGGAGGCGACGATGCGGTCATTCACTATGGATTGATTGCGTCAGGTAATTGGCCGATGAAGAATACAGTCATCTGAGATCACCTTGCGGCTGATGAAGGGCTGCTATGCTTCGAGATGGAAGCGGCTGGGCTCGTGGATTATTTTCCATGTCTGGTTATTAGGTGTATATGCGATTACTCGGACTCGCACAAGTATACCGTGTGTCAAGGATATGCGTCGATGATAGCAGCAGCGTATGCGAGGGAACTTTTGCATCAGATCCATCCCGGTGATGTGGATGCTGAGAGGAGCATTCTATATAATTAATGAAATACTTTATTGATTGCGGCTAGTATGCACGCCACCACTGCACTGTCTGATTGCTAAATACCCTGAAAGTCTCTGCTTCAAATCTATATCATTCGCAAATCAATTATTTTCTATTACTCTATTAGCAGTAAAATATAACAAAGCTGTGTACAAATAACTATATATCTATCGAGACTCGGTCTTACTAGAGCACTATGTAGACGGGTATTTATATTTAGACGGTGCCCGTGTCGACGTACGTGTAGCAACACATCGGTTTTGGAAATCCAACGTTACAACCACGGATAAACGCGGATACAACCTCGCCAATCAAAGCGTGGGAAAAGCCTCTTACCTTCCCGTGTCATCCTTCACCTGCAGGAGAAATTTAAAATCACCCACCGGTAGACATTGCATTGCATTGTACTACCGTGTAATAAATCTGACAGGGTATCGGTATTATACTAGAGTATTTTGCGTTCTCCCGATATCTTCTATATATATAATTACAATGGCTCCGGAAAAGATAATTATTGACACCGATCCAGGGTACGTCGGTTGCAGAATTGTTCCGATAACGCAAAATCCCCCGGCACCCCCCGTGGCTTGTCGGTGTGTGTCACTACGTGTATAGGCTGCTAATATTCTTTGTCTGGATGCAGAGTGGACGACATACTTGCCCTTTTGTTAGCTCTATCGGCGTCTGCTGAAGAAATTGAGTTATTGCTTGTCTCTGTAAGCCTGTTAATTTTGAGTATTTTATATATTGGTCGGCCGATTGCGAGCTTAACTAATGATCCGGACATGTAGCTTACATTTGGAAATATCGATGTTGAAAAGTAAGTCTCCATTCCCAAATACCAAGTCGTGTTATTATATTACTAGAATGCCCAAAATAGTACTTACGCATTTATGTTTGATAGCTGTCTGAGAAATACTGTGTCTCTCTTTCATGTCTTGGAAAAAGAAATAGCATGGCGAAAGGCGAATGGCAAACCTCTAGGTTACGAGGCCCTTCGCAGATGTAAACCTATAGTCGCAGTTGGTGCAGAGCAGCCTTTAGATGAGCAGCTGCTCATGGCAGATTATTTCCATGGCGCTGATGGTTTAGGTGGAGTCCACACGAAGGTTGGTCGCAAGGATCTCCGGAAATATATGGCATGCATTCTAACATATGGTCAAAATCATAATGTTAGGCACCGCACTTCACACCAGGCGAACTGTTTCGTCATCTATTCCATGCACCATCGGCTTCGTCTGAATATATCCCACCCGATGCACCAACGCCTCTCCCTAATGAAGCCCTTTTCACTCCATCCTCATCCCAAGCCCATCTTGAGATCCTTTCCCAACTCAAATCGAATCCGCCTCACTCAGTCACAATCATAGCTATCGGACCACTCACAAATCTTGCTCTAGCGGCCGCCCATGATCCCGAAACCTTCCTTCTCGCCAAGGAAGTCATAATCATGTCCGGAACGCTCGGCATGGAGGGTAATATCACCCCAACAGCCGAATTCAACGCGTACGCCGACGCCGTGGCCGCAGCTCGTGTATTCGCACTGACGAGCCCAAACCCAAAGAGCACCCTCCCCCCCTGTAAATCACTAAAGGCCTACCCGGAAACTCTATCGTCGAGTTTGAATCTCACCATCTTCCCACTAGACATTACGACAATGCATTTACTCAATGAGGCGGAGTTTAATAACCTCACTGTAGCGTTGAAAGAACAGGGCAGCCCGCTGGCGCAGTGGTGCGATGTATTCGTCCACGCTACTTTCCGGAAAATGGAAAGCCTCTACGCTGCCGCTGAGGGTGCAGCTGTAAAGCGTGTTCAGGACGTGGATATTTCCCTCCACGATCCGCTTTGCGTGTGGTATATGATAACCAAGCATATTGCTGGTTGGAAGGCGGTTGAAGGGCGGGATATTCGGGTTGATGCGACGGGTCAGTGGACGAGAGGGATGTATGTGGTCGATAGGCGGACGAGAAAGAAACCGACAGTGGAAGAGATGGCAGAGCAGGAGGAGGTTGAGGGTGATTGTGATGGGTGGTTGCACCCGCTGTTGGGGAATAGGGTTAGACAGATGGTGGAGAGTCCGAGCCGGGACACATTTGGTGGGCAGATGATTCGACGAATATTCTTGTGAGCTCGAGCTCCATATTTCTGGTATGTCTTTCCAATTTCCGGCTTGAAGTTTGCAGATACACATATATTATATAGACAGTACCGTGTTTGCCAGCCTATTCTTTGATATTCCAGAATTATTCTGTATTACTGCTGTGTTACTTCATTTCAGCTCAGTCATATTGTTTTTAAAGAGTGATATGTATTATAATGACCTAAATACATTAATGGGGTAATCTGTCCTTCTCTTTCCGTACAAAAAATCAACTAACTCACTCGGAACAACGAAAGCCGCGACGGCATGTCCTTGCCATGCAGCGGGGAGCATTGTGATGCAGAAGGACGAGGCGAGGGGGGGTAAATAACTTCTCGAAGGTGATCCTCTCTCGCCTTTGAAGAGGATCACCTTCGAGAAGTTACCCCCCCTCGCCTCGTCCTTCTGCATCACTGTAATCTTCTTCCCAGCTGCACTTGAAGTCCAGGCTATCGATCTCAAATCATACCCTCCGGGACGCTGGAGCTGCAGGACTGCGAGATGTGCTAAGATTTCAAAAATGGGAGCAGGTTGAATGATATCAGTACAGGCACAGCGGCTTGGGTGTCTATGAGTGGCCTCAGCAACCTCTATACTGACAAGCTCCATAAAATCTATATGTGCAGCCCACTCTCAGCGTCCCAGTCAGATGTTCAAGATGGCTGCAACTGACGGGAACCGCGCGTATTAGTACCATAATTCTGTGACAGCTGTTCGGTCTGGGTGCAAGAAAGAACTTCTTGTCTCTGAGTTCTGGCAAAGATATTAGGAGGGGTGAGGGGAGCAATGAGACACAGAGAGGCGAGGGAAGGTACTCTGCTGCTGCTTTGCAAGACAAAGGAAATGATGTGCGACCACAGAAGGCCACACGATAATATAAGATCGGAAAAAGCTTTTTGAAGCAAGCAGGAATTCTCTCTTGAACGCAAAACTTGAATAAGAGCAAAAATGAACATCAGAAACTAAGAAAGGAAGAGAATATTAAAGACAAACATGATTAAGGAAAGCTTGTAGAAGAGAAAAAATGAAAATCATAATGATATGACAAACGGTGAGATTGGAGGGTGTGGTGTTATAAATGTAAAGGGGGGAGAGGAACGCGGTTAGACAGCCTGACGGCGGACTATAGTGCAATATCTCAAAACAAAAAAGAAAAAATTCCGATGGCTACTGTTATTTATCCACCATCTGCATGCTACGAAGTTTTGGACACGGCTTCGCCTTTTTGTTTCCTTTTAAGTGGACTTTGGCGTTGTCCTTTCTGGGGAATCCTCTCTCGCAGAATTTGCATTCGAACAGACAGATGTCATGTTCACCGAGATGAGTATGGTATTCCCGTTCATTTGACCAGTTGGGGTTCTCACATCCTGATTCCGGACAGTGAAACCCCTGTATTTTTCTAGGCTTTGGCTGCGTAGCTTTCTTCTCTACGCGCTTCCGGTCTCGAGCTTGTCTATTTGAACTTCGTGGCTTCTCGCCTCGCAGCTTCCGTCGGTTGTCTCTTCGCTGCAGGGCCTCCGTCAGGCTATATTGGATAACCCACGACGCCGGGTCATCGCTGATGAGCTCGATGTCTCGGAAGGTGGTTGAAGTAGTTGGAGAATTGGTATCCAGAACTGATTCCAGATCGTTTTGAGTTTGCTGGGGAGAAGGAGTAAAGAAGGGAGAAGGAGGTAAGCAGGAGGATGCATTTGTATATGCCACCACACCCTCGATCTGGGCTGGGGCTTGGAATACCGTCTCTGGTGATGATGTGAGAGAAGAATTGCCAGAGATGCTTGAATAGTGGCTGTCGGACTCAACTTTTATCGGACCACCGTCAGCATTCTACTTTTTAGATTATATTGGATGGTGGGAAAATATATTCTTACAATCATCCTGAAGGTCAGCTGTACTTCCAGCTCCGCCATTATTTAAATTATAGTTTTGAGTAAAGCAGTGGATGGCGAAGTTGTTGCCATCGTTGCTGCTTGTAGTTGGCCATGGTGTTTCGAAAGCCAGGGCCTCGAGCGGTGGTGATTCAAAGAGATCTCCTGTAATATATTATTGCGGTCAGTTAATTCCACAGATGGATATATATAGATGTATATATCTGAATTTAGTACGGGATCTAAGACTGTATTCATACCTCCAGAACTTGGTGAGTAGAGCTGCGAACTATAATCACAACCGACAAGTTCGTTATATAAATTTGATGTGTTTTGATGAGGATTATATTGAAATTCCTCAGGGTTTAAATAGTAATAGCTATCAGATAGCTGTGGTTCTAGAGCAGCTAGACCGAAATAAAAGCCGGGTTCTGGTTGATCAAAATCGAGTCGCACCCACTCTGATTGAGCAAACGTTTGTCGACTTTGTAAATGGTCTAGGTGGGAGAAGTTGTCTGTGTAGCAGGGGCTATTTCTGGAATTTTCCGCAGAATTGTTATCTTTTCTAAGAGTGAGAACCCTAGGATCGATGTACCCGCTAATTGTGCTTGAGTATGGATGCTGAGTGGAAAATTTAAGGACAAATTTGGGCGGCCCAGTTCTGGTTCTGGCTTAGATTAAGTCGCCAGTCTAGTCGAACTGAGCCTGCCCGAAGAGCTTAAGGGCAAGGAGAGTCCGCGCCCTCCTCGGACGGGATGTTTTTGGTGGGCCGGGGCACAGACCACCCTGATGAGGGAAAGACGACACTAAAGACACACTCTATTCTGGGGTTAAGACGAGGGCTTTAGCTTGTTGGAAGGAAAGAAAGAAGAGAAAGACATATTCACGGTTGGAGTTTAGAAAGGCCTTTTATTCTGGCTTTTCGAACGTCTGGACAGGACAGCACTCCAAAATGGCTTTCAGGCGTCATATCGTTCGGAGTGTTGCGTCCCCAGTATCAAATGTGCTTGCCCGCATATCGTTCAGACCCGAAATGCAGTGAGAGCCAATCAGAGGTACAGGGCGCAGGATGGTGCAGAGATGCTTCTTGAACCCCGTTGGCCCTGCTCAGTCGAATGTATGCAATGTTTGTTGTAGTAATGTCCAGAGCCTCGTCCGTGCCATCGAAACATCTAACAATCCAACATTGAACTTTTTTTATCACCAGATACTTTTTACTAGGTCCATTACTTGTACTTAGTTTGTGGAACTTACTAGAATTCTTTCAACTATACCCCTTGACCCAGAAACTGGCTTGTTGCCACGCTAAATCCGAGGAAAGATGAAACTAGAGGCGCATTTCGAATATTTCTACTATTCGCAACTATCATAATATTCAGGAAATCAGTGCCGTACAATATAACTAGCCTTTTGAGGGGCAACGAGTGTGCCACCAAATCCAACGTTTCAACTTCAATTGTGCTGGGGGCAACATTTCAATATCGAATAAGGAATAGCAGTTCTACAAAGACAGGCATGTACATATACTGGTTGAAGAAACCACCTTCATGTCTTTCTTGGATTGAAGTTTATATCTATTCGCTATTGTATCTTGTCTTCGGAAGCTTTGTGGTTTGACTTAGTCTCGCATATATCTCATACTATATTGTCGCTCGAGCCTCATATTGAATTTATATCTCGAATATACCATATATTTATCGTAATATTGTATTCTTTGACCATTTATTTCATCAGAGTACCAACTAGTTAAATTATTTACTAAAATGCCGGCGGGCCCTACCGCTTGGCCGTCCTGGTCGAGTCACTATCAACCAGTGCCTCGTGACGATCCCGAACGCTTCCAATCCGAGGAAGAAAAGATGGACCAGAATGCCCGAACACACCATTCAAGTAGATTTTCCGAAACTTCCCACTTTTTGTCACACCATTTTCTCGGCTCGTTCAAGATTTCCCTAGATCATATTCATCCTTAGGGTTCTCGTCGGGTATCTGTTCTCGTTGAAAGAGATCCAGGCCCATCTCCCATCCGCACTCGTATCCTCGAACGATGCAAAAGTGGCGTGGGGCGAAGACTATTTCTTTTACCCTCCTCTGGATAAACCAAGATTTCCTGAACCAGCAGCCTATAATGTCTTACCAGGTGATGCCAGACTCGTACAAGCCGCTAATAGGCTCATCCGGCAATCCCCAGCGACGCCTCTGTTCATCCCGTTTACATATAACTTTCCAATGCTCCGCCAGGCCGTTCTGTCATACATTGCTGCTGGCTGGCCGCGCTCCCAGATATACGTGATTGATAACAGCGGCACGATGGACGCCAACAACGAGTCTCTTCTGTCCACCGACAATCCGTTCTTTCTGAACTATACTCTTCTCCGCGGTAACTACGGCGTCAACATCATTCGCACACCCATGCTTCTTTTCTTTTCTTAACTGGGGATTGGTATTCTTTGACTTTGACCGGCTCACTCTCGTCAATGTTAATGTAGCGAAGGATAAAGCCTTCGGAGTGGGCAGCTGGGATATCTTTATTCCGTATGACCATAGTAACTGTGATTACTACGAACGTATGAAACCGATCGGGTTCGCGATCCTGGAGAGGACAATGGGGGGTATATTCGATGCCGCTGAGCATTTGATTCTTCCCGAGACGTCTTTCTTCGGAGATCCGACTAGGCCCGAAGACAAAAACCGTCGGGTCACAACGGTATATTGATCTCAAGAATCAGTTGCGCCAGATGTCACAAAATAAGGATAAGGCTACTGAAAAGAATATCTGGCAGGGAGAACAGAAAGTTGGGATGGGTGAGCCGTGGACGTATCACCCAGAGGGCTTTTCGGTGGCTTCGAGGAGTGTGCAGAAGGCTGGGAAGGAGATATTTAAGCAGAAGTGGGGGACGCTCGATTGTACGCCGAGTAATCAGGGGGTGAATTTGCGAAACGTATGGGAGTTTGCTGGGGATGACAAAATGGGGTATTTGGAGGATGAACTTGGGGATTATTTACTGGATGATGAGTTTCTTGTAGACGAGTTCCTTCATGATGATATGATGTTTGATAAATCCGATGCGGCTAATGAGGAATGGCAGGCAAAACATCCTGATCTGGCGAAACAGGGGATTTCGCGAGAGGATATGGACCTGCTTGGTGAAGATGTGTTAGTCAAGACCCTGCTCCCTTGGATGAGCCTGTAAAAACGGAATCCCTGCCGGAGATCGCTACATAGAGAGCTAGGAATTTAACGCTGGCGTCGTTTTCTTTTTCAATTTTGTCTCAACACTGCAATTTTCTACTACCGTCATGTACCATATGTTTTTTCATGTTTTTAAAATTGCCGGTTGATGTGCCTATAACTAGGCGCCTATGAGACTCTCCAGCACGATGTTCTTCTCGGACAGCAATACATTGGTGCTTCATTTAGAGCAGTAAATCTACTCTTAAAATCGAAATCTAGCAAGATATTTAATCTAACTCCATACACTTAAGATAAAAGGAATATTCAAAAGCAAAATAACGCTGTAAAATAAAACCCAATATACCCCAATAATATATGCATAAAATAGAAAATGAAAAGCTGCATTACAGGAAGCCAGAACCAAAGAAGAGTGATATTTTTTTATCAGGGTTTTATATTATACTGATTTTTTCGGGATTTTGTGGATATGAATTTCTGATAAAGCTGTTAGCATCCGCTTTTTCTTAGACTGAGCAAGAATGATGTGTTTACCTCAATCTTTTAACTATTGAGCTTCACTCCATCGTCCCTACTGATATAACTTTACAAGTCACTCCGTCTTCTGCGACTTGTCACCTGCCTTAACGACTCTTTCGCCTGCCACTCCCGCTTCTCTTCGCTGAGCGAATGCACCTCCTTCTTGAGAAGCTCGTACCTGGCATTCAACAAGTCGAACTCACGCTGCAGCCTCAAGTACTCCGGGTGCGCTAGCACATCGCCTTCGACATCTCGCGGAGTACCCGATGCCTCACTTCCGGTTCGACTATTATTGCTGCTGTTGGTGCCGACGAAAGAGGTACGAGGGGAGGTGTACGGTGCCTCGTCGGATTCAGGGATTGCGTATGAGGATTTCCTCGCTTTCTTGGCTCTGGAAAACTCGTCCGCGTCACCCGAAGGGTAGGGGCTCCGGCGGTGTCGTTTGGACTCGTGGTGGTGTTGGTTGAGGTTGTCCTTCCTGGCGAATCCCTTGCCGCAGCCGAGCTGGCAGCGGTACCGAAAGTCGTTGTGGTTCTGGGCCTTGTGCTGCCAGTAGTCCCGGCTGAACCTGAACGCTGTTTTGCAATGCTCACAAACGTACGGCTGCGAGTGGGAGGGATCCGGACGAGAGTCTTGCTGCAGAAGATCTCGTGGGGCGGGGGACGGGGAGCGGGAAATCGTCGTGCGCGGGGAGGGTATTGAAGACCCAACTGTTGGGGACTGCGTGTTCGACGACGTGAACCCCGAGAGGTTGGGCGACAGCAGTCCCGTTTCCTTGTTGAGGAATAGCATACTTTTTTGTGTGCGGCTGTGTGAGCGTTTTGAGATGCGTTTGGAAGTGCTGGTGGCTGTGGTCTTTGGTGCTGATTGTGAACCAGGCGTTTTTGGTTGTGTGGTTACTGTTTGATCAAGGAGGAAGTTGTCTAGAAAGCTGAAATCTGGAGAGGTTGGCCAGTCGCTTTGCGACATTTCTTGATCAAGTAAGATGTTATAGTTGATGATATCTGTGCTAAATTGCATTTGGTCAAAGTTAAATTGGGATTCCATGTTGGTGGAGGAGGGGTTTTGCAAAAGGTTGCTTGTGGAACGGGTTTGGTCTCTGCTGTTGCTGTTGCTGTTGCTGCTGGTACTTCTGTTATCGAGCCTGTTGAAGGTTTCGTTGCTCGTCGTGAGACCGAACCGATCGACTTCAAAGCTTGATTGGAGAAAGTTGTATTCAAAGTTTTCCATGAGATGGTTATGTCCGGCCATTCGTGGAAGACAAGAGAGTCGAGGGTGCTCAAAAAGCTTTGGGGGTATTGCCAGAGAAATCTGGATAATCTTAGGGGGAAAGTGTACCAGAGTTTTCCGGTCTCGATATCAAAATTCCTGTCGTTAGGGATCCCCGAAAGACGGATATTGAGGTCCGAGTTCGATGATTGTTCTAGGTGGTTAGATATTAGTAAAAAGTAATATGGAAATCATCCAGATTTCATATGAGATGGCTTACCTTGTGGTGTTAGAATTCGGTCGGCGTACGCTTTTGGGAGTCGAATAGAAACAACAGGCGTCACGGCGGAGAAGCTTTAAAATAATCAGCATCTTGTACGTCGTCTAAATGGTGTTAATTGGGATTCATACTTGAATAGCGTGCTTGGGAGCTTCGAGAAGTCCGATCGAACGTCTATTGAAATGTGATCTAAAAATCCAAAACGTTAGCTTCTAGCCCGGATAAAATTAAAATACGAGAGCGAAACCCACCCTTTGAGATATATCGACGACTGAGATTGGCGTTACGCTGATTTCTGTCTTCAAAATCTTCTTGGAGGTAAAAAATGTCGGGGTGAGTAGCGAAGGTGGCAGGAATATCATAAATACGAGTCAGGCTATTCGATAGAACAGTCTTGATCGAGGGTGATATTCCGATACCGTTGCTTCGATGCAGGCTAATAATCGTCAGTATACCCAAACTGCCAACGGCAAGAGCGGTAATCGGATCAATGGATGTCTTCAAGTTGAATGACTCCGAGGCTAGATATTGGGTATAGCTCATGAGAGCAATCCAGACGGAAAACTCGAACCATCCCATATCGCTATCTTCTAGACCAGAGAAACCTCTCGATCTTGGTTTGAACAAAAATTGGAGGGATTCCGTTGGGACATCCTGTGCAAATCCTTGCCTGCAATTCCATATTGGCGTTGAATGGACGCTCTGTTCCCGCTCGGGAGAGTGGTCCAGAGAATCTAGATCTGGGACTCCATCCTTATTAGACGTGTCCTGGATCTTAGCCTTGACGTTGTCGATGGTGTTCGGTTTTCCGATTGAAGAGCTTCCGCCGTCAGACCATGGGGACAACATCATGAAGTCTGCGACACGATTCGTCATTAAGGCGTAAGAGGCGTCGAGTGTGATGTCTTGCGCGACTCGAGCAATCGTATATGAGAGGGGGAACGTCCAGTTATCCTTTCCGTCCTCATACAATGTAGCTGAGTCGTGGTTCCTAAGCATTTCGAGGAGGTGCAATTGTTTCTCTTGACAGATGTCATGAACCCTTGCAGTCTCCTCGATGGTATGCCCCATCACTCTTGCAATGGAAGTTCTCCTTTCATCAGCCCACTGGCATTCTTTTCTATCATCTCCATAGTTCCCCTCCCCCCATTCAGACCCGAGTCCTCCGTCTTGTACCTCCGCGGGCACAGCCAAAAGGCACACGCCCACGTCGTTCAAGATATCCATTTTGGAAAAGAAAAAAAAAACGGAAAGAAATATTCAATATATCAACCAGTCAGTATTGGCTATCAATACTGACTGTCGATATGGGAAAAAATAAAAACCAAATATCATATACGATCGCCACTCTTCTACACGTCGAAGCCAAAGATGCTGCTCTCTTCTACTTTTTTATCTTGTTTTTATATATGTGTATTTATGCTTCTATAACTTTCACCGCTTCTTCTTTTCGAAGAAAAGAAGAAAAGCAGATGTGCCTATCGGTGCTGCTACCAGCTACTCGATCGGCACGGCAAGATCCGTAGGAGGTCCGGATGGTAACCCCACCACCACCTGTCTCACTGAGGATGTCCCGGTGGACACCACCGTCAGTGGGTGCGCGGTGGTAGTACGAAGATTCGTGATTCCCACCCTCTTCAAGTGAAATTTTGCAAATTTTGTGGGTGAAATATAGAGTTTCTGTGTAGTGGTGGTGGAATATCTGCGTTGCGAATAAATTGCTTCTGGTTTACGAGACAAAATAAATTCATTGAGGTTGACGGGAGAAGTGTTGAGGGATTGATGTTGCTGTTTGGCCGCTCATAAAGAGGCCTATCGGGAAGGTGTTGGTGGAGAAGGGTCAAGGGAATCCCCCTTCGAGATACGAATTATGTCGACTTTGCAGTTTTGTTAGGGGTTATTCATGCGGTTTAGGAGACTTGTGAGAATACTTTGGGGTAGAGGAAGAGAATTTGAAAAGGTCGAGAGTGAAGTTCAAGGTGACTCAGGACCTTTATGTTCGACCTTAGTTTGACCTCAGGTTGTTCTGCCAGGCGCAAGCCTGACTTTCAGGCTCACCCTTTGACCAGATCTGTATTAGTTTTACAGGCATGCCTGAGGCTTTGACTCTTCAAAACTGCCTCGCATGGGATCTTCAGGTTTCTTATTGGACAAATGGGACATGGGTTTCGCTAAGCGAGAGAGGCTTCGAAGCAAACATCTTGTACAAAATAGTCAAAGTTACGAAGTACAGGAGTAAGTAAGTGAATATATCTACAAGACAAAATACCTGTTCACTTCGGTTGATTGTTATAAGAGAATCTAATATTTATTCGCGCGCTTAAGAAGACGTCGGGGGACAATTTGAGTCGATAGCTCGGGCTAATACTAATAGTGAAATAGAGAGAACCGACTTTCAAGCTTTGACTAAATTAGAAGAAAACTTGTAGAAAATATGACTTCATCGTAAATTAAAAACATTGATTATTGTACTGAAGATGTCTCTCTTAAGATAACTCATTCTTACTGTATGTTCCAGGTTTTAGTTCCGTATACACACGCGCCCAGACTCCAATTATATATATACTTTTAAGTACCTAGGTATATATATGGTCCTCCATCGTCTACTCCGCGTGTACAGATTTTATCTTTGGTGTATCAGAAAGCATAATATCCCCGAGTCGCAATGAAAGCTCGCGAGAACTTCCCAAGTATCTCTCATTATCATGATAACTATGTCTTGCATTGCTGGTTGCTAGTGAGCTTCCACGAGGCAAGCGAGCCGCAAATATAATCCGTACGGCCTTGCTTTCGGTGTATATGGCAAAAGGCCACTTGCGATCCTTTCTACCTGAAGGTGGTCTAGACTTTTGAATTCCAGGTCTTAATCCAGTGTTTCAAATTCGGAAATCTCATCTATATCTTATATTTTTCCAGTAAATCAAGGGTTAACGTGCATATGGTTGCTAAGCATTCAACAATGTAATGTCTGAAACGTCCTTGATCTGCAACCGTACATTGCCGTACAATATTAGCTTAGGATCGATGTGCTTGCCTCCATTAGCCGGCACAAAAAGACGGACGCGGACCTTAATAAGCTTATTTTAGCTAAGTGCTATTCTTATGCTGTACGACTAAAGGATGCAATAGTCGGGCTTTTCCCTTGGTTCCATCGTGGCTCGGGCGGTAGAGTCAGAGGCTTCTGTCTTACAACTATACTATGCCAATAGAATGTATGGGGCAGAAGTCGGTACGCGGTTAGGATCTTATCTCTTGGTCAGCCCTTTCGGCTTCGGGCGGTTCGCCGAAACGGGGTTGTGCGCAGAATAAATCCTGGAAAAGGCTGAAGCCCAAATCCAGCGCCAATGGGTGACGACGCAATGCAACGATTCGGTGTCTTGTGGAGGCTAAAATTTCGTGCATGAATGGCTGGGAGGCTCGGGTGGGGCTCCGAAGTTGCAATCCGGCATGCGATACCGTAATATATGGTCAGCGCGATTGATATAACCCTCTAGCCTCTGGGTTTGGCCGCAATATCTAATGTCCGTCGAGAGCGGTGTCAACTAGCTATGGAATCTTGAGCTTGCGACCGAGTAAACGTCTCGTCTCTAGTCGATAAAAGTGTATACGCGTGCATGCGTATGGTGCCGGTCGCTGGCGCATGGCGCCGCACGACAGTCATGCAGGCCTCGATATCAACATCATGATATATGAAACTCGAACAACACCGATCGTCTAGTTTGTCGACACATGGCAGATCTCCAACGCCTGCTATAGAATATATTATACACGCTGATATTAGGGCATAATTAAGTAATGGGACGGCCGACGTCACGTCAACCTCGTTCGTGACTCTCGCCATCGTCAGGTTCTCTCCATCCTCCTTCCTCTTCACTCCATCAACCCTTCTTCATCTATCTCTACCCTCGACCGTTACTATAATTACCCCCCTGCTCTCTTAGCCTAGCTACTATCCCATCGTCTTCGGACCTCTGATACATCTACACACTTGATACCGCTCCGGATCTAGAAATATAGTGATCGAGACCCATGAAACGCCTTGCTACTATCGTAATCTAAAACAGCACGTACCTCTTGTTCATTTCTCGCATCCCTGCTGAGTTCGCACGTATAACACCCCAGCCAGCTATTTCTGGTATCCTGCATACATACGATCTCGCAATTGGTCCCGGCGCGACACAGCGACGGCGGTCAAGGTGGATCGGGTTCAGCCTGCCTAATACAGCCACGACCTTTTGTTCTTCGCACAAGTTTCCATCAATCGTGAGTTTCTCGTCCAAAAAACCTGACCCTCCTCCTCGTGATTTTAGATATCAGACCTAAAACACTTCACGTCATACGTGGTCCTTTGTGGCTTCGACGATTGCTCAGACTTCGCCAGCATATATCGATTTCCAATTGATATCTCGGTCTGTGCAATCGATCAAGCCGCGTGCCAGAGCACTTCCCTATAATTCTGACATCTCTTTCCTATCCTCATACTGCTGTTGCTGCATGAAAGAAATCAGAGTCTGGTCACCGATCTGACCCCTGTTTATGCTCGTAGTTTACCGCCACATTTCCACGGACGAAACTTTCTCACCTCTCTCCTCGCTTCGGCATAGCCTCTGAAACCCCGCAATTATCGCCTCTGATTTTTCTGCTTGTGCCTCTTTTACCAAGCAGTCAAGTCAACTCGCCAGCCGTTGGTTTTTGGAAATATATCTGTCTTCTTTCGTCTTTTCTTGCTTCTCATTTTTGACTGCTCCTCTTCTTTTCTTGACATCTGTGCGATCCAATCCTAAGGGTGAGTCCCAATTATTTCTCTAATTCTCCTCAAGCTTGCCCCTGATACTTTAATGTATAAAAGCCGCTTTGCAGGCCGCCTTTGCAAGCGTCCGAGCTATTGTTCTCGGCTACTCCTGCTGCATACTTGGTTTCCCCCCACCCACGGCAAGGCAAGGCAAAGCTTCTTGTTCGAGTTGACGTCTCCACAGGAAACCTTCTTTGATATTGCTTGCCCTAGTTCTTGCTCTATCCCTTCCTTCCCCTACATCACTCCCATAACCCCTCATTTTTTGCCTCCATTCATTCCTCACTCATACCCTTCCTTAAGCCTCGATCTTGATCTCGATCTTGGTCTGGATAGCCATTCTTACTGATCATACTCACTTCGACTTCTTTTTTTCGCATAGTGGTCTTCACCACATTCCCGATCAAAAAATCATCCTTGACGACGCGTATATGATCATTTACGCACCACTTTTCGACCCTGAAAGTTAAAGACCGTCTACCGAACAACTTCACTCCGTTTGATAGCTCTGCTAGCGATCCTTTAGCAAGCAATTCATCTGTCTATCTTCAGCGTAGTTAGTTTGGTGAGCCTCATTTACCCCTCTTTCGTGCGTTTTGGTGTCTTGTCCTCTCCCGAGTGTGCTGGCATTATGGACGTCTGCCCTTTCTGCTTGGATTGGCCAGCTTGGACTCCGCATTCCGCGTATCATTCCTTGATGAAGGGTACCATGAATTCCGGGTGCCTGGCCGAACACTCTGCATCTTCCTATCTGGCGACTTGGTCAAAATCCGCCAAAACTCGTGCTTTTGTCGTCTTGCAGAGCCAGATTTCGCTAACATTATGCTCTCCTCTGGCGTCAATAGAGCGTTTACAATCCTCATAATCGAAAACTAAAAAAAAAAAAAAACTTTATCACGAGATCCATCACAGTCCTTGACCTCCAAAATTCGATTCTGAACGTTCCTTTAATCACCGTTAAACGAACAAAATGGATCATTCAAACCATCCAATCGGTCCGGGAGGACGTCGACTACACGTCGGGCACAGACGAACACCGTCGGAAATGACGCCGTTCATGGGTAGGTTCTTGTCTCGCAAACCAGCTCCTCCTTTTTGTGTTGATATAAGCACTCGTGAGAGTCGACCGACCAGTCTTGTAACTAGAACTCTTTTCTACAAGACTGTCGACCTGCATCCTCTCCGAAGTCCTCATCAACAACACATTGGGATAATCTAAAAACACTGAGACTGACCTATTTTCGGATTTCTAGCCCAGCAATTGAGCCTTGGTATCCAGGCCGGCCAATTGCCTACTGTTGAACAACTTGCTATTCAGCAACAAATCGAGCTTCTTCAAGCCCAGCAGCAACAAATCCTAGCCCAACAGCAATATCTTAATCAACATGCTGCTGCTCAACAGCAACAGGCTTTTGCCTTTGCTCAAAGCCAAAATATGGGACAAGGACCTACCTTCCAATTCCCTCCCCCGCAGCAACATAATCAGGGTATTCCCACCAATGCCCCTACTCAACCAGCCGGGAATCGTAGACAATCAAGCATCGTTTCGAACCATAGTCAGAATGCTCAACAAGTTGGTGGTGGTCCACCTCCTGCGCCATCTTCCGGGGCTTCTAACTTTGGGGAATTCTCTGTCCCTGGCTTGAGTCATTCCAACTCAACCGGAAGAGCTGAGGGCGGCGGCGGCGGAACCCTTCCTCGTCGTTCCGGTGGTAGCGGTAGCGGCCACCAACGGCGTCATTCACTTGCACTTCCTGAGGCTAAGAAGGCTGCTGAGCTCGCCCAGCTCGCCCGCAAAGGTGGTAACAGTCCAGCAGCCGGCGCCTCAGGTTCCCATCCGGGTAGTTATCCCTTCCCCGGCGGCGATAAACAAGCTGGCGCTTCTGGCACTCCAGACACCACTACCCCTTCAACCGAAACCGCCGCGCCTACAAAAGACGGAGAGTCGCCCGCCGCGAATACCTCTACCCTCGCTTCTACTTCAGCAAACGTCGGTGGCGGCTTGCCAACCCGTTCTCGATTGAGTGGACATGGTCGCAGCCAGAGTATGGCTGCTGGGAACAACAAAGGCTCGCTCGGCGGTGGTAGAATGGGCGGATTTCAATTTCCTCCAGCGCAGTCCACTTCCAACGAAAATGCACCCCCTGGAGGTACACCTTCTGCTGATGCCCCTGTTGGCCGCGAACGCCGAAGTAGTAACGCCGGCTACGGCGGTGGACACAATCGAACACCCTCTCGTAACTTTGAGGGCAATTGGAGACAACAGGCAAATCCACCATCTACTCAAGACCAACTTCCACAGCAGCAACAACAGCAACAAGGACAACCGACCCTTAATGCCTTCGCTCCCGGCCATCGCACCCGTGCTTCTGTCGGAGGCGGGTCTATCAGCAGCATGGGTCAATTCCAATTCCCTGGTCAACCATTGGGTGTTATCTCGGGTGCTCCACAATTAATGTTTAATTCTGTCGGTCAACCATTATTGCTCCAACAGCAACAGATCAATCAGCTTCAGTTGCAGCAAGCAGCTGCTCAAGGTCTGATGAGCCAGCACAACCTCGCCATGATGGGTATGGGGGGTCAGGGCAACGCTCTTGCAGCCCAACAGCAGCAACAACGGAAGACCCTCTTCACTCCTTACCTTCCACAAGCCTCTCTTCCAGCCTTGCTAAGCAACGGCCAACTCGTTTCTGGTATCATGCGCGTCAACAAGAAGAACCGCAGTGATGCTTACGTCGCCACGCAAGACGGTTTGTTGGATGCTGATATCTTCATTTGCGGTAGCAAGGACCGAAATCGTGCTTTGGAGGGTGACTTGGTCGCAGTCGAGCTCCTCGACGTTGATGAAGTTTGGGGTCAGAAGAAAGAGAAAGAAGAGAAGAAGAAACGCAAGGACATCTCCGACACTAGGACTGGAGGAGATAGATCCAATAATTCTGGTTCTCAGGGCGATGGACACGATAACTCTGGCGAGGGTGGACTACGTCGTCGTGGTTCTCTTCGCCAACGACCCACTCAGAAGAAGAATGATGATGTTGAGGTCGAGGGTCAAAGCTTGCTCCTAGTTGAAGAAGAGGAAATTAGTGACGAGCATAAACCTTTGTACGCTGGTCACATCGTGGCCGTCATAGAACGAGTGGCTGGACAGATGTTTTCGGGGTAAGCCATTTCTTTCTTTCTGGCCTTATAAGTCTTTGCCTTTTTTACTTACTAACCTACTGTTCGCTGTAGTACTCTTGGTTTGCTACGTCCTAGCTCTCAAGCGACTAAGGAGAAGCAGGAAGCCGAACGCCAGGCGGCTGGTCGCCCAGCCGCACCGGAACGCAAAGAAGAGAAGCCGAAAATTGTTTGGTTCAAACCAACGGACAAGCGGGTCCCTCTTATCGCCATCCCTACTGAACAGGCGCCAAAGGACTTTGTTGAAAACCATCAAGCGTATGCGAACAGAATTTTTGTGGCTTGCATAAAGCGCTGGCCCATCACTTCGCTGCATCCTTTTGGTACACTCGTTGAACAACTCGGCGAGATGGGAGACGTGAAAATTGAGACGGATGCTCTGCTTCGAGACAACAATTTTGGCCCAGACGAATTCAACGACGCTGTTTTGAAGAACGTCGGGTTTGATGATTGGAGCGTTGAGGCGGAAGGTGAGGCCGCTACCAAGCGCAGGGACTTCAGAGATGTTCGCACTTTCACGATTGATCCAAGTGGCAGTCAAGATTTGGAAGACGCGATCCACATAAGACAGGATCGTGATGGCGTCATGGAAATCGGTATCCATATTACTGACGTTACTCACTTCGTGAAACTTAACTCCTTGGTTGATCGTGAAGCGAAGAAGCGTGGTATTGGTGTTTCGCTCATTAACCGAACCGTCTCGATGTTACCACCCAGGCTTGCGGAAGACCTTTGCTCGCTTGCACCAGGCGCTGAACGCTTCACCGTTTCGGTTGTGATCAAAGTCGATACTGAAACTTGCAAAGTCCTAGAGGATGAGGTATGGATTGGAAAGAGTATAATTAAGAGCGTTGGGAAGCTTTCGTATAAGGATGTCGATACCATTGTGCACGGTGGCGATGTTAGTGGTTTGGAGGCTGGTCTCATTGACGATGTCAAGCTTTTGCAACGCATTACATACAAATTTCGCCAGGCACGTTTCCAAGCCGGCGATATCTCCGTACCCGCATTGCGCCTCTTTTTCCAACTTGACGATGAGAATGTCCCTGTCGAAGACAATCTCTTCAACACCACTCCTTCTCATGAGATCATAGAGGAGCTCATGATCAAGGCAAACACATACGTTGGTGCCAAGTTACTCAGTGCATTCCCGGAGAAAGCTATCCTTCGTCGCCATGCCACTCCCATGAAGCGCCGACTGGATACTTTTGCCGACAGAATGAATGCGATTGGGTACGAGATCGATGTCTCCAGTAGCGCTGCATTGCAGAAGAGTCTGTTCAATATTCAGGACGAAGATATCCGCAAGGTAGGTTTCATATTTCACATTTCAAGAAGGTACGATCACTGACTTTTTTTTCTTGACAACAGGGTATGGAAACTTTGCTCATCAAAACGATGCATCGTGCCAAGTACTATGTCCCTGCAAAAGTGCCTGAGGAGTACCGCTCACACTACACCTTGAACATTCCTATCTTCACGCATTTCAACAGCCCGATCCGTCGTTATGCGGACATCATGGTCCACCGCCAACTTGACGCCATCCTTAACGCGTCTGAGGGTACTACACCAGAAGTCCCAGAGGATGTCGATACTCTCTCAAAGGCTGTTGAACAGTGCAATGTCAAGAAGGACTCAGCCAAGAACGCACAAGAACAGAGCGTTCATCTCGAGCTTTGCCGTGTTGTCGATCGCCGTCGCCAGGAAGCCGGTGGTGAGTTGATTTGCGAGGGCATTGTCATCTGCGTGTACGAATCCGCATTCGATGTTTTGATTCCCGAATACGGTTTCGAAAAACGCGTCCACTGCGACCAACTGCCGCTCAAGAAAGCAGAGTTTGATAAGAAGAAGCGGATTCTCGAACTTTACTGGGAGAAGGGTGTCACGAGTGCTTCGTTCGTTCCAGAAGATGAACGCCCCAAGCACGCAGGATCGATGCGGGCCTCTAATAATGCAGCAGCTGCCAACGCTGCAGCCGCGGCCGCTGCAGCTCAGCAAAAGGAAAAAGAGGAGGCCCAACGCCGTGCTACAGAAGCGGCTACTCTCTCTTCAGATGCCGTTGATGCTCTATTTGACGATGATGATGTTGACAACATTGACGAAAGCGATGTCGCAGAGGCTATGGAGGGTGTTTCTCTATCTGAATCGTCGGCCCGCCCCACGCAAAGCATGCCTGGCAGCCCGACCAAGAATCTAGGACAACAGCCACATCGCACCCGAAGCGACCCCAAGTTGTCCGTTACCGCCGCTAAGGATTTGAACAAGAAGAACCAGAATATGAACTCTAAGGAATTCTGGATCCCCTACTGGAGCTTGAAAGAGGAGGGAAACGACCATATTCAGTATATTAGGGAGATGACAAGGGTTCCAGTCATCTTGAGGGCCGAGTTGTCTAAGAGTCCTCCGTAAGTTTTTACATCTTTTTGCTTTGCTGCACACCCCTTCTAACACTTCACTAACTTGATGTAGATGCTTGACTACCCGAACAATCAATCCATATGCTATCTGAATATAAGTTAGATAGACACTGAAAGTACACTATTACTTTAACTTGGGAATAATAACGGGGGGGGGGGCAACTTTTCTTTTCGGATGAATTTCTTTTTCTTTCTTTTTTCTTTTAATGCCTTATGAACATGAGATAGCATGCGATGACATCAACGAAGATAGTCGATATTCTTTTCCTATCAGCTAGAAATAGACGGAGAGGAAGAAAACCTATTGGGTGGTCTGATACTGGGATTCATTTTTTCTTCTTTCTTTCTACAAATGATTTATTTCTTTACCGACTGTCGTTTCTCTACCCCTGTTATAAGGATCATCGCATTTGTGCACTGAGTTGTGTGCGGTGGGGGGGTTCAGATCGAGGGGGACTAGAGATGCTATGGGAATCTTCCGTTGCCCGAACTCGAGATGTAGAAGAAGAATTCACGAGATGGTACGATGACGAATTTTAGCTCTTGCATGACGGCGATTGTGAAGCGGATTGTATATGAAGCGAGGAATGAGCAAGAAGCGAGGTTTTTAGCGAGGCCTTCAATTGTTATTAGCTTTTACGACAATGGAATGAAATGAAATGAAACGCTAGCTTGAATGCAAGGAAGTGGTGGCAGTGAGGATATATTAGACCTTGCTATTTGATCGATTCTGGACTGGCCTGGGACGATGGAGCGCTAAGTGGCTGATAAATAGTCGTTCGGGTAGACAAACCTGTCCAAGCATTTATACTTGCATCGAAGGAATTCGGAGGGTAGCAGCTAGACGGCGCTAATATATACTGTCTACGAAATCAATCCACATATTCTGAATATGGTTGCATTGCACATTCGACTTCTTAGTGTGTCACACGATTCCATAAGCGAGGGAAACAATTGGACCCTGACCTGCCGAGAATGCAAATTGAAACAAACGGCAAAATGGGGAAACATTTAAGCAGCGATAACCTGGATTATTTGCAAGCAAGACTTTAAGCCGCGTGGCATGTCAGTTTGCATGACAAGCGCCCTGCGGCCACGAGTCTTTGGTAGAGAACGAGGGGGCAATTAACTAAGCTTTGGGCCAAGACGGACGGGAATTCGAATGTTGGATATGCCAATATCTGTAAACCGGTTTTGATATCCGGTGCGAAGCACAGAATCCTATGCATATATAACATATTCTTAATACCGTACAAAGAGGAAAGTCGAGATCAAAACGAATTATCTCCGTCAGGATTGATTCAATTGCATGTGCCGCGTTTACAAGTCCGTTTGTAATACGACAGTTAAGTTTGTAACGATAGGGCAATTGTAAGGCTGCAAGGTACCTAACTCGAGCACACAGGGCCATGTTTGTATTGAAACGAACGTCTTCGCGGATGCCTCCGTCGTGAAACGGAAGGCGAACGGTGTTTGCGACGGGCTGTGCCTCAGTTCTGCCCGGCGCCCCTTTTTTGCGTTGCGTCCGACGTTTCGACGAGCGTTTCGGTTAGCCGAAAGCGGGAGTCTTGGCGGTATAATTCGACTTCATATTGCAAGATATTGCAGTTATCATGGCTGCTCCGTCGAATGGCAATACCCGTTGTGGATGTTTCGACCCGGTTGATTTCCTCTTTCGGCGCTTTTGTTTCCCTTATACGCCGAAACATCAGGCTTGACTCGATTCTGTTCTTCGCGCGCAATTGTGCAATTGTGGCCATGCTCGTTCGAATTCGAATTGATTCTCTAGCCCCTCAGCAGGGAGGCGCTAATTAGATCTGAGCTTATCGTCATTAACCTCTGTCTTAGCCTCCTCGCCTTCTGGTGGAGACTTTTCCTCCATTCGAATTCTTCCTCGTTTCTTGACCGGCCCACCCCTTGAAGGTGTCGCAGACCATGTCTTGGCGTGTCCATGCATGGGTCTGCACCCCCTCTGGGAAATGGTCTTGTGGGTAGCAGCGCTTCTGCGGATATATAGAGTTCCTGTCCTCCTCCCTTGGGTTTTCCTGTTCTTTTCTATTCCTTTCCTTCATCAGAGCTCTGGACTCCGAAGTATCTCTTTTTTCTCTCCCTTCTTTTTTCTCCAATTCTCCTTTCGAGCCTGGGCGCTTGATTACATTCTTTTCTTCATACTTACAGTCATTCTTTATCCCAGGCGGATCTTAATCGAATTCCCCTTTTTATTAACCTTATAAAATCCGACTGGATCGAGGACTTTGATAGTCTCTTTTAACGAATAATCTACCTTCATTCCCGCAACTTTTTAACACTTTAAGAGAAAATCAATCAATTTCACAGTAAAGAGATATATTCAAAATGGTTTCCTTCACATCGACACTTTTGACTGCCATTGTTGGCGTTGCGTCCCTGGCCGGTTTGGGAGAGGCTGTACCGCATAGACTGCCCACTTTCAGCAAGAGACAGGCCACTGGAGCATTGACGGATACGGATATTCTTCAATTGTAGGCCTTATTTCCTCCTATCCACCGCTCGTCTACGGCGATAAGACCAATTCACTAACCGGTTTTACGAATAGTGCCCTTACACTCGAGCACCTTGAAGCAGCCTTCTACTCGCAAGGTTTCCAAAAGTTCCCCGAAGCAGACTTCGTAGCCCTTGGTCTGAACGCGGATCAGATCACTGCCTTGAAAAAGGTCGGCGAGACCGAAGCCACTCACGTCACCGTTCTGACCGACGTCCTCAAGAAGGCCGGTGCTAACCCCGTGCAACCATGCGAGTACAACTTTGACTTCACCACAGCTGCAAACATGGTTGCTACCGCCAAGATTCTCGAGGCCGTTGGTGTTTCCGCGTACCTCGGTGCCGCACCGCTAGTGACTTCTAAGGATGTCCTCGCGGCCGCTGCATCCATTGTTACCGTCGAGGCTAGACATCAGACTTTCATTCGAGGTATGCACAACCCACTATATTTATTCAAGCATATAACGCTAACTTTTTTTCTCAATCAGGTGCATCTGGTGACAAGCTTCCGGTCCCACAAGCCTTCGACGCCCCTCTCGGCCCACAGAGCGTCTTCACCCTCGCCGCTCAGTTCATCAAGTCGTGCCCTGCCGGTTCCGCTCTCGCCTTCACCGCTTTCCCCTCGCTGGTCATCATGAACGCTCAGGACATCAAAGCCGGCACCCCACTCAACCTTGCTAATGGCAGCACCGCAGCCGATGCCAAGTTCTGTGCTTTCACTGCCGGTGGTGTCGGTACCGTCTTTGCTGAACTCAAGGATGGTGGCTGCTTGGTTCCTGCCAACCTTGCCGGTGAGGTCTACGTTCAACTTACCAGGAGTTCGACGGGCAACAAGCTCGATGAGTCCACCGTAGTTGCTGGTCCTGCCGTCATCGCAGTGTCGTCGTAAAAAGAATCAAATATGCATGAGAAAAAAAATCCCTTTTCCGATTCTTAGTCATGTATATATCCTTTTTAACCCTTTTTCTTCCGACGACCACTCGTGTATGACGAAAGGAGCAAAAGAGATAGATTGCTCTCATCTTTCTCACCTTTTTGTTTTTGTTTTTCACTTTTTTCACTTCTTTTTTTTCGATTCGTCACGATCTTAATAATCTATAGGATTCGCTCCCTAATTTCCTCTTAACCAAAGGACTTCACCTTCTTCTCTCTGAACCTCCCATCTTTCTTATGTACGAAATAACACCTGGAGTTCTTTGTCTTTTTTCACCCCTTTGTTTAATACCTTTTCTCTCTTTCCTTTACATTACAAATACAAGCGATGATACCCGTGTAATCAATATCAAACAAACCAAAAAAAAAATATAAAAAAAAAAATAAAGCTACAGTCGGTAGTGATGACATGTTTTCGTATATCTTAGATCTCCGATCAGGTGGATACCGTGAATATTTCACGCCGAACTCCTATCCATCAGACCAAAATGCTAATCTTGGAGTAGTTAAAGGAGAAGATTGCGGTTGCAATCAATCTACCCGACCCAAAACGCCCTTGTATTAATAGCACACTCGCCTGTTTCATGCGGGTCCAGAGGTTGTTTCATGAGCAAAATTACACGCGCACCAGAATTCAATTAATTTTTGCGTTGTGCTGGTGTGGTCGTGTTATTTTGGCAGCTAATGGCGCAAGTCGCACGCGTATTGGCCACCATATCGACGTCAAACTCAGTCGAGTTAGTGTCGGCTAGCGCCAGCCTGGCTTGTCATCTACGTTCAGTCAGGCAGCACTGTGACCGGTTAGCTTATTTTTTTTCTTCTTCATGTCGAGCAGATTTAACTTCAGGCTTCGATATGGAGCTCCACGATACGGAAATGCTAGCACCGGCAAGGGTTCGAAGAGGGTTCGAAGAAGGTAGGTGGGAGACCCAAAAAGAATAAAATAAAAAAAACCATCCAGCTGGCTTGAATTGTGTGCGTGTGTGTGTGGTTGTGTATGGTTGCGTATGGGGACTACATTATACAGTAGGAGCTAGCCATATAAAACTAGTTGTACAGACAAACTCGCAGGGGATGAAAGACACGGCCAGCGAGATAGGTATACACTACTTTGATAAGCAAGCGAGTTTGGAGAAGGAAAAAATCAAAATAATATCAAAACTGGAAACAGGTGGGGCAGAGCATGAAAAGAAACGCCGGGAATTTGATGCATAGAATAAATTTAAACAGTACTATAGGTCTATCTCCAGTTGCTGATCGTTATTGGTTTAGATTTGTCGCAGACGGGAGAGAGTTCGTCGAATATCGTTGATAATAGTAATACGAGCAGGGTATAGTGATGATGATGGTAGGAAGAAAGACACAAGGAAACCGACCGACTGAAAAAAAGAATACAGGAGATATGAATCCGCAGACGCCAGATATGCAATCTCGAAAGCAGAGGCACTAAGTAAACGTGACGAGGTGCTGAATAGAACTAAGGCGAGTAAATAGAAAGGTTGCCTCGTCGTGCCGTCTCTTTCGATTGTAGAATACGTAACATTTAGAAAGGAAAAATGTTTCTCCTCGCAAGTAGATGGGAAGGAGAAAGTGTAAGAAAGAAAGAAAAAAGCTGTATCGATACACCGCATCCTTCCCTCTCTATGGTCCCAGACAAGTTTAAAAAAAAAAATAAGATGAAAAAAGAGTCGCATTGAGGTTTAAATAAATGCTTCGTTTTAGCCGACGTGTTCGGATCACAGGAATCTTCCTCTCTTCGCATTACCCTGTCCGCCGCCGTTTCCAAAATCTCGGCCGTCGTTCGAGCCCAGGCTTCCAAATCCGCTGATGTCGAAGAGGTCGATGTACTGGCTCCTCCTTTTCGCGCCAGCACCCGTTCCAAGGTTATTATTGTTATTATTGATTCTGGTGTTCAATTGTTGTTTGTTCCCAGAGGCTTGCCGGCTGTTGGGTCCGATGGATGTGGCAGTAATAGGTGGTGAGTCGAATGTGAAGATACTGTTCATATCGGGGGGTTGTAACGGTTCGACGAAGCCTGAGATTTGTGTGGGGTACTGAGGAATCGGGCCGGAGGCTTGAAAGGAGAACGGGATTGACGGCAGAGACTGTGAGTGTGACTGTTGAAGATCAGGCGATTCTTCCTTGACGATAGTGTTGCTGCTATCATCCATATCCGATTCTGAACTCATCTCCCTCTGCTGCTGCTGCGGCGGCGGCGGCTGCTGAGACGGTACTGAGCTGCTCCTGTCAGCGGTGTCGGTACCACTTTCGGCAGCAGGTCTCCCAGTGTATCTTCCCTTGACCTCGTGTCGTCGATCGATCACCCAGTCTCTTATCCTGGAAAGCGCGAGGACAGGGTCGTTATAGGCGGATTCGTTATCGATGACCTCCAGAACGTGCGAGAGGGCATCCGTATAGCCATCGTGTCGGGAGTGTTTGATTAACGATGCGGAAGAGCGGTATAAGTTTGTGACGGAACGAGCTGCAGCCTGAAATGATTCCATGAGAGCATCACTTGGGTCCGGGGACTGTTGGCTGGCTGAATTCTGGGGACGGACGGGGGTTGAACCCCCGGGGAGGGTTGAGGATAGGGATGTCATATCCATATTTGCCATTGGAATCTGGGAATAGTTGGATGGAGGTTATGAGTTCGAGGGAGGTTGGGGGAGACAGGAGGTGTATCGAAGAGGAATCAGGAGTCTGTTGTTTGGGCGAGCCCTGCTTATAATTAGAATTGTCAGTTAGTCAGCGAACCGAGCGGACTCATGCAGAGTTTGCGGGAAGAGCGAGAGAAAGAGGCAAGTTACCAGCAACTGGATTCGAGAAGGATGAAGTCGGACAGTAAAAGGAAGAAGGCGAGTGATCGAGAGATTACCAGCAGGTTGAAAGGATGCTGATGATGAAGGTGAGGATGAGGATGAGGATGAGGAGAGGAGAAGGAGAAGTGAGGTTGTAGCAGCCAGGAGCTCGGCAGTGTTGTCGCCGTTGTTGTTGTTGTTGAGAAACAATGATGATCTGTGCTGTTGAGCAAAGCGTCTCTGGCAACAGCGACGCCAGTACTGTAAACATCAAAATATGAATAAATAAGTATTCATTCACCGGTTTACGTATCCATTACGCTGCAGAACGCTCACGAATCGCTATCGTGCAAGAACTTGAATTTGAAGAACAAGATCAAGTGCTGTGGCGGGAAGGCAAACCGATCCTTTCCAGACCGAGGCTTGGCGTCACAGGGTCCACATCCGACAAAACTGCCAAGATTTTATCTCGATTCGTTCATTAAGTACGACGAAGCTGTATATAAGTATATCTACGACAGACGGTTCATCGAGGATTATTATTATTCATTTAGTTATAATTCTAGTAAAACAACATCTTCGCCCTCGCGGATCTATATATCTCTCCCTCTTTTTTATAGAAAAACAATCAAGAATCGAAAAAACAATAAACGTCAGACCCCTTGTAATAATAAACACACGAGGCGAGAGAGGGGGGAAAAAGCAGGAGGCCATGTATTAGAGCAACATGAGTAGTAGAGTAAGTAGGGGCGATAATAAAGACTGGGCACTGATCCATCCATCTAACGCTTCTTCCCTTTCCCTTTAGACGCGCTAACAGGTGTGCTGGCCTTTGAACCCTTTGCACCATTCGTCTTTGGTTTCGGACCTGGCTTCGCCCGCTCACCAACGTCGGAACTTGAGCCAACACTAGTAGCTCGCGACGTGGCGCTCGAACCTGCCTTGCTGCCCGCGGCAGACTTCACTGAATCAATATTCTTGTTCTATTCCACACTATGTTAGCTCAAATATACCTTCTTTTTTTTGGCTCTTTATGAAATAGATAGACATATATATACCTTTGGGCCTTTGCCATTAGCTGTAACTCCATTCGCTGTCTTTCCTTTCTTTGTTGGTGGTCCAGTCTCCTCGTCGTCCTCAACACTTCTCTGGCGGCTAGTCTTCCCGCTGCCTTTTGTACCCTTCCTCCCGGGCTTATGATCTTCCTCGTCATCAACCTTCAACTTAGGATCGAACTCCCGATCAACAGTAGTCAAGAGAGTTTGGCACCTTCTCGACAGTTCTGTTGGCGTTCTAGAAAGGAAAAACCAATCGAACCGGAACAATGGGCAGTCGCGAATATCATTCTGAATTGTCTCGTAGAGGTTTTCCATCTCAAGGCCGTATTTATCAAGTTGGACCAGGAGGAATCGATCTTCTTCTTCAGTGTAAACTTTCTTGTTCGTGGTGCTAACACTGTAATTGATTTTCATCTGTTGGAGAGGAACGCGAAACAGTTCAATCTTCCTACGAAGGTGCTCCTGCTGCTTCCGAGTCTTCTCAGATCTTTCCTCGCCAGTTGCAATTATCTGGATATAACGATCGTACCCTTCGATCTCTGTGAATCGCTCCCAAAAAGCCTTCGCGTATGCCTTGACCTGCTTGACATCCTTGCTTTCCATGTCTCCGGCGATGGAATCAAGGGCCTTTCGGCCGTATCTGCCAGAAAGGTTAACGAACTGTTGGAAGTCGCGCTTGCTCCAATCAGAAAACCCTTGTTCAGCAAGACGTTCTTTCTCAGCTACTTCTTCTTCTGTCAATGCGACAGCATTGTCGATCTCCATTTGCTCCAATTCACGGTCATCCTTCTTGGCTTCCGCGTCCTCGCCATCTCCGACATCCACCATGGGAACCTTATACCCAATTGTCTTGCGATAGAATGCAGTCTCTTGCTCTTGGAGCTGTACAAGACGCGCAGGATAAAACTGATGATCTTGGATTTTGGTCTGTGTTGGCGGTCGAGGTGCTCTGGGCTTCTGCTCTCCCTTTGGAGCCTTCGGGTTAAGGATTGACGAGTAGTATTTGTCGACGGAGTAGGTCTGTTCCTTCCTCTCTCGCTTCGTCGGGTTGATCCAGTTGAACGACAACCCTGTTTCCTTCTTTTGGAAGTCTTCGCCATTCCATTCGTAGGCTGACTCAGAGTTGAATTTTTGAAGGTCGTCCAAACCCATGGTGGAGAATTTAGCTTTCATTTTTTCGGTCTTCTCGCTTCCCTTATTGATGTAAGCGTCGATGTCCACATCGTCATCGATGGTCCCTCCGCCCTCCTTTTCTGCCGCCTTGTTCATGATATCCTGAGCACCATGCTGGATGAATCCCAAGAGATCATCAGAGCCGGCCGTATTTTTAACTGCTGGTTGCGCTCGGCCTTGCTGAATGACCAGCTGATCCAACCGGAGTTTCTGAGCGGCTCGTTCCAAAACTTTCTCTTCGATAGCATCCTCAGTAACGAAGCGATATACATAAACTTGCTTAGTTTGCCCAATACGATGCGCGCGATCCATTGCTTGCAGATCGGCTTGAGGGTTCTAATTAAAGACAGAAAGTCAGTAATGCTCAGTCTGAAAGTCAGCATCGTTACACATACCCAATCACTGTCATACAGGATGACAATATCAGCTGTAGTTAGATTGATCCCTAGGCCGCCTGCGCGAGTTGTCAACAAAAAGATGAACTTCTCTGATCCTGGCTTGTTGTATTCGTCGATTGCACTAATACGGTCCTCATGCGCCGTCGAGCCGTCGATGCGGTTATACTTGAACCCTCGGAATATACAGTAATCCTCGAGAATATCCAGTAGACGAGACATTTGGGAAAAGATTAGAACTCGTGACCCTTTCTCTTGCATCCGTTTCAAGAGCTTGTCCAAAACAACCATCTTGCCACAGTTGAATACTAGATGCTCGTCTGTTGTGTATGGTGGACCGGGCTCTGCACCATCAAACAAGTATGGGTGATTGCAACATTTTCGAAGCTGCATAACAATGTTGAGCAGTCGTGTTTTCGACTCTCTTTTACCCATGTGCTGTCCATTAAGGGCGTCAATATCCTTTTCGAGAATATTTCGATATTGTTTAATTTGCATCTGAGACATCCCAACATAGATATTGCATTCTAGAATTATTTTAGCTGCTGCTGCGCATGGAGATGATCAGTTGATCATACCTTTCTTTGGAAGCAAGCTCTTCTCGACATCGCTCTTGACACGACGTAGGAGGAAAGGTCGAAGAACCTTGTGCAACTGTTTAACAACGGTGTCTTGATCGTGACCACTGCCTTCGAACCACTGATCGAAAGCTTCTGAGCTGCCAAAGACATCCGGAAGCAAGAAGTTCAGCAGCGCCCAGAGCTCGTGAAGGTTGTTCTGTAGCGGAGTTCCGGTAATCAAAAGACGACCTTGAGAGTCAAACATTCGAACAATCTTAGAGAGTGATGATTCTTCGTTTTTAATACGATGGGCCTGTGATAATATTGGTTAGCGCTTCTATTCGTTCCAGCACCGGATGATGTCCATACCTCATCAACAATGATGTATTTCCAAGCGAATTTTTTGAGATGATGCTTCTCTCGCATAACCATCTCGTAACTTGTGATGCAAACATCAAAGTTCTCAGTAAGAAGTTGAGTGTTGATGAGCTCTTGGCGATCGTCTTTCGCTCCCTGAAGGACCAGCGTTTGGACATCTGGAATCCACCTTGCGAATTCTCGTTTCCAATTATCGAGTGTGGACTTTGGGACAATGACTAAATGAGGGCCATCGATGCCCCTGATGAATCTCATATATCCAATAAACTAGGCTTGTTAGTATATAGTTGGAACGAGAATCGAAAGCCACTGAACATACGGAAATTGTCTGCAATGTCTTTCCGAGACCCATCTCATCCGCCAGGATGCCGGAAATTCCATTTTCGTGCAGAGAAATAAGCCAGTTCAAACCGGCAACTTGGTAGTCTCTCATTTGACCGTGAATGTCTGCACTAAGGTTAGCTATTGATTTGGTAAGGCACTATTCATCGAACATACAGCTTGGGCTCTCCGAGAAGATGGTTCTCTGCTCGGAGTCTTCGGCATTAATTTCATCCTCCAGGAGTTCCGCGTCTTCCTCTTTCTCAGTTCTACGAGTTCGACTACCCTGAGCAGCCGCCTTGCCCCGCTTCTTCGCCCTGTTGATAGCATCGGCCTCTTCAACAGCTTTCGCTAGTTCTGGGTTCAGTCCGATGAAATGCCGAAACAGATCTATGGCGAAGCACGGTCAGTATCTCAGGTATTTGGTGAGCTGGGTACGCCAAGACATTCTTACCAGTTAGACCAATCAAATAGGCAAATCGTTTGGCGGAATCAGCGTACTAAAATTCCCGATCAAACAATTACCGGAATGATGTTAGTCCAATAAGATCCACCATCTTAAAAACCCAAAACAACGCCAACAACCACAAAGGCGAAAAAAAGGAAAATAAAATATCAATCAAAATTGTCGCGCAATTGCAATTTAGCCTCCAAAAGAGGAACAAGAAAACAAAGAAACCGGAAGCAAGAAAAACGAGTCGCACATGCGGAGTAGGGAATAGGGATATCACGTACTTTTGCTGTTTTGAGATCCTCTTTTTGTCTGCCAAAATGTTTTCGACGTTCATCGTTGAGTTCGTTACGCCTCTGTCTTTTGGACACTGCATGAACGGTCTCGCCATCATCTTCGTCATCAGCCTGCTCCTCCGCTGAAGAAGCAGCAGCTTCGGGTTCACTCTCAACATCCTATGTAATATGCATGTTAGTTTCCATATTTGTTGAATTGGATATAAAATAAGAAAGTGTAGAGTCTCATATAGCTCGAGAATAAACATTGAAGGTAGTGTATGAAAACTTACGTTCATTGGAACATCCTCGTCTTTCATCATTTCCTCTTCTTCAGAGGCGTTCTTGCTCCTTGACTTTACCTTCGGCATGGTGGTGTAAGAGTGTCGAGATTCGGTGATTGAAAAGCGCGATTGAATGTGTTGTCCGGCCTAGCTGGGAGGTTGTGATATCAAGGGTCCTATCGGTTGGTACCGGGGCGAATTCTATCTAAAGAGGGTTTTTACACTGTATAGCTAAAAGAGGTCGATGAGATAAGGTGATTCTGAAGGTGTAGCGATGGTTGTCGTGAGGGTGTCGTGGGGAGGTGGTGGTGAGGTGGTGATGATGGGGAGGAAGAGAGAGAAAGGTTGAACAGGCGTGGTGGGAAGGAGGGATATATGTCTGAGGGGCCTTTCTCCTAGCAGGGTGGGAGGAGGCGAGGATCCACTACCACTCTGCCTGGCATTCGACATAAACAACACCACAATTAACTTGCAGCTCTTCAAGACTCGGAGATTTGGACTGGAGACTTCAATTGGCGCTCCCAAAGACTGTATCGGAACTCTTAGGAACTCGAGCAGGAGGAGGTTGTTTTCCTTATCATTTGAACTCTATTGATATTTTATCTACAAAACTTCCGGGGACATGGCCCAAGCTTGCCTAACAGGGTATTCCGCGCAGCGCAATCACCCCAGGAAGGTATCGAGTGCTGATGGCAATTCCAAATAGAGGCAAAGAGGGCTGCTAGGTAGATATGAATATATGTTTATAAATAAGGAATAAGGTATATGTTATATGTTATATGCAGCGGGCAGATGATCTCGCAGCGTCTCCAGCTCCAGACCTTGTCTAGATCTGTGTTCCAACTCGACGGTCGTCTTGGAGTAACTCTCGAGGCCAATATATATCGAGTTATTAGTAGTGAGGTCCAACCAGAGCAGAATACTCGCCATATGCCTATCGTATCTACCTCCAAGGGCTCGCTGTTTCATTGCGTTGTGACCTGGCCTAAGATTTATCAATGCCGTTATGCGAATATCATAAATATTATGATCGGAATTACAAGACAATCGTAATTGAAACATTTATATCGGATTTATATATCCCTTTGATTGGTAGCTGTGTGTTTCAACCGACGCAGAGGCCACAAGGTAATAGAGGCGCAATCTCAGAGACTGTTGAATTATAAGAGATATAAGTTCTCGTGAAGCTTCTAGAGTAGAGATCTAACGCATTGCTGCAGCGTCAGAATCCAGCTGCATATTGCAGTAGCTCGCATACTTCGGGGTAGTATGGTACGGTAATCGAATCTCGGGGCTGAACTCTTGGTAGACATGCGGGGCGAGTTTTGGCAGGTACGCCGTAAAGATACTCGGGTTCTTGATGAATTATCGAAATATAAGTATCGGGTTTCCGGCCGGATAATATACTGCACTAAGCATCTTAGGTCTTTCTATCCCTCTTGACTGGCCGAGACGTCGATGGTGACTTTGGAAGAAGATCAGCTTCAACATCCCGTAACGTCCGATAATTATAGACCGACAGAGACATGCACCTACGAAATATGTATGATAGACTCACAGATTTTGAGCGCTATGTGGCTTATTTTCACGAGTGTCAACGATCGTGTGAGATGGCACGAATTCCGACCTCGTTGATGACGTCAAATCGAGTCCTCCGCCCGACATTTTATTTGATCCTTCCGTTGCTTTGGCCTCTTCGAATTCATCCGGAAGCCGTAAACGCGTCGAACATATGTGGGTGTGGAGATAATCGCGGTTGAAAGTTGATGTTTTGTTCAGGTGTTTAAAGGAGACGTATCGGTAGACGATGCGACGTGAAGCTTTGCGGTGTCTCGCAAGGGGTTAAGCGCTAAGCCCACCTAAAAAAAGAAACCATGCGAGTCAATACGTCTTGGCAAAAATCCAACACTAGCAACACACTTATATATCATGGGCTGGGTCGACACTGAGAACGAGGACCAACCTCAGACTAATCTCGCAATGGCTTTGGACATTATTGCCTCTGGTCCCTGAACCCCTTGCCATTAAATTCATTCAACAAGTTAACTTTTAGATGCTCCTGATTCTAATAGAAAAAGCAAGTTATTATTATTATCAACTTGCATTCCAGCTAGCCTCGAGTCGCAAAATCGATTTCAAAAATTAAAGAAGCTTCGAGAGGCGATCGAGACGTTATTAATTTCTCCACATAATTAACAAGTATTGTATAACTTCTACTAACCAATAACGTAGGGAAAGCATCGCAAATAGAGACGTCTAAAATATCTGCTACTATGTGTTTCAACCTACTTGGAGGGATCGCTCTAGCTCTGTCCATTTCTATGGTCGGATTTTATACTTACCAACCTGTGCACGACCCCCTCCCTCCGCGCATTAATTATAGCCCCAGTCCCGATTTGATATCAAGATGGTTTATCTCAGCAGTAAAATATATATGAACGTTTTCAGAGCAAATGTCCATCATAAATCGATTTTCAAAGTTCAAGGATCGAACACACAAACATGCACATATGTCCCGTAACTAACATCGTTACGTAGCTATGTAGACATATTTCGATATCTCGGCTGTCCTCCATACTAAAAAATTTACCAAAGAGTCGCACGTAAAGCCTATTTTATTTCACCGGAGATCACGTAAAAACCATAAACTCGGCAACACCGCGCGATGGTGCGGGAGAGCAGGAGGCGGTCCCTCGTCGATTTACATGTACATTTCTCCTCAGACATTCACCCTCTCTAGATCTATCTAGCATATATACGCAGTACTGTTTTCAACCAGTGTCCAATTCGTAGGTAACGAGACTTCGTGTTGCCTGGTTTTCAAGACTATAGCTATAAGTGGTCTCGTTTCGAGTCCGCTGTTTTCGAGCTATAAGTAGCCAGAAAGTTTGAATATTCAAATGGAGTCACGGCCAGCCAACACGGCTCCAAACTAGGGATACAATATCAATTAGAAACTTAGGGGAGTCAAGTGCTGTGGCTGCGCTAGGTAGATATATATAAGAGGTGCACGTGGTCGATTGATCTCTTGTACAAGGAAGTGACAGAAACGATACAAGGATTACCTCTGCCACTGCCTAGGCTATCATTTTTCTTCCAACCGAAAACTTTGATAATGACGTGCATGGCGAAATAAAGTCACCTGCAGGCTCTGTATGATATGTAATCTACTCGAGTGTTTGGAGTTGTGGGTTATCCAAGCCGCTAAATCCGTATTAAAATTTCATACCAACGAAATTAAAGGGGGTGTGACGAACGAAAATTACATCTGACCCACCTTCGTACTCAGAAGCGACAAATATTATACCTCATTTAGCTAGTTCGGCTATTTAAGCACAAGCAGTAGAACGAAACAGCAACTGGGTCCGGGTGAACAATAAAGGACAATACAAGACCTATCGGAGATCCACGGACCTTTAAGCTTTGACATCGGTGGTAGGATTAATCGATTGTTGATGTAAACCGAGAAACATCATTATGATTTCCACAGTATCAATGGGTCATTATTGTATCCGTATGCACATGCATCAGACATAATTGATCTACCAAATTCATTCGTACTGAAAATACAAAAGCCAAAAAGTGATGCTCTTACTTGAACTCATATTGTCTAGTGTGTATATCATGCGGAAGTCTTCGATCCTGCACCAGCTTTGTTACGTTGGTCACATATATAGCTGAATATCTCTTTAGTAAATCAATTAGTATATTAATACATGTTATGTGGATCGACTGTGATTCATCAATATATAGAGACTTCATCGTTGTCATAAAGCTCAATGTCGTCAAACAATTAGGTTATTCTCTTCCAGACCGCAGTATCCGTAACCCATGGGAACCCGCCAGCAGTGTATGCTGACAAATTGTTCTCGTCAAATCTATTCGACCCGTCAAACCAAACACAGTATCTTGTTGGTGGACTTCTTGTGCCAAACGGCCATCCGTTGTCAGATCTGATAGACCAATCAAAGCAATCTGGTTTCTGCGCACACCATTCTGCACATCTATCAATCGAAAAAGCCTCAGTCTCGTTTTCTGGCGTATCAGTTGCCGGCGCATCACCATGTCCATTGATCACCACAGTCGCCGAAGGAAAGTATGCCACCTGAGTATAAGAGATTGTCACGGTAACGTCAGAGACATCTGTGGTTACTGTAGCAGTTTCGGGGGCGTCCGGTCCGTCAGTGATTGTAGTCGTGATAACCTCAGTGATCGTAGTGTCATATATTGTCACTGGCTCATCGGTAGGAATTACCATAGCGGTATTGCTAACAGTTACGGTTGCGTGGGTTGTAAGAGTAACTTTAGCCGTGGTCGTCTTCCACTTGGTGAGTGTAGTGAATATAATGACGCCAGTTGGCGCAGGTTTGGTAACGGTGTTGGTCTCAGTGCTAGTGATTGTGACTTTTTCCGTGGTTGCCACGGCCGTCATACACTCTACATTGACGCAACCACAGTCTGTGGCTGTTACCAGAGGCGCTCGAGGCATTAAGACATCGCGCTTCCAGAAGTTGGTCCCTCCAATGAGCGTGTATGTAGTTTGGGTTGCTGGAGTAGGTGTGTAGGTCACTGTGACTACCGACGGTAAAGGAACCGTCTCTGTCTCCACGATAGTAGTTGTGGTCGTAGGAGAGTGCACGGTTAATGGGGGGAGCGATGTCGTATACACCCATGTGATGGTAGTATATGCCGTAGCAACTGGTGTAACAGTTGTAGTAGCTTGGACATTTACTGCCTGAGTCTTTGTACTTGTTATATATACCGTCTCAATGGTCTTCTCGACAACTAATTTTGTGGAGGAGAGAGTAATAGTTAAAGCCGGGAGACAGCAGGTACATGCCGTAGCTCGAGGAAACAAGATATGGTGGTCCAGGTTCGGGGACTTTTCGGTACCTAGGTCGAGAGGTGCGCCCAGAACGGTCGATAGAATCGCAGAAGCGAGAGAAACAACCCTCACAATACTTAAATGATACATCCTGGCGACTTGCGGTAGTTAGAGGCAAAGTTAACCCTAAACTGTAGTTCTCAGTCCTATAGGAGTGTTATTATAAGGTTGATATTTGATTCCTGTAACAATGAACGCCGCGCCGAGCAGCCTTGTTCACGGACAAATGTCAATATTACGGTTTGCTGAACCGGCTCGATGGCACGAAGTGGTCGAATTTTTGAGAGCTGACGATAAACATTTTCTTTATATTTGTAACAGGCAGCATTAATATTTGGTCAACGGCCTTCGGAGCTCAACAAAGCGCCAAGCTGAGCCTGATGCCACCAGCGCGCTTCGCGATGAGTATGCTAGACCCTATAGAGGTATTGTCCGATATATACCGTTAGTAAAAGGGTGTGAAACGTGGCAATCACCTGCGTATATCCTAGGAGATTCAGCCATGGGACATTCCGACATCGCGAATGCGGTTAGCAAATATAAATATTTTGATGTGGGCCAAATTGCAATACTATCAGTGAACGCCTTCAATTCACTGCGACAAAGTAAATTGAGGTGCTCTGGTCCGGAGCTGAAGTCGGACTGTCGCAGGGAATAATGCCGGACTGCCAATGAAAAATTGATATGAGCGCCACCAAGCGGTGTTGTATCGCCGTATAGAGTATTCCGATGCGACCACATGGCCACAACTTCAGCTGAACCTCCAAATCCGAGTACCGTATCAGCCCATCGGGAGAAGGGGTAGGTCTCGCGTATCGGAACTTGGCGAGACCTTCAGCCGCACAATTCTGGCGATGGACTTGTTCAAGAACACGTGGGAAAGAGAGGTTTTAAATAGGGATCAATAAAGTGACCCGGTTTTCCGTGAGTCGTAATATAGGCTCCCAAGAAACCATATATCGTGTGTAATCGCGAATTCTTTTATCTCGGTTCAAAACTCAGATTTGTGATCTAGCTCGCGCTTGATTGTTTTGAACTAGCGAGTGCCCCATGCCTGTGGCAACTTGCCATGCACTAGCGGCCCTATATCACCCAAATGCTAAATAACTCATGGCACTAAAGGGTTTGACCCAATGAATTGCACTTTTTGAAAAAAAAAAAAAATCTCAGACTAAGTATTTATATAGTAGCTTGCTGCGAAAGTTAAGACCCGCTTATTAGACTTTTTTATTTATTTATTTTTTCAAGTGTTCAGGTTGTTATAGCATTAATGCTATTGCTACTAGGCTTTCTCGCGACTCAACACGAAATAATTCTAGGCCCACGAGCCGCTAAGCCAATGCTTGGCTACTTGTGAAGCGTTCGATCAAACGGGTTACCCCTGAGGAGACTGCCCCAAAATGCTGTGTAACAAGCGATAATTACTGTCTGGTAGTCAGTAAATACGACTGAGGAAAGGCGATATGTAGAGAGACCCCAACACCAGGCTTCGGAATTGGAAAAACGCTAAACGGTAAGATCCGGAAGTAATTATATGAGATATCGGTATCAAGTTAAATCTTCTCTCTATCCCTGAACAAAAGCATCGATGCCACGTTCTAAATGCGACCAGGTTTAATTACCCCGGTCGATCATGATCAAGGTATGTCGCGAGAGACAAAAGGATCAAGCGTAAAGTAGACTGGATATCGGTTAGGGTTTCCAGCAACACCTTTCCTCTATCGGTCTGAATTCTTTCCCGGTTCACCCGACGTTCTCATATGTTGACTGCCCCCACCTTGTCGTATGCATGTGAAGTTTTCGATTGTGGGGTGAGGCACAAATATCATCGATTTTATATAGTCAGTCTGCTACATGGTTGCCCCCTTGAAGTGCTGTTTTCATTTACGTGCCTCTATTATATTGGGTCATATATATATATATATTCCACAACAGAGATGCATAGGTGTTTCCATAATGCAATTTGAAGAACGAAATTTCTGATGGCTATTGATAGTAAGGTTCCACTGCACTGACCTGAAGATAGCAAAAAACAAGATATTGTGTCTTGATTCTTGCAAACACTTCCACATAGAGTTTGGTCTGGGTGTTCAGCCGTCAGCACAGACAGCAAATATTTTCCATTCTGTCGGTTGTGGAGTATCTTAGGTAAAGAAACCCCTGAGCCTGAGTATTCTTAATAAGGTTGACCTATTCCGTAAAATACTCTCTATTCCTTCTACTGCGTATTGCGTTCCATTTATTGATAAGGGACCCGCTTGCTGGGACCATGGGTTCCTGGAGCTTGAGGGCCAAAGCCAGAAATATCGTGGGCTTGATATCCTATCATCGTGGATATCCACGTGGATCAACTAACGAAGAAGGGGAAAGTGATGTTTCGTCTGGACTCTCCCCTGTGTCCGCTTCCATCATTTGTTTTGGTCGAGGTTTGCCAGGTTCTATTCCATTTGTTATTTTATTTTATTTTTCGATCTTCGATGTCAAGCTCACGATTTTTTTAGTATTGATCTCGAAGAATGCTCCGTCGCGGTATCGAATCCTGCCGTTTTATACTCACTTAGTCGCGCTTATCTCGCATACGCAGTATGAGCTTTAGAGCGTCAGATGTATAAGTATGCTTGCACTTGAAGATAAATATTTCTCTTGAGAAATCCAAGATGCCGGCAACAAGAGCCGGATTGGTACGGGATCCAGGCGTCGGCATCTGTCAACGTGCAGTCCATCGACGCTCCCGCAAAGGCTGCACCTCTTTTCTCGGTACCGTCTTGGAGAAGAAGGATCAGGGGCTGCTGCAGGGACCACAGCAAGGTAAAGCTGCCTCCATCCCTCATTTAAATCCCCCTGATTGGTGCCCACATCGCCACAGCACGAGGAGAACGCTAAGGGGCCCAAACGCAACGCTAGCAACACCAAAAACGGTGTCACAGTTCATTCAAATTCCAATGCAATGACCCACTGGTGACTTCGTCTGACCCGTGGCAGGGCTCGGCCGCTTTTTCAAAGCATCGGACAGAAGAGGTTGCTATCGTTGCCGATCGCCACGAGTATTAATTTGTTTCGTTTCATCTGTATTTAAGAGCGTGGCTCCCTACCATGGATATGCTTGGGATTTCTATTCTTCAGACGCTGCGGCCTTGACAATCGCTTTCGAATCTTCTCTCTCCCTGCTTCAGTCGCAAGAAGCACTTCCTACGTTCATTCGTCTCGATTAGCTTCTTTTATGCTCTTTTGTCTATCTCTCTCTCAGACACCTACATATTTTTTTTCAAAGATGTTGCGACTCATCGTTTCCTCCATTCTCGCCTTGGGCGTTGCTGCAACCTCATACACCATCCAGGTTTCTGGCACTGGTATCGCGGATGGTTCCTTCCTCCAGCTTGCCAATATTGGTGGATCAAACTACGTTCAGGTTGTTTCTTCAGACGAGGCAACTTCCTTCACTCTCGACACCTCGACCCAAGAACTCGGTACCGTCGACAGCACCGACACCGATGTGTTCTCTCAAACCTTCTTTTATCAAGGAGAAGTTTACGACGAGACTCCTGCCCCAATTTCTTTCAAGAACCAGACCACCATCGAAGACTGTGTCTCCACCAATCTCTGCCGCTTCGAATCCTGGGTTGTAGACTCTACCTCAAAGCTCACCGTATCCAGATCCAGCCAACCCAAGTTTTATGCTTGTGATGACGGAACTGAAACCACCGTTTGGGTCGGGCCATCCTCTTGGCCAATCTGTACCCCAGTCACCTTGTCAGTAGTGTAAGGAATCCTTGTCGAGAACTAAGGTTTGAAAGAAGAAACGGCGACGTACCCATCTTGGAATTCTTAGGGCTGGTATAAATTACCAGACTCACCGGCTCGTGGTTTGCGACGAAGAGGATCGAACAGTTGGCTGTGCATGTGTATTATATATTTGTTAATATAGTTTCTTTAATACCATCTGGCCTTCCGTCAGTTATTCTATTCCATTTTCTAAATACTGGCAACAGTGTTGTGGTGAACCAGGCCCAGCTTGCTTACTTGACATTGAATTTTGATGGGTAGCATCGAATTACATGTGTCGATGTCAAATATTGAGTATCTTCGCTCTGTTCCCTCTTTGAAGCTCTGTCGGTAGAATGCGACTGCATTCTGTCGAATCTTCGCTCGGATTTTCCTCCGTTTTTTGTGCCGTTCCCAGCGCCGCCGGATATCCAAGCGCTGCTAGCTGCTGTCCGTGCGGACGTGTGTGCTTCTGGAAGTCGAGGACAGTGACGCGGAGTGGTTTCCGAAGCCGAGAAACTCTAATGTGGCTAGCGGATTACTGATAAGGGTTTCATGGTGCACGCCAACAAGAGTGCTATTCACTATGGACTGACAAGTATCTTTATGGTGTTCAATCTTATATCGACGCCGCGAGGACGGGTTTCATGATAGGAAGAGGACATTTAATTACGTTGTAATGTTGTATTAGTTGGACATGTCAGGACTCGAGACGGTACCTTGGGAGACGACTCGTGCCTAATCATTTCACTGCTCTTAAAGATACTAAATGCTCGGAATGTGTCCCACGATTTTGTACGATTTCAAATTATGGTCGAACGCATATGTAAATACATTTTGTGAAGGTGGTGGATTTTCGCATACAAAACCCGAAGAGAGAAACAATGAGCCGAAAGATATTATCGATACAGGAAAGAAGTATTGTGACAACTATATATAAATTTGGCTGCCGATTGCCCATATCTGCTCCTGGCTTTCCTTTTGGTAATTGTATCGTTTAATAATATAGCTGGCAGTCCGAAATTTGCAGATTTGTCGATTAACCAACCAAAGTCCAGAAAGAGCAGGGGCTAGTCTTGCGGCAAGATCGATTGAAGCAGTCAAGTTTCTGGTTTTCAACATTCATTCAGACTATATTTAAATCATTCGAACAGTTGATAAATTTCTTACCTATTTTGCGTGCTTCAATGTTCGGAACCGTGTCTCTATCTAACAGCTAATGGTGGTATAGCTGCACCCGCCAGAGTTACAGCTCCAGCAAAGTTTCTTTCCATTATTGCAAGAAGTGCTGCAACCGAAGGTCTGACGCTTAACAAGGTCCTGGAGGACATTGAGATCAGACTCTGGGTGTGGGCTGGCAGTTGGAGCTGCAATGACCACGATGGAGAGGGCAGCAAAGATGATCAAAGAAAACTTCATTTTGTTTGTTTGTTTGGATTGGCTTGAGGGCTCAAAAGGGGATTTTTTTATTTGAAGGTGGTTGTGGCCGGGTTGCTAGAGAGGCAATGTCTTGATGAGGAATAGGAGTAAGTGATATAAGGTTTGGAAAGGGAGGAAGATGCTGCTTTTATAGATGGCGCAATAGGACTTACTGTTCTCGTCGATACGTGGATAAGCTTTGAAATCGACAGTGATACTGCCTAACGTATCTTTTTGGCTCTGTATATCGCTCGACGTATCCAGTGTCTCTGGTAGGGAAAAAGTGAGAATTTCATGATAGGATCACGGCCCGTCGGATGAATGCCAGAGACGGAAACTTGGTAGATCTTCGGAGATGTTCACAACTAGTATCGTGGGCCAAGATATTATTTTCTAGCTGCTCCTTTCGTCCCCTGCTTAGTTAGAGGCATGCTTTGTCTATAACGTATCTCGTAATATAATATCATGGCTTTAGATCTGCTATAAGAGGATCTTTTGTAGTGCAGTATTCATGGTCTTTCCGTCAGAAGTTACTCATTACGGGGCGAAAAATACTTGGAGGGCTATAATAAAAGAAGGTCAAGCTGCTAGGTTCTACGAACTTCGACTTGCAGCTAGCTATCGGCTGAAATGTACAAATACCTCATTTGATTGTCTGTTTCGATCTCAGATCTGAGTGTTCACGCAGTTTCCCCCGCTTCGTTATCTAAAGATGGTCAACCGGCCTCGTCAACATGCGTAGTCCGCTTTTAAGCTTGTATTTTTGTATCCTGCCATGCTAAACCTTACGTGCATCCGTCTGCTAGTTAGTCTATAGTGTCTCGCACCGAAATCGGGTTGAATTGCAACATATATTCACTGGGAGAACGAACTCCGATCTATCGAATTATTACGATTGGGGGTAGCTGATTATGGTAGCGAGTGATATCGGCCAGGATAACCAAATTCCAATTGAAGATATTTTATTTAACAAGTACCTGAGCTATAGGTGGGAGACTTGACGAACTTCACGAAAAAAATTAATAAAAGAAATTTTATGTTCAAGCCTGCGATGAATCAAATAACTGGTATATCAAAAAAAGACAATAGATCTTCCAATTATGATATAGTTTAAACCCCAAACATAGGTGTATTTGCCAGCATTGACAATGAGAACCCTGTTCCTGGCCGGATTGTGCTATTGGTAATATACGGACATATATAAGGGAACCAAAGAACTCTCTCTAACTAGAACCCCGATGCCTCATGAAACCGAGCTCCATGAGTAGGGGCACAAATACGCTATTTGACTAGGCTGGCACCGCCCCCAATATAATTTGGAGAGAATTTTATCTAATTAATGCTACATGACATATCTAGTCAATGAGACTTTTGTAGGTCAGAAAGTCGTAGGCCCGGATTTGCTATATATTTATATATGTGTGGGTGCAGCTGGCGATGAGTTAGCTTAGACTATCTCAGCCGATACTGTTATAATCGATCTGGGGAACCTTGTAAATTGTCCTCGGAAGGGAATGCCGGCACAAGGGTAATACATGTACCGGCGTGGCTGTGAGTCCGCGCGTCATACTCTCGTTAAGAGTGCTGGCTGACCGTGCCTGTTCTGTACCCATGTTTACGTTAGGAACCATGGGATTTAGAAGCTCCTTTTTGTTCCAAATTTGCTTTCAAACAGCCGTAATTTTCTTTCCTTTTCCTTTTCCTTTTTTTATATTTTGGATTTAACAACTGGAAAATATTACTTAGAAAATGTGGTGGTAAACATTTTAGGCAGTGTAACCGGTAAAACTGTATAAATGTCCGAATACGACTCTTCCTGCAGGGCTAAGCTTTCATTTGCCGTGACTTGTTGATAAGCGATTCTACCGACTGGCGAATGCGGGGTGGCGTCTGCCAGGAATAAAGTCTGGACGCTTGGCCCAAAAATACTGAGATATTAGCCTATATGTGTCACATAAGTCACACGCTGGATGTGGATACACCTATTGGCCTACAGGTGACGCTGACGCTGCGGCGCGTCCGATATGAGGCCTGTTTGAGGAATTCTTCCCATTTTTGACTCGGAGGCTTAGACGGATCAAATGAACTTCTTTGCTTTGGAACTCTATAGAACCATGCTTATATGCTAACTAGTTATTTACCTGTGGGCCCTGGAAGCTTCCGTTCTGCAGAAACATAGACTAAACTCTAATACCAGCCAGTCGCTTTCCGTCATTCTATACCCAGTCTGTTGGAAAATATCTTGGCGGAGTACAAGGACTGTTTACTGTGTGCTAGAGGATATTCAATCCCGAAGGCAGACCGTCTTGGTTTTGTACTTTCAGAGGCTTGTGGCGTGTAAGCCATATCATCCCAGTCAACTTGAAGAGTTTAATCTTCATGGATCCATAGGATCCTGGACATATCTTTCCTTGAAACCCGAAGGATTCTTGTGTCCACATGAATTTACGCTTGCTTGAATTGACTCTTGTCGCTTTTGCGGAAAGAGATTAAAAGGACTCCTCTTTTCTTTACTAAGCTAATTTTCCTTGTCGAACGACTGGTTTTGCGGGATAGGTGTATATTATAATTTCCGCTTTAATCCTGTTTTTACAGTGGTGGTTCAAGACGTCAATAATTAGATCTAATAAGAAAAGAAATAGTTGTCTACAACCTATCTTGAGAAATTCAGAAAATAGATTCCACAAGCATCTCGATCGTTTCTCAGCCTGGCAACTAATTTTTACTGTGTTCATATTTTGATACCACGTCCATGCATGGAACTTAAGAATTTCTGGCGATAATATTGAAGACAAAACAGGTAAGTATATATCACGTCGTAAAGACGTTATCGATATATCGGCGCTTTATTCAGGTTGTTAAGTACATTATGTTCGCAATGCCAACTGACCATCGACAGGGTGGACAAAGCACTGGACAGTATAATACTATAATAACGGTACTTTTTTTTAGACTCCGGTTATGAATGATAAACGACATTAATTTGGTATACAGTATAGGTTAATGATCAATACTGAACGTGGCATCTTGGATATAAACAGGTCAACCCCCTTATAAGTCTATCCCGGTGCATGAACATGTTGTTTCGTGAACCAGCCGCGACGTACGAACGAACATGGGCACTGAGATAATTCAATGTGAATCGTTGTGAATCGTCTCGTCTTGATAGAATCAAGCACTCCTCGGAAGAGATTTGTATTGAAATTCTAACGTCTTTTTGTATGTGTAAATATCAAACACATCACATATATCTATGTACGCTGTATGATAAATTTACAAAGCGGGCCGCGCGCGGCCGGGCAGTATGCTGTAAAATTGGTATGCAGGCCTAGCCTCTAGCCAGTAGTATCACCGGCGTTGAGGTAACTGCTGTCTTCATGAGCAGGGCAAGCGCAGGTATTAATCTTGGCAGAGTCTCGAGAGATAGTTGCCGATAATTTCAGTAGCTGGGTCGGATATTATTGTGGTGGACTTGCATTGGGTTGACCGCGACGTTAGAGGTGCCAGGGATCAAGTTGAGACCTTTCCCTGCGTTGTTTGAAAGGCGCCACCATGAACAATGTTCGAGAATGCAAGACTAACCATTCAGTGGACCTCTTTCCTATTCGGGTTGGCTTGCCGGCTCGGCTTGCCGGTATTGGGCTAGTGTATCGCCATAATGCGGCCTCAGGTGCTCTTTGAGATTACGGAGGCTTCGAAACCGTAACACCTTCCAACGAATTTGCGACTGCGCAAATGCAATAATGTTGATATTAAGGTTAACTTATCGTACGATATCAGAATTGACAAAAATTTAGCATATGTATAGGATTCGCATATAAGTATCAATCGGCCGACCCTTAGAAGCATTCTTCTTTATATACCATCATCATCACAATCAAATCCAATTACGAACATTAATCTCAGTAAACATTTCCAACAAACAAAAGCGAAAAAAAAACGGCCCTATAACCCATAAACACGGTCTACATTTTAAATTCCTGGCCTCAAGCATCTGAACAAGAACAGGCCTAAATCGACTATCATATAATCACCACACTTGGTTGCAATATAAATCCAACAAAACACCACCCGACAACGTCTCCAGTACATATCCACCCCACAAACAGATACTCTCTTGTCTCAAAAATGCGTTTCACCGCTTTCGTCCTCATTGCAGCAACCGTTGCGCCTATCACGGCCACACCCGTGCCCAACCCTCAAGTCAAGAAGTTAGTTGGCACTGCACTTAACGTTGGTGGCTTCGTCTGCGCATTCCAGGGCAACCAGTGTCAGAAGATTGGCGACACTATTCGTGAAGGAGCAATCAGTGCCATCAAGACACCGCGCCCGAAAGAAGACCCAAGCTTCGTCAACCACTAAGCGGTGTCTAGGTTTCTCTAATTTACTTAGCCGATATACTATCTTTCATCCAAGAAGTAGCTTAATGATTTATGTTCTTATATATGTCCTGACAGTTCTTTACCTTTTGTCCTCCCTTTAAGTTTAGCTTTTAAAATTTACACGGAGCTATATATTACTTTCAGCTTTAAATTATCCACTTGAGCCATCTCTTCAAACTTGCAACTAAATCAGGGGAACGTATCCTTCAATTGCTCATGTAAGACATGAGGGTTTTATAGCCACTCGATCTCTAGTTTGGAAGGAACGGCGTGTGAACAAAGTGGTTAGCTTTGTAGAATAAATTAGGAGACATCAGTTGACCAACCAAATGCATTTCTTGAATTGCTGAACTGACTGTTAGATGCTGGAAGTGTTTTAGCAGCCGCGTCTGAACGTCTGAACGTACGTCTCCTTAGAATGGTAGACCTTCAGCGTTCGGATATACGTTTCCTACAGGCTTCAAGGCAGGACGTAGCTACACGTGACCTCGGTGACTTTTAGATTAAAACCTCGAGATTCTCTAGTCATAGTACGTTTAAATGATATTCATATTATTATTGATATTTTATCTATTCCGAAGAAATACTACCATCTATTAATCTTAACCAGAAGAATCTGCTTCGGGAATAACCATACATTGGGTTTCGAACCGCCGTCTAAACCCCTACCAAAGCATCAAGGTGCCAAAAAATACCAAAATTTATCTGATGGAAACCCAACTCCGCTAAAGTTTAGCCTCGAGCCGATTTATGATGCCTTCAGAGAGATTGTCACGGCCCGCAGAAATAATCAAAAACTTCTACAGTCATGGCTGGACAAACTTTCATTCTTTGTCTCCCGCGACTTGAGATGAGGATCGTTAATGCCTGTGCCGGGTTACAGATACAAGCAGGTAATTCTCATCTAAGGTGGCAAACTCCCAGTGCCGAAGCTAGAAAACTTGAGCTTCCTCGCTTGTTTTGGTGGTTGGAGCTCATCGTTGCCGCCGGCGAAACGGAAAAGATATTTTGGAAGCGTATTTCTCGCTCTGCTTCGGAAATTGTTGGCGATAGACGATATTCCGAAAACTGTGCAGGAGGAACGAGGATATTTTAGCAATAAATCATTCTATTTCATACAACAGAGTTAGTATACATGCGGATAAAAGAAACTTTGGTGGTCTTATCTCTAGGAGGGGAGTGGGTAGCAAAGTCTAAGCAGGGCTTGGATTACCGATCTCTCAAAGACGAAGGAGTTTCCGAGTTATTCCACCATTCGAAGATGTTCAGTGTGCTCCGCAAGGCCGGGAAAGCTAAACTTGGCTGGTCTATCGAGGAAGCCTGCTATGGCTTAAAGAGAGACATGGCATGTTGAAGGGACTCGTCGAGTCCGGTGCGACGTACGACACATAAAATCTTATGATCTCGGCCTGCCAAATGCCTAGGTCTGGTTCAGAGCGGACGGGTCAGCCAATACAAGGATTAGTGAGCTTTCGAGTGGATCTGCCCGGGGAAAGAAATTCGGACTTGTTGAGTTCCGATAATTTAAAGCTTTGTGTCAAGAGAAAAAGGGAGGAAAAGAGAGGGAAGAACGTGAGGAAGAATATTGAGAGAAAGAGAAAGGCATGCAGGAAGAAAAGATTTTCAACTGCCCAAGTGCTTTGGTAGCTGACGTATATAATTAATAAAAATATTTGATGATATTTTATTTGAATGTTAATAAAGCGCATCAGCCACTCCTCAATGTTACTTTGGTAAATTACGGGATGGACGTCTAGCGCGCGTCTTGAAGGAATTCCAGGAGGATCTTCAGGATATATATTATTAAGTATGGGGGAGCAGGTTCAATAAATCGTTTAAGATACCATGATAATATTTACTTCTAAAGTACATTTGCTGGTTTCATAAATATTTACAGGAGAGAGATTTAGAGACTCTGAAGTTAGAGCTTGAATCCACTGTACTCTAGCGATTAATTCAATATAAATCTCGAATCGAGAACCTTAAAGGCTCTTCATCGAGGGCAGTACTATCCCAGCTCTCCATCTCAATAGTTGCACGTTGAACCCCCAAATATTTGATGCCCTCCGTCAGTTGATCCAGCTGGTCTGTCAAATCATCAGATCGAAGCCACCGTTTGTACCTATTCAAGCTGGAGAGATGATATCTGAAGATAGCAATGTGGGTTTTTAGGTGTGTATAATATGCCTGTAAGAAATCAGGATCCGGTACACCGGGCCATTTGTTTCGGTTCGCCGTGAAGTCGAGAAGTGCATCGTAGAGAGCTTTAATATGAATTTGCCAGTTCCTGATAAAAATTGTACATGCACCATCTGCTTGAAAAAGTGCGGTGATTATCTTTAATTCAAGGTCCTGGTATTGTCGCTTGATATAAAACTTCCAGGCCTGAACTGATTCCTTTCGGGGAGGGTGTTCTAAGCCCGAAAAGCCATTTAAATGGTCTTGGATGTGGCTTATAGAATCCAAGATATCTTTGCATCCGGTATAGAAGTCGGCGTTTTCTGTCAAGACACTGGATGATGCATGCTGGAGCATATGAAAGCTACAGCTTGTGTCTCTACAAGTGACGAATGGACACGGATTAAACCATGCCGGATATAATCGGCCTTCTGATTGACTCATATCTAAAACATGGATGGAGAAATATCAGTATAACCTCTTTAGCGAGGCCGATTACAAATGCTTACTGTATTTGTTACTTGATATATATATTTGAAGATATAAAATTCTGGATATCCGGTACTATCAAACGAGGAGATAGTGTATACCAGTCGTGTGTCTATGAAGTGAAGGAAGTATGTTTTCCCCCAAGATTCATTTAACTAAGGCTTAAATACAGAGAGGACATTTATTGGACATTTGTCCTCAATTCAAGATGCGAAGATGATCTTTGGGTCTCTGGTCTCCAGTATATGAGTTTCGAGGCTGGAGATCGGCGCAAATGTCACGCTCTGGTTAGTTATAGCAACTTGGTGCTTGTCGTTGTGGTGCAGCTTTCCCAACACCTTTAGTCTCAAAATACCACACGGTGGCACAGTTAAGGTGATGAACTTAGACCACGCCGAAACTATGCGATAAATCCGGATTCTTCTGTAAAGAGTTTAACGCAACCTTAGTAGTTAAATTTAATGATAGATAAATGCTATCTTTAGGGTTGTTAAAGTTATGAAGTGCCGTAGGCAAACATAGTCCTAACCGGGTGGACTTGGGCGTTTTGATTTCCATCATTGCATAGCAATGTATGCTACTTGGTCGTCATCATATGTTCCCGTTCTTCGAATTCGACCATATTATAGATACTAGATTACAGTCCAATAGTAAGGCTTTCGTACAAGGCTGTAATTGCTGATGTACGCGATTTTCAAGATATCTAGCATCGATTAAGCTACAGGGCTTGCTTAAATAGCACGTAGAATGGAAACTGATGCCGTCATGTCAAAATTTCTTCTGGACCTTCTAGATATGTTCTAGTCTACAGGTATCTCGGTAGTCGGAACCGGATGTCACACTTGATACCCGGAAAGCTCTACTGTCGCATACCTAGATATTCCAACTACAAACTTGGCGAACTTTCATTTAACTAAGCTAACTTAGAGGTCTAAATTGCCATCACAGCATGTCACAATCCGAGGCCCTAAGATATGTCCGACTTTTCTTTCCATTAACAAGAAGACTCTAGGATTCTGCTAGCTTCTGGCACACTCTCGCCCAAACCTAAGATGCGTTTGCCAAATTATTCTTTTCAGATAATTATTTTAGAGAGCAACTTAGAGACCAAGGGCCAATCAGATGTGATGTTACGTTGTTGCTAAAGACATAGGTGTAGAACCCCACAGACTGTGCAGAAAACGGTACAAATGTATTGGCTTGTGGATCGTTACTTCTCAGACAACTTGATAACAATCGCTACGCGGACAATCCCGACCGGGGAATTCCAATTCTAGGGATTTCCCAAATTTGCGGGTCCAAGCTATGCTGAACACCTGCCAGAGAAAACCGATAGACTGTGATTTCGTCCGCGATAAAGCTAAATATATTGAGTGATTACAAGCAGCTCGATTCTTGCATATTAGATAAGCAAACAGACAATTAACGGGTGGTGTTAAGCAGGCCGCCGAAGAACAAGAGGTTGTTATCATCGCTTGTTCCCGCCCGTCCGATTATTCCCTGTCGTACTGTGGGGTTGGATCTGAGTTTCACATGCATGGCATGGCATATACACGAAACGTCGCCCATTAATTTCCACGACATCGAGATGTTCAAAGGCGTGTTTGCACGCTTGCACGTTTGCACGTTTGACACTTGTTTGTCTGTTTTTTTCCAGGAGCTTTGCTTTGTAGTATACCGTGTTAACGATCGTACGATCATTTATGATAGGTTCTGAAGATCGATCTCATGAAATGATTACAGCGAAAATCACGAAAGACCGATCTCGTAAATCTGTGATATTAATAAATTCGTAAAGTGGTCGGTTTCTTCATGTTACCGAGGTCCCAATCGAGAAATCATTGCATCATACAGAGCCCGGGCAAGACGTTTGCCTTGTCAACACACACTTTTCCAACAACATCTTCTTTTGGCTACCTTCCCCTTTTGGAAGCCCAATTGGTGACCTTGGTGTCTCGCCGAGTTGCGATCCCTGGACGCTGACTGGTTCTACCCAATTCCCGCCAAATTGCAGGTTTTAAACTTTTTTATTTTGGCCTTCGACGACGCGGAAATTTAGGACCTGCTGATCTTCGAAGCGGAGGTTAGTATACCGCTATTTTGCTAGCCATCCAGCGTTTAACTACGTCTGGCGGCCAGTGTCCGCGTTTCTTTGGTGTCTCGGACGAATGCCCAGAGATCTCATTTCGCTTTCTAATTCGTGCTCGCTTCGTAGATCTTATACGACACTAGCTGCTGGATACCGCGCACCGCTCGTTCGCACTTAACTCTGCTTGGATAATAGCTTCTCAAATATCAGGGGCACCTTGCGTCCTCCCCGGTTTTCAGATCTTATTCAGGTCAGTCTAGCATAGCCTTCTATGACCGGAGTGCGGGGTAGCATCATTATCCCTGTCGATTCGAGAAATTTTTAGTTCACGTGGCGGGAAGTTTTGACCTACTCATTCGCGATTAACACGAAACTAAGATTGCCAGCGGATTGAATTCTGAAGTTCGATGAAATACGAGAATCATAGAGAGACAGCCAACCAACCTTCTTCGGGGAGGTCAGCTGCACCTTGCTCTGGAGGATAGCGAAGGATATAAGTATCGGATGGGGTTCTTCAGTCTAGGCTCTGGTTGTTTCGTATCTCCATCACAGTCTGAGGAGCGGTTCATTCGAGACAGTATACCCACAAGGCCATTAATTATTATTATTTTTGCTTACATTCTCTTAAAATGCAGTCGCTAATTCGCCTTCTCCCGTTCCTGGCGGCCGCTAACGCTCTCGTTCCCGCCCCAAGACCTATCAACGTTGACGATGTTAATGCCCGCGGCTTGGGAACATCCGCTGATGTTTACATCTACAATGAGTGGAATACACCTCTCACTGTCTCTGGCGGCGAGAACGCTTACATGAGCACCAATGCACCGCCCTCGACTCAGGTTGCCGCCAACTCTGTCTCCCAGAAGTTCTCCGTTGATGCAAACGGATGGATTCCCCTTCAGAGCGGGTTCAAGCTTACTTTGAACCCCGATGGCGGTGATGCTAGCACCGTCAGCATCAATATCGGCATGACGCCGTTCAAGACTGACTATACACTTGGTGCCAGCAATCCTGCCAACCAGGCCGGAGTTATGCTCGCTCCAGCCAAGATTCTCGAGAAGGGACGGGACTTTGACTTCCACATCTTCAGCGGGCCAGGTGCCCTCACCGGTTTCGTCCAGGGTTTGGTCGACCAAAAGCTCCCCGGAATCTTGGAGGGAATCAGGAAGAAGCCAGTCCAGGTTGCTGTAAAAAAAGATATCAATGTTACCATCCGGGATATCGTCAACCCAGTTGTCAAGGCCAGCTATGTTTCTCTCGGATCTGGCAAGAACGGTGTTGTTATCAATGCCATTGTCAACATTGACGGCGAGGTTAAACTGAGCCTTGCTTTGAAAGATCTTAACCAAGATGCTAGCATCAAACTCACCGGTCTCTCCATCCTCCTTACCGCTGAAGGAAATCTCGCTGCTCTCACCGCTACCAAGCCAGGCCAGCTCAGCATCAATGTTACCCGCTTCCAAACCTCTATCAATGACATCGATATCAACGGTGATATTCTCGCCGATATCGTCGGGGCCCTCTATCCGGTCATCGCCCCTGTTATCAAGCTTCCATACAAGCTTGCCTCTATTCTCAACACTTCTGAGAACGAGAAGATTATTAATATGGTGAACCTTGCTATCAAGGCATTTGCCAGTAGTGGTTCTCCCATCAAGTTTTGAGAGATCCCCCAGGGTTGTTACATAAAGAATCGATCGATGGTTATGTAATATAAAGATGATACCTTGTACATTACATAGACCTCAATTTTGTTGGTCAGGCGTGATATTGATAATTATGCCACATTGTATATACATTCTATAACACATTCGTACGAGTGGAGAAAAGTTCCCTATCTCGATTTAATTTTGATATATTGTATATAGGCACGGACCCGGTGCTCTTCACTATTTCAGGCCAAATAGCCATCGTTCTGGTCTAGCGAGCATAAAATCTTGAGTTTTGTCTCGAATTTCTCCTTCTACCGGACTCCCAGGTTCGTAATATAGCTCCCTCGCTTTTGTCACGATATCAGGCTCGAGTTCGATTTGTAATAAATCTACAAACCACTGTGGGATATCATCATATCAGATGGATACCTCTAGACTAGGCGCCTCAGTATCTATAATTTCAATTTGGGCAGTTGCTTCCTCCCAGAATGACCTCTCTTCCAGCATTGATCTCGCTAATGCGTCTTTTGGTTCGTATGATATAGTGCCAAAGCAGTAGTAGCATCTAGTTCTAGCTCTGATATCTCATGGTTCAAAGCTGCAAGGTTACTTTTTGCGGTTGACAGTCGATCGGTTTCTCGCTCACCCGGAGCCATGGGGGCAATATTTGATAAATATCATATATCTGTTTCCACCGACTCGTGAAGTTTGATATCGTTCAACCTTCGGTGTTTCGATACGTCTGCGAACGACGAAATTTTGGTTTCCGCGTTTCTTAGTAGCTCTATAACGATCATTTTGTATGCTAGCGCCTCTCTGAAGGCTCTTCTAGCATCGCATATATCGTACAGTAAATCCCGGATACGGAATAAGTATGGGTGCAGGTGTCGTTTACAGAATCGCAGGATCTGAAAGTGTCCACTGCCAGTCCCGACGGGCAGTCTCTCGGAACTTGTCGTGCCGTGGTCGGAAGTATCCTCCATTTTGTCGTGTATATATAGGATGTTTCAATATTAGAAAACGCATCTTCTATTTTCTCCGGATGTATAGCTTGTCTAGCGTCACCGTAACTATTCCGAACATTGGTAAACTGAACTCCATATATTGCCGGAGCCGCAACTCTGTTATCTTTATAGCTGGAGGATTGGCTCTCCGGCAATTGGGCAATTGGCCCGGGAGAGAGCTGTCTTTTGCGAAGCAGCATTCTGGTCAGTACTGGATGTCTTTTGAGTCTTAGTGTTGACGAGAGAATTCGGATAGGTGAAAGTGCTTCCATTAGCATAGCATGAATAGTAGGGAGATTAATTCGGATAAAGTTGTGGGATCCGGAATTAAAAGCAACGGTGACACCAAGATGATCGCATGAATGATCTGGTATGTCTGGCCCTGTCGATCTTTAAAACTTACCGGGGCGGCTAGGACCGTACCAATTTACATGTTGTAACTATCCTGGACCTATTTTTAAGACTTGTAGATCTGCGATAATCTGTTGCTCGATAAGATCTGCTCGATCTAGCCTTTAGAAGATAGACGGCCTTACAAAACAAGCATCACGTTAACACGTGAGATTAATCGATTCACGCTACGGCAGCAGGATAAAAGACGTAGCTCCCGCTGTAAAATGAAATTTTTGACGTTTATATCTGTGAGTTCTTGGCCAAATAAACCATCTTACCAGAATACGAGCCTGAGGACTGAGGGGCTTTAAAACTCTAGTTGCGTATCCAGTTTTGACTCGAAAATGACTAACTCCAGAAGAGACTATCGGTAAAAAAGGCAGATGAACGTTGTGTTAGTAAGTAGCGTATGAGAGGTTAGATATACCACCTTACAAAGCACAGTAGCTCGAATCTGAAATAATAATTACAGAGAAGTGTTTCTCATGAGCCAATATCTTACATTTCTACTGATCAGCTCTAAGCTATGTAGGTTTTGACAAATACAGTAAAATAAAATTTACAAGCCAATATTCATATCAAAAGTAGCAACGAGACTGCATATAAAATAATTAGACCAAATATCCTACCACTTTGCTACGGCTGGCCATCCCTCATCCTCAGTCACCACACCCACGACACAATTGTACAAACCAATTCAAGACAATAACAGCTATCTTCCAAAATCCTCATCGATCGACATATCCCTTCTCTCATTGGTTTTGATATTCTGCCTTAAATATCTTTCATTCGCATTTAAACAATTTTCTAGGAAGAATCATCATAGTAAGAGTCCATCATGTTGGTTCTTGACGTTACGAAATTAGTTCTCCTGCTTTCTTCGGTTGTCATCAATTGCGTGAAGGTATATTCTTGAAATAAATTTATTTCCAAACTCTTCCTTCGACTATGCAACCCATTTTAATCAAGGATAACGCTCATGTGACTGGAATATCGAATACTATTTAGGCACTTCCTGCCAACACCGTCTCTCTACGACTTTCTACGAGGTTTATTAAAATGGAGAATGGGCAACAATATCCAGTTGTCGAACGAGAATGGACAGGCGAGCTTTACAAGGGTGGCCCTTCGGTCACGAGAACAGGCGATTTGAAAGTAAGATATCCGACAGAGCGGTCTTTGTTAATGTGAAATATTTTCGTTCATTTTGACAATTGCACTTTAATGTAGGATATCTTAGACGACTTGAAAATTCTTCCTTCGTTTGACGAAGCGCACTTTCTCGGATTCAACCTTTCTGCCGTCATCGAGAAAATTGTATGTTATCGATGGACCAGATATATGAATGCTGATATTGCATGCCACATGAGATGCACATCGTGCTAATAGCTTGTTATGGTTACCCAGGACGACAATATGTACAACTACCACGAGATCCTAGACCTCGCCAATGTCAACCCCACGGAGTTGTCCAGCTCACTCTTCAAGCGCGATGGATATCAAGCCCGTTCCTGTGCCCGGGCCCTAGGCCCTGGTGTTACTGGCGGCTTTAATATGTTGGTTCTCGGTATAGTAAGTATACCGGTGTGGTATAACCAGGACTACTGTTACGCTCCAGTACCGCAGACTTGTACCCAAATGGCCTGTTACGCCGGGGCAGCTATATTCCTCTGCAATAAGAAACAGCCGGGTCAAGGCGATATTCGAATTCTCTGCCGTGACATTGGGCTTATGTCGTACCACATGCTTCCGATGCTACAAGAGGATGGATTTGGGGCACACCATTGCTTATATAGAGAACGACCAGCAAAGTATTGGACGGCAGAAACATGGTGGAGTGAGGACCCTTCGTGGGAGTTGAGGCTCCAAGGATGTTGAATGTCCCTTATTTGCTGATTCGGTATTAATTATGAATTCTTGGGTCGCATGCTGGATTTTTAGAGTCTAGCTCTATTTAAAGACTTTTCTTCTTTTCCTGATACTCACGCCGGCGACCCTAATTTGGCATATTATTCATGTCTCTGGACCGATTCTTCTCAAGTCTCCAGTCGCAAGCTAAATTATCTGATGAAATTTGTTTACTTGCACATCGAGTCTTTCCTATCATGAACTACTAAAAAATTAAAATTTTCATTGATCAAGAATATAAATGAAAACTAGATTTTGAACGTAGTAGCATTAAAAGTACAAAAGAGGGTATATATTCGGAATAACAAAGAATAATCTAATCACGGAAGCTCGACAGGTAATTCGTGAATCTCAGCTGGTGCATTATGAGGAAGTTCAGCTGTGTACGGTGTATGAGGGCTTGCAAGCTCCGATGGCCCATGGGAGCCACCGTGTCCGGTTTGAACACCTTTGGCGGCAGAATCCCAATCCAACTCCCCAACTTCCTGCATTTCCGGGCCCTGGGTGCGCCCTTTCCCATCTGTCTTTGCTTCCAATTCCTTGCCGCTCAACTCACCGGGACCATCATGTGATGGCGCCTCTGTCTGCGCGGGAGCTGACTTTTTGGCTTGTCGCTTGCGGTACAGGAAAAATCCTCCAATGATGGCAGCAAGTCCAAGAATACCACCGACGACGCCGCCAGCAATGGCACCCGTGTTGGTCTTCTGTGAGGAAGAGGTTGTATGGGTAGATGTTTCGGAACTAGGTGGACCTGTTGTCGAGATTACTGGTGTGTTGCCAACGATCGTGTTGATGTCTGCTCCAAATTCGCCGCCGAGGCCAACGATATCCTGGGTCGTAGCATTTGGATTCGAAAGCCCGAGCGCGGTGATATTGTTCACTGGGTTAACAATTAGGTATGCGGCACTGTGGAGATCATTAGCTTTTTGATGACAATTTTCGCACAACTATTTCGATACCAGAGACATACTTGAAAAACGGCGCTCCAAGAATAACAGAAAAGTCGTATCCAGGCTCGTTCAAAGAACCGTCATTCAATAACAATGCGAGAACGCATTGGTTTGGCGCATTTGCCCTGCTTGGCGGTCTCAAGGGAGTGAGCAAGTTCTTGAATGGAATACTGAAGGTCATGTCGTCAAACGTCAAGTCGAGCACCCAGCTGGGATCGAACGTCGTATTGCAGGCTGCTGTAAAGACATTATAGACCGACGTTTCTCCAATATCGTATACCGTGGTAGTAAGCACGGACAAAACTTTATCCAAGACATCTTGTGGAACCACTATAAACCTAATTTGAGAATGCAAATTTTAGCTCGGCTCTGTATATCCCGTGATAGTATCTGGATATAATGCCAATCGCGGATGTTTTTGCATAATACTATTCAGGAAGCAGGGGAACATACGAGGAATCGGGATTGATGAGCGCCAGCTTCTTCTTTGGAATGGTGTAGGAAGATACGTCGGTGGCAGATGTAGAAACATTGATTGAGGGGGTGGAAACAATTCCAGGGTATTGGTTAATATCCCAAACCTTCAGTTTGCCATGGAATTTATCTTTATCGATCCCTCCGAGGACGATCTCACCGCCCGTATCAGAGTTCGAGAGGTCATAGCAACTGCAGAACTGGGCAACGATCTTCCCTTGTTGTTCGAGTGCCTCCATATAACTCGGACGTTCGGAATCCGTATCATAAGGCCATAATCCTAAGCCGAGTGTCGGGATAATGTAGTGCCAACTTTCGGCGACGGCGAATTTAAGGTCTATGCTGACATTACCCGTTGTTATCACATCCTCAACCACGTAACCGGTAACCTTTGGGTAAGTTAGTAGTTTATCCTTCTTAAAATACTTTCTCAAGCCATGGATACAGAATTTAACATACGTTTGAATATTGATCGGCGACAAAGCCAAAAGCGTCTTTCTTGGAGGCACCCTTCGGAGGAGTGTCTAAGGAAGAGAAGTATTAAAAAGATGGGAACATAATAATATGAAGGGAAATTTCCCTAGCAAAACTTTGCCGGTGCATTGGCTCACAGTATCCACTGTTTCCCGCGATCTTGCAGCTATCAAGATTTGTTGCATTGTTGCAGAACGATGTTTTCGAGGCAGGTTGCTCTGGGATCCAAGTCAGGTGTGAGATCCCGACCTGCAGCTTAAGCGGCTGTTTGTCTAAGGCCGATTGTGAACGAAGTCAGCGATATGCGACATGGTACTCAAGAATGATGGATATTTGTATGGCCTCGTTACATACCAGCGCCAAAGAATACATCGGTGTAGATGGCTCCGTAAAATTCTCCAAGGACGATCCATTCCTACCCAAAACAATTAATTGGGCGTTAGTTATATCAGCGGTCCAAAATGTATCAACAAGGACGAAATGTCTACAGTTTATGTGAGGCCGCGACGCAGTCGAAATCGTTTACTCACATAAGTTACTGGAAAGGCGACATAGCTCTGAGATGTCGTCGAAACTTGACGTGCTTGCAGCGACCGTGATACAAGACTTGAAGTCGTATAACTAATGGTCTGCCTCGAGACAAAATATGATATCGAGAGAACACCGAGCAGAACTGGCAACAGCCCACGCTTAGCGGTGAACCCGAAGTTGTTGCCCATATTGAAAGAATGAAGGGCTTCAAGCTAGCACTAGAGACGAAGACGTTCGACAGGAAAACAAAACGAGGAATTGAAAGAAAAGACAAGAAGGAACGAATCCCTTCCCCATCCCTGGCCGACCGTTTTGTTTAATATTCTCCTTTATTAGGCGGTCCAATCAGCCTTACTATACAAGTACTAACATTGTGACCATTCTGTGGTAGAAAGGTTCGATAATGGAATGTCAGGCATGCATATGCAAGACTCTGTTTTGGGCTTGAACTCTCATTAATGAGAGGTCCAGGATAAAGTCTAGGTCTGTGGGTCACGAACAAACATGGGAAAGTCCGAAAGTCCCCCCAAATGCGACTGACCAGTGTTGGTCGAGGTGGCAGAAACCGAATACGCGAGGCTTGGTATTCTTGACTCGATGCTTATTCAGAAATTCCACAAAATATCTACTCCTCGCCCCGAGCACGAGCAATACAGCGAAGAAAAGTAAGAATGTTTATAGATAATAGATGCCATCAAACAGCCCCCTCAAAATGCAATCTGTAGTCCATTACACAGATCTCTTAATATTATAATTAATTCTGTGCGTTTGAGCCCGTGGTGCTTAATTGGAACTAGCTAGTCCCAATTTAACTCCGTAGTACGAGCGTCATCTCAAGAGCACTATATCGGTCTCTGCTATAACAACAGCAACGATCGCGACGTCCTCTGCTGTAATGCTGGCTCCGCGTTAGCTGGTGGTAATATACTGACCAATAAAGTACCGGTATATACCCCCTGGTCTACTTTACGCCTCCTGAAGTCTCATTGGCGAGAAGAACAGGGGTGGGGCATGATGTTCTCAACTTTATGAGAACTTCAAACTCGCCCCATGCTCGTCGCCAATAGTGCCAAATGCAATGGTGGGTCAGAGTTTGCCACACCACGGTCACATAATATCAGCCGCAGAACTGTCACATCGGATTTCATCGAAGCACTCTGCTGTTTTAATCCAACTGACAAAAACCAGAACTCGGTCTTTGGCTCAGAATTGAATGCTAAATGAGTTTGCTTGAAAGCTTGAAACAATGGTCAGTTGTGCATTTTACCTAACAGCCTTATCACCAAAGAAATGCGCTTTGAGAAGGACGCCCGCGATCAATTGCATGAATATGTATATTATCATGCACACCGAAGAAAGGTTTGCCATGGCGGGGGAGAATCTCGCATTTCTGACTTTTGGCTTTTTTTTTGATTTTGGGGGAAATTGGCCGAGCTAGGCACGCGAGAGTTTTCGCCCACTTCCACATCTCTGTGGAATTGAAGCCAATCGATAGGACCCGATTGAAATGATGTTGTTATAATACTCCGTACACGCTGGAAGATGCAGATTCATCATGGGTAAATAACAGGAATCTGTCACGAGATTGTTTTGATGAGCCCTCGAATTGCAATTCCATGACACGGACCGCCTAGGAGCTTCTCAGAACCTTCGCATATATCATACAGAGAGCGATATGACCGGTATTTGAAGCTGGTACACTGTCTCGAAATGATAACAACTACGGGATGGCCAGGTTAGAAAAATTTTAGTTTCTGGATCAATTGATCGGAAACTTGGTCGGCTAAAATACTCCCAGACAAAAGCTAATATTATGCGGCAATCGATCGAATTTCTTACTCTTTAACAGCCGTCTGAAACCATCCCCCAATTTGGATTAGTTTCGGGCATTGATTTAATGCAAGCACAATTGTTTCGTCTGAAGTCAAAGCTGATCCACTCTAGCACTCTCGAAAAATGTGAAGGTCCACTTTATAGATCCAATGACTCGATCTGAGATAAAATACAGACTACTGGCGCCTGGCTGACTTTTGAAGTTGTGTTGGTCTAGAAAGATCAAGAGAAGTTATTATAAATCCACAAGCTTATTCTGTAGTTTATACGTTAACGTTTATACGTTTGTAAATCTGCAAGTTTGCATTGGCAGGTTCGCAATGGTTGATGTGCCGGAAACCAAATATTCCTCGCAAAGTTGCCAGTTTACGACTTATGATTTAATGGAATTTAATTTAACCACGACATCAGAATAATATGCCATCAGTGGTTCGCGATACCAAGAGATCAATGTTACATAGTTTTAATTTGAATCAGAGGTGCAGAGATCGCTAAGGGTAATCGACCAGTCAACCGCAGATATCTTTCAATAAACTTTACGTACATCTGATCTAGATAGATTACCGTCAGAGTGGTCTCAAATCTATATGTACTAATGAGCTACAGTCAAGGCATATATAAGATATGTTGATCGAGAAACAATTGATTTTGTACCAGCGCCCGCCTAACGCTGCCAATTTTTTTGTATTCAAAAATCTGTATGCTCGATGGGTCTGAGACCGGCATACGAACAGCGCTGTACAGCGGTCTTAGGAGAGCATCTACGAGAATAAAAGCTTCTTTTGCAGTACCAGCTGGTTTGACTTACAATTTCATTAAATTACTTACATTAAATTACTTACACTGCTGTCTTGAAGAATTTCATGTAATCCGTCGGCAATGGCCATGTGAACTCTAAACTGAGCATGTGCTACATTCCAGAAACGGACGTCGGCAAGCATTTGTAAAATACAACAACCGGTTCTTGTTGAGAGATATTTCGAGGTTAATACCTCACACGAGCTCAAAACGCCTTGAAGTTTCACACTCCGCATTGTCGATACAGTGAATCACGAGCTTATAGCATGATATCTAGTATCCATCGACACGCGACAGAGATGCTTCTTATATTTCCACGGCAATCTAAGTAATTTATAGGCGTCTGACGGCCAGCACACATTGAGACGAAATATCAGCATCCGTAATGGCGAAAACCATCTTCCGGGTACTCTGCTCCTTATCCCTAATCTATTTCACCTCTGCCTTACCTCAAGACCGCCCCCCGGGCAGACTAGATCTTGAAGCTGAAGCGGAGGCTGCCCTCCAACAACTTCGCGACCAACAAACTGCGAACCCAGCAGCCCAACGTAATCCGGACGAGATAACATGGGCCCCTCCTGGTGAATCCATTGTGGTCACTCCGCAGAGGTGGGCCAATTTTGAAATTTCCCTAGGTGTGGGCGATGACCGTGGTGGCCCGCTCTGGTACCTGCTAGTCGCAGCAAGGCGATTCCGGCAGCTATCGCATTCCCTCTCCACAACGGCAATATTACTCCAGACCGCACTCGAGGAACGTGAGGAAGAGAACACGGATACGTTTTTTGACGATTTTCTAGCTCAAATGGCGGAGAACATTGCACCGTTGGATAATAGCCTCTCCGTTCTCTTAAATATACAACCGTTGGGCGAAAACGCGGGGAGGGCGCTAGACGATTTCATCGCCAGGTTTCCAGAGTTTACCGTTCCACCGGTGGAGAATCCACTGGGTGAAGCTATTGCCGCAAATGTTCAGCTCAGGCAAGCCCAGCTCGAAGAAGGGTTGAGGGAGACACCAGGACTGTTCAATCGTGGTAGTCTTTTCGATACCGGGTCGCAAGGGGAACCGAACACCCAGTCCACCCGGGCCCTTCTTCAGAACTTATTCGATTACACTCCTAGCACGGATCCTAACGAGCAAGAAATTATCTTGAACGACGGAGTCTTTTTAGCCGCGTGGGAAACGATCTATAGGGTCATGCTCGATATTGCGGATTTCGAAGAACGGGTAACAGAGATTCTGGAATCTCTGAGGTTGAAATACCTTCCCGAAGACGCGCTGGTGTACTGGCAGCCAGTGCTCGATCCGTATCCCACGGGTCTGTACGATCGTGAGGATGTTGGGTACGATGAATACTGGGAGGCGAAGTACGAGTTAATGACACGACCTCCCGGGAACGATTTTGAGTTAGATCACAGATGGGGGATCTATGACGTTAGCGATTTGGAAGTCGCAAATATGTGCGCTAGCTTATTGCTACAGCTTGATGGGCTAAGTAGAGGTCTGGGACCGTTCATGATGGATATGTTTGCGGATATTTCTGCTCAGGCGAACGGATTGGGGAGATTGTCGAGATGGCAAGCGCCGACATGGGCATTGCCTTCTACGCTTGAATTCGCGACGCCGTTGGATCTTTTGAGAGACTATCCGGAGTGGAGTGAGACGGCTTACGTGACCGAGTCTACTAATTGGCCTGAATTTGGGCCGATTCAGCAGCACCAGGCACTACTGTTCCCCGAGGAGGATGAAGGACCTGAAAATTCGCAGCCAGGACAAGAGGGATTTTAAGTAGTGTGTAGTCTCGTAAATGATATTATATTGATTTGCGTAATGGGCTTATGCTATCAATTGTAAGCTCAGTTAAGGGATAGTAGGTATCTATCTACTAAGTCTAATGAGATGATAGAAGTTTCTAAAATTTCGACACATATGATATTATGTTGTCTCGTAAACCAGAAGCTGAACGCGAAGATATTATGGGGAATACGCCCGGCCATGCAAAAAACCAAGTTAACGAAAACCAATTGATGATACAGGAGCTTTTTCTTTCGGAAAAAGAATAGAAGAATAAAAGTCCGGGATTTCCAAACAAGAGTGCAGTAAACTATAATATCTCAGATTTGAAATGAAAAGGGTAGGAAATAATAATCAAGACTCCATGGGTGTATGAATTTCGAGTTTGCCAAAATTCCAAACCTGCGGAGTGTCATCCGAAGAGCCATCAAACCTAAAGCTATTGATAATATCATCACCTATCCTTCTTATCCTGTCTTCCGAGTTCTTTTTCCCTCTGGACCCCATCGGTGGCTGCTGCGGCTGCTGCGGCAGTGAAAAGGTTGCTGGTTGATGCACTTTCAACAGAAGAGCGAGGCTGTGAAACATCGCATGGACGTCCTCGATTTTCAAATCGAACAGTCCGGATATCCCCTCGTCGAGATCCAACACCTTGGGGACCCCACCGGGGTTTTGCGGCGTTTTCCAAACAGTTTCGAAGGCACGGTTGAACGCCATGATGAATGTGGCGATGTGGTCGACTGCGAACTCGCACACGGCTGGGATGAAAATGGTTTTGGCATAGAACAGTTTATCGTTCAGGGGACAACGGACTTCCTTGAAGCGGTCTTGGAGCCATTTACACTCCGCATTATGCATGATCTGCAGATAATCGAGGCGAGAGGTTTGCTTGCGTAGGGTTCTAGCCATACACCCCAAATATCTGATGATGGCTTTCCGATAGGTGTGTAGGGCGAAGAGAGATCGTGCGAGCTTGTTAACTGCGGCCCAGGAGGCCACAAAACGCTCGATATAACGATATGCAGATTCGAGAAATACTCGAACACCCTCTCGCTGTGTGGGGTAGACGTAGTCGCCAGTGCCATTTCTTATCTGCTCGAGTATGCTGTCCAGAGGGAAGCAGAGGGTGTACTTCAGAATTCTCTCGCCGACGTTGAGGAGCATTGGGTTAAGGCGGGCTTGTCGTCCTTTGTAGTCAAGAAGTAGGGCGCCGCAGAGTTTGGTGTCATTATGCGTCTTAACGACTCGCTGGCGGTATTGGACCATGTAACAGCGTATCTTGGTCAAGATATCGTGCATGAATCTAGCGTAGATTTTCTCGGGTTCTTTAAGTTTGGTGAACTGTTTATCTGGGTGATCGAAGATCTCGGGGCCGATATAATCTGGATGATAGAGGTCCAAAGCATCCTTGTGCTTCCAGATATCATAAATGAGTTCCGGTGCTGCCGGAGCTGGCATACTCTCTTTTATAAAAGAGGAGATTTTGGCCAGCTGTGGATGGGAAGCCATCTCTTCGTGGTTATCTAAGCTGGTGAGAGGACTATCAGCCATCTTGAACAGGCTTACCGGGAAGCTAACTGCAATGTGAATGATGAGGAGATAGAATGCTCACTTGTAGATGTAGTTGATTGTCGTACAAAAATAATAATATTGGATTTGAATGCAGGATGATGATCGGGGAACGACAGTCAACAGAAGTCTCACTTTGATTTGAAGTTTTTATTTTTAAATTTAGAAAATTCAAAGTGAAATATATTTCGTTGTAGTTTAGAGGAGCTTAATGAGGTAGAGTGCTGGTGGTAAATGTCTCTATAAATTGAACTGTGTCGATGGCCTAAAACTCAATTGCCGGGATGTTGTATTGTCGAGAGTGCTGTTAGGTGTAGATGGTTACAATGATTTAGTATATGACCACTTTTAAGCTAAAGTGATCCACCAGAATGTCCAAACAGACAAATGAGTCCCAGATTGATAAATTTGAATGCAACCTCGTGGCCGACTCCACTGTGTCTGGTACGCTATAAATAACTGATCATCGTCGTCAATCGATATCGATCCCGTACACCTATGCCCAAAAAGATATCTCATCCTGATACCGAACGCGAGACGCTAGGTTGATAAAAAATCAATCTTCATCCCAACATGGTTTCAATATCCACTTCTTCGCGGGAGGCCGGTACCATGGCCTCCAAAAAGACCCTCATCAATATTTTCGATAACCCGTCGAATCTGGTACAGTCCAACTTCAAAGACTCCCAGCAGCGACGCAGGATATGGCGCTATGCGATCGTCGCACTCTGCTCCATCCGTATGTCGGCTTTCATCGCTCCCCAGGCGTACGAGTACATCTACCTCCGGTTTCCGCTGCCCCTCTTCCCGCCGGAATGGGTCCTCACCGAGATGTTTATAATTTGCGTGGCTTTGTCGGCTTGGATGTTTAAATTGACTGATGGCATCAGACGTATGATCCCCTTCCGAATTCTACACATTGGGACCTTAAGCCTTTAGGGCAAATTGGACAGACATGCTAATATGAGGCGGGATATACTATATAGGCTGCGTGAGATTAGTCGTAAATTGCTGGTCTGGAGTGATATACATGATCTTGTGGGTTCGATATTTGGGAGAAATCTTTGAGCAGTGGTTGAACTGGTGTTATGAGGAAGATACGGGAAATGTAGATGTATATCCAAGGAAGAAAGGTGGACCGAGGTGGCAGTGGGTCGAGGGAAAGCTGGAAGTGAGTTATGATCATGCTACCAGAGGCTCTTATGCGTGAGAACAGTGTCATATATTTCATGTAGACTCGGAAATCAAATCTACCAGGTTGACAGTATATTATTGGTTGTTGTTAATCAATAGCCTGTGTGAATTATAACTAGAATAACAAGATCAAAACTAATACAATTCAATATACACATATAAAAGCATCCCACCGTTACTAGTTCCCATCAACAGACCATTAACTCTAGCTATACAGGTGAATTACATGAATCACGGAATGGCAGTAAGTGTGACAAGTTGAAAATTACCCCACATCGAATCCAACGACTGAGCAATGGTTAAACGTAGATCCCATGTAGCGAGAACCGAATTGCCACTCCCCTGGCACGTCAATTCATTCGAAGGGCTCAGAGAGCAGATGCACGCCGGGGCACCACCTGACAGATGAGAAAACACCCAAGCCCAAGTAGTCCCCGCCTGACAGGCCAATACATAGCCTGTAACTGATTTGACCGTAGTCCCGTCGAGATACCAAGATGGTGCGTCGGCCGAGTTATCGACGAATCCAGAATACCAGGTACCTGACGACCCAGATGGCTGGAAAGGGGTGAGGTAGGATACACCACCGTTGGAGGTGGTTGCTTTCAGCTTGAATGGCTTGATTATCGTGGTGGCCACGCCTCCGACGGTATTGGTCACGACTTTGACGTTGGTCACCGTCTTTGTGGCGACCGTGGTGGAGATTGATATGGTTTCGTAGTTTGTCTGCGTGAAAGAGACAGAGAGGGTCGTTGAGATTGTGATTGTCGTGGATGGGGTTACCGTTGGCGCGGTGACGCCGATACAGGAGCAGGCGCTCGAAAAGCGAACGGCGCCAGAGCAAGGTGATGCATATGCGGGAACACTTCCACCGGTTCCATCTCTCTTTTTCAGGGGAGCATTGATCGTCACGGTACTTGTCGGGTCGATGGTTAGGTTGGTGGTTGAAATCTCGTCCACAACGGAGGTTGATGTCAGCTCGATAGTAGACGTCTTAGTGATGAGAGTTGTAGCGAAGGAGGTTTCAGAAAACGTAAGGGTGTTCGTGTACGTGCTGGTATGGTTTACCAAACGTTTTAATTAGCCCCATATTTAACGAATGATAGTTCCAGTCAGGGGATTTGCAGCGACTTACACAGTTGGGATTGCGAAAAAGGATGCACAGTCCGTATATGCAATTGACAGACGCGAAGTGGGATAAGTAGCACGAACAGCTGTGCGAATTAACCGATATCGACGTATTAGCAAACAGTGCTGGTAAGTAATTGGAGTTGTAACATTTACCTCGCAGGCAGTTATCTGCGGCGCACTGAGCAAATGTCAGAGCCACTAGGCTTGAGACGACGACAAGTGACTTGAAATACATCCTTTCTATATATATTTCGTGTCGAAAATATTAATTATAACCGAAGTTCGTTGACGTCGGTTTGTATCTCTTGGATTCAACTCTTGCTTTCCAAAGGAGAATGTATAACCTATATATTTTATTTACCGCTTCATTCTCTTCTGCTTGGACGGATCACTCTTCTGGGAAAAGTTTTGAACTAGATGTGCATGTGGTGAGATCGGACACGAATTCGTGAGCTTTTGCGGAGGACTAAAATTAGTTAATGCGTACTATAGCTAGCTTGCGCTTTGCCGTTGCATGCATTGGCTTGCTCCGAGTCGTTTCTTGACGACTTGGCTAGATGCAATTTCAGCCCTCTGGCGGAACTGGATCGAGTCTAGCCCTGCAGGGAGGCTTCATTTGGTATCCGTACGACTGAAGGGTGTTGCTCTGTTGTAATATCATGAAGCGTCGCGATACAATTTAATATATTGGCTAAACGAGGGCCCGGGATCTGGGAATTTATGAGTGGCTTGACCCTATTACCCGAATATCTCAACGGGTTCGCATACATGTACATGCACATGCAGGACTGTCTGTATAAGCAACATCTCAGGGACAGGTTGACTGTTGCTGAGGAAGTACTTTAAGTGTCTAACGAATTCGACTGATCATTTCAAAGCATAGATTAATATAACGGCTGGGCACGCAGTTTAAAGTCTAGGCACGATTTAAATTCAGCTGCAGCCTCAGCCCAAAATCTCCATGCATTTTTTACCGATGCAACTCGAATCTTATAAGCGAAGCTGAAATTAAAGGGACCTAACGAGCTCGAATGGTGGTCATATTGTCGAATGGCAGGGAAAACCCCCCCGAAATACAATGCACGACGAGCTCGAGAAAGTATTCAGTATACGTAGATCCGATATAATATATAACATGTGTCTGTCAAATTATTGTCCTAAGTTTATAATTTTCGCGACGGGCGAACAATTGGCTTGAATTGGTAGATGTCAGACCGACGTGCCATTTCCAGCCCTACTGGGCTGGTTGACAGGATGGGTTGAGCGGGTTTCCTACTTTAATTGCATATTGGAATCGAGAAACGCGCCTTTGTTTTTTGATTTCGTGTTGATATTTTGGCTTTCTTTGATATGCAATGTACAACAATTCGACGCTAGCGTTCGTTCAGAGCCCAGCAAGCCAAGTTAAGGGCCGATATAAAATAAAATAATCAAGCATAGATCTAGCACCTCTAGTAAGCTAATATATGTAGTCCGCAGCCAGCAGCTGGTGCTGTCGGTGTAAATTAAAAGCGAGCAAATTGCAAACTGTATTGATCGGGGCTATTCCTTGTAGAGAAGATGATATTATCTATATATATAATCTATTAGATAGCAGAAGAATCATCTTGTACTAAACCCAAGGCAATTACATGAGTCCATAATGTCTCGACGTCTCGGAGACGTTTATCTACGTTTGGCCTGAGTGCTTGGAATGGTTGCTTTGCCGAGCTGCAAAATCGTCCAACGAGCGAATCAGAGGCTCTGACAGGATCAAGTGGGTCTCCTTGCAGTCGCAAGATGACTCCATTCCCTGAAACCACATCGCATCATGATATCGAGTCTCTCCAAGCTGAATCGTGATATATCGATATCGCAAACCAAAATTGTATCTTTGCCCCAATATATCAACTTCCCAGAATGTCGATGAAATATTCGAAACCTGCGCCATTTCTTCCGTTTGAGATCTTGGGTCTCATCTTCAAGGACTTTGGCCAGCACGACCGCTTCTCGTTCCTTCGCGCCAGCCGAACATGGTACATTACGGGTATCCGCCTCCTCTTCGACGCTCTCGAAATCAAATTCCCAGTTCCCGGCGAATTACGAAAATGGAATCCCGCTCGCCGATGGGCGACCTACAAAGAACTCGGGATTGGACCAAAGTCTGCAAGCCAATTCCAGATAATACCTAACATTTGATCTTTGAAGATCCAATCACTAGCCCAAGATAAAAAATCTATATGAATTATAATTTGCATAAGATAAAAGAATGTAAACTAACAGGTAAGCACATTTTCTCCCCACTCTTCATGCGTGGAATATTTAGAACCCTCATAATAAACGACCCAGTTCGCCCGCTCTACACCCGCCCGAGCAAGCTCATCGACTCCGTCACCCGCATCAACTGCGACCTCCCCGGCCTGTTCCCAATCGACACAGACCTATTCCAGAACATCTGCGAAATCCGTATAAACTCCCAAATCGTCAGCATCTGTGGTCCGTGTACCCATGCTCAGCACTCGTGGGCGTACGATCTCCTCCCCTGGTTACTGGTCAAGTGCGAGCAGTTGAAGATAGCGTATCTGGAGATTTCGCCCACGAAATATGTTCATGACAGACCACGGGTGCAGCCCGCATATGGGAATCTTTCGCTACGGTACTGCACCAGTCCGCGACACCTACTGGAAGCCGGATTGATCGATCAAAACGGCTTCCAATGGGCGGTTCGCCATATGTACCAACCAACGGGCGAATTAGGCTACTCGCGGTGTCCACCGGGAGGGTTTATGACAAATACGGAGAATGAAAGTCCACCCTGGAGGCGATCGAATAAGCAGTGGCGGTTATCGAAACTCTCCGTTACGTTTCTAGGGGAGCGCCATGGTTATGTGAACGGCGTATTTCTCGCTCTGTGGGGGATTCTACAGCGTATGGGTGCGCTCGAGGGACTGAAGACCTTCGAAATCCGAGACTTAGTGTCCACGAACTGTTGGTATCTGTACAGTTGCCTTCCGTCGTGGTATATCGGCTGGCGTGGGCTGCAGAGCATGGTACCTGCACCTCGGATCTCAACTTTACAGCTGGATGTGAGCGAAGGCTCCGCGTATGCCTTGGACAGGTCATTGGACCGACTGGAACATGTGTTTCCGTATTTGGAAAGGCTGGAGGTTACCAAGCGTGGACTTTTTCTCTTGAAGGTTCGTTATCCCATTTTGTGGGGGGTTTTTTCCCGCTCGACGCATATGCTGATATACCTATAGGAGCTTGAATTTTTACCGAAGCAAAAGGTGCTAAAACATCTGGTCATCCGTGAATTGAGCACTCCAGAGTTGGATGCCGAGACGGGACCGGACTCGATGCACGCCACGAATCTCTTCTTGGACTGTATGGAGCTTCTACTGTTACCTCCGGCCATCGGCACCATCAGCTGGAATAGAGGCGAATATCAGGATTTCTATTGCAATGTGTCCTGGCTGAGTGCTAGGAAAATAGACCATATTGACGTGTGGCTCAAGATTGCTGGCGAACACGAGATGGTGGGGGAAAGGTACTACGCATGGAATTTCTATCAGGAGTTGCTGCACGGCAATGGGAATGAGGACTATTGGGGTCATCTGTGGGTTGACAAGTTTATGACGGAGAGCATGATGGCGTTGGCGCCACCGACGGTGGCCGATGACGAACACTCCGATGCAACGATGGAGGACTCTCCGATTTTCTTTGGAGAAATAGTTGGAGAAATAGTTGGGGATGGAGACTGCATATTTGATGCGCAAGAATAATTTTATTTTCTCCGGAATTTTCCGTCTAAGGAGATGAAGGTGTAGAGTTTATATAAACCGGTCTAAAACAAAGGTGTAATGAATGTATCTCCTCTTGTTTCGCCCCATACATGCATAATTCAACGGGTGTCTAGGTTATATAGTAACCCAAGCTTCTGATATGGCCCTCTTTATCGAGAGTCCGCTGATACTCCAATCTCTGTATCAAAGCCAAGTACCGATTGATAGCATACTGCATCAACCTGCCCCGGCTTAAATGTATCACAAGACTCCTCGGATGTCGCAGAATCTCCAGCTGTACCTGGTACTTGTTTACCCCGCATTTCCAAAACTTCTTGACGCCTTCGAAAATACGACGCAGCTCCCGCACGAGGAGCACATAGCCCGAAAAGTAGTTTTCGAAAAGACCTATCTGCGCATACTCGTATCCGACGGACATGTAATGATCGCGCAAGTAAGGTGGTGCTAGGACTACGTAGAGAGGATGGAGGTCCGGTAAGCTTGGTAGCTTTGCGGCGGTCCTGGTCATGACGCGGGCGTATTCGAAACGGTTAAGGAGATGGTACATGGCGTCCCATAATTCGGTGGCTCCATCCGAGTATGAGAGAGGATATATATACGGGCCTTCTAGCAGTCTCGTGGCCAAGTTGTCGGGTTGGTTCAGCCATAGTTTCAGGGCGCGTATGTTAATGATTTGTGAGCGGGAAGTTGAATCGTCCGCCGTGGCGGGATCGGGATTTGGTTGCGACAGCATGGTGTAGTAGCTGTTAAAAATGTGGGGTTATTTAGCTCACGACGAGACCGAGTTGCGGGTTTGAACTACCTACCTGGTAAGTTGTGAGAAATGTTTGGTCCGTGAGATTGCATCGATTGAGTGCGGGTTCTAAAAGTCCAGGGTGGATTAATATATTTATTCTCAATGCCAGATAGACAAAAAACAGCTGGCATCACCACCGCGAATAATTTCAAATATTTCTTATTTGCCAATAATAATAAAAATTGGAGACCATGGATAAAATAAAAGGTATTCAAACTCTGTGGGGTGATCATGATAATCGACGATCAGAGGCAGACGATGCTGTTGCATTTTGTGCGTTGCAAACTGTGCAAGTTGTGGCGCAGGTTTGAAGGCTCAAATTCATCTGTGAAACCTTCTCCATCACCTGCTTATATTTCACTTTCATATCTCAACCTCCACGACAGCTTCTCAAACTCTCGCAACCTCGTTTGTAGGCCCCTCTCCCCGGCCCTCAGGCTTGCCATCACACATCTACAATGCCGAAATATAAGTCTTACCTTGCTATACCCTCCCCAGCCGGTCGGTACTGACATGTCATCGTTTACTCTTCTGTAGGTTCCACATTACACATAAAAAGCGCGTCGCGCTCTCCGTCGGCCGAGATAAGCACAAAGCAATCGAGCAGTTTTTTCTAATGCAAAGTGAATGGCTTTCCTTTGTCCCGCGAATTTTGGTTTATAGGTGACTATTGCGACGTGTACCTGACACACGACTCGATCAGCGTCCGAAAGGCACACAACAGCGGCAGAAATCACATTCGAAATGTCGTCGAATACTACCAACGTACGATACTCCTAGAGAATCCTTGCTAGAAGAACAGTCTGAGATCATCCGGGTACGGAAAGTCTTGAATAAATACAAAAACCTCGCGGCACTAAAGAAAACAGACTGCTCGATTTACATTTTTGTATTTATTCAAGACTTTTCTACCCGTCGACCGGTCCAGGCTACTCCAATCACTACTTAGGCAGTTTCTAAAGCTTTCTAAGAGTTGGAGAAGCTAACGATTCACTGACGACTTTACAGAAATCGGCCAGGAAAGAGCGCAGTCCGTGATCGATACAATTACCAATTCATACGCGGCCGAAGGACACGCCTTACCGTTTCCCACCATGCCCGGCTTCCCAGGCGGTCCGCCACCACCTGGAGGTCTGCCTGCTGGGATGCCACCACCGCCGTTTGGATTCCCAGGTGAGTCTGAAGACTCGAGGATAGCAAGCTCGGACGAATGCTCACAGATTGAATGCAGGACCCGGAGGACTACCGCCTCCACCAGGAGGATACCCCGGTGGCCTACCACCTCGTAAGTGTTCAATAACCCATTGTTCAATCTATTTAGATGCTGATAGTTTACACAGCCGGAGGACGAGGAATGCCTCCACTACCACTCCCACTACCCGGACAACCTGGCGCACCACCGCTCCCACTCCCCGGCATGCCAGGCGCACCACCGTTCCCTCCGAACTTCCCGCTACCGACAAACATGACTGGTGGAATGCCGCCGTTAGGTCCTCACGGTATCCCACTGCCCTTGCCCCCACCGGGTAGCTTCCCCGCAGGAGTAGTCCCGCCGCCTGGGTTCGCGCCTCCCGGACACGGTCCTCCGGGTGGTATTCAACCGCCGCCGGGCCTGGGTATGCCACCGGGCGGTAATCCACAGCATCAGCAACAGCTCAGCGGATTTGGAAAACCACCAGGTTAGGCGCCTGTTATGGCTCCGCTTCCGCCGCCGCCGACAATGCCGTTCGGGTTTGTGCCGTTTTCTCAGAACGGGATGCCGAGATTCAACGGGTATCAGGTTGGGATTGGGCTGAACGGTCCTATTCGACCCCCTCCTGGTCTTTTTCCTCCGCATAATCCGAATTTTATGCCGCAGCCACCACCACCTCGTATGAACGGTTGGAATGGTGGAAAGTGGCGTTAGAGGATTTTTCTGATAGCTTTTTTCTGTCTTTTCCCGTAGTCACACGACACATAATCCTTTTTCTATCGCTCTTTCATCAAAAGAAATACTATTTTTTTTTTTTCACAAAAAGCTTTGTAGTAATAGAGTGTGCTTCTTTTTTCTTTCTCCGTTCGTTCGCACAGCTTGGTTATGGGATGGGACTATGTATTACTACTACTAAAGCATTGAAGATGACAGTATCACGTTTCTCTTGATCTCACTTGTCGACCTTGGGCAAGGAACCGCTCCAATTTTATTGGAGGCATCGAGAGCAGAAGCTAGATTGTAGATGGTACGACACTCGCCTGTTTTCGGTTGTTGAAACCGAACATATGCACGTCCATTTATCCGTCAATTCGTACAATTCCGAACCGAATAGTGTGACGACTTGATCTTCTACATAGCTGAAAAAGACACCACCATATTGCATGCATCCGACTTTGCGGTGTTTTTACGTAACCCGTGCGGAGAGAAGCGACTAACTTACCCCAGGGTTCGGACCAAGACGAGATCTGCTGGATTTGCCCTAATCTACCCAGCGACAGCGGAGGAGATTTATCGTCGAGCCGATCGTGAAAGATGCTTGGCGGGACGGCCAAGAGGTGTTTTGTGGTGAAGTTTTCTGCATGGCGTCCTGTACGGTGAAGCTGTTGGAGTATAATGCTGCGGAAGTGGCGATTTGGACGGCCCGTTGCGCCGATGTGAGGTTGTATTCTATCGAATCGCCACTGAAGTTATTGATTCACGGCTGTAGTCTTCGCACCTGGTGACGAGGCTGGGAACGAGACAAACTGTAGCTAGTGGCCTCATTAAGCCCATGAGCGAATCGATAGACTTGTGAGCTTGATACAGGGATGGTTTGAGTCTGAAGTGATCGAATTTGAAGGATGTATAAAAGGCTAGAATGGAAGCCGTATGGACCTCAATTCAATCACGACTGTCGATATAGTCTACGGTTCAATATATCTACCTACATCTATTATATTAGCGATAATATCGATAATTATACATTAATCTATATCCCACCTTGCATAATGAAGTTCATCACCATCCTCACCCTCATTTCTCTCGTTGCAGCCTCTCCGCTCCAAGGTGAGCATCCTCACATTCCTCGTATAAATCCACCGTATTATAATTCACAATACGAGCTACTGACGATATCGGAATGAATAGAACGAGCGTGCCCGACCTCGGCCGAAGTCGCCTGTTCGGCAGCGTGTCGGTCTAAGTATAGCTCGTATTGCAATAGTCTCTGCGGGGGCAACCCGAGCTGCAGCTCGTCGTGTTATTCCGCCAGGACTTCGGCGTGTTATAGATGCTGTGCGGCGAATTGTACCATGTGTTAGGTTATCTTGTTGGACGTTGGATATTATGGAGGGCATTGCGAGTCGGCATGCTGGCTAGCTATATAGCACTACGGTGCACTCCGGAACAGCAAAAATTAAATCTATGGATATCCGGATATGATAGGCTAGTATCGAAGCTAAAAGAAGTATTGTACAGATATGGAAAATAATTCATATAGATAGAAGACTTTATATATCAATCAATGCAAACCCATGTCCCTGTGGATAACCTCATTTGACGACGGAATGGTGCTACCCGCAATGAATAACCGAAGCTACCTTGCCGACTGCGCACAACGCCGAATCCTTCACAGTTCTGCAAGATGTAGACCGAGCTATAAAACTCTATCCATCCGCATCGAAATATCCAATTGCACTTGATCAACTGATACCATCCTCCATTTCAAACCGACAGTGAAAATCGATAATAAAATGGCAGCAGCCCCAGAAGTAAACATCCCGCTAACTCGCGCTTCGGTGCTGGACGCCCACGAGCGGATAAAACCGCATATACACCTTACACCGGCACTGACCTCGAAAACATTATCGCGGTTCGCGAGCACGCCGCGCAGTGAGCCGTCCGAGGAGATTAGTAATGCTCGTGGCGTGACGGAGCAGGATGCGGCGAGACCCAAAATCAATTTTGTGTTCAAGTGCGAGAATTTGCAGAAGGGCGGAGCGTTTAAGATTCGGTATGTATACATATCCTACACGCTTACGGACTCTCTTGATTATCGATATCAATGGTGGAGAAAATGCGAGTAAAATGGTATTGATGTATGTGTGTACAGAGGGGCGACGCACGCCATATCCCGTCTATCACCCGAACAATCCGCCAAAGGCGTGATAACGCACTCCTCAGGCAACCACGCGCAAGCCCTCGCCATCGCGGCGGCGTCGCACTCCCCGCCCATCCCGTGCACGGTGATCATGCCCACGATCTCCACGCCGTCCAAGATCGCCGCGACGAAAGGGTACGGTGCCAACGTCGTTTTTTCGGGCTCGACGGCACCAGAAAGGGAAGCTAAAGTCGCGGAAGAACAAGCCAAGACCGGGGCGACGTTGATCCCGCCGTACGATCACCCGTGGATACTGTTGGGGCAGGGTACTGCTGCCGTGGAATTGATCGCGCAGGCGAGAGATGCGGGACGTCCGTTGGATGCGATTATCGCGCCTTGCGGAGGAGGTGGGCTGTTATCTGGCACCGCTACGGCGTGCGAGGGGACGGGTGTTAGGGTTTTCGGTGCGGAACCGAGGAAGGATGGGGCGAACGACTGTCAGAGGGGGTTAAGGGATGGGAAGCGGGTGGAGGTTGTGAAGACGCTCACGATCGCGGATGGGTTGAGGACACCTACGGGGAAGATTACGTATGGGATTATAGAGGAGAAGGTAGAAGGGGTGTTCAGCGTCACCGAGTGGGAGATTCTACAGACGGTCAGGTTGGTGGTGGAGCGGTTGAAGGTGCTGGTGGAGCCTAGTGCTGTTGTTGGGTTAGCGGTCGCGCTCTTCGATGAGGATTTTCGACGGTTGGTGGAGAGGGAGGGTGGGGAGAAAGGGTGGAATGTTGGAGTGGTGTTTTCAGGAGGCAATACGACGGTGGAGATGTTGGGCAAGGTTTTTGCGAGAGAGGAGGAGTTTAAGGCCGAGCAGGAGGAAGCCAGCCGGATTGTTTGATTTTCTATATAATATCGATTTCATAGGTGGTGCGCAGGCGAATGTGAATATATCCGATTGGACGGCAAACGAACCTCTCTCTAATCCACTCAACGGTCTTGTATCACTTGATCTAGATGAGAAGTCTGAGAGACTCGAGACCCGGCCGGAGGGAACTGACGATTCCCCGATCATAGAGAACGTGTCACCGTTTGTAAGTTTGGATATTCGATATATATATATATATATATATTTGGTAATGAGACTATATAATGGAAATTTAGATACAAATATCAATCTGCGGTCTGAATGATATGATGCGCATAATTGTCACAGTCAACCTTTAAGGCTGAAATGGAAGAAGAGAGAAAAGAGAAAACGGTCGTCTTCATTAACATAATTAAGTTGCGAAACGGTGTTAACTTCGGAGAAATTCTATAGGCGGAAAAAAAGCGCTGCAGTACGACGCAGTTAAGTTGTGCGTGTAACAATGCGATATAATATAATATCGTCGGCTAGAATGGCCACAGGTCCAAGAGATCTCGATCTGAGGCTTTCTTGGCCGCACACTCGTTGCAGCCCCAGCCGACGGAAATATTATTTTCGCAGTTGACCGAGCAGGTAATTGGCAACGGTGACGGTTAATCGGAATATTAACCTTTTATCGGACTCTTTGCGTCGTATCACGACTACATCCTGTACATGTACTCATGTCGACATGCATTGGAAATGGATGGATGTAGGTACGGACGATGGCCTCGTATAATCCTTTCCCCTTGCAGCTGCATGTCAACCTGTTGCCTGCTCCCTCAGACCTCTTATTTTGTAAACATCGAACCAGTATATTTAAATACAGTATCCGGATGATTACTTGATTATTGAAAAATAAGTGCTCAAGTACTTGGTATAATATACGGAGCTAACTAAATACATATCTACCCGAGTAGTTAAAATAATAATGTATTGAAGATAGCGGAATATCCCGCTCAGTTCATTTATACCGTCAGCGGACAGACATGGGAGAAACGTGTAAAACGGGTCTGCTTCAGATCCTGCAAGACTGCGGCACAGCAAGCCCGACCGAGAAGAACCAGGGATATCGGATGGAATCTCGCGATCTTATACCGGACACATACTTTACGTATGGGAAATTTAATATTTGAAAAGAAAAAAGAAGAAGAAGAGCCTCGTGATTGTCCCGTTTTGTGAAATGCGATACGACTTGTTTCGAACGTTTCGTTCCCGATCTCGTTTAATCTTTAGCTCTCTCCGAGCCGGTTACTCAGACAGCTTAACCTGCGAGCTAACGGCAGATTAGCGGTATTACTGTTGCGCAGGATATATCTGCAGATTATGCACCACCAAACGGCGACATTTGAAGATTAAATAATAAAATAAAATATTCTCAAGGTCACAGAATTAACGGCCGGGTGGGATCTGGCCAATGGGCGGGACGACCCTGCTGGGAACAAACGGGTGAACCGTCCTGGCGGGTTTACCCTTCGGATTCATCCCTTCTTGCTTCCTTCCTTCCCTTCCTTCCCTTGATTCCTTCCTTCCTCGTGAGCCCGAATCCACTTTTTACTTTCATTCCTTCCATATTATGATATCACATCATTCAATCATATCCTTTTTGATTCTGTGTTCGCATGATATAAAAATTTTCTGCTCCTGCGGGTTTTTCCCAACTAGGGGCCGATCACCATCCCCACCGCGCGCTGGCTGGCAGCTTTAAATTAGTCTGAACTGAACTCACAAATCGAATCGAACTGTTACTGAAACGAAAGAAAAAAAATTAATTGCGAGACGTGCAGAGACCGAACAGGGCACATGGGACTAACGACCGATCCACTTTTTTTCTTGTCCTTTTTCGTTTCGTGATATTATATTATATCTATCCCCGTAGACTGGTATGGTACCGGCTGCTGCACAGATCATGCCATCCATCTCCTTCAAGCTAGTTTCATTCGCTCCAAGCTAACGACGACCCAAAACTCCACCACACCCACCTACTGACCCTCTCTCTTTCCCTTCTCTCTTCTCTCTCTCTTTTCGTCTGATAATTTAATTTTCCTGTTGACACTTTCAGTTCAGTTGAACGGAACAGACGTTTGACACTGACACCCGGTCACATGTGAGTAAGCATTGACCTTGTTCTGTTTCCTTTGATTCCCTTTCCTTCCCTGCGGCCTTGACGAATATATTATAGCTCGTCTGATCCGGAAAACAGAAATCGTTAGCATTAGCGATCGCTCTCGCTTCGTTTCCTCCAGAACTAATAGTTCCAGTTCAGTCGGCCCTCGTTTGCGGGTGCGGCTCCACACCATTCGAATCGAATCTCGCTAGTTCAACATCCAACATATCCCAACGACGAATCGAATAACGAATATATCCAATTCAAAAATGGCCATCTTATAGCCCACCCAACATTTTCCTCCTTTACATGCTTCCGAATCAGCTCTATACACCAAAATATTATAACGGCCGATTGTAAATTCTTAATCTTTGCATTTTTATTCAATTTCACTTGCATAAATACCCTCATCGCACTCACGATTCACGACAAAACTTGATCGCATTGCTTTCCCATTACTCTCACTCGGTGCGATTCAAATATTCCATATATACATTCAGAGATATCTATCTTTCTACAAAACTCTCAAACAAAACCATGCAACGCCGTGCGACAACCCTTCTGCGCACCCGCCGCGCCCTCTTAATCCTCGACTGCCAAAATGCATTCCTATCACCCACCCTCCTCGACGGATCCGGCAATCCGATGCAAATACCCGCCGAAAAGGTAACTTCTCTCGCGAAAAATATCAACCCCGTTCTGGCGGCTTTCAGAGAAGGTGGGGATGAAGTTATTTGGGTTAGGACTCAGTTTTCCGAAAACAGAGACAGCGGGAGACGGGATGGGGTTTTCGTCGATGAGAATGACGGGGGAGAGGAAGATACAGGGCGGGAGAGTAATGGTGAGAAGGTTACGAATGGTTCTAATGGCACTAATGGCACTAATGGGGCGAAGAGCACTGCTGCTGCTGCTGCTCCGCCGCAGAAGAATCATCTGGCTAGTCGGCAGAGTAAGATGATCGTCGCAAAGTATCAAAATCTTGTTTCCGAGCTGTTCAAGGACTTTGATTCGGAAACGGACGACGAAAAGAAGCCGAATGATGCCCCTTCAAAGGACGAAAAGGAGGATACGAAGAAGGGGGAATCGAAAAATGGAATAAAAGATGAACAGAAGGAAGAAGTCAAAAAAGAGGAAAGGAAGTCAGAGAAAGTCAAGCTGTCGCCAACAGACGAATACCTTTCCGACGACTTTACGGACGACCACTCAACATTCTGGTCCGGAGAACAACCCAGTCTGCCCCCCGAAAACATCAAAGCCCTAATAAACGAACAAACCGACAAGCAGTTCCTCAAAAATGACTATTCTGCCTTCAAGATTGCAAATTTCCTCGGCATCCTCAGAAGTCGAATGGTCACAGAGATATACTTTGCCGGTGCGCATAGTAACGTCAGCATCTTCGCATCAGTCGCCGACGCGGCAATGCACGGCTTCGTCATGACCGTCGTGGATGACTGCGTCCTCTATCGTAGTAAAAACCGCCACGACACCGCCGCGAAGGAGATGGAGACAGACTTGGGCGTAGGCAGGATGAGCAGTCGAGACCTTCTCAAAAAGCTCGGTAGGGGAGAAGTTAAAGAGAAGGACTCGCCGGATAACAAAGGTGACGAAGTCGCAGGCACCGGGCGGATCAGAAACCCCACAGTGGACCCCGAGGTCGTCGAAGCTCTGATGGAGAAACTCAAGGTCGGCAGCACGACTGAAGAGGACGAAGACGACGGTAGCACCAAACAGCAGAAGCGAAACTCGAGACCGATAAGCCGGGGCCTGGCGAACGGGATATCTATCGCCAATCGACCAATCGCCAACGGTACTAGCCGTATAGCACAACGGGATAGCTTGAAGACCCCGGAACAGCTGCTGGGTAATTCGGGCAAGTCGTCCGAGAGACCTAAATCCGCCCCGGTCAGCGGTTTCCAACCCCCGCTGGATACGTTGTCCACGAACGATTCGCCGACCAAAGGTCCCGGAAGCACGAGTTCGGACCGGCCGTCAATAACGCAACGACCTTACAGCATGGACGCGAGCAATATCGATGAAGACCCCGAACTCACGGTTCAGGAATTCAAGCGCAACGTGCGGCCCAGAACAGCCGGTCCTCCGTCCATGGCTATGGCGTCGTCCTCGTCGACCCCAGCGGGTCCCAGAGAGCGCGTTCGAGCAAAGATTACCATGCGACGACCGCAAGAGAAAAAGCCACGTCCCGGATCGCCGGATACGCCTGGCATGACCTCGTCAAAGTCAGGTGAGGTCACTCGAGCGATGAGTGGCCTCAGCCTATCCACCATTTCCAGCGGAGAGGCAGAGAAGAGCCAGGCCGCCAAGGCCGAGCTACTGAAAAGCATCATGGGCAAGAGGAATGAGCAATCTGATCCCGTGAAGGAGTCAAAGTCGGAGTCTGTTGGTTCTGCGGCTGATGGCGAGAAGCCTGGAGAAGGCGCTGGAACAGCAACCGAAGTGGTGAAGGATCAGAAGAGCGAAGACGCCCATTCCAATCCAACCAGCACCCCGGCGGATTCATCTATAAAGCAGACATCGACAACTTCAGAACTTCCATCTCAACCTACGGAATCGCCATTGGAACCAAAGGACACAATGGAACCCGCAAAAGCCGAATCCACGGCGACACCGCCGCAAGATGTTTCCTCCAACACAACTTCCACGCCTGTCGAAACACCACAATCCGCAACTGATGCGGCAACAGCTACACCGAACACACCAACCTCAAAACAAGACAGGCCCGCGGACACAAAACCAATTACACCATCAGTACCCGTCCTCTCCGACTTTCCCAAACCTCCCATTTCCACCCACGCCTCCCGAAAACAACAGCGCAGAAACGCAAACACTCCCCTCGGCCCTGGCGACACCATCGGCGAACCATCCGACACCACCTCCCTCGTCACCGACTTCCTCCCACCAGATCTCGGCTCTCTTGCCTTCTCCCTGCTAAAAGCCGAGGTCCAATGGCGAGTAATGTACCACCGCGGTGGGGAAGTCCCACGCCTAGTCGCCGTCCAGGGTACCATCGACCCGGAAGGCAGTTTTCCGATATACCGCCATCCAGCAGACGAATCACCGCCGCTGCTCCCGTTCTCTGAAACAGTCGAGGAGATTAGAGGGCACGTGGAGAAGAAGCTAGGACATCCAGTCAATCATGTGTTGATACAGCTGTACAGGGCTGGAACAGATTATATATCAGAGCATTCTGACAAGACGCTAGATATTGTCAAGGGGAGCAGTATTGTGAATGTTAGTCTTGGGGCGCAGCGAGTTATGACGCTAAGAACTAAGAAGAAGGAGGTTGATGAGAAGCTTGAGGAGGTGAAGGATGGTAAGGAGGAAGATACTCCTGCACCCGTACAGACCGAGCCTGCAAAAGAAGAACCCGAGGAGAGAATAGTCCAAAAGATCCCTCTGCCGCATAATTCAATGTTCGTCCTCGGGCTACTCACGAACAAACTCTGGACGCACAGCATCAACCAGGATAAACGCCCTCCACGCGAGAAATCTCTAGAAGAACTAGCGTTTGCCGGCCAACGCATCTCCCTAACTTTCCGCCATATCGGTACATTCTTGAGTAAAGATGAGAAAAAGATTTACGGCCAAGGTGCCGTCGCGAAAAGCAAGGAAGACGCGAGAGACGTTATCGTCGGCGACGAGGCCATGGCTGAGGATATCGTCTTTGCGTTCGCGAGGGAGAATAAACTGAGTTCTGGATTCGATTGGGATGAATGGTACGGTAAAGGTTTTGACGTACTGCATTTCAAGGAACAGAGAAGGAAGATTAGAGTTTTGAAGGGGGATCCGGGGTGTCTGGGCGTTAGGATCGCGATGGAAGTCGTCGGATGGGGCAATTGTCAGGTTGAAGAAGTTGGAGTAGCACAGGTTAAGAGTATGGAGGTTGCCGGTGGGTTGAAGGGCGGTTTACCTGTGCTAGAAGACGTGGATAGAGATAGGACGGTGATTGCGGGCGAGGAAGCTGTGCTGATGTTTTTGGCGACAGCGGTGGAGGAAGGTAGGAAGCGGCTGTTGCCGGATATGCTGAGCAAACGGGCAGAGTATGCTAGGATGCTGTCCGGGCTAATGGAGGTGAGGAGGTTGAAGGTAGCCATGGAGGTGTTTGCGGCGATAAGTGGTGCTGGGGTTATGGTCGAGCATCCGTTATTCGAAAAGGCCCACGAGGAGTTGGGATACTGGGAGGGTTGGTATCAGCCGCGGAAGGAGAGTGTGAGCTCGGATACTGTTGAGGGAAGTAGAGTTACAGTTGTGGACTGTGCTGTCTTTCCATACTTGCGACGACTAAGAGATCTTGGCTTTTTGGATGTGAAGGACGGCGCAGCGCTCAAGTACGACGCGCTGGTCAAGTTTGTGAAGAAGTTTGAGAAGGAGAAGTTTGTCAAGACGGTGATTAAGTCGATTGAGGCGTGAAGATTTTTGTATTTTGATGTCTTGCACATTAGCAGTTCGAGACTTTGGTTTTTGTAGCATGGAGTTTTGGACGGTTGATTCGGTATTCGATTTTAGCCAGATATCATTTTGATTATATTCCAATGAAGTCAATATGCATTCTATTTCTTTCAAATGTGCAATTTAATATCGCTCAAATGATAAAACGCCCAAAAGATATCATCGAATGAAAAATGTAGAACGGAGCTCCCTAATGCTTCCCATGACCCCTATAACAAACGCCCTAAAATATATAGATCAAAAAGAAAATAGATCTTCAACATGTCTCGCAATGCAGATGCCATCTGGTTACGTCGTCAAGATGGATTATTCAATCAATATCTGATCACCAGTTCGCTTCCTCTTCCCTCCCCTCAGCGTAACAGCAAGTTTCCTCCCCTTCCTTGCACTCCCCTCAGAAGTCTCACCCCCAATTATCACTCTCCTCTTCTTCTCGGGCTCGATATACTCCTCATCACCATCTAAAGTCTCATCATCGCCATCTGCCTCTCCGATCTCGAGTAACCGTCTCTCCCTTCCACCAAGCATTCCTCTCCCGTTATTGTTATCGGCAGAGCCAATAGCCTCCTGAACATTCAAAATACTCTCTCGAAACTTCGCCGCGTTTTCAACTTCCTCTTCGTGAGATTTCATTCTATGGAATGAAGCGTGGTGGCCGCAGCCGTCGCAGTCGAATGATGAGGTAGCTTTTAACGGGTGGACCATGAATCTTTGGCAGGAACATGCGGAGATTAATGATGATTTTTGCAAACAGGGGCCGCGGGGGATCGGGTACGACATCTACACGGACACAATTTTATTACATGTTAGCCTTGTTTTGTTTTTATGCGGTTGTTTACATCCGTGTTACTGAGAGATAGTGTGAAAGAGACGTACGGTAGTCCATATCGAATTCTGCGGTAGACCTGACTGCTGCATCGCGCTCGCCGGAAGACTGTTCAGCGGCCGACGGGGCGGAGGCGCTCGTGGAGGTGACGGGGGCAGTTCGACGATGCGGGGGGACGGATCTGTTTGTCGACGTGCGTCGCTGCGAGATGACGTCCGGTCGTCGGAATTATTGATGCCGTCTGATAGAATGTTGGTGAATCTGGCAGCAGCGACGGTGGCAAGGGCACCGAATACCGACATGAAGTCTATTACTTTTTGCTATTTGGGGATTTTAATTTCTGGTGGTGATGATAATAGTGAATGAGGGTTGGGTGAGTTCGTGACAAGGGCGGTTTGGTTAATATGCATTGCTGACTAACATTGTGGAACCAATACCAACCTTGGCCAGACAACCAGCATGCAGCATGGCCAGGGGCTTTTGATTTTTAAATTTCCTGTTGCCTTAAGCCTCAGTCAAACAATAATTAACCAGTCATCTCTTAGCTTAATAGAACGATTGGTTATTTCTATAGATCTATCACAAATCCTCTACCTAGAAAGCTGGCGAAATGACATCAAATTCTTGTCGTATTATATCAAATGTCAGCCAAACTCACCGCGTTCGCGTTCACCATTTCGACAGCTTCATAGTAGATAGATATTATGGACAGGAAGTCACAAGATCTTAAGAGAAAACCACTAATTAGCTGAGTAATGCATGACCCAAAAGTTTTTCTTTTATTGAGTTTATTCTTATGCTTTTGGATACTGTGAATCGATGAGAAATTTGCGCTATCAGCGAGAAAGGTATTAGCGAGAAAGTTATCGCGATATCAGTACAGTTTATAAGGTCAATGAGAAGGCCAGAATAAAGAAATCTCCGAGTCCTTTGTAATATGCAGATTTATCGCATTTCTGATATGTCGAGGTGCGTATTGTCATTGTACTCCCAGCTTCCTGGAGAATATACTCGATATATTGCAATTGAAGAGCAATAGATGCATTTATCCAGGCATTTTACATTTTATACGTTATACCTAGGTACAAACAGACCTAGGTGGAGGTATAGGGATCGAACACGGACTGGAGAACTCATCCCTTAACCTCATGCATATGTACATATGTTCAAAGTCGTAACTTTTAAGCCATAAGACAAAAAACAGGTTAAGTGCCAGATAGCAGTATTGGCTATATGCATGCTTCATACTCTATTATGAAATAAGTTGGCGCTTCGAACCAACTACCCTTCTCTTTCCACTCTTTCCCTCGTCCTTCTACCGTTTCCTCCCTTAATTAAACTCCCTTCAGCGCTGCATACATCCTCAGAACCACCTCGTTAATCTCCTTTGTATCCTCGACCACCTGGATCTCTACATAACTCTCCCACCTATTCAGCTGGTACTTCCTATACCTAGCCTGCCCATAAGACGACACAAGAATCATATATAATGCCCATTTCTCAGGCATTTGTGTCCCGTCAAGCAACTCGCGCAACTCTCTCGTCTTGGTCAGGATATCCGATACAACGATATCGCCGGACTGATTCGCTCTTTTCACAAGACGACCGACCGATTCACGCAAGGATACCAATTGGGATATCGTGCGTCGAAGCTCCTCGATGAGGAGGCGAATTTCTTTTTCGCTGGTGGTCATTTGGCTTTTGCCTACTGCAGGAGTAGACTTGTCTCGACCCTGGTAGCTGGCCACAGCGGTGTCTATTTTGAGTTTCATTTCGGGTGACTGGCAGTGTGCGATCTGGTCTCTGATCTGGTTGACATGACTCTCCGTGGTGCTGAAGGTGCAGTACCATTCGTCAGCCTTGAAGCTGTTCGGCCAGTATCTCGTCTGCTTAAATGGTGTTGTTACGCTGGTTGTTGCATATATAGAATTCGAAGAACAGCCTGATGCAGGTGTGTAGACGTAGACCGGGATGTTTATAATAGATATCGGATTCGGTACTGGAATCCCGTTTGACATCTTTTGCAATTTTTTATAATTTATGATAACGGCACAGAAAGATTTAGACTGATTGTTAAACTTATACGATTGCTGATTTGATCTGTTAACCAGTGACTCAGTATGAAGCTGTTTTTGCGACTTTAACGAAGTTGCTGAACTGATTTTAAGAGTGCGTACGTTGCGGCTGGTTTACGAAACAAGATTTGGTGGTACTAAAGAGTGTCGTTTGAATCTCAGAAACCTAACGGGGGGCCTGCTATTAAATAGTAGTCTGGAGTGGCCAAAGTGGCCAACCTTAAACCTCTTGGTGATAGACAGGATACTCTACTACGAGGTTATGAAGATCGACATCGAAAACGTAGGAATTGAACATCGGCACTTTGTTAAAGTTGATTACCATGTTTTCAACATTGTTAGATCTTCATTCAGAGCACGTGGTGATTATTTCCAGACACTTCTGAAGATCTAGTTCTACTCATCTGGAGCTCTTACTCCCTCCCAATGGAAAGACGGGACACTATTCGCCAATATTGATATATACACAGCGATTTATATTATCGTACAAAGTTGTTAAAAAGGCGCTGGGTCGCAGCATCGAATTTACTTCTTGCTTTTGCTAAATGTAAGAGGTGGTAAACCAGCCGAACCTGTTTTCTTTTCGTCTTCGTCTTCCTTCTGTTTCTTTACTATGTACCCACCAGTTTCTCTCTGCTTTATCCTGTCCAGCCCCCGGTTTGCATTCTGGTATCCTTCTTGATACCCAATCGCATATGATAGACTCTCCGCTTCACTGAACTTCAACTTGGCCTCATCGATCCTGCCGAGTTGTTCTTCTATCTCTCCGATATTATGAAGAGCAACGACGCATCCTACGTCGCATTCTTCGTTCCGTTGTGGTGGTTTCATCGCGCTGGCGATATCAAGAGCTTTTTGCATCCACCTTTTCGCCGATTCGAGCTGAGTAGATCGATCCATTGGCTGCCCAGAAGGAATACCGCGCTGCATATTGCACGCACCAACATTATTCACTATCGGTCATGTCAGAAAACCGTGTGTTCAAGCTTGGTGTAGGTGTATACTCACACAAAACCACAGAATGGCAGTTCGGTGGGCGGAAGAGATTTGCTGCTTGAAGATATAATATCGATGCAAAGTCAAATTTGTTCGATCTTTCGTATAAAGATGCCATATCTACCTCCTAGTTAGCATCTAAAACAAACTGTCATTCAAATCGATAGAACTTGCTCTCGTAGACGGCGGCGAACTCCTCCTGCGTCCAAGGAAGCGGTTCCTCGCCTGATTTCACACGACTCTGTGCATCCATTACTTTCAGAGTTTCAGCAACAGTCCACTCAAACGTCTTCTCCGCCTGGTCCTCTTGCTCGTCCATGAGCTGCATATCCCCAATCTTGACCGCAATCCCAATCACCTTCTTCATAAGCTTTAACCTTCCTAATACCCCGAGTTCTTCTTCTCTTTCCTCCATTAAAGCCAAAATTTCAAATCTTAATCTTTCTAGATATTCGATTCCTTTCGGGTATTCCTTCACCTTCTCGGCGATCTCTGCATACTTGATCTTCATACCTGTAACTTCGTCGCTCAGAGGATCCATTCCGATCAAATGGGCCATCACTATCGCCTTTTGATAGTTTTTAATACACCCTTCGATCTCCATAGCCTGTTCGTAAAATATCGCCCGTCGAAGGTATAACGCCACTTCCTCCGGGTAGTTGTGCAGCGCAACGAACAGGATCTGGTAGCCAACATATGTTGAGGCTGCCAGTATACCCAATGACACGAATGCCATTATAATGAATACGATGAACATTTTCGGACTGTCATGGTAGGCCTCGCGGTAGGTGTCCAGCTTGAAAAAGTCGTATTTCCGTTTTCCAAGCTGGAAGCGATCGAGGGAGACATGTGGATTGAGCCGTTTTTTCGGAATAGACTGTAGGGATTTCGAGTCGTGTATTCGGCGTATCAGGAGGTTTTGTATTGGGAATTTGGATCTCGAGGGCCATTGTGATTTTGAGGGTAAGGTAGCGACCAGCCGAGGGTTGCTTGGAGCCGTTTGAATGCCGCCAATTGGGCAGGTTCTGGCATGATTGCGAACGATTGCTGTTATTGACCGGGTAAAACTCATGACGTCGACAGTCGCCGCCTCTCCAGGGGTGTCGGATTCGTAGATGGTGCCCTACTGCGGGAAGTATTAACCGTTTAGTGTCTGCGCATGATTTGTTCGTGATGGGTGTCGTTTGTTCGAACTGAAATTTAGGCGGGGTTCCGGGGGCGGGATATTGTTGGAGTTACCGGGGTGATACTGAGCGAAAGCCTAGTGCGAGCCTGGGATGACCCCGGGAGGCGTTTACTTCCGGGGAGGCGGCCTGTCGCATAGACGCGCTCTCATCGCGCAACACGGCCGGGAGATCCTGACGAAAAGCGAACTCAGCTCGAATCTTTCCTAATCCTCCAGCAGTCCCTGACATATCGCGACTTGGCTCCTCGATCCAGCAGCTTGAGAAAGGATGTGTGGACGATATGCAATGGCCCTGGTAAGTGTTCACCTGCGCTGCAAGCTGCTCTCCCTTTCCAGATGCTTATCTCGTTTAGGGCCGTCGCGAAATCCGGAATGCATTACATGACGCCGGGCTGGAAATCGACGAGGACGAATTGGACGTTGACAGAGTTCGACAATCCTACAATGTCGCTCCTGGATACTACGAACCGATATATCGTGCTGTTGAGGACGGCCCGTCAGATAGTGCGGATGCACCCCCAGCTGACGGCGACGCGGGAAACCGAGAAACTATGGATGAGACACAGGATGGCGGGCCATCCGAAGCTGCGGAGAAGGAAACTACCGAAACTACGACAGGGAAAGAATTTCAATCTCGACTCAACGGTGGCAAGGTCAAATATGTACTCTCACAGATGAAATGGGGTATGAAGAATCCACAAAGCTTGTCTTGCAAACATATCGCGTGATTGTACCGCGTACAGTACTGACAGCGAATATCAGGTTTAATACCCTCGTGGACAAAACGAAACCCGGACTATTCCAATATGCTTAAAACAATAAACTGCCGGGACGACTCTTTATATGACAACAAGGGCATATGGACTTCAATGAAGAACAAGAAGCGATGTATCGTCGTTGCTCAAGGATTCTTCGAATGGTTAAACAAGGGCAAGGACAAAGTCCCGCATTTCACCAAAAGATCAGATGGACAGTTGTTATACATCGCCGGTTTATGGGACTGTGTTAGATATGAGGGTATGTCTATAGAATTTTGGTTGTGCCCGCATATTAAAGCTAACACCATATTGTGCCATACCAGATTCGAATGAAGACCTGTATACATACACAATAATCACCACGTCTTCGTCAAAGCAGCTCAACTTTTTACACGACCGTATGCCCGTGGTATTCGAACCGAATTCACCACAGATCAAAGAATGGCTGAATCCGTCTCGAAGATGGGACGGTGGCCTCCAACGACTCCTTCGTCCCTTCGAAAAATCTGGACTGGAATGCTACCCTGTCAAGAAAGAAGTCGGGAAAGTAGGAAATAACTCTCCAACGTTTATAGTGCCTCTTGACAGCAAAGACAACAAATCAAACATCAAGAACTTCTTCTCACAAGGTGGCAAGCCTCTTGAAGCCTATAAAGAGCCCGAAAAGCCATGGACGAACCCTAGAAAGATATCAAAGGAAGAAGACGACGAGGAGACAATGCAGGACCAAGATTTAATAGAAGAAGTCGAGGAAACGCGGAGACAAGATCCGGAAGAAGAAGACTTTGAAGATGAGGCGATGGAGGACTTTACAGCAGAGGACAACACTGCACAGTCACTCCTTCCCTCGCCGTCAAAATCTCCAACAAAATCCGCCCCAACAACACCACTGCACCCAGCTCCAAAACGAAAATTGTCAGAGATAACATCAGATGAGCCTGATATGCCGCAGTCATCACCAATAAAGACCCCTTCGCCAGTGAAAAGAGACCAAAAGTACTACAGCAGCACAGGGACAAATAATAACCCCAAGAAGGGATTCACCACCCCGAAGAAAGCGAAGAAGGGATCAGATGCTAAACAAATGGGGAACAAGAGTATTACTAGTTTCTTTTCAAAAGTTTAGCGTTTAAATCTTGTAGATATACTATTTTAAAGGTGTTAGGAATGGAGTTAGGGTAACTTTCCATATTTGTTCTGCGCTTTACAAACACATCGACTTGTATTCTTGAAGCAAAATTGGTTGGTAGAGCTGGAACAGCCATTTCGTACAGTAATTGCGAATGCGTATATTCTCAATATATATTCTCAAAACTAAAGTGGGTTGTGCTACGCATGTAAGTACTAACAAAAACTCATATCGAGGTTGTTTCAAGTTTCCAAAAAGTGTCACTGCCACAAACAGTTGTCCTGGTAGACTTGGACTATATGAATGTTGTTTTATGCTTGATCTAAGCATGGAATGCTCTCGTAAAATTTAAAGTTTCCCTTGAATAGTTCGAAGGAATTGGAAAGTGTACGGCGAACATTTCTGTGCAACAGAAATTTTTTTTTTACAAACCACGAAATACCGCTTCTGATCCAGTACTAAATACTGATATCGAACGGCAAAGCTACGATTAGATAGCACATCATGAGTACACCTGAATCCACGCCGCACCCACACCCCTGAACTAATAGCGCAGAATCAAGGACGACCGTAGGCACAAACTTGTAGATATATATACCAGGGCCCACCGAAATTCCGTTTAAAAGAGAGTGATCAACTTAAAAGTCGAATTCGAACAAAAAACCTTCAGCTGCCATTCAAACACGATGATAATACTGCTATCATTTTTTATCCTCTCTGTCTCCACGCTTTCATCGTGCCAGCTAGACTGGGGTGGCGAGGGCGTAGTATTGTCCATTAAAGAGGAAGCCTCCCTCCAAGGGCGTGGCCTCCTAGAACGACAGCAAGCAGCATTAAACCCTCTTGCTGCCTACGGAAAATGCGTCTTTATCAGTACACTAAAGGATCCAACAAGGCCAGATGGGCCTACACTGGTATCTCCCTTATTGCCGAAAAGCTTTGAAGTTAAAAACGGCAAGTGCTATTTTTATGCCCCAGAATCCGACTGTAATGACGCAGACATGAACAACCCGGCCCCGAAATTCAGCTTGGAAAATGTAAAGATTGACGACATTACGGTCCAGGGGAATCCACTATGGGGTAAGCATATTTCAAACTTTCCAAATCGGCAATTTTATCGAACTGTTTAGATGATCAAATTAAAATAACTAAGTAATATACTGTGATCCATATAGATGTATATTCCGCAACAGCGAAAATAATACCCATATCAAGCTATATGTGTTTCTCTTAGCAGACAAAATTGCAAAAGGCGTATAATTAATCAATTCAAACAATTCCCTGGCACTATAGGTAAGCTTTACCCCATACAACCTATAAGATTTACGCTATTTAGGTGCAATGGGGTGTCAATAGCTCAATTACACATTTGGATGTCTCGAGCCATATTAACCGATCGAGGGCTCCAGAAGGATATTCCCCGAAACTGGCGTCTGATGTGCATTGCATATTCATTTGGTCGGAGAGTAATGAAATCTTTCGACAAGCTAGGCATTCATTAAACCACGAACCTCAGTTTCTCCATCACTAGTACCAGCCGAATACAGGATCTTGGGTTATCAGTTTGTGGAACTACAACTTTGATTTTTCCTACAACAAGTTAATATTACATGTAAATAAAATCGACCTGATTTGCTATTTTACTGATCGCAGATATCTTGGCATATCTTTCTATCTGCGCGAAGGTATTTCTACAAACTTTCGGTTTGCATTGTCGTTCATTGTCGAAGATAAAGGAGCTGTAATTGTAGTAGCCAAATTCGAGGAGCTAGTAGTGTCGATTGCCATCTATTCAACTCAGATTCCCATGATTTCAAACTATGCTACATTTGTCACGTCCCGCAGGCTCGGTTTTTTGGCCGATGATAATATTTCGGCAATTACACCATAAAATTCAATCATACTTTACACGCGAAACTTAAAGTCACACACTAGCACTACACCTTGAACTCATTTCATTCGATTGCCATTCTGTCAGCCACCAACATGCAGAGCTACGTGAACGAGAACAAGTTTCACAATTGTTACAGACTCCAGGTTATAAACTGTTATGAAGCCACCCATAATTGTGGCAAAGCTTTTGGTTAGTGAGCTAAAGCACTTAATGAGTAGCCTAACGCAGAAATTGATCATTTGCTATTTTTATGGCTCAATACTATACGATTGCATAGCAGTCTTCTACCTACTAAAAGCCCAGTCTTACAAGTGCCAGCTCGATCTCGTAATCAGACAGTTTTGTGCCAGCTCACAAATATTCCAGACTTCCACAAAATTATCATAATTATATGAAGTATAAATGCCACGCCTTGCTAGTTTCTTATCATGATACGTGCGTGCATTCCATCCGCATTTAGAAAGTTATATAAGTAGTTTAATAGCAGAATTGAGCATGAGGTCTAAGGCGGCGTATCGTGAGCATCAAAGTAATGGCGTCGCTTGTCCGTCACCCCTCATATCCGATCCGGCTGAATATATTCTCCTACCGTCTTGATAATGAAGCCGAATGATTTGTCCTCTCCCAAACACCTCTCTTGCAAAACCCTTCACGTGCTTTATCTTTTTATGTCCCAATTTCCTTAACTCCTCCACTGTTGACTCGGATATTCCATCTTCAATCATAACGGAATTATCGAGCGTCATTCCGCCAATCTGTTCACGATTATTAATTTTGTAACTTTCGCAAGAGATAAACCTTGGTATACGTACGCAAACTCTGGAGGCATCCAATGCTACCTGTGGATTGAAGCCGAAAGCTAGCATGTTTAGCAGGACCTGTACATGGCCCTGCGGCTGCATAAAGCCACCCATAACGCCGTAGACCGTATGCAATTCACCGTTCTGTGTAATTAGGGCGGGTATGATCGTATGATACGGTCTCTTGCTTGGTGCTACCACGTTCGGATGGCCCTCGTCCAGATTGAAGTTTGCACCACGGTTTTGGAGTGTAAAGCCACAACCATAAGGGACTACAGCGGATCCAAAGCCAGCGAAGTTCGAGCTAACAAGATTAGTATCGTAATTAGATACGAGGGACGAGATTTCGTCGACCTACATGATAAAGCTGCACCCGTTCCCATCATTATCGGTAACGGAAAAGTACACAGTGTCTGAGCTATTTAAGGCGGGACTTCCATGGCCTAATTTTGCTGCTGCTCTTTTTGGGTCGAACAGTTTTGCTCTTTCGGCCAGATATTTCTAAGGAGTGGTTAGAAATCGTCGTAAGGGCCTAAGGACTCTCGAAAATACCTTGTCCAGAAGCTGAGAAGTTCGAATCTTCAGCATATCTGGGTCCGTAACATACCAAGCTGCGTCTGCAAAGGCTATTCTCAAGACTTCGATTATGCAATGCAGATATTGCGCCGAATTATGCTCCATCCTCTCGATAGCTGGTATCACTTTTGACTTTTCTAGCGCTTCGAGTATGCCTAGTGCCATAAGAGCTACAATTCCCTGCCTTTATGAACGATTAGAAACGCATTCGCCACAATTATGTTTTCAGCTACCACTCACCCATTCGGTGGACACTCCCAAACCTCAATCCCAAACTTCTCCACGAACAATGATATAGGTTCGACAAATTCACTCCCAATCTCGGAGTGTCTCTTCAAATCTTCCAACTTTAAAACCCCACCCCTATCTCGCACGACCTTCACAATCTCCTCTGCAATCCTCCCCTCATAGAAACCCTTTTTTCCATCCCTCGCTACAGTTCTAAATGTTTCCGCTAGATTCTTCATAACCATTATTTCTCCCCGTACTGGTGCGTGCGGTCTATCATTCAATTCATTCGGTGGAGCCAGCATCTCCTCGCCATTCGGCGACGATTGAAACAGCGATTTCTCACCAATCTTCCATAATGTCGCTGTGACATCGCTGACGGGATATCCATTCTCTGCAAGTTCAATCGCTGGAGCCAATACATCCGCCAGGGATACCTTTCCACTCCCGACTTTCTCAATGGTATCCACCCATGCGGCTGCGGCACCGGGAACTGTAATGGCGTGAATAGACGGCTTTGGAACTGTTCCTTTACTATTACCCTCCGATTCCACTACTATATCCCTCGTTAAAGCGGCAGGCGAACGTCCGGATCCGTTGAGTGCAGTAATCTTCTTTGCTGAATTATTCCAGTATAGCATGAAAGCATCGCCGCCGATGCCTGTCGAAGTTGGCTCTGTGACATTGAGCGCCGCGGCTACTGCAACTGCTGCATCCTATATTAACTTATTATTAGTAGCGTCTCAAGACAACCCTGTCATTGACAGACAGTCCCGCAGATGGTATTCTACACGCATACGATATTTCCTGATGCTATAACATGAAACAAAGAAAAATCGAACTCTCACTCACCGCGGCATTCCCACCCTTCTCCAGAATCTTGATACCGGCCTGTGACGCTAATGGATTCGAAGAAGCTACAATCCCCTTTGTCGAATGCACCACGCTCCTCCTCGATGGGAACCTGAACAGGTCTTCGGCGGTCGCTGCTGGGTATATATTTCTCTCAAGCAGAACTGACGCCATATCGCTTCTGTAGGTGGAGTAATGAAAATATTGATAAAGTATTTGTGTTGCCGCTGAAGTACCAGTGTGGCCGAACTTAGAGAAAGCAGTCTACCTCAAGATATTGGGAAGCTTAGCGCACCACTATGGCTGAATAACCGCAACGCCATTTGAATGTTGTTCGTTGAGTCCAGTTATATATATATATACCTAGGTAGTTAGTCTATCGAGAATACACCGGTTTTGATTACCAATTCCTCGTCTTTGTGCACCATATTCGATAAATTTTATGTCATTAAAAACGAATTGCCCATGCTTGCCTCGGTTATCCCCGATCTCGGCTACGTGAAGGCGGCTATGGCACTTTGCATGACTATCAACTGGGACGACAGTTGAAGTTTCCGAAGATTGGGCGCATATGCGTTGGTGTATGATGTAGAAGCTGCAGGATGCCGACATATTGAACACATATAGATCCCTCTTTTTATGGCTATGTCCAAAGATTTTTATTCTGGAAAGTTTCGGACATAATACATACTCTCATGACATTAATTTATGTTAAATTTACGATCTTCGAATCGGTAGGCCTATTTTAATATGACGGAGATAAAAAATAGAATAATGGTTGATGCACTGCATATTTTAATAGTGATACCTGGAATATTTTACCAAAATTTCATAATCCAAACTGTCTCGAAGCATAGGGCATTAATTGATTAAATTTCTTTATTGATTCTTCTTAATTTTCCGCGAAACAGAGAAAAGGTTACTATACCATTCAACAAATCCTGTAATTGAATATTGTTCGTTGAAATTGATAACTTGGAAGGGATCCTATTCTTATTATAACTTACCATAACGGACATTATAATCTGCCCGTTTAGAGAGCCCTCACAATCCGCATCCACGTCCTAAACATGTTGTATGCCATGAGGACCTGACTTGCGATGCTCTTGTGACACCTCATACCAACTTTGCGTTGCCGATAGGCTCCAAATGTTGAATTTTGTACCCTTATCGGCCTCTTCGCGAACATACTTTTCTTCCGTCGCTCCACGTCCGACTTCTCCACAAATAATTGTTCGCCTCATACTCGCACGAGCGTACGAGCTCGGTCTCTCCTTCCGACACAAGGCATCACCAGTTCCACAAGAAAAGAAACCCTTCAGCTGCCGAAAAGTCTAAGGGATAGATCAGCAGCGTCAAGAACAGAAGATATCACATTCTTGGGCGCCGGCAGTTCCGTCACCTAGCAGCTAGCTAACGCTTGTTTGCATCTTTTTTCTCCTCCCTTCCAAATTGCTCTTTCTGGCGCTTCCCTTTCTCCACATTTTTCTCTTTTGCCAGTAATTTCCCCCACTAATCTCCTCCCCAGGGTTTTCCTGTTCGCTCCAGCTTGATATCGGTTCGAGGCGTCGAAATTAGGAAATATAATCAATTGATACAAATGCACAGCTGACGGTGAGAAAGAAATTTTGTGGAGACCGCCTCTTCGTTGAGCGAATTGACATCGGGTTAGCCAGCAGGAATATTCCTTGCAGATCGCACTCAGCGCATCGCAATATAACCGTGCTCGAACTTCTTAATCTAAACGATGCCAGGGGACAAGCTCCAATGCATGCTGCACCTCCGCAAGTTTTTATTGTTGCTCAAGGGTAAGTAGAATCTGACCTGGGAGGTTGGAAGCTGAGCTGGCAACTTACCTTCTGTGCGCGATCGATTTTGGGATATTGCTCACGAGAGCATTGGAAGCCCCGATATGCATGCCTAGCTTGAGTGAAGCTTTGAACAAGTGAGAGAGATCAGCTATTGTGTAACACTGTTTGAGTTAGCCTTTTATCGCTACTCGCAATATTTGCTGACCCTGCATTGCGAATTGCATTGCGTTTAAAATTTGTTCTTCTGTTAGCCAAAAAGCCAATTAAGTTGAATGTCTTGCTTGCGGCACTTTGAACATCTTTCTTTCCCTGTTGATTTCTTACCCCAAAATATACAAGACCCCAAAGGAGAAGAAAGAGGTTTCGTTTCGATAAAAATCCACTTTTCTGTCTCGCACGAGTAGAATATATAGATGAGGCTGAGAAAGAACCAAAAGCCGGATCCATGAATAGTTCTGGAAGTACTAGCAGGTACCCCATCGAAATGAGGAAAGTGCTGATGGTGATACTCCTTATTCGATTACCTTCGAAGAAAACTATCGCGAAATTGGCTATAGTCCGCGTCATATGTTCACAAATGGCCGAAACTACGGCATTTTCAGAGATTTTGATGATAGCAGATGGCAACGGCAACAGTAAACCAGGCGATGATGAAACGGCGATACTGCTCGTCTTTCGAGATCATCTTTTCCCAGGTTATGACGTAGGAAGCTTTGAAAGGACTTTCTCGCCAAGATATTAAGCCGGTTTTGCTGTAACCCTGAATATTCCCCGAAGGATGAGATAGCCCGATTTAGGGTCCCCATTCGCTACAAGTATCAAGCCCAAGTGCCCGGGTGCCTTCTCTTTTCCATCACAGACTGCTTGTTCCGAAAAGCGGCCTGATTATCCGAATTTCGTTGGCCTCGACGTCGTAGTAAAGTAGCATTGGGTGGTGGTAATGGAAGGTTTCCGTCAATAGACTTCTTAGACCAACCCGCGGTCAAGACAAAAAAGAATTTTCTTTCCGGAAGAAAGTCTCGGTCAGGATCTTCCAAGGGTTGTGCTGTGGCTGTTTCGACACAGCCCTTCACTGTAACGATCTGGAAATAACTCGATTGTTCGGGCCATGTTTCTCCAGAGGAACCCTTTGGCTCTCCTTGGAACAGACACAGCCATTCTAATAGCCACATCTATTCCCAGAGCTGTGAGCAATTCAAGGTTCTTCGAGAACTCTTCCCAATCCGTATTTCTCTCTCGTAATAGCTTCATCGTCCCCTTCCCAACGCCCCAATCATTCCCGGAATAACAAATCGCAATGTGTAATTTATGTCTCCATCTTGCCTCGACCCCATGGAGATAGGGCATGCAGACCTTTACGCCGAGAGATAAGGCTGTTCCACATATTTTTTCCTAGTTGCCAGGTTTCGCAATGTACCGCATTTGGGGGCTCCGTCGACAGCGGCGGTTCCGTGAAGTTACCTATCTCTTGGTAAACACACCGACTGGCACCACACCCCCTTGGCTAGTCTTTGAAACCCCGGTTTGGACCTATCTACGGAGCAAGAGGGCTTTTCTGACGAATCTGGAATCCTGTCGCCTGCACCCACACTGCTCCGTGATAGCGTCCATTCGACCGCTACCGGCCGAGCTTTTTCTTCCCATACTCCCGAGTTCCAAAAAAGCTCTCCTCTTTTTTCTTTCGTCTCTAGTATTTTCCGTTTGAAAAAGATCTGGAATTCTTCAGGTGGAAAACAGGGACCCAATGAGGTGGTTTCCATTACCTAAGATTTGTATCGGATTTGAACCGAAAAGAACAAAGAGACAAGGTAGGAAATTGCCGCTTTGCCCTTAACTGCAGGCTGTAGAAGATCAAACGGTTGTGTTGTGTTGACGTTGGGTCCAGCCTTGCTCGAATTCGGGGAGTTGTGATTGGCTCGGTTTGAAGCCCAGTATTGGTTTGATGGGTGCAGATGACGGATTTGCTTCTTTTGATGGTTCTCTTCGACGGGAACTGAGGTGACGACTCCGGGAAGAACGAAGAACGAAGAACGAAGAACGAAGAACGTGTGCGCACATAACTGGTTCTATGAATAGAACAGCCCTAGACGGACTGTCACAGCGTGGGAGGCTCGTTATCTATCGGTTCGACGAGTTTTGGGAGTTGGCTTCCAGGTTTAAGGGGTCTGCATTGCAAACCGGCTGAAGGTGCATAAACCTTTGGTTTGGTGCCGTGTAAGGTTTTCGAGCTTGATTCAGCATGAGGAAGCTGGGTTGTGAATGTTTCTGCGCACGCTGTATTCGGAGTCTTGTATGAAGAAGGGCCAAACCAGTTCGTCTGTTAGCTAAAGAGCTGCAGATAATAAATTGAACACGTAAAGTGACCCGAGTTGAGGGCGAAAGGAGCTTCAAACTTCCAACTGAGCTCGCGGGAGATGGAAGAGATATGCCATTTATATAGCTTAGAGATTCAATCCGGAATCAGAGTTCGATTCGATGATAATTGCCGCAAAAATCGCAATTGCGAGACTTCGGCCAGTTTGTGGGTTACTTTTTCAAACGATTAGGTAGATTGCAAGTTATGATTTCTTTTTACTCAGTGATAAGAGCGACCTTTTCTGTCATTTCAAGGGCGGCGCTCAATTGTCATATCTGTTAGTACGTGATATTAGAATTGGCCGTTGGCCAAGGGAGTGACCGGCGGGGCGTAGCTGCTCGGTTTGGTATTCAAGAAAGAAGGGTTCAAGGGAGCAGCTAGTATGCGGCAGCAGTAGGTTCTCTTTTTGTATCGCCCTTCACATTGACGATCTCAGATATATCCGGAAAGATGCTCTCCCTTGAAGCTAGATGTTCAAGGTATATCTGCATGCGACAGGGTAAGCGTGGGGTCGAGATAACATCGATTGAAGGAACCAATTCTCGTGCAGATACTATTGCCGACTTTTGCAAATAATAACACCGCGCTTGGAGACCACCCGATAAGCTTTAGTGTGGAGGTACACTGTGCCTCGTCGATAGACGGGAATTTGAAAGTGAGGTGAAGCAATGAAAGAGGAAAATGTGAGGTCGTCTCGGATGCCACACTGACCGGGGTTGCTAGGACGCCGATAAGGAATTTTCTCGCTTGGTTGCTTTTTGTCTACACAGAGTCCAACCCCACACCGAAATCACCAGCAGGCGAGCCCAGCTCTAAATTTTGGGCAGAGAGAGAAATCAGCATCAAATGGGAACCGTGAGATTTTGGTTGACACGTAGGAAAAGACTTGCTTTTGAGCGGAAGTCGTCCGGACCGAAGTCGCCGTTGAAGAAGGGCAATGAATAAATATGCTTAGCATTGAGTCCGCGATAATTGGGGCGCATATTCAGACCTCAACTTCAAGCTAGTGCCTGCATAAGTTTCGAGAGATGCGATCGAAAGTGTTACTCGACGAAATCATGTCAACAACAAAGAATTGCGCCGCTTGTTCTTCCCGAATTTATGGAAAGAGGTTGCAGTGACGCTGCTGATAAGAGAATTAGCGATTCCATGCAAGACCGAGTCGACTGACACCCGGAATTAAAATCGAATTGGATTTGATGCAATGCACATCCAGTTGGGTTTCTTTTTTTGGATTATGTCGATGGGGCGAGAATATCGGAGACTCACCTATTGAAAAGCCTTTTTTGAAAGGACCCTCGTGTAAATTTACGGACAAGCGATCCGATGGGAGAGCCGGATTTGAGGAATCCCACGTTTCGTGGAGTATCGTGGAGGAGAGGATCGATATATCGCTCATTCCCAGCGCCATGAGTTGACAATTCTGAAGCGAGTTGCTCGATCCAGAGTCGGCGATGAGGCAGTCAAAGAAAAAAAGGAAGCTTTCTTCATGCTCAGCTATTTTAATTTACGCTTCTCAAAATGGAGACACCGAGGATCCAGGAACGTAACCACAACAGCATGCGATGGGTTTCCCAGTTTGATGCTGACAGCTGCAATGAAAATTTTTCCTCCACAACATCTCGCGTGCAGATGAGGGGTAAAAAACTTGCGCATCGACTGTTTTGATATGGAGAGGGGATGCTTGAAGTTGGCGATACATGCATGTACGAAGTACCACAAAGTAACCCCCACTATGCAAACCTTCAGAGCCCCGCGCTCGACTCAATCGTGAAAAGGCGATTATGCCAAGTTAGAGCAGACGAGCAGACGAGCAGACTGGAGATGAGGAGGCAGACAGATGCTGGCAGCTTTGCAGCTTAGCCTGGGAAGCTTAGATGCCCTGGCTAACTTCCGATCTTGTGAAAGACCAGCGAGGGATGAAACGGACCCTGAGCTGCTGCAGCGGCCGATTCGATTCGAGGCGAGGGCCAGCAACACAGATGCAAGGAGAGAGGCCGAAGCAGGCATCCGTGTAAAGTCGACGGCCACTTCCTTACCCGGATCCAATTCTTCCCTTTGATGATGGATAAATTTTGCACTCAATCGAGCAGTCAAATTTAGAATTTCGGCAGCGGGTTTGCCTTTCTTGAGCAGAAGCTTGTCTCGTGCGGATAAACTCAATCCACCAGCCTAGCAGGACATATTCTCAGCATCCAGAGTTCATCATAGATTGAGAGTAAATTGATTGAAAGGGAGAAACAGAGATAGACAGACCGACTACTTTGACAGTGGAATGACGACGGCCCCAAAGCAGCCACCCCACCCTTGCTTTTTGCTTCTTGGAACAAACCCCCCGGCGACATATGTATCTCAAGGTCGCTAGCCTTTGCTTCTTCCGAGCTGCGAGTATTTTGCCGTTTCGTCCATTTTGGAGGTTAGCGTCCATTGCTGCGGTCACTGCTTGTACCTAAGACGAGCGTTGCTTTTTCGAGAGGTTTGGAGGAGTGAAAGTGTTGGCTGCGACGAGGTTGCGATGAGAGTTTATAAAAGCAAGATCTTCCCTCTCACCCAAACCTTCTCTTCTCTCATACAGTCAGACTTCATCTTCAACTTCAACTTCATCATCATCATCATTACAATCAAAATCATCAATACAACTTCAATCGCTCTTACTCTCTCTTCATTTTAGCTAGTAAGCTTTTTCTTCTACACATCAGACATCATGGCTGGATCCACAACCATCTCCAACACCACGAACTTGCAGAAGTTCACCAGCCTCGACCAGAAAGGTACTCTCATGGCCGAGTACATCTGGATCGATGCCGTCTCCGGTATCCGTGGAAAGACCAAGACTCTCTTCAAGGAGCCCTCTGGCCCAGAAGACCTTCCAGAATGGAACTTTGACGGTTCCTCCACCGGCCAGGCCCCGGGCGACAACTCCGACGTCTACCTCAGACCCGTAGCCATATTCCCAGACCCAATCCGTCTGTCTCCCAACATCATCGTTCTTTGCGAGACCTGGAACCCAGACGGCACTCCCAACAAGTACAACTACCGTCACGAGTGCAACAGAATCATGGACGCCAACAAGGACCACAAGCCATGGTTCGGTCTCGAGCAAGAATACACTCTCTTCGACACCAACGGCTGGCCCTACGGTTGGCCACAAGGTGGTTTCCCAGGTCCTCAGGGTCCTTACTACTGCGCTGTCGGTACTGGCAATGTCTACTGCCGTGACATCGTCGAGGCTCACTACAAGGCCTGCTTGTACGCTGGGATCAAGATCTCCGGTATCAACGCTGAAGTTCTTCCATCCCAATGGGAGTTCCAAGTCGGCCCTTGCCTCGGAATTGAGATGGGAGACCACCTCTGGACCGCCCGCTACCTCCTCCACCGTGTCGCCGAGGAATTCGGCGTCAAGATCTCCTTCCACCCTAAGCCAATCCCAGGTGACTGGAACGGTTCTGGTCTCCACACCAACGTCTCCACCCAGGAAATGCGTGAGGAAGGTGGCATGAAGCACATCGAGGCCGCTCTTGAGAAGCTCTCCAAGCGTCATAAGGAGCACATCGCCGTCTACGGTTCCGACAACGAGCTCCGTCTCACCGGAAAGCACGAGACTGGTTCAATTGACTCTTTCAGCTGGGGTGTTGCCAACCGTGGTGCCTCCATTCGTATTCCTCGCGAATGTGCCCACAAGGGATACGGATACTTCGAGGACCGTCGTCCATCCTCTAACGGTGACCCATACCAGATCACCGGTATTATGATCGAGACTATCTGCGGTGGTGCTCCATCGGAGTAAAATCTCTTCCTTGAAAGCAGGTCTTAAAACTCCCTTTCTCTCTTTCGACCTCACTCATACACCCGTTTGCGCGACTACAGCTTTTTAATAGATACGATGATGCAACGTTGAGAGCCTTTGTACCGCTTTTGTTTTTTTATGGTTTAACCTGTTTGTTTCTTTGGCTTGGATGCTTTATATTGTTCACTGGTTGAAAATTATCAATGCCCTGAAATGAAAATAATTGTTCTATTCTTTTGAAAGTTGAAGCTCTTTTTATGATTATTTCCTTTTGTTATTAGACCAACCATCCTATACCCGTAATCTTGTTGCTCGACTGACCCTCCATGACTCTACAAACTCGAATCACTCTTGAACTCCTCGATACAGAGGATGTTATATCTACTCGTCAGATAGATACGCTCTAGATAGAATAGAATACTCCATCAATGAATCTATTCACATCAAACAAACATTCTCCTATTTCCAACGTGATTCCACCACGTGAAGCCTGTGCCCAAACGGAAATTAACATCCGCGAGCACAAGAGTGGTGCTGTAAACAAAAAAAAAACCCCCCGAAAATCAAAGTCACAAGTTTGGTGTGACGAGACATTCTTCTTACGTACTCGAAATTCCACGATTGGCGGGAGAACGACAGGAACCCGTTCGAGAAACGCACAAAACCAACCTTCCTCTTTGTCTACCATGTGAGATGGCCTGCTATGTACCACAGACCCGATTTTTTGGGTTCAGTCGGCGATGACACTTTCTGTGCAGGGACCCCATCTGTGGTACGTAGCACCTTCCCTCATCATGATGTCGTTTTTTCCTTTCAACCTACACTAACCTTAGTATCCTCGCCACGAAGCTAAGAAAAATAGCTTCCTATGCTAAATTTTGTTGAGTTTGTGGGATTCCATGCTCTACTATTCCTGCGGGGTAAAGAATCGTCCTTTGAGAGGCTTTTACCCCTCTTTCTCTAAATTAAAGGGCTCTAGGCCCGGCCGGCGGCTCTTTCCTCCTACGCAACTTCGTCGGCCGGCCGTGTACCTCTAAGTACACTCGGTCATTCTCTTATCACTTTCCTTGAAATTCGTACGTACCCGCATGCGCAAGCACTGCATCCGAATGCAGGCCTCGTCGCTGTCCTATCCCAGTTTTAACTATGCAGGAGAGCCAGCAGAGCAAGTGAAAATTTTTTAATTTCTAATTCTCAGATCCCATGCACGAACGAGTGAAGCATCTGCCCCGCTTTCGAGGTTCAGAGGTGAGATGAGGGGAGATGATCGATGAGCTTGACCGCGTACTTCGTGAAGAACCCTTTCCCCTTGTCTCCTGTTTTTCCCATAAAAAATTTTAATAACAGTGCCTGTTAATATTATCAAGTGAAAATACATTTTTTATCTATCGCGATAGATACCGTTTTAGCTTTCAGCAATGAATTTTTCATCTCATCTACAATCTATTAGCTAATACCCGCTCTTGCAGCATCTTGCAGGCAAGCAGGAATGTTCTTCCCGGACGGAACTTTTTCTTTCCCAATGTTTGCTCTGTGCGGGGCGGGTTTGCGTCTTTCCCTTGACCTTCCTCGAGACGAGAGAGGCAAGCTAGCTCAAGCTCATGCCCGGGGCCGGGCGACAGGGGTGGAGGCTAGAAGCGGCAGCAGCTACAGCTATATACAGCCGACGTTATAAAATCCCATAAACCCACCTCGCGCATGTACCGCTGCGGCAAATGCGATAGTCATTGGTACTGAAGGAAGTAGTTTACAAATCTGATAGTTAACCATGCGGTCAACAAGCCAAATGCTCCAAAATTAAAACAGAGAATATGGATAGGCAATCACGACGAAATAATTTCGAATTCCAGATAATCAAATTCGCGATCTTAGGACCGAATTCACAGGTAACACTTACTAAATAAAGCACTATATACCAAGTAGGTATACTGGTTAGTCAAACCATCAGACAGCCAGTTAGTTATTAATATTGAACAATTTTCAGATATATATCGATAGGCCATAACAGCTAGCTATTGAACAAATAAGTAATTAAGGCGCTAATCATTGAACAGACTGGTGTATAAGAAAATTTAAAGGCATTAGCGCTATAGCAGGCAAATCGATCTCTCATTAGGACAGTGCAGTATTCATCCTGAATATAATTCGTACCACCTCCCTCCATACGGCCATAAAAACGAAAATAAGACTTCGCCAAACTCCCGCGTTCCATAATCTCCACATTGCATGTACTATTCTACTTCGTCCTCTCTTTCACAGTAACAGTCAACATACCCTGAGTGATGGGCAAAAACCAACTAACCCACTCCATATTCGCATGCTTAAAATCATCCGTATAAGAAATCTCGTAACGCCTGATCAATCGCGCCAAAGTCAATAACAACTCCGCCCAAGCCAGATTCACGCCGACGCAAATCCTAGCCCCGCGGCTGAAGGGCATCAGATAGTTTTCCTGTTCCCTGGTATCTGACGCCAACCAGCGTTCTGGATCCCAATCAAAGGGCTCCGGGAAAACTTTGGGGTTCATGTGGTAAATGTAGTGAGAGTTCAAAGTTATTGTGGCTGCTGGGAGGTGGTAACCTAGAATATCCGCGCCGGTGGCGGGAACATCGCGGGCCATTGGGTTGACGACGCCATGGCTGAAGCGGAAAGTTTCTTTGATGACAGCTTGCTATTTGGATAAAGATAAATTCGGTCAGCAAAGCCTCGGGTGCAATAGGGGTTTTATTAGTCTCAAAGACTCTAAGACGATATAAATATAAATACGTACGAGGAAAGGCAATTGCTCGAGTGTCTCTTCTTTAACCTCAGACCTTGGAGTTGGCAGCACCGTCTTCAATTCCTCGAGTAATTTCGCCTGAATTTCCGGATGCTTAACCAGATAGTACACCGCGACGGTTAAAGCGTGGGCAGAGGTATCCATGCCAGCCGCGATCACCAAGAATGCCTCGTCTTCCAGCTCAGCCTTAGTAGCCGCTTTTCTCCCTTTCTTCAGATCGTCCTGGAACAATTGTTCAAAGATGGTTACGATATTGCGATCACCCGCAAGCCAGCGTTTCTGCTGATCTAGCACAGCGGTACTGCAATGATCCTGGAACTCCATCATAGACGCCATCTCGGGCGAAAGTTTCTTCACAGTCGCCCTGCTCAACAGCGTCTCGAAAACCCAAGTCATGAAGCCAAATATTCCCGGAAAAGTAAAACATATTTTATTAGCGCCGACTAATTCCTCGAATGCAAGAAGCCATTGCGGAGAGAAATCGGGGGATCTCAGCGCCTCGAAACATTTTTCGTAAGAGTAAGTCGTGATGATATCGCAGATAAGACATCTGAACCCTCGACTGAGATTTACCGTTTTCATTTCTCCGACGCGATCGAGAAAAAGATCGACTTTCCCTTGTAGAATACCTTCTACTTTTCGGACTGCTGCCTTGGAGAAGTACGGCAGAATAGCGCCACGCCGTATCTGGGCGGCTTTGAAGTCAAGCATGGCAAATGTAGAAAATTCGGCAGCCGGATAACTATAATAAAAAGCCGTCTTAGGGAACTTTGTCCCAACTTTATAGATCCTATCGGTACCACCATTGTTAGACGGTGTCTTAGGTTTAATCCACGTGGAATACGATAATATTAATGCAACTCCAGCACCAAAAGCCGCCTGGCAGACTTACTGGTTATAAGTATCGATATCGTTGATGTGCACTTCGTTCGAAAACACCCTAATGATTGGACCTACGAAATTCCAAATATTCCTCGAGTTAGTTACCTGATCATCCAACAAGAACTAATTTATGCGGGTTGGAATTGTACATACCGTATTCTTCATGCATATCCCGGAGATCAAAGACAAACCGTCCATAGCCCCCCGTAATCACCGAGTGCAAACGAGTCGCGGAATCGGAAATCAAGCGCCATTTCGGACCCGGTACTTTGGCTAGAGGATGAAAAAACACTCTGTAGATAAATCTCAGGGGAATAAAAAGCAAGAGATAGGCGCAAATCACCGGGATTAGGCCTCGAAAGAGCAGTTGTTCCAACATCGGGCGCAAACGCCGCCGAGCGACTCTGCTGCTGTTGTGGAAGGATAATACTTAGGACGCAGGTACCGAGTGTTTTGCTGTGCGACGCGACAAGTCTCGAACCAACGGTACGGTTTAGCTTCCGAGACTATCTGTAGATTGTCCTGGTTGGAATGTTTGAGTTCGCCAACAGGACCAGGTTCGAGAGATCAGTTCAGGATATTAAAGTTCCGCTTGCGGGGTAAGAGGATGTACACGTAGCGCATGTGTGCTAAACAGGATACGGTCCTCAGGCAGCTTTAGCTAGCTAGCAGATGAATCAGCTGGTGCTACAGCTTAGAAGTGCTCGAATCGAATCACCTTTCGGATGAACGAAGCAATGAATCCGAAATATTCTTCCAGATTCACAGCGGTAACCCCTTTATTTATTTTTCCTCGTCCTATGCTCTTCACAAACAAACAGAACCGAACTCGAGACTAGCTCAGCTGTTCACTTCACTTGATGTTTCCTTATCACGCAAACGCATTATGGAAGTCCGGCACGTTTCCCCCTATTGTTATTCATTGATCACAGCCAAATAGTCAGGAAAAGGCTAGCCCCGCAAAATTTCCCTTTTCAGTAGCAACACGGCTGAAGAAGTGGAGCCTTTTGTCCAGATAGCTTAGCTCAGCTGATTGCCTGACTTCATCCGAGCTTGTTGTGCCACTTTGTTGCATTATTTAGTTCACAACGCACAAAAGGGGGACTAAAAGGCGTCCACGCTGAAGAGAGGAAGAGGAAGGAGAGTAGCTGATTAAAGTATTTTTTATCGAACTTGCTATTCACAAATTTTGGCGCATTAGTGGCTAAATTCTATCAGATAGAGTTTCTATAAAAATAAATTTGGTAGTGTAAGAAATGGCATGTCCATGCATGTGTGTATTTCGAACTCTTCGATTTCTTTAGTAAATTCCAAATCTATTAATATATATATCGACTTTTGTGGTATAAGAAACTAGTTATATAGGTGGGCATACTATCGATACATCCTTCATGTATCAGTCATCGTAGCTGATCGATAGCCTCATAAACTCTTAGTATTTAGCGAATATTGAAAATTTAAACTCATCAAGTCGAAATCCATTACAATTAAAGTTTGAACTAGTAAAGAGGCTTTAAATAGGACATTCGTTGTAAAAATGATATGTGCTGTGAAGCAATACTTCGAGTCTTCTGGTATATATACTCATACACATATAAGTATATTCGTTCACACGTCTTCCAGCACAGATCTCTTCGTGTCGAGCGACCAGTTTACGAATCAAGTAATCTAGAACTGGAATTTGCCCATCTTCCTTGGTGGCAGCCTCATCTGGAACATCTGATCGATCTCAGAAAATGTCCTTCCCTTTAACTCCGGCACATACCAAAAGCTACCAGCCGTAGCAATCGCCGCTAATCCACCAAAGACAAACCCTACCTTACCCTTCATATTTGCTTCATCCGGGTTCACCATGTACGGAATCGCAAAGCTCATAACTAACCCCAATATGCTCTGCGTAGCGGTAGCCAAAGCAGCTGTGGAAGCCCTCATCGCCGGCGAGGACACTTCACCCAAGAGAACGAACGCGACGGCGCCAATAGTCAGAAAGTAGACAAAGGCGTAAATGACCGTACACGCGGCTTGTACCCATTTTGCTCCCGAAGACGGTACCACGTCCATAATGCCGATAAGTAGGAGCAAGATTGTGAGAACTACCATCCCGTAATTGAAAATCCTACGTCGACCGAAGAAGTTCAATACTAACCAACTGAGCAAGTTACCAGTGAACCCGCACGCCGTGACGCCAACGCCGAGATCGAAGGAGCGGGAGGTGTCGAGACCCGCGAGCTGAAAGAAATAGGTGGAGTAACCTAGGACGAAAATAATACCGGTGAAATGCTGGCACGCGAAGCCGCCCATTGAGATTCCGGTACGGATGAGATTTGTCCCGCGGAAACAATCTAATAGGGACGGCTTTTCTTCACTCTTTTCTTCTTCGGCGATTATGGCTTGTAGGACTGCGACTTTTGAGGCTGCATCGATTTTACCACCCCAGAGTCGCTCGAAAGATCGCGTAGCTTCTTCGGTACGACCTTGACGGACCAGATACCATGGAGTTTCGGGAACGAATGGGAAGAACGCGAGGAGAAAGAGGATAAATGCGAACTGGATGGCAAACGGACCACGGTACGCCCAACGATCAGTGCGGTCGCCAAAGCCCTTGATTACACCGTTGGAAACCAGTTGACCGAGCGCGATACCCAGGTTGATACCAGCAGTTGATAAACCACGAAGGACAACCGGGGTGATCTCGCTAGTAGCCATAGGACCGATTGTGAGGAAGCCTGCGAGTCCGAAGCCCAGAACGATCTTAGCCATGAGGAAGCCAACGTTTGAAGTGGCGAATATTTCACCAAAGATGCCGCCTGTTGCGAAGGCGATACCGAAGAGCAATCCGATTTTACGTCCGAAGCGGTCCGAAATGTAAGAGCAGATGAAAGCTCCGAAGAAGCCGCCAACTGTGCTGATGCAATTGAACGCAGTTTGCCATTTTGCGGGGAGAATGGCCTCGCCATTTTCAACATACCTATATTATAATACTGATTAGAACCAGACATTGCATGTTTTAAATTGGAATACGGATACCCACCCGAAGTCTCGCCTAAAGGCCGGGACACTAATCATAGCACCGTTGATCTGAGCGTCGAAGCCCCTGCATATAGTAATGGACATTAGAACTTCTCCAACCAGCTTGCAACCAGCACAGATATATAGAGCACTTACCATCCAAATGCAGACACGCCCCAATAGAACGAAAAGAAAATTAAAGAAGGATGGTGCCTCAGAATATAGGAGAACGTGAGCGCGTGTTCTGCAGCATTGTCATCCTCCAGCACGGTCTGCTGCTTAATCAAAGTGCGCTCCTCGTCAATCTCGACGGTGGCTTTGATATCCGACATGGTGGAGATATATATATAGCTAGAGGATGAGTGGTCCGAGACAAATACGAAAGGCAGATGCCCTAGCCCCTTTTTGAAGCTTCTTGTCAGGCCCGCCCTTGTTAATTTCGATGGATCGCCCAGGCTGCGGAGGAAATGCTCGCCAATTTATACATCAATCTGGGGCATCGCGGAATTTTTGAAAATTCAAGCTAGCTCGTGTATACTCCGGTATTCAGTATCGTGTGGTCGATGAGGCGTAAAGAGATTAATGTCTTCACCAAGTGACATCTCCAATTTCTCCACGAGAACACCAGTACAGGGGTTGACGAGATCTGAAAATCTGGGGAAGTGAATTGCAGCGCGAATGTCCCTAGACCCATACATGTACAACCCACAGTCGTGCGCATGGTTGAGTGTGTAACGTCTCTCGACCGAAGCGCTGGAAACCTGCATTAAAAGCGACATTCCGCGACGCATATTTTGCATTCAGAGTTAACCCAGAGACATTCTTCATCCGCGGGAAGGCCGTGGGGCTTCGCCTCCATATCTGGTGAGGACTTAGCGCTTCAGCCTCTAATTCGGTGTGGGATGTCGGCAAGTCTTGCTCTAACTAATACCATTGTCCTGCTGTCAGGTCCGTGTGGAGCAGTGTTTAAAAAGCGAACAGTGCCCAAGTGCGAGAATCCGCGACATCCACCTATTGCTGTGCCTCCTCGCCCGATATTTGATAACCCGTCGTATGATATTCGGCATTGCATCGACACTATCCTAAATTCGAACCGTGGATCCGGAATGTCGCATCACAAATATTTCCAACAGCTGCAACACCTTCTCGGATAGATATCAGAATGCCTGTTTCCCAAGACCAGCTGGTCGCGCCAGGGTCAAGAAAGAGACCCGCTCCACGTGGAACTGCAGCTTATCCCCGCAAGCGAGCGGTGAAAGCCTGCCAGGTCTGTCGCGCTCGCAGAACCAAATGCGACAACCTCAAACCGACCTGCTCGTTCTGCCTCAAGGTGGGAGCGAAGTGCATCCAGTCGCCAACGGATCTGTCCAGTTTTGATCCGGCGAGTCTTCGGATATTGGAGAGACTGGACGACCTTGAACATCTACTGAGGAGCGGATCCGCCACGGTTGCTGGTGCATCATCGGAGTCTCCTCAGATCCAAGATGAATTAGTTCAACCGACAGGCGAAAGTGCTGATCATGACCCCAGTTCCGAGGACGATGAACACGACCCGGTTCCGAGCCGATTTATTCCAACTCTTGTCGAAGAGATACTCACCTGGCCGGAATTCGAGTCTAATATGGCTTCTCCGCCCTCGATAATGACTGTTTTCCAGAACAGACAGGCGGACACCTTGCCTGACGGATTCTTGCCATCGCAGATCCATGAGTTGGAACCGCAGAGTGCCAAAGTTCTCCTGGATAGATTCTTCGCTCACACTCATGTGAAGAACCCCATTCTCGATGAAGTACATACCCGCCAACTCGTCTCCAGGTTAGCATTACATGGAATAGATTGGTCCCCACAATCTTGCCTGGCACTGCTAGTTTGCGCGCTAGGTTGGCTGGCGGCACCTGTCACGGGTGATGATGACGTTGGATACGGCGTCACGCCTAACTCGAGACACTACCTAGCTGCGCAATCGTTCTTCCACGCGGCTCAGAAACGGCTGGGCATGTGTTTGACGAATGGAGACATAATATCAATACAGTGTTTATTTCTCTCTGGTGTCTACATGGTAACCACTTTCAGACCGATTGAAGCGTGGCGGTTATTCCTCCAGGCACTATCAAGTTGCCAGACGTTAGATTTGCTGCCAAAGCGTGGTTCCGCCGCCCTCTCGCGTGATATTAGTATAGCGAGCCCGGAGACGCCGAGAACGATTTTAACCTCGTCCAGTGATGATTTTACCCGCTACGGAGGCCAAACACTCGAACATGCAATCTACTGGTCCGCCTGGAAATCAGAGCTGGAGATGCGCTTCGAGCTCCAACCTCGAGATTTCCGGACCCCGAGTACAGAAAAACTGGCATACCCAGCTTTCTTTCCGACACCGCCTAATATCAGCGACCAAGATCCCTCGATAGACGCCCTCACGCCCTCGGAACAACGTGGATGGTTCTTCTATCTTTCCGAAATTTCGCTCCGCCGACTATACATTCGTATCCGAGGCGAAATCCTAAAATTTGCAACTTGGAGCGGAGGAAGGGATACGCTAACCGTTCTCGCCAGATCGGTGGAAGAGTACAGTCGACAGACAAAAGCGTGGTACGATGCACTCCCCGATGCGGTTAGATTCGACAGCACACCCGATGTGAATGACATTTGCAAGTTCGTCTTGAGAGGGCATTATAACAATGTGTTTGAGATGATACATTGGCCGTTTGTGGATGCTGCGATACATCATGGATCACAGGTACCCGTGCCTAGATTACCTATACTTCCACCCAACGGTGCGGAAGTTACAAACGCACAATTTGTCGATTTGGCCTACACGGGGTTGTTGAAGCATGTGGAAAGAATACAAAACGACAAGTGCGGGTATAGACATCGGCATCATGGGACGCTTCCCATGATGCGGAGTAATACACGGAGCGCTTTGGTTCTTCTAGCGGCTGCGTTTGCGTTATTAGAACGAGAATCCGCGGGGACTGATGATGGAGAAAGTCAATCGACGAGATTGACCGATTGGAGATTCGAAGGTCTGAGGATGCCTAGTGGGTGGCAAGCCGCAGTTTATTCGGTTATCGAGATGAATAGATACTGGCAGAGTGAGGCGGCAGATGCTAGGTGGAGGATGGGGACACTGGATCGAGCGTACCAAAAGGCCCAGGATCTAGGGTTGATCGAGAGAGAGCACATCATGATATGATCGGAGACTACTGATTGATATTATCGAATATTTGGTACGGCTAAACGCAGTATAATACTCCGCATTCACCCAGCCGACGGCGTAGAATCGGAATCATACGATAATAATCAATTATACGTTACCATATACGTATACCGTCTTGCAATTACATGTCTCGTCAAAATTGATTCTACTTCCATGCATGGGGCAGAGCATACCGAAGACTGGTGACGAGAATGCATGTCTCAAGAGAACGAGTTTAACTTCTTCGGTTAGCCCAATAGCCTAAAGTTGTCTTCGTAGTTCGGAATATCCTTCGACGTCTAGACGGGATGATTCGCTGAGGGAATGTTGCAAGGATCGCGGAGTATCGCACTTAAGCACGACAACGCTAAAATTGCAACAATCGGCCGCAGACCCAGAGACGTATCCGCCGGTTGAAATCCAGAGTATTCCAAGCATACCAAGAAAATCGTACGATACCAATGCTTTGAACGATAATTGGTGGCAACTTGTTCTCCAGGTTTCGCTTCCACAAGTTATCAGTCTTGGAAGTGCACACGCCCTGTACCCCACCTCGAGCTGTAGCATAATTATATAACAGTCCATAGTGCACAAGAGTGAAGGCTTGATTCAACCCACCACAAGCCCAAATTCTCTGAGTTAATTTCTATATCTCTAACATAGGACTTGCTTTCTTTCTGTATGAGACTTAGATATCATCCAAGAGGAACATCAGCCGCAATGACACAAGTCGCCACGGAAATACAGCATCAGCTCCTGCTGAAGTTGTCGGCATCGCAGCCCACCGCATCGAAATGCAAGATGCTTCGGGTTTCCGGTACCTCGATAGTCGACTCCGACGGTCAAGTCGTCGTACTGAAAGGCGCAGCTATCGCCGGACACCTAAACATGGAGAATTTTATAACTGGCTATTCGGGCCACGAACACGAGCTCCGTGCAGCTATGACCGACGTCCTCGGCGAGGAAAAAGCCACATTCTTCTTCGCCAAAATGATAAAAAATTTCTTCACGGAAACGGACGCGCAGTTTTACGCTTCATTAGGTCTAAACTGCATCCGTGTACCTTTCAACTACCGTCACTTCATCGATGACGCGAACCCACACACGCTCAAGCCAGAAGGTTTCGCCCAGCTGGACAGGGTGGTGAACATCTGCGCCAAATACGACATCTACACCATCCTTGACCTCCACGCCGCTCCCGGTGGCCAGAACCAAGACTGGCACTCCGACTCTGGAATCTCCAAAGCCATGTTCTGGGAATACAAAGTCTTCCAAGACCAAGCCGTCAATCTGTGGACCGCAATCGCAAAGCATTACGCGGGTAATCCCGTCGTAGCAGGGTATAACCCGCTCAACGAGCCCGCAGATCCAAAGCACACCCGCCTGTACGAATTCTACGAACGAGTCGAAAAGGCCATAAGAAGCGCCGATCCAAATCATATCCTCTTCGTCGACGGTAACACATACGCCATGGACTTCTCGCGCTTCCCCACCGACCGCGTCCTCCCAAATACCGTCTACGCCTGTCACGACTATGCGTTTATGGGGTTCCCCATCCCCAGTCAACCGCTATACTCCGGCACACCCGAACAAAAGGAAAAACTGCGATCACAGTTCGAACGGAAGGTGGAGTACATGCGCAAAGCGGGGATTCCAATCTGGAATGGCGAGTTCGGACCCGTCTACGCTAATCCCCTGCGGGACCCTAATGCGGACAAAGTGAATTCCACACGGTACGAGGTATTAAAGGAACAGCTAAGAATATACGACGAAACGGGCGTGAGCTGGAGTATCTGGCTGTACAAGGATATCGGGTACCAGGGTATGACGTACGTGCACCCGGATAGTGCGTATATGAAGCTCATACGGCCGTTCGTTGAGAAGAAGAGCAAATTAGCATTGGACTTCTGGGGGTTCTCGGAGAAGAAGGAGGTCGATGGGATTTATCGCCCGTTTATAGAGGGATTGAAGGAGATGGTGCCGGAGCATATTCAGAAGGCCAAGTATCCTAACATCTGGCAGTTCGATAGACAGATCGAGCGGTCGGTGAGGGAGTGTTTGATGAGTGAGTATCTGGTGAAGGAGTTCGCGGAGTTATTTGAAGGGAAGACGTTCAAGGAGCTGGAGGAGCTGGCGGGGAGCTTCAAGTTGGAGAATTGTGTGAAGAGGGAGGGCTTGAATGATGTCTTACGGCAGGATGCTCAGGGGACAAGGATATAAATTTTCTCATTACAATCTTATATCTGTCGTGTTTAATGGGTCGGCGATAGTGATCTTGACGTTCGACAGCCACTGTTCAGAATAATAGCTAGGTTTCAAATTGGGAATAGCATCCAGCCAGTCGGCCCGTTGCGTATAAATTCATATGTCACCATATGTGATAAAGTTCCCGCTGCCACAACCCTTTGAAGCATCAATACTACCGGTGATATCGTGCACGCGCACAGTCAAAAGCTCAAATTCAGCCCGACCTTTACCACTCGTTTGTAATTTGTGGATGCGGATAAACATCTCGAAATTTAGAATTTCTCCAATCAGCCATAGCTATACAACCGCAGTTAAGTCATAGCACCTGATCTTACCGATGCCAAAAACATCATATTAGGCAGAGGCCAAGCCGCGGCGCTCCCAAATCCGAAATATCCTTCGTAGCTTCTCGAAAATTTACCCCAAAATTGTTAATCAATTAAATACAGCCCGGTACAGTATTTGCACACGAAGGGAAAAAAATTCTTCAAACTCTTATATCATCTGCCTTGTTGAGCTATTATAACTCGTTTATATCTGCCATTGGACAATAGAACTTTCGCCATATATAACCGGCAGTAATATTCTAGAAAACTTTATTCGAATTGTTCCTCCACGGAAGCATTGACCCGAATACTAATAGTAATATCTGCCCTAAATGCGAATAGAATAACAATACTATTGTTCGTCAGACAATACTTATTGACGACCGACCAGTAGGGAGAAAACCCCACAGCCATATGAATTCAAACGTGTTTTCATACAAATGCAATTTATGCCGAATTTGCGAAAAGCTTACCAGGATAATACCCATTAGCCCATCTTTTTATTATTACCCCCCGTCGAAACAAATAACGAACGATACTTCGTATGCTGCGCACTCCGTGAACCGTGAACCTTGAAGTTTGCGCGCTCCGCCCAGGATTTTTCTTTTTGACTAAAACTCGAATTCATGGCCAAGATAACGTGGCGAGGAAAAGGGGGTTCGAATCTCACCCACGTTGTTTGTATATCGCATGCATTGCAAGCACGTCGGGCCACCGTGCATTTTCAAAGAATGCAAAAATCGAAGTAATCGAAATTCCCAAGACGAAAAACCGTCTCCCGTTGATCGCCAGGAATCATTTCCTCATTTTGTCACGGGGGACATTTCAACGGGAGCTATGGAGGAAGATCCCCACGGTTGAGCAGTCGTAAGCACTCAGAATCCCATTTCTGTACTTTTTAGATTACCATCACCGCATTTCAGGGTAGCGAGAGTGGATTTCCTCAAGCGATTTGCTACGCGAATTGGCTTGTTGTCAACGCTAACCCTATTGTTCCGAACGGAAAAATGAACGTTCGAATGAACAAGAATATCGAAACTTGAGAGGTCGAAGATTGAGCAGATTGCTTGCCATTGTATTCAATCCAGGCGGCATTTTCGCATTTTCGTTTTTAACAAAATTATTTTAGATATTCGTTCCTGCTTTGATTGCTTCACTCACACGGCAGACCGTGAAAAAGCGAAAAGTTGAGAGGTTTGGAACCGAAATAGGTGATCTTTTGTGATCTCTTGCGCAGCGTTCCTGCATGATTCGGGCCCCCCACCCCCAACTGCCGGTATGAGTTGTGCCAGTGCAGGGACGGCCGAGCAGCTTGGACCTTTTAATCTTTCGGCCCGTGAAAAGACTATCATCACAATTCGAATGCTAATCTCTCCAAAGAAGAAAAATGCTTCTTTCGGTATGTTAAAACTATACGCGCGTGGGAATTTCAATCGAAGGGCTTGGGGGCTGAACTCTCTACTAACCATTTCCGTTGACGAGCAATTTAGCATCCGTTTTATACATACGCCCCTCCACGCTAGCAGTTATAAGCTTACAAAATCCCGTTCGTTAATGGAATATTACCGTTAGTAGAATAATATCGAAGAAAGGAGGGATGCCTGGTAAATATTCGGAGATTTGACTTCACTTCGGGTGGACGTTTTTCTGCAGAATTGACAAGTGCAAAGTTCGATTTGATATGAGCTGAGGAAGCCATGCAGAGAAAAGGAAAAGAATGGCGCACGGATTCCACGACCATTCCGATACCGAGGTCAAAGATCCACCGTGTTACGACCTGCGTGAGCCAAGAGCCGAGACAAAATATGTGGAACAATATTAGACTTGACCGAGTACGGGATCGAACCGTAAACTCCTGCGAATCGTGCAGGTGTGTTACTCTGTTACACCACAGGGCCTTCATTCCAAGTAGAAACAGGGAAAAATAGTACAATTTGACTAAAATTGAATAAATTCTTGTACGGACTCGAATTATCCTCTTTCTTGACTATAAGCCACCAGTGCATTATGACCATAAGGTCTTATTCTTGGATGGTATTCAGAAAGTAAAGGAGTTTAATGTTTTCCGGGGTTGTGGAACATTCTTTCCTGCAGATGTGGTTTCGTTGGGATGGTACGATAAGAGACGGGAAGAGAGAAGATGCGGTAATGCTATGCGGACCCGGCGGGCGGCATGCATGCGTATGTACATGCGTACGACGTGAGGAATAGTGTGCATTGCATTGTACACCTAACGAAGTACAGTTTCGGGAGAGAGCAGCTGATTGACACGCTATCTTTGAAGTTCCCCTTTCGTGTGCGACGTCGGTATTACATTTACATTTACTCATCACTGCATTGCAGCTCTATACGTACGGAAGATCGATATTTCGTGTTGCAGCTGCGGGCTGGACCTTTGAATAGTCTCGGGGACGCAACTTTGAATTTTGACTTCTTATCTGACCGCTGCTGAGAAGAATCGGTTGATCAATTGAGCGAGTCAGGGTGTGAAAAGGTGACGAGACATGCAGCACTGGACACTATGGCGTTCCGGGAAATGATGGAGGAGGCTTGAGGACGCCCTTACATTCGCTTCCGTCGATTCAGCAGGTCTCGATCCACGGGTTGCCCCGAGGGGTTGCCCCGAGATAAAATGGATGTGCGTTAGCCGACTGACTTTCCAAGGTATTGAAAGTGGTTTAGTTGAGATAATAAATCGCGACACGGATCCGGTCGACGTCACGCAACGCTTTATTCGGATCGGTATACGATCTGCTCGAAGCGTTTTTCTGCCAACTTTTTATTAGTATACACAATTCGAGATCGATTGAAGACTAGACTACGACTGAGAAGATTTCGCGATGTTAAGACGAGGTGGTGATGTCAATGATCTATAACTTCTTGTACATTTTTTCGTAAATTTGACGTCAATTGAAATGTTCCGTATAAGATATTTGATTATAAAAGCATCAGATTTCTTTATCAATCATTCAATCATTAGTAAAGACAGAAATCGATCATCTCGTATACAGTTTAAACCCACACGAAATTCTATTAAATTTATATAATAAAAATGACGGACTCAGAATACACCCCCCGTGCCAACGAGTACACCACGGACGACGACTACCCCGTCCCCATCATCCAAGATAAAGAAGAACCGTCAGAAGTCAACCCAGCGACTGAAGATAGCGATGAGCAGTTAGGTCGGTACATACAACATGCTTGCAACCGAAACAACAGTGACGGTAAACTAATGGTATAAATATAGTCCGGGACGATGAAGAAGCGATCGATAAAACCAACATTCTCAGCTCACGCACCCGAGGCGCGAAGCCAAGTGGGGGGTATCGTGAACCTGGTGACGAGGAGGGACTCCCCGAGGATGATGGGAGAAGTTCCACTTGATCAAACATTGTTTCGAAACGAAACAAATCGATTAGAGATAAACACTGGGATCATCGTATGAAACGCACGGTCTCATATTTGGGAATTCAGCTATCTACTATCGATAACTTATCTAAACTATATATAACGCTACTTAAAAACATCATCACCCGTAAAACGAATACCTGGTATAAAAAGTGTCTCTAGCAAAAATATCGTGAAGGTATAAAAGGTACCGCTTGGGTATAATAAGAATCGTAAAACATCGTTAACATAACGACGTATATAAATAAATAAAATCAGAAAATGCCACCACTATTCCGTCCCATGTACATTATTCAATTGTTTTTGTCGGTATATATGATATACTATACAGATGCAACTCGTCCGAAATCAGCTTGTTCGGCCCGTTGTTTCTCTTGTAAAGCCAGACGTTCTCTATTCCTCTTTCGAACGATGAAGGATGCGACGACACCGAGGAGGGCAAAGACAACGACACCGACGACTATACCCGCTGCCACGACGCCGGGTTTTGTGCCACCACCGGAGTTGTCTTGCGCGGCTTGACTGCCGCTTGTCGCGGTGGAAGTGGACGAGCTGGAGGTTGATGATGTTTCTGCTGAAGTGACCGGGGAGGATGTTGTTTGTGTGATGAGAGTTGATCGCGGTGGGTCGGTGGTAAGCCTCTTCTCTGATGAGGAGGTGGTTTCCGGTTCTGGCTCTCGTGTGCTCTTCGCGCTGGTGGTTTTCGGGACTGTTGGCTCGGGTTTCTTGGTCGGTTCGGGTGTCTTTGTCGGTTTGCCTGATTCTGGGTCTTCTGTTTTGGTCGGTTTTGCGGGAGCGGTAGGGGTTACGTCGACGTCGGCGGGAGGAGTGGGAGAGGGGACCGGGTCGGGTGACTGGGTTGGTTCGTCGCAGTCACCGAAGAAGCATTTGACACCTTCTGTCGCGTCATGCCAGAAGGAGGCGCGGACGGTGGAGAAGAGGAGGAGGAATGCGAAAAGAAGACGGAGGGAGTGCATTATTGCGATTAAACGGTTAAACCTGTAACCTGAAGAGAAGAGAATGGAAGCAAAAGGACTACAGGGATAGGTTTTGAGCACGAAGTTTGGACAAAAAGAGTGTGAGGTCGAGAGAAGAGATCTCGAGGCGATATGGAGAGGTATAAATGAGAGACTAGGCTACATGCGCAGTCTTGGGAGCCAGGCGCGCGAGGGCGAGGAGATGCAAGGGAAGGGCGTCGACGGACGGCGGATGAGGCTGAACGAGGGACGAGGAAGATGTTTTGTTCGAGGGGTGGGACGGCTGTCGAGATCGTTTGGGTTTAAAGGGGCCAATTTCCCCCTGTCGCCGCGGCTACCGTTCAGGTGGCCAATCAGCGGATCGAAAGGGCTGGCTATTGTCTACTTCCGCGTTCGCCAGCTCGTTTGTCGATACATGATTGACAATAGACTTGAATAGAATTGGATAGACTTCGGTCGCGACTTGCTTAAAGTAGGTGTTAGTGGCAGTGGCACAAGGTGTAGATTTGTCCACCTTACTGTTTTGGATAATGATAAAGATATCGGGGAAATAGAGGATGGAGATCCGGACTGAATAGTATTATACATAATGGCGCACCAGTCGCAGTCTCGAATCCAAACTGCAGGTACAGAATACATACTTGCTGGATTGCGCACTAGGAGAATTGATTCCTGCATGTTGGTTTTAATCTATTTAATTTAATCTAGTGGTATCGATAGATGGTGTTGTTGGAACGCCCGTTGTTATCGACACCAATTGGCAAACAGCTGTGCAGCAACTGTGTTTGTTTCACGGCCTCCTGCCCTGTCCTGGAATGGCTGGCCAGCTGAACCAGGTTGTTCGGAGAGAGTTTCATCGATTCGGTCAATCAAGTCGACCACTCTACTTAACAGACCTGTCAAGCTATAATATTGTACTTAAAGTAATATCAGCCATTTTATCATCTTCGCTGCCCTCCCCCCCACCGCACAGAGAAAAAAGGGTTCTCCTGAGTTTGGCGAGAAACGGCTGCGTCCTTCAAAGCCAGCCGAACCGCACTTCCACCACTTCCACCACTTTGCATTGGCGAACAATCATATCCATTTCACGCTTCAACTCTTTCTTTCTTTCTTTCTTTCTTTCTTTCTTTCTTTCTTTCTTTCTCCTCCTCCTCCTCTATCACTATCACTATAACCATCACCACCACCCTCACCATCGTCAATTCCAATCAGTTGGTGGTGCTCGGTCACATGGATTGCCTGTAGCACCTCGCACTCGACCACGCTGCCGTGCGACCTCCTCACCGAGCACGAGCCAGCATCTTTTATTGTCGTTGTCGGTATGTTTTATTATTATTCTTATTCTCCTCCCGCTTCCCCTTTCTAACTGTACTGCTCCTGTTGAGTAAATCAATCATCTTGCATATATTTGTTGCTGTGCTATATTTGTGTCTTTCTTTTCTTTGCTTGCAGCTTGCTTGCATGATCTGAAGCAGGCACCGCTGCCAAGTAATTCTCGTCTTGTCGACCGTCGACCCCGATTTATTTATTCCCAATTCATGCTTAGCAGCTACTTCTTGCACAGACTGCGCTGTGACTTTATTGTTTCCCTCGAAAACAGTCTCACCTCTTCCTTTCCTTTCCTTCTTTCCTTTCTTCCGCCGATTCCACAATTCCATCCTCTCCATCCCATGGATAAGTCGCATTCGCCTAACGTTAACCCGTCGACTTATAGTTCTCCCCTTTTTATCCACACTGGTTGAACTCCCATCGCGACCGCCTTTTACCCGGTAATACCTCATCGCCGTTTAAATCGACTCGCTCGGAAACATCCTGTCGCACTTCTGCGATCTACCGTGACGTCTTCTATTCTTAGCCAACGCTATATTACTGCTTGTGTCTGTCGCTTCGCCCTTCTCTTTGTGTAATCGCTTGTTTGCTCGTTTCCGTTCATTCTGCCGTCCATTTGCGGACTGTTCTCCCTCAAAGTCGTCGCCCGCGACGAACGGAAAGCCTATATCGTATATATATATTATCACGACCTGCGAACCGGGCGCATTGACGACTTTTTCTTTATCTCCTCTCATTCCTCTTCTTTAGAGAATATATATATAATGATCAGGCAATCTCGACCGGACGTCATGGATCTCATCCCCAGAGCTCGTTCAAGGTCGCGAAGCCTCAGCATGTCGTCCGACACTGCTCTCTCCATATCTGGCGGCCCTCCTTCTTACTCGCCCGCACCTCTCACCGGCATTCTACCCGAAGCTGCCTACATCGCCGCCTCAGCTGCCACTCAAATCGTCACCAGTGATCACGAATCTTTCTTCCAAACCCTTTCCGTCGAAGGAATCGTAAAAACAGGCCCTCCCACCATCCTTGTCACCCCGGATGCCCAACGCCTCGTCAACCAGTTTCTCGATTACCTTTTGTGGTCCATCCTCTTGGCTGGCAAATCGACCAAACTAAAGACCCTGCGACCCGCCGTCACAGAAGTCCTCAAGAGTCGACTCGCCCGCGAAGCGATCGCATCCGCCGAAGCAGAGCTCGAAGAATACCTCGGTGACGCCGATGAAGATGAGTTGGATGACAGTCTCCCTGACGGGGAGGAATTCGACATCGAACGGGTATGGAAGAAGGCCAGATTAAGGTGTATGATCTACTCATCGCTGGGTGATCTCGAAGAAGACGACGAAGATGCCTACGCCGAATCCGAGTACTCGAACAGCGGTCTCGAGCAATACGCCCAGAACAATTCACCCACCGCCGTCTCGCCGGCAGTTGCCATCTTTTTGACTTCCATTCTCGAATTCATCGGTGAGCAAACTCTGCTGGTAGCCGGGCACGCAACAGTAGCTAGATTCTCTCAAGCTCGCATCGCAGCTGCGGCCGAAGAAGGTGCGGATGGCAATTACGAGCCCGTCGACCGTCCATCCGTCGAGGAATTGGATATGGAAAAAGTGGCGTTAAACCCCATCCTGGGACGGATGTGGCGACAATGGAAGAAACTCCTGCGAGGTTCTGCGTCAGGTGGGCAGATAGCTTCCCGACAACCGAGCATCCGTCGCGATAGCAGAAGACAGAGCACTATCAGCACAGTAAGCATCCAGAGCGTACTTGAAAACAAAGCAGACCCCATCATCGCACCCCCCACCGCTAGAGACCCGTCTGCGAGAAAGTCAGACGATGGAGGAGCCAGTCCAATCGAGGAGCGTAAGCAGCAGCAACAACCGCAGCCGCATAGTATCCCTCCCAATGTCAAGTCGGGACTCCGCAAGCTCGCTTCAGCCGAGATGCTCGGAAGCGTCCCATTGACACCCATCCCTGAGACTCCTGGGGGCAATAGCGCGAAAATGCACATCCCCGACGTGGAAGCTATGGTAAGTTTTCTTTTACCTTATTTTTTATTTTTATTTATCGAAAAAGTTAAAATATTTTCCATTATCTGCACGATGTTTCTGTTTTCTCACCCCCCACTTGCCTCTTTTCCCTTTGACCTCCCCGTTTGAACTGCAAAGTTGCTTTCGCTTTCATTCTTGCGACGACCCCCTTTTTCCTCTCCACTGTGGCAAACGCATAACACCCCAGTCGCGGGGTCAACACAGCTACCACTCGGCCCACTCTCGTTTCACGCTTAGCTGCCATGTGCTTCCCATGTGCGCCAGAAGACGTCTTGGTCCGGCGAACTGTGCGGACACGCTCCCAAGGCAGCCAAACCCATTGACCCTTTCCTTCCTACTCTCGCGCAATGCTGCATTCTGATTCAGGGATCCTATATAATATGAAAACTAACCATCTGCCGATTCTTTCATCTTTTCTTTTTGAAATTATTAGAAATATGAAGTTATTTCTGGAATCCCAGATTTTCCACGACCGAACAGCATGACGACATTACCTTCTCACCCTTCGGCTTTCGTCTTTCCTTTCAGCAATTTGCAGCCCAAGCAGGTGGAAGATGTGGTTACCCTGCAAGAAGAAATCGTCGAACGAGCGCCGGCTCGACGGGCTCGCTCGAATTCGTTGCCTCTGCCTGGCGCATTCCCATTCACTTCGGACGAAGTCGATTTTCCATTGAGTCCGCTCAGTCCTTTGAGTCCGCGCAGTATTTTCAGCGCACAGACTTCGCTGAAGCCCGAAGAAGATGAAGATGACGATTTTGTCACTCCAATCGCGGAGATGTCGCCACAATTCCCAGATTCCATGCCGCAAGAACAGGATCTAGAAAGTATAGCGGAGATGGATGAAGGAGAAGCGGAATATGACGACGAAGCTGGTGAAATCAGCACCATTGACAGTTTTGTTATCCACGAAACAGCTGAGGCCACTGCTACCACCCCGACTTTTTATAGGGCGCAGTCCGTCCGGATAATATCCACGGGAAGCGCACCTATTGGATTTGAAATTACCGAAAAAAAGTCGAGCAGTACCATCAGCACGCTGCGTGAGAAGGAAGAACTCGAAAACGAACATACCCCGCAGAGCGAAAGTCCTGTGGATCGCGAGGCCACCGTCCATTCCCCCCACGAAATCGGTGTTGCCAGAACGTCGAATCTCTCCATCCCACCCAGTGTCACCGCCACTCCTATCCAATCGCCCATTGTGAACGAGAATCCAACCGCTGTCGTTGAAGAACTTCTTTCCGCCCCCGCTCGACGACGATCTGAGGATTCTTCGGCTGAGAGTTCGAGTTCAAACCAGAGAGACATTGCAAAGGAGAGGAGAAGACGCTCCAAGTACTATGTCCCCGCGCCTGCGCCCAATGCTCCTGATTTCTATCCCGAGCACCATACGCAGGAGGAAATCGTGGAACACCTGAAGCGAAATGATAGTGACGAGTCGGTGACCCAGAAGCTTAAATTTGACACGCAAGCTACTTCCGCGGCTCAGGCAGCGCGAAAATCCGCTCGTGAGGAGCTTCTGGATCTGTACAGCCATGATGCTGAATATGACGAGGATGACGAACCCGAACCTGTGAAACGTCAGACAAAGCCCTCTCGATCTCTGCGGGGTGCCTCGCCCTTCGGATCGCCAGACCTGTCGCAGACCGCCAAGTCTACGCATTCCGACTCCTCCGAATCACTTACCGGGCGATCTCATTCCTCGAGCGCTCTAAGCGCCGATCGACGACAGTACCCCTCTGTCGACCTGCCCCGCCCCAACTCTAATCGGGACGTGTCCACGCCTACCTCGAGCAATGAGCGTGCTGGACTGCGAGTATGGACCCCGCCTGCGACCCCGGATGCCTCCAAGGGAAGATTCAAGGCGACTCTCAACAAGACCAAGGGCCACGGACAATCGAATTCCATCTCTTCCCAGACTTCTGCGAAGATTAAAAATTTGATCACCGGACGACCGACTACCGCCGAAGATAAACGTCAAGCTACCCGACAGGATTGGGATAACGAGAGCTCGTACAGTGATACGCATACGTCCAAGACTGACGAGAAGGAGCGCAGCTTTGAGCAACTAATCAATAGCGGCACGACGCTGCAGTACACTCTTACGCCCGATAATGTTAAACGTATCGATCTCGAGGTAAGGGAATAAAAAGAATCTATATTAACCCCCTTGCGTTGATGGGTTTCATCAGTTTATGAGCTAACGTCTGCCTGGTGCAACAACCTACAGATCGCTTCGAACGCATCGAGGAAAGGGTCTGGTGACTCCGGGCGTACGAAGACTTCCACCTCTGATAAATATGCTCCCATCGTCCAACCGGTCGCCCCTGCTCCGACCCACTCACCATATCTCAGTCGATCCAGCTCTCAAAAGTCCCGGCCGCTCACCACCATCACCGCCGACGAACTCGAAGACACCGTTCCGGATATTCCCTCAAAGCAACAGCCAGACCGTTCGAGAGTTGCCAGCCCACCCAGATCGGCGAACCCTGATAATATAAGGTTCTTCCCACCACGTTCGACATCCACCGGCTCGGGAACCATGCCGACGCAACCGCCACGTGGAGCATCTCTGCATGCGATAAATACCTCCGCGAAGCCTGCCGTCGGCCCCATTGTTATCGGACAAGCACCGCTCTCACCTGTGGAATCACCAAAGTCCGCACCGCCCGCTAGATCTCCCGGTATCCCGCGACGACCGACTGCAAACTCGCTCGATGAGATCAGACCTCTACATTCAGCTGTCCCAAGGTCGAAACTCGTCGCTCGAGCACCTCAGCCTGCTACCGCAGATTCCACGCTCGCATTGATCGACTTTTTCAGGAACACTCCACCGCCAATCGAATCCGCTGGCCGAAACCCACCCCCGGTCAGAACACCCTATCGATCCATCATGGATCCAAAGTACAACGGCGCCACCCCGAAAGACTCGATGAGCAGCATCGCCGAAAATTCCACCTCCCACTCTTCCTTCCACTCACAAACCAATCTCATCAAGAAACCTGAACCTCCGCTGTCTTCCCCTCGTCTCCTGCAAAGACCGCAAACCGACGGCGGCCCTCCTCCTCGTCGCCAAGTACGCGTCAAAGATCCCTACGCGATCGATTCCGATGATGATGATGAAGAAGACGACGAGCTCTTCGACCGCCGTCCGAGGAAGCAAGAGGAATCCCTCATCGACTTCCTCATGAACGCCCCTCCACCACCACCACAATCCCCGGCACCGTCTCAACAATCCTTCCCGTCGCAGCCCCTGAAGAAGAAAAGTAGTGCAGCTCAACTGATCGGGCGCTTCAGATCCTCCTCCTCCAAATCCAACAAGATCACAAAGGCCAACGTCTCCTCTCCTCTGGAAGCCCGCCAAGCTCCGAAAATCAACGGCAGCATGAACGGCAGCTCCGCCTCTCTCCCGCAACGAAAACACGTCCCGCTCCCGGTTAAATCCCCAGTGGACGAGCAATACCAGCCCCGCGCTAAATCGAGCGGGAACCCAGGAATGCCCTCGTCGTCGTTGTCGAATATGCCCTCCATGCCACCGATCAGGAAACAGATCTTTCAGGCTCGCGATGCGAAGACTTATACTCCTGATTCGGATTCTAGCGGGTTGGCGGATTTCTTACGATATACCGGTCCCCCGGTAACGCTTGAACCCGCGGCACCCGTTGCGGGTGATAAACTCAAAAACGGGACGAGCGGGAAGAAGAAGCGCGGGATTGCCGTTTAGAGATTGATGTCGAAGGAGTAAAATTTGGGAGTTGGGTTGAAAACATGTTTTTTGCTTTCACATATTTGATTTCGTTCGGAGAGAGGGTTTCTTCGACACTTTTTTCTATTTATCACTTTTATTATCTTTTCTTTTCGTTCCGGGGCTTCTAAAAGCATTCTTTTTTACTTTTACTATTTTCTATATCATGACCTGAGGACACAAAGTACTTCTGTTAGACCGGTCGTTCTAGAACGGTGGCCTCGCCGGGCGGCGATTTCAAGTTCCTTAGAAACTTCGTCGTCCGAAGAGTCCAAATTTATGATATATGTCTGTCTGTTACTTTCTCTTTTCACCGGGAGCTTTTCTGTAAGCGCGTGCAGGGTTTTTTTTTTATATTCCTTTCGAATTATATTAGGCTTCCTTTGTTTTTATTTTACTTTTTTTCTTCGCTTCGATGTAGAATTATCACCGGTTAGGTATTTTTTTTTCTTTTGTTCTGTGCTTTTCCCCCTTTTTGTATACTTACTTTACTCTCTTTCGTTGACTCTGCAGTGTCTACATCTTTCCTTTTTCCTTCTCAATGATACCTCATCGCTCGTGCGTGTATATTTTTTTTTTCTTTAGTTTGTTTCATTTGTATTCGCTTTAAAAAGAGAAAACTTTAAGTGGTTCCTTTGTTTATTCTTCTTTTTGTGTCTATACTTGCTACTTGCTCTGTCTATTACTCTCCTTTTCTTTAACTATCGAAAATTCAATTGATGAATCAGTCAAACGTGGATTTGATGTAATAGCTGGTTTTTATTCCTCTTTTTCCCATCGCTGCGTGCCCTTCGAGGGTGGGTCTGCTTCTCCGTTGATTTGTTGGTGGTGCGAAGATATCGATTCTACTGTTTTCTTCATTTTTTCGTTTTCATTTTAATTAGGGAGAAAAGCTGGATAAAAGGAACGGTTTCAACTTTCGGATTCGGATTCGGGTTCGATGTTTGTATTTATAATAGTACCAGTTCATAAATGGAATTGAGATATCGTACATGAGAATTTACTCCGGGAAGTACTGGTTAAATATTGACAGTTAAATTAACCCGCCAGTCCGCGATTTGTGAGTTAAGGGACTGAGCACTTGATTTCAGGCACCTATATATCGCTATAAGGTTGATGCTTTTGTGGTTCTGTTGTATAAAAGTAGTTACCTGTGTGTAGTATCTCAGGCTTTGAGGTTCGTGGCCAACGATATACAAGTATCGGGATTGGCTTTATCAAATTTTAAGGTGTATATGAACAAGAATTCCTTCCTACAGCCGCTCCGATAGTACACAGCTAGCCATGGGAAGGAAATGATACATTGACGTAGATTGTAGGATATAAATGGTAAGATATAAATGGCAAGAAAGGAATTTTCCTAAATAGCAATAGTATAAAAAAAGAAGAAGAAGTGTAAGAAGAACGGGAAGAAGAACAAGACATCACCGGGATGGACCTTATACAACGCCGGGGAGAAGCAGCTGCTGGGCAGGGCTCGTCACCACTCCCAAGATTTGCGTTATCATAGCTTGGAGAGGTCAGCGTTGTCATCGAGGGTGTGAGGGGACAGACACTCACTATCTCAGTGGTGTTGGACCAGACTGTAGTATTGGGGCAGCTCGTGTTCGTAGGAGATGGAAACTCGAAGCCAAATCTCCCTAACAATCCCTTCCCTACCTCAGAGAGCATTTCTAGTCTGTCTGCTTTCCTAGCCACTACGATGGCCAGGAAAGTGACCAAGAAAGCACAGGCCCAGAGGGCACCGACGAGGAACAGTCAGAACCTCTTGTCGAACCTAGCCCACACCCAAAGTACCGGGAAGCCGATAATGGTAGTTATCTGGATCCCCCAGTTCTGGGCTTTTTTTGGCAGCCAGAGTAGCAAAGCGAAAGTAATGTAGACTGCTAGAGTCAAGATGGATCGGGCAATAACTATCCTCGATGAAAGGTGGGTTGGAAAATTGAAGATCGATGGAAGATGGAATATGGATGGAAGGTTACAAGACTGGGATATGTACGATTGGTGAGGGAGTGAAGTTGAGAGAAGAAGAAGAAGAAGAGAAGAAAGAAGAGAGAAGAGGTGGGCTGTTGGAAGTCTTTATATTGCCCGGTCATTGCACGCACCACCAATACCACGTTCATTCAAACAATAATACTTCATAAATAAATATTTTTTAATTATTATTCAGATATTCGTCCCAGCAGTCTCCTAACTAGCTTGGATTGTTTATACCAGCCTTTTGCTTATAGCGAAGCAGATAGACCTTCGAACCCGATGCTAGATACATGTATGTCCGCTTGCCTCATCCAATCGCTGTCTAGTAGTTCGACTCCAGAAAGGCTTTCACCGATCTCCCGATCCAGCTGGTTTTAACCATTTGTTGCATAACATCAACCGGTTCTGAGATCAACTGATCAATCTTTGAATGACCTCCGTAAATCATCAAGTGGACGATAAAAAAGAACCACCCGATGAGGAAAGCCAAAAAGTCCACTGATCAAAATACCGATACCCATACCTTCCGAAGATACGCCATGACTCCGAAACACATAAAATGTTATCACGGCTCCCCAAATACAATGAGGTGTTATCGCCCAGAAGTAATTCCCGTCATTCCAAATTGGGACTTTGAGCCATGTTAAAAGCCAGACCAGGGCTAGTGCAACAAACGAACCATACGCGATTTCCTCTATTAATTAATTTGAGCGTCAGCTTGGGTGACGGAGATATAAGTATTTTGTATATCGGGGTTATGTGCTCACTCTTCGAAAGTCCCCCTAGAAAGGTAGCGGTCTTGGTCTTGTTCGGATACAAGACCGGGGCCATCCCTTGACACAGGCATACTCCATTACATCGGCCTCGCGACTTCTTGGGACGGTCGATAGTTCTCGATTGCCTCGGTTCGGTATCTGGCTCTGGAGGCACGGGGCTTTTCGTAGTACTCGGGAGTTTGGGAGGTAGGCTCGTGGAATCCGTTTTGGTCATTGAACGTTTGTTGACTTAGAAGGAGGAGTTGGTTCTGGTATGGAGTTATGTGATGATGGATTTAATTAAATCGATTTAAACTTTACTGTGTAAAACGCACAGCGGCAGTGTCTATATATATAGCTTGATGATTGTCACGCACAAGACAGAATAGGAAACGTTTCCATTCTTGGAAATTAAACATAAGAAACTGCCGAACATACGCGAGTTCCTTGCACATGGCGATCACAGAAGCGCAAAGAATTATGTATACGTATCAGTTTGTCGAGTCTGGTGGACCAGACCAACGTTACCTTACACAAGCACGAACTTACAATTATACGAACTCCACTTCACACTCACTCGTTAACATCTAAACGAACTCTCATCATGGATCCATCTATATGCATCTTCTAGACTTCGGGATATTGCGAAAAGCGAAACTACAAAGCCCGATAAATCACCCCTCCAGTGCAGTTAGAGACGAAACCAACAGGCGTCAAGCCCTCTATAGCACCGCTAGAGCGCTGTAATCAGAACTGCCAGTGCAAAGGTGCATCCCTCGTTTTATCCACGATAGGTGAGTTCCCGATTTCAAAATTCAAGAGTGTATACGACATGTTCGAGCTGACTTAGGCCTTCGTTAATAGACAGCAAAGCAGAGTCCGCTTTCATTCTCATCTGGCTAGCGTGGCTGCTAGTATGGTTTAAATTCTTAGTCTGGAATAATCTAAATTACGTTTATGGAGCAACAGCTTGCTGTTTTTTGGGGACCTTTATAACATTATATATATTTTGTCGCCGTCTACGGTTTTGGTGCCACATCTGGGCGAACGCTTGAATCTATACGAGACTCGATGGTTCCCAGCATCGGCGTTGGGATATTTGCTTCCTCGTTACATCGAGCACTTTACGACGATCACAGCAGAATGTTCAATATATTTACCGACATCAGGGTCACGGTTAAAGCCTTTCTAGAGTCGAATTACTAATCAGCAGCGAACAAAACATATGCTTGCAGTGCGAAGGGATTCGGGATTCATCGAGGCTTTTAATCTGTGGCACTGATATTAAGTTTGCTCTATGGATCCTTGAACTTTGATTTTTGCTACGAAAAGAATTCTCATGATCTCGTGAGAACACTATACCAGAAAAAAGAGAAAGAAAAGTAAATAGGAGAAGAAAAAAACCTCGTAGGAAACAATATGAATGAATAGTGGAATTTTTCAACTCAGAGTCCGTAGCCAGCTTAACTGCAGCTTGCGTTACACGTTTAATCTAATATATTAATTTATGTTATCACGCTGAGTATCATTACTCTTGAGATCTTTGTGGCTGCCGAGCCAAAAGGCTCGGGCAATGGATGAACGTATGGTATCTCGAATATTCCATTCGATGATCAGAAACAGAGGTTCGGCTGCAGCTAGCCCGAGTAGCATTGGGTAGATTGCGAAAGAGGGGATAAAAACTATGCAATATACATACCCTGCCTATCCGTTCCGGCAGAGTTTTTGGTATGGCGAAAGGGGGGGTTCGTCATCAGTTTCGCCTGACTTCTGGGAGTCACTCTTTATTATTCTGGTCAGTTTCTGACCGCGTGTCATCTTGGCTCAGATGCGCTGTGCTATGATTCGTTTTCAAGTTTAAATTTGCGGAGAATGACTAGCCGACTCTTTAAAGCATGGGTGTGTCAGCCTCGGAGCCAGGTGCTCATGAGGCAAAGTGGGTGTGTAAGGACTCGATCGACGTTGCTTTATTTAAAATATACATGTTGTTAGTGGCTGTTGATGTACGATATCGAATCGCCAAGCATTGTAAATGGCAAATGGTATATATCTACCTGGATAATTGGTTTTGTAGTACACCAGTTCAGCGAAGTTGGAAGGATTAGGGAAAGATCAAGAGTTGGTGGGTCTCTTCTTTCTCCCAGGTCCGTCATTCCTCTATTATACTCGCCTGTCTACCTCCCAGACGTTATTTATGTCATAAATTAACTACAAAACAAATACCTAGGCACATATATGTGTACCCAGGTATCTACACGCAGCCTTGAGTTCATGTAGCTCTCTATATACTACATGCAATATAGTAGCCTGTGACCACGCGGGACAGAAAAATTTTAATCAATCGAAAAGAAATAGCAGCCGCAATTGCTCATCGTTAGTAAAAGATAATTAAGACCCAGTCTGAGACCAGTCGAGCACAGAAATTTTGAATAAATACAAACCATTGCGGGAACCCACACGGTCGGTACCTTTAGACTATATACCTTTTCCACAAATTTTCGACGATGCTTTGACTCATGAGCACCGACTGTTAAAGTAATTAACTATATACATGTCTATTCCATTTATTTTCTGTCACTCATCATAATCAGTGATTCGCTGCCAGAAAGGCGTTAACAACATCCATCATATCTCCAGCTATCTTTTCCACTTTAGTATAATCTCCGTAAAATATCATATGGACTATGAGAGAAAAAAACCCAAGAAGAAAGCTGGCAATTGTCTCACATATTATTTGTACTAGCATATTCTCTACATTTGCACCATGGCTCCAGAGCGTAAGGAATGCTACCACTGTTCCCCAAAGGCCATAGAATGTTGCTCCGTACAGATAATTCAGATTATTCCAAATCAAGAATTTGAACCATACGGCGTGCCAAGCTAATTATATCGACGTAAACACGAAGCTGGCAGTGTCGTCTGTTAAAGTGAAAGGTTAAATTTGGTGGTCGAATATCATTCCTGAAGATCTCCATATGGTATATCTTCTTGAAACTTGAGGATTGGGTACTCACCTATTGTACGTAGAAAGGGGGGCATTCCTTGCAGAGGCAGTTTCGATTGCACCTTTCTAGCGGCATTGTGGAGGAGAATTGATTCTGGGGCGCCGGCTCAGTTTCTCCGGCTGTACATTTGGTATTGTGGTTTCACCAGACTTTGTGACTTCGCTCTTCGCAGTATTCAGAAGCTTCGAAGATTCATCCATGATGTCGATATTAATTTCACAGCGATTATTGAGTGTGAATTGGGGTTGATGTAATTTGTGAGATTTTTGTGGAAAAAGTGGGTATTGATACGTTTCCTCTGTGCTTCCGGGATCGCCATTCGATGGACAAAAAGGAACTCGCACGTCATGTATATCAGGTTTTTGCATCAGCATGGTCAATATGTTGGCTACCTATTTCATTCCAATTTTAAAAGTGATAGTCAAAGTGGTGTAACCACGCGGAAAGAAGCGCGAATGCTGAAAAATGCGATATATAAACCTGATATTTCCAGCTATTCAAACTCTCACGAAAAGATAAACTGAAATCTCTGGTTATCAAGCCCAATGTTAACCCAATCTCATATAAGATCGTAACGCCCTATATCCCAAAATACAACTCGCCGATATATATAGTTCAACAAGACGGAAGAGAGCAAACCCGAGGTACACTCCATTCATCTAGCAACGACATTTGGAAAACAGCAGATCCCACCGCGAATAAAAGGGAGCGGTAAAAAGGATGGTGTTCCGGTACTTCTTTTTCTTCACAATTTCTAACGAGCCTCTCCAAAATGGGCTCCGTATATCGCACCATCCCTCGGTCAGTCATAACTTGGGCTGCAAAATCCACAAAGCACACGATAGCCTCTGTATCCGTGAATGATGGTTTCCGGGCGAAATTCAAGTACTTCTGGATCGCCTCTAATGCCATCAGGTGATTGCTTTTGCAGTAATATATCCTCGCCTTGAGCATCTGCAGAGAATATACGAACAGTTCAAACGAACTTGAAAAGAATAACGGGGTACAGTCCTTCTCCGATACATCCTGATCTGAGATATCAATGCTGTTTTTGAAATAGACTGTTTCTACCATTACTTTTGAAACCAAATCTTCCAAAAGACGGGAGGCCGTAAGGGCGTGGTCGAAATCTCCGATGTTGAGTTGAATCTCCATGATGCTCCATACCGCACCAACTTTATATTTGAATCGGCCGGAGCTCAGATATTTGAGATTAAGCGGCTGTACTCTGCTCAGATTAGTGGCTATGTATTTTCTCATCATGCTCGCTGCTTCGCAGTCATCTATCATTTCGTATAGCTCTAATAGAATCGCTGCCGCCCTGATCGCGTACAGATCCGTCGAGCCGTATTCATGATGTGCCCAACGGAAATATTCAGTGGCAACATTAAGCGAGCTGTTAATGTCGTCGTTACGCTTGTATTCATCGATCAATCGACATTTGTATTCGTCGTAGAATAGCTGGTTGATGGTTCGGCTGTCTTTGAATAGCACGTTGTGGGCCTTTAACAGGCGTAGATTTGAATCTACGTCCACGCCATATTCAATAAGCGTCCAGATTGTATCTGATAAGGCGTTTATTGCAAAATATGTCGCACCGTACGTTCGAATCAAGTAGGGAAGATGGAGCCCGGTTGCGCGAAAGTGCTTTCTTAATAGATCTGAGAAACGAAAATACGGAATGCCAAAGTGGTCTGTGAATGTCGCATCATCCGAACCAATTGATTTCCAAAGCTGTCGGATTCGCTCGTAGAATTTGGGAAGGATATAATCGAACAAGCTCTTCATTTCGTCAGTGGGTGGTTTGTCGGTATCCGTAACAACGGACATTGCCAGTTCGTACGACCAGACTCCAAAGTCGAAGGACTCGACGAGATCTGACGCGTTTACGATATTTTCGGCTTTCGACCGGGCAATGTTTCTTTCAGATCGGAGAGTATCGACTGCACGTATGTAGCGGCGAGCAAAGCTGGTAACGTGTTCCATCCAGTGATTTAATTCCGGCCGGAAGGTTTGGGAGAGATGTTCAGCGAGAAGCCTTGGAGGCAGATGGTCGACAAGACTTTCGTTAAATTCTTCAACCGCCGTTTGGATATTTCCATTTTCGATCCAGTAGAGAATATCTTGGCCGAACGAATGGAAGAATCCGTTCGGATTTGCAAAACTACAGCTTTCTGGTTCGGGGATCTGTAGTTGTCTGTATATGATATCAACATCGTTTAAAACAGCGTCCATACTGTCTGTTTCTACACTGTTATTGTCGCTGTTCTCGTTAGTATCAACTTCGAGTTTGACTGGCTCCAAATTGGACGGAACTTGGATTCTAGTAGCCGGTTGGATAGCGCCATGGGGGCCCTGATCGCAGATTTCGTGACGCATTGATCCACCCGTATCAATACTCTATTTTTAGGTCAGAGTTTTAGCTTAAAACTATCGATTAGTCTCTCCAAATGACTAGAAAAGTTATTACCTGTGCCTGGTAATCCCGTTCGTGGTAATTTTCATGCGATTCCTCATGGAGTTCCTCAGAAGGTGCAAGTACTCCGGGACTGGATACTATATCTGATATACTGTTAGCCATTCCGAAATACGCCCCAAACTCAGATACAGATATCATATTAAATTCAAGGTAATTACTTTCAAACTCCGTTCCATCACTCTGCAAAATTTTATCAATCTGACTTTGTTTCACAATCTTCCCAGTATCCGTAAATCGCCATTGTCGAATCTTCTGACCCGACAGTTGAGCTCTTTGCTCCACCTCGAAAATGTACTTTCGATTTTTCTGCTTAAGATTTTTATCCGATAGTTTCCACTCTCGGAGCAGACGTTTTAATTGGTGGACTCTATTCAGAACATTGGAACGATATCCCATTTAATTATGCATTTCTGTAAAGAAAAATAGATATGTGGATAGATTCGTTTGATTTACTCTATTGGTATTCCCTGTCGCTGGAGGTCCGCAATTATGGTCATGCGTGGGGTTCCATTGGCGACGCTTTGCGCAATATTGTCTCTCACGTGGTCCCATGTCGATTTCGAGGTGTAGCGCCGCTTCTTCTTCGCCACTCCGGTGCATTGTTGGATTGAGATATTCCTTGTTACGGTGGGCATGTGGGCGAAATATTATCGCCGTGTTGGAATCTGTTTGCTAGGCACATCAACTATGAAATGGCCCTTTCGCAAGATAGAAATTATAAAAGATTTAGAGATCTAACGGATGCTCGAAAATGCATACAACAATGCTTTCAGTTGTTTCGTTGGAAAGATAGCTTCGATAGGTATTAAATGCAACAAATTCGGCTTTTAGAACCAGTCGAATCACGACCGTCTTTATACCCGAGTGAGGTTTGACGGATGAGAGGGGCCACAGCCTTGAAATCCGGGGCTTTGTGAGGCTGCAGATGACTGTCGGCAGATAATCGCAAAACTAACCAATCATGTAGCTTGAAGAGTTCAATTGGAGCCGTCAGCCAATCCAGTACTTCTAAAAGTTGATTTCGACCCTGGCTGCCAGCCCCGCACTGGCACCGGTATCTGCACAGCAGATTTCCTGCACTGTTCGGCCAACCATATGACAGGGAAGGAAACAGTGCGGGGACATACATAAAAGCCTACCGAAGCACATAAAATGTGAAAATGCGTCTTATCTTGTTGTTGGTTTACATGAAAGATAAAAACAAACACCTTAAATATCGCTCGACGGCACAGGTATCTTAGTGAGCTACAGAACGACGCCTTTTACGAAGACAGCCACCATCACGCATTGTATTAAGAGTTTCTTTATTCCAGTTTTAAGCGCTAAATGTAAACTATCTTTCTAAGAGTAACTTTGATAATTCCCGGCTTCCAATCCTCCTATCAGGGTCTCTTTCCAGCATATCCTTCAATAAACTGTCTATCTCGCTATTTTCAGATCTCGTTCTCCAACGGTCTACCTCTTCTAGCCATCTTTCCATTTCTTCTTTTACAGGAGCATCTTCGAAAACCATCGGTAGAATCCAACTTCCATCAGGTAATTTTATGTACCCCATAACGAATAGCATAGTGACACCAAGTGCCCAAATGTCCCCCAGCCTACCTTTTCTTTGCTCCAAGAACTCAGGTGGTGCGTAAGGCGGTGTTCCTGATGGATTGAATCCCACCACTTGGTTATCAGGTACCCTCATCGCGGCGCCAAAGTCTACCAATACCGCGCTCTGAGTGGCATTATCGAAAATGATGTTATCAGGCTTGACATCGTCGTGTATAACTCCTTTGTCGTGAACGAATGATAATGCGTTTGCCATTTGCAATAGGATGGCAGAGGCGTCGGATTGCGGCAGAGTACATTTCTGTGTGGTCGGATCAATCCATTGGTCGAGTGTTCGACCTGGTGCATATGCGAAAGTTATGCTCAGATCCTCAGGGGATGATGCGAGGAGCGAGGTTAGGTTTCGATGGAACCCGAGAGATTGGAGTATGGAGACTTCTTTGGTGAATTTGGCGATTTGTCTTGCATGTCTTCGCCGGTAAATTTTGATGACGGCTGCTGTGCCGTTGAACTGGCAGGTTGATATTGTGGAGTGATGGGTTTTTGCTATTAGCGTAGAGGACGGATCCATTTGAGCAATCTCGGAATTCATCAAAGGAGGGTTAGAAATTTTGTAGTTTGAGATGTGTGCAGGGTTCCAGCTTGTTGTCGGGTTTATCAATTTTAGAATGCTATAGGCCCTTCTCATAGACCAATCACCCTTGGCTTTGGTAGATAACAGAATTCGAGATAATTGACTGATACAGTTTGATTGTCGTTTGCATTCTCAAGTAGTTGAAATCGGGTGATAAGTCATCTATTAATAGTTTTATACGATCGAAGAGCAAACTGTACCCCGGCCGGCCGCGATCCTAAAATGGCAGTTGTCCTATTCTGGATTCCACCATTGGTTAGCACCAATTCTGGGACAACGGTTTATCCGGGATTAAGGTTTTCTAAGTCAAGCTATCGTTCTTTCTGAGATGTATACGATAATAAACCACATTATGCGTCTTCGGGCGGCAAAGAAATAGAAATAGAGAGAAATAACGTCTTGAAAAGGCACGGTCCTCCTCGAAAAACAAAAGAATAATTCTAGCAAACGGTGATTGGCCATGCGACCCACGTAAAAATCGCTGGAGGGTCCAAGCTGACACACCGGCGGCGGGAAGCTTCGAAGGAGGGCTTCTATAGTCGCTTCATTCCATGTATAGTAAGGAACGAGCCAGAAGTACGTTGAATGGGGAAACGTCGAGTCGACTCTCGAGACTGAATTCGCGCCACTAGATTCGAGCAACACATCTAAACCACACATTTTCGACTTTGATCACGATTATAGGAGCATACGTGTACACTGAAATAACTTTTTGTAATTTTATTATATGCTTGGAACCTGGTATTGGGTTAGCAATTAGTTTCCCAAAGCCAGTTCATCCAGCTTTGCATCCGAGTGTATAAGAACCACCCAAACCACCAGTCTTCCAAACCCCACCCTTCCCATCTATCTACAACCCAAAAAGAACAAAAAAACGCCGTACAAAAAATGCTGCTCCAAGATTAAATATTGTAACAAGAAAAATATTTATAGAAAAGGGTAATGAGGAAAGACACAAAGGAAATATTAGTAATAAAAAAAAGCAAAGAGTAAGAAGTAAAAATCAGGCTTCGAATCATGATATTCACACTGATCAGACCTCCATAGTAGTCTAATTCAAATCCCTCCCATCAGTAGCCGCCTTCACCAAATCCCTCAAGTTCTCAACCTTAACTCCCTTCTCCAGATTGACACCGCTCAACCCTTCAATCCCAGTAACAGCATCGATAACCCAGTTCTGGCAGTTCCAAGTCTTATCCACGTTGTTGACATCGACCTTCTCGAACACCTCTTGGATCTTGGCGACGTCCTTCTCGGAGACCTTTCCGATGGGGAGGACGTGGGCCAAACTTTGCGATTTGAGGACGTAGACGTCGTCGCGGGGACGGTATTCGAAGAGTGGGTGGCCGTGGATGACGTGGTGTGCGGTACCAGCGTGGGAGAGGGACTTGGAGATGATGATTGCCCAGTGGTCTGGCTTGGCGATGCCATTGGCGTCGACGCCGCGGTCGTAGGCGGCGATGAAGATTTGGAGAGTGGCGGGGCGCTTGAAGATACCGAACATTTTGATTAAAATTTGTTGGAGTGTTAGGTAAATATAGTTTTATTTGAAGGTTATGGTTGTAGATGAGGTTCGTAATAATGTCTGTGACTTTTATTGGAGGAATGAAGACGTTGATTTTATTTTCGTAAGGTTGGTGAAATGGTATCAAGGTCCGTCGAACTAGTTAAAGTGACAGAGATTGATCAAAGTGAATAATTAAATTTGAAGCAACGACGTGAACGCAGGTGCTTATTTTTTGTAAGTGGTTTTTAAAGAATCGTCAAGATCTAAATTTTATATAAAGAAGTTTGAAAATGCGAGTGAAATAAAATAAGGAATGGCTGTAGAGAATGTTGGAAAAAGTGTGTTGAAAAAGTGGTATTTTAGTCTGCCCCGCAGAAAACAAACAAAATAAAATATTGAAGAAAAGAAGGTAAAAGTGAAGAAAAGAAAGAATTATACTTCTAGAACCAGAAAATCCAAAACCAAGTGTGCTCCGTCTTCCCGCCTCTTAAGTACAAACCTCTCTCCGCCTACATATCGCCAGAATCGCAGAACCATGGCTAATTCACATCTCCAGGGTCGTTAGCTCACATTTTCCCATTCAGACAGGGTGTGTATGCGGGTTTGTGGATGCGCGCGCGTCTCATGAGAATTTGGCATATGCGGGATCCTATTGGCCCTGCCCCCGGCTAACCTTGTACCTGCATGAATCCTCGTTGTCTTTGCTGGCCAGTCTCGTGAGGGAATTTGACGCTGGGCCAACAAAACCGACCACAGGAGATTAATCTCAGGCCTCCATCGCTCTCTTTCCCTTCTTTTTTATTTTTATATCGTCGCGGTCTCATCTCCAAAATCCCGTTTTTAAAACGATTAATCTACGAGGCCGTCAGTTGCAGCTATAGGGTACGTACTCTGTTGTATGCAGCTGCACCTCGTTTCGGAATACATCTCATCTCTTCGATTCATCTCTCCTCTCTCTCTCGCTTCTTCCACCCCTTGTCGAACCTGAAGCATGCCCGCACCAGGGGCTGGCTGCTGCACAATAAACGAGATGTCTCCGAGTTCTAACAATAGATACCGTTAACTCGCCAGATTGACCACATTGTTGCGACGGCAATACTTGCCCATCGAACGACACACTCTCAGCCAAGGGGCGTGTTTTGCGTGCGCGATCCTAACGTTTCTCTATCAGACACTCCCTTCATTGTCCTTTTGGTCGGTACCGAACTTTCGGGTGTCCTCACACCACCCATCCCCTCATTTATTTCCCTTTTTTGCGTCATTCCAACGTTTTTGAGTGCGTGCATGAACGCATGAACTTTTCTCGGTTTCTTGGCCCCTTTAGCTACAGGTGAACGTCTAGCTCGAGCTCGTCAACCTGGGGGCACGGCGGGTAGACGAACGAAGGTTGTGTATCAAAACATACAAACAAACAAACAAACCGAATAGCTAGAACAGGATCAGAAAAATGCTTCTAACATTCGACCGAACTCTGCCCTTCGCCACGCCTGCGCCGCTCGATTCTGGTTTTCGGCCGCAGAGGTTATACCCGTTGCATAAAGCGTACCTCGATTTCAGGATATACCTCGCGCGCACGCTATTCCGGTTTCTGACGTTCCTGCAACGGCTGTTCGCTATAAACAGGCATGAAGGCGGGAATCCGGGTTTCCGGGTCGCAAAGGTGTCGCGGGGGTATTATCTCAAATGGGGCGTGAGGGATGTGGAGGCGAGAGCGATGTGCTTCGTGAGGGAGAACACTCGGCTGCCGGTGCCTAGGGTTTTTGGGTTTTGGAGTCATCGAAATAAACCTGCAACAATGGCGGGATTATCGTCGTCGTCGTCATCTGGGAAGCCTGGGCAGCGGGAAGATATGAAAGAGAAGAAGAACAATGGCGGGTTGAATTACATGCTTATCGAGGCACTGCCTGGGTCGCCTGTCGGGGAGGTTTGGGTGGATATGGATGAAACCGCTAGGAAGAAGTTTACAGGCGAGCTGGCCGGGTACCTGAAGGAACTTCGGGAGCTGGAGCAGCAGCCGGTGCCGATACGGGAATTGGAACCGACTGAAATGGCGGAGAGCTCCTCTCGAGATGGTGATGGTGATGGTGAAGAATTGTCCGCGAGGCGGCAGAGGTATATCGGTGCCTTGCATAAGCAGCCACTCACGGATCACCGGATAGCGACGATTCCCTACGGTCCGTTTGAAAATGTGCGGACGTGGTTGAATTGCGAGTATTTGCTGGGATACGTGTCTCGAGCCAGGCCGAGAGAGGTATACGAAAGGCTCGAGAGGGAGTTGACGAGGAAGGAGGATGTCAAGGTGGTGTTCACGCACTCGGATTTGACGCCTAGGAATGTTTTGGTGGAGAGGGAAACGGGTAGGATCACGGGCATCGTCGACTGGGATTCGGCTGGGTGGTGTGTCGAGTGGTGGGAAGGCGTCAAGGGAGTCTACGGCTGGAATGATACGACATTTGCGCAGAAGCGTGATGAAGAGCAGGGTAAGGGAGATGACACGCAAGGCGGATTACTCGCTACCTGGAAGGGTCTTTTAACAGAAGTTATCGGAAACTTTGACGACGAGCTGAAGGCGGATGGAGAGATGAGAGACATCTATGGATTTCCTTATTGACCTTTGTTTACGAGCATGACGAACGGCGTTTTACGGAAGGGTCTATTGGCATTGAATTTGCAAGAGAGGTTTGGGTCATAGTGCAGGAGCTAGTCCTGTTCAAGCATCGATCTGATTTACGAGACAATATATCGTAAGATAAATGTATATACTTCAGTATTTATGTGAATACACCGAAGAAGAGCTTGCATTAAACATTATTTACAATAAGGTACGATCTGGTTCGCTATATACTTTTTAGACTTGGATACATTGGTATTTATTTTTGATCCCACGGTAATCCCTTCGCCTTCTTTTCTTTTAGTACGATCGCATCGTGCCCTCTCCTCACAAAGATGAATACTATGGTGGCAATCCAGGTGAGGAGTATCTCAAAGACAGTGTTCACCCTCGGGGTCGGACCAGCCATCCCCGCCCTGCCGGCTCTAGCTAAGAAGAACGTGACCGGTATGATCTCTCCCCTCTGTATCTCGGCCAAGCAGCGCTCGGCGACGACTTCCGGAGTCTGTGGCTTGTCATCTTCTTCGATCTTCTTTAGAATGTCGGGCTTTGTTAGGTTCTCGATTTCATAACCAGGAGACAGAATACCCCCGGGACAACAGCAGTGCACGCCGATGTCGTACAGCAGGCATTCCTGTCGGAGAGTATCTGTGAGGGCGCGCAGAGCGGCTTTGGGACCGACGTAGGAGCTGTAGCCGGCGGTGGGACATATGGCGGCGATGGAGGATGTGAAGATGATCTTTCGTTGAGGGGTAGTTCGGTTTCCGTCCTTGGGAGCGGGAGGGGGACGGGATGCCATGAGCTTAAGGATGGCGTGGGCGATGTAGACGGCGGACCAGTAGTTGGTCTTCATGGACTGTTCGAGGTCGGCGGGGGTGTAGTCTTTGAAGAAGCCGGGGATGGCGCCACCTATTATCGTTATACTCAGCTATTGTTCAAAAGACAGAGGATGTCGTTAAATGAGCATACCAGCGCAGCACCACAGTATCTCGGTGTCTCCGAGTTCTGATTCGGCCTCGATGACTGCCCGTTCGGCACCACTGGGCTCGGAAAGGTCGGCAGAAATCACGACGACCTTCTGCTTGCCGTATTTAGATTCATTGGCGTCCTACAAATTAGATTGTTAGCATAAAAGAAATATATATATGCGTGTAGACGCATAAACATACGATGACGGCCTGTATTTCTTCTCTCGCACCGGCGAGCTTCTTCTGATCTCGAGCGACGATAGCTACATTTGCGCCCTGGGAGGCGAGGAGCTTAGCTACAGCTTTGCCCATTCCCTGCGAGCCACCCGTGACAATTGCATTCTACACCAATAGACGAGTTAGCCTGGGCCCCACACGATCAAGATGCAAGATCAAGATGTGATAATAACAATAAAGAATAATACAACATACGCGTCCGGCAACCGGCATCTGATTCTTTCCGAAGAGACCCATGGTGAATGATGTAGCGACGAGGAGAGCGGTGATGGTTGATGCGCCGATGAAGACGGGGCTGTCGGAGAAAGGCATCCTTTTGTAGTAAGCTAATAATTAAGCGTGCTGGTGAGAATAAGAATAATCCAAATCTCCTGAAATCCTGAAATTATGAAACCTCCCACGTCAAAGGTAAGCAGCTGGGCGCCCTTGCTGTCGGTTAAGCTTGGCTTTGCTGACACTGCAGCGAGGTGGCTTCGGCTGTTGGGCAGTGTGGAGAATTTCAAATTTCTTTTCTCTGCCCAACGCTCCGAACTAGCTACGTCTACGCGCACGAACAGCAGCCTCCACTCGTGCCACGAACCGGCATTGATATCACGGATCGGGAAAGGATAGAGAAGGAGGATCGAAGACTTTGGAGGCATGATCCGCCCGCAATGGGTCTGTCGGCACTGTCTATCTCGCATCGGGACTGCTGCGACCTATAGCCTCAGGCGACCTCTCCTGCCGCACAACATTGTCCGTCGACAACCTTACTGTAAGGAACCAAATAAACTATTTGGAAATTCTCTCAACCATGACTAATCCTCATTTATAGCTTCGGCGCAGTCCAACGAACATGACGATGAAATATTTCTCGCCGGGTCGCTGCTCAGGCGGGCGAAGCAGTTGTCATCCGAGCACGCCGCCCTCGAACAGCAACTAATGGAGAACTTTGACACCAAGACCGCCGCCAGAGCAGGCCATCTACGGCCCGTATCGGAGGCTCTGAAGGAATATGAAGAGGCTGTGGAGGTACCGTGAGATCCCCTTGACCAATCAGTATCCGGTTGTTCGTCCCTCTTTTGCTAATTTTAGTCGCTTCTAGAACTTGAAGGAACTTCGATCGCTGGCAGACGATCCTGAGTCCATGCTCTCAAGCATGGCAGCCGAAGACATCCCCCTCACGATCGATTCGATCCGTTCGATAACCTCAACCCTCACCACAGCCCTCGTCCCGCGCAATCGATTCGCTTCGTATCCCTGCACTGTCGAAATACGTCCGGGGACAGGTGGCAGTGAAGCTACCTTGTTCACCAACGAGCTGTACAAAATGTACACGTCTTTTTTCTCTGCGCTCAGATGGCAGACGAGTGTGGTGTCGTACCAGACGCATGCCGAAATTGGCGGTGAAGGGTGCTCCGAGGCTATATTAACGGTGTCCACGCCCGAATCCTACGATTTGTTAAGACACGAAGCCGGGGTGCACCGTGTGCAGCGGGTTCCGGCGACGGAGGGCAAGGGGAGAACGCATACGTCCACGGCATCGGTGATGGTTCTTCCCAAGATTGGAGAAGACGAGGGGGACTTTGAACACGGCACGGACGAGGATCCCTTGGCGCAAGTGGACATGAAGGAGGTCAGAGTGGACGTTATGCGCGCGTCGGGTGCTGGAGGTCAGCACGTTAATCGGACCGAATCAGCGATCCGGATGACGCATATACCGACCGGAATCGTGGTGTCTATACAAGACTCCAGATCACAGCATAAGAACAGGTCTACGGCGTTGACTATTCTGAAAGCTAAGGTGGCAGACAGGAGGAGGAAGGAGAAGGAGGACGAGGCGTTGAGTATGAGGAGAGGGGTGGTAAGGGTGGGTGCTGGGAGGAGTGATAAGATTCGGACGTATAACTTTACGCAGAATCGAGTGACGGATCACAGGAGCGGGGAGAGCAATCACGATCTTCCCAGGTTTATGAGCGGAGAAGGGTTAGGCGCAATGATTGACGGGGTGAAGGAGTGGGATGTAAAGAGGAGTGTCGAGGTCATGCTTGCGATACAGGAGATGGAGGACGAGAAGAAGAAGAGAGAGGCTAAGCAATAATACGAGCAATAGTCAGTTGTACATATCTAACCGATTCCCTCTAAATATAAATACTGTATTACTATATCTATATCTATCAAATCTACAGAAACCAGTACGGTATAATGCAAAGACTTACCTAGCCTAGCACTGCTCGTCTGAATGTACAAATCGAGAATAGCGACATCAACGGCGCCTTCTGCTAGGAGAAGCCAGAAGCCGCCATTAACAATTACGTCGAAGGCTTGGCCAATTATCGGCTTATCGGCCGCTTTCCTTCTGCTGGGAAAAATTTGTGTTTGAAAAATAAAAAATTGAGAAAATAAAAAAAAATTCAGTTCGGTTCCACACGACAGCTTGACACCACTCCACCACCTTCAAAAGAATTCATCCAATCCATCTCCTCCTCAAAGCCGTCGACGGTACATTGCATTCTCCCTCGTTTCCGATCCGCCCTCTCCTTCTGCTCCCGTCGCAGAAATATATCAATTCACGGCTTCCAACGTCCCATAAGACCCCTGCCGAACCGGTAAGTACCTGCGGGCACAGACATTACGTAGCGCCGCCGACAGCTCACTTTAACAAGAAAGAAGAAAAAAGGACGCCGAACAGCTGTTCGTCCTACTTTATCACTTCGAGCATCCGGCGCCAGTACCCAGAGGCCGAGATATATCCTACAGCTTTCACGGCATCATCATCCTGCTCGTCTCCGAAAAAGTCGTAACGTTACGCTACATATTTGCGACAATTTTTCCGTTCCTGGTCGACTCGTCGTTGTCTACCCCACCACCACACCCGCAAACATCCCGCAAACATGTCGAAAGCTATACCTTCAACACCGGCCGTGGCGAATCTGAACGTCGAAGCTTCATCGTCACTATGGTCCCGGATAGGTGGCTGGGTTGCCGATAACAAGGCTGTCGCCTATACTGTGGGCGCTGTCGTTGTTGTCGTGACCGGTGCTGGTGTCGTCTATTACTACAACTCGAAGGGTGACGTCAAGAGAGTCGGACAGGTATCGACACCCAACTCACCGACAGGAGACAAAGATGGCTCTTTAAGAAAGAAGAAGAAAAAGTCGAAGAAGACAAAGAAGGACGAGGCTGAGAAACCTGCCGACGGAGCTGCTCCTGCTGCTCGGTCTGGTTCGTAAAATATCTCCTTTCGTTTTCTTTCCTTCTGATACTAATTTATGGCGCGACTTAGGTCCACCACCTATTCCAACAATCGAGATCGAAGACGAGCTTCCCGAGATAACAGAGGAGACAGTTACACATCTCACTACTGAAGTATGCTTAGCCTCTCACCAACCGTCGCCAAAGCTACCTCGCTAACCACGTTAACCCGCCGCGTTTAGGAACGTAAAACGTTTGCCGGCAAGCTAAAAGGTCTCGGTAATGACGCTTACAGCAAGAAACACTACGACGAAGCCATAGCTCTCTACACCAAAGCCATCCTGTGCAAACCGGACCCGATATACTACTCTAACCGTGCCGCCTGTTTCAACGCCCAGAGCAACTGGGCCGCTGTCATCGAGGACACCACTGCCGCTATCGGACTGAACCCAGAATATGTCAAGGCTCTCAACCGACGAGCGAACGCGTACGAGCAAACCGAAGAATACTCCAAAGCGTTGCTGGATTATACCGCTTCATGTATTCTCGAGCAGTTCAGAAACGAAAATGCCGCTGCTAGCGTCGAACGGTTGCTTAAGATCGTCGCCGAGACGAAAGGGAGAAAGATGCTCGAAGGGAAACCTAAGAGGTTGCCATCGCCAACTTTTGTAACAAACTACTTGCAGAGCTTTAGAGAAAAGCCTGCACCAGATGGATTGGAGGATGTTTCTGACGAAAATACGGGCGACTTCTATTTGGGCAAGGGACTGCAAGATCTCAAGCTCAAGACTGCCCAGAGCTACGAGGATGCTGCGCAAGCATTCGAAAAGGCCTTGGAACTCGGAGTGTCGGATCAATATCAAGCTTTCGCCTATAATATGCGTGGTACTTTCAAGTACCTAAAAGGTGACAGCGCCGAGGCACTCGCCGATATCACCAAGAGCATCGAGATCGATCCAAACATGACACAGAGTTATATCAAGAGAGCTAGCATGGTCCTCGAAACGGGTAAGCCATACAGAACGGAAGGGGTGACGTTCGAAGAATATTGAGCTAACAAGTGGATGTAGGTGACAAAGATGCCGCGGAACAGGACTTTGAACAAGCTATCTCTGTGAACCCGGATGATCCGGATATTTACTACCACCGGGCTCAGCTCCACTTTATCACTCTTGAATACTCCGAAGCCGCACGCGATTACCAAAAGTCTATCGAACTCGACCGCGATTTCATTTATTCTCACATTCAGCTAGGCGTTACGCAATACAAGCAAGGCAGCGTAGCCTCTTCTTTCGCCACTTTCCGCCGTTGCCAAAAGAACTTTGATAAGAGTCCCGATGTGTACAACTATTACGGAGAGTTGCTTCTGGACCAGAACAAGTACGAGGAAGCCATCGAGAAGTTTAATACAGCTATCGAGATGGAGAAGGCGGTGCGACCGATGGGGATGAATGTCTTGCCGTTGATCAATAAGGCGTTGGCTGTGTTCCAGGCCAGACAAGATTACCAAGAAGCCGAGAAGCTCTGCAAGACCGCCTTGATTTGTATGTTTTCCGACCACCAATCATTTATTTTCTTTAACAATAGAGCTGTGCTAATGAATCGATAGTGGACCCTGATTGCGATATTGCTATTGCCACTCTCGCACAGCTGCTGCTTCAACAAGGACGGGTCACGGAGGCACTCGAATACTTTGAACGCGCCGCGGACCTGGCCAGATCGGAACCTGAGATTGTCAACGCGCTTAGTTACGCCGAGGCGACCAGGACACAGCTGGAAGTACAAGAGAAGTACCCACAGTTGGCTAATCGTATGTCCTTGGCAGGTGCCTCAGCTGCCGGGATGGGGATGCCCAGATAGATTTAAGAAGCGTGAGAGAGAGAAAAATCTCTGTCTTTACTGTTCCTTTTATCCTTTTTGTTCTATCAATGGGCATATATTATGCTGTGAAGGCGGCTGGTGGCGGGTGTTCTGTGTAGATACTTTTTTTCAATTTTTTTTTCAGCTACGTTTTCTTTTTCATCTTGGATTTCTACCCTTCATTGTATATTGGGGAACTTTCTCCCTCTTCTTTCTCGTTACCTCTTCCGACCTATAGCCCACCGTTCTTCTAAGCTTCATCTAACTTTTTTTCGGTCTCGTTGGATTGTGAATTTTTTCGGGACATTGGAACGATAAGTGGGAGCTGGCAGATACATGCTTTTTTTTTACTGTTGGGTGCAAGGATGTTAATACTATAATGACTCTTCTCTTCCCTCTTTAGATCGGATCGACTAAGCTGCCTAAGCTTAAGCATATTTGTTTTCTGTCGAGCTGGTGGTATATTTTATCTATTTCCTTAGTTTGTACGGTTATACGCATCTCCTCTCTGAAAGTTTTCTGTCGAGATCGGGTATTGATAGGGGCGGGTGTCTGGAATACTATACGCGGGACGAATGACGCATTATGATCTATTTATATTAAACGAATTCTCTCCATATATATATCGACTCGGGTGTGTAAAAAAAAATTGATTTATATTCAAGGCTGTAAGGTTTATACGAAAGGATTTCCAACCCCTCTTCCTTCCAACACGCTTCCGTAAAAGTTTCAAAAACGAGAATAAAGGTTTTCTTCTTCTTTTTAGACCATTGTATTTGCTTCCGCACTCGCACCTGTATGTCTACATCGTATCGTATCTACACCCCATCTACGATGCATCTATTAGCCCCGAGAAATTATCTGAGGAGACAAGGATGGCGGGGATATACCGAAGCAAGATACCGCTTAATCGAAGAGGAAAGCTTTGCTTTACTGTGCAGCTCTGGCGGCTGCTCGTTCGGCTTCTAGTTTGACGTAGAATGCATCACGGCGTTGGACGGCGGGGACGTGATATCCTGCGATGATATCGATATTAGTTCTTTCGTCCTAGATTGGCGATTGTATGTGTATGAATGATGGCGTTACATACCGTACCTATATTGTTAAGAGGTTAGCATTTTGATAGATCTATCGGTGGCTTGTAGGAATGAGAGGCAACTTACCACCAGCCCAATCCGCAGACGACACCGCCTCCTGGAATGGTATACCCGTTAGTCTAAATCCGACAAAATCTCGTGATAATACGATTGGTCGTCGTTCGGACCAGTTTCCCCGGGATATGTTCGGGATACTGTTGAAGTGGACGTACCGAGCGCTACACTCAAATCGAGGACTAGACCCTTCTTTAAACGACCGGTGATGGGTGCGATTGGCATTGCGGATTTGTGTTTTTATTGGGTTTTGCTTCCGTGGCGGGGTCTGTGCGGGGTGACGATGGGTAGAGCGGAGATGTATCGATCGGTCGATTGGGGGTGTTCGTATGGTTTTCGGGAGTGAGGTTGGGCGAGGTTGACGTTTTTTTGGGGGTCGAGAGGTGAGGGTGCCAAGAGATTTTTTGGCCGACAACACGGTCAGGCCACACTCGGACAAGACAGACCTCGAACTCTAAGCAGCTACGGAAACGACGAGCTGTCGGCTGTTATTTTGGAGATGTAGCGTGCGATCGGTGTGTATACTGTTATTTTCTCGGGATCCTTTACAAGCTTGCGTGTTTTATTGCAAATATTTCTATAGCTACGCAACGATAGTTTTGGGCATAACCCCACTTTGCACAGACGTCGATATTGTGCGGAAGCTGTGTGCAGGTCCGAGGTGGGGAATCGTCATACTGCATACAAAGATTGATTCGGAATCATCCTTGAATTCGACAAAATATCCTTCTCTGTGATCACACAGAGTCAATTGAGAGAGATCGAATCCGAGTCATCGATATAATACGTTCAAACGGGTAATAGCGTTCAAATCACTCCTCGGCCCTCGTCCTACCATTTGCATTGGAAATCACAGATAGTACAGTACACCAATTGCACCGCAAGTAGTACAATATGACCTTTTCAATATCCCAAATATCCAGCACGAGAGATCTGGAGCTCATGTTAGACCTCCATCCTAACATCTTCATCTTTGTCATCGACGAAGCAAACGTGCGAGATTGCGGTAACGCATCCCGGCTGAACGAGTATCTACGTCTAACGGACGACCGGTGGATGCGGAAGCACGTGGATTCGGAGAGTAGATGGTATTACGCTGTTGCGGATAATTTTTCGGGGTTGAGGCGGTATATTGGGTTTGGTGGTGAGTCTTAATATAAATTCGAACTAGTGAATATTTTGGAGCCTATGGATTGATTGATTAATTGATTGATGGATTATATAGATCAGGCGATAGTTCAATGTACACGAACGGGTGGGAGTAGTAGTCAGAGGAATATCGATGTTAACGATGGGAACGTGAAATTGAGGGATATTTTAAAGAGCTATGTAGGATGAACGAGCGTTGGTCTCCATGATATTCTGGGAGAATATATTGATATGTTCCTACGATATATATTTATCACTATAACAAGAGATGCGTACGCTCTGATCTATCGTTTATCGAATAATAATAATCTTGTAGTAGTCTCGGACCAGACAAGGCACAGACAATTGAAACTCTTGTAGTACGAAAGAGGGATAATAATTACTAGCTAAAATCCCGAGATGATAACAACTCGGAGACAAGAAAAAGATCTTAGGTGAGTGCACTGACAAGAAAGACTAGAAGGAGACCCTTTGTATGAACGCCATATATATCTGAAAAAAAAAAAAAAAAGCAATGGTAGAACCGAGAACGAGAATGGAACTTGTAAGGGAAAGGAAAAGAGAATAAAAATTGATATTTAGAGTGTAAGGTGAGCTAAGACTAGAGGATGTATAATAGTTGAGGCTTGCGTAGAATGGCGATGATAAGATAGAACGAAGTTAAAACAGCAGAATATTCATAGCCATGGGAAAAGAAAGCCTCCTTGTAGAATCATGTCGTAAAGTAAGAAGTTTTGGTTGTTGTAAAGTGAAACGATGCTCAGGAGATGCAGAGCCCGTATCCGTAGAGAAATATAAAGAGAGGAAGACGTGATAAATCAAGTGAGAGCAAGAGCGGACGTGTCAGGCATAAGTAAAGCCCTCCAGCTCGCCATTCAGATGACTGCATCTCTTTTACTTCTTCACATCAACCTTTTCAATCTCTCCAAGGATTATCAAACTCCGACCCAGCTCCCAAACCCAGGCTCGGCTGCTGACCCTGAGGCTTACCGGCAGCCTTGAAGTCCGTACTACCGTGCTTCCTGAGCGCCTGGCTCAAAGTCTGAACTGTCACTTCTCCGTGAACGGGAGCGCCACCGGTACCGCTCTGTCGATCCGGGATGCTCATATCCTTCTCCATGCTGAACTCACCGAGCACCAAGCCCGTTCCGGGAGGGGAATGCGGTAAATGCGGCGGGGTCCGGACGGGACTATTCGATCGCAGAGACGGCGCATTGTTCGCGGATGGTTTCGGATGGGAGGATTCGAGATTCGTGGTGGAATGTCCGGCCTGTTCGTTCTCGGCTTGGACGACGTCGGCGAAGGAGATGAACGAGAGGCGACGTTTATCGGCCGATGCGAGGGATGAGGAGTACCCGTGTCCGATGGACTCGTCGCCACTATGCGCACCGGGGTCTTCTGCCCACGGGTTGGAGAAGGATTCCGGATGGTGTTGCGGGAGGACGGAATGATGAGAAGTGGAGGAAACAATTTCCACGCGGTCAGGATCGACAGAGCTGTCGGTTATTGCCAGGGAAGTAGCCTCCAAGACGGCGGGAATGTGGTTTTCCGTGGAGAAATGAGACGGGATGGACGGACTCCCCGGTGGGAGAGAGGTGTCCTGCACATTCCGTTCAAATATGGAAGAGGTTGAGAGGCGAGGCGAGGTGTTTTTGGAGCGGCGCTGGGAGCCAAAGTGCGACGAGCGAACAGGCGAGACGGGTGAGGTGGTACTGTTGGTACCGGCGTCTACCTTGGACTCCGGAGGCGAGATCGTGGTAATCGGCGGGATGGTTGACGATGCCAAGGTGGATTTCGACGAGGAATCATCGGTGCCTTGCTTCTTCTTGCCGAAATTGAAGAAGCTGCGGCGCTTTTGCTGGGTCGGGGTCAGCTGAGCGGCTTTGTCGCTTTCGCTGGCGAGAGTGTCAGGTGGGAGATGTATCGAATCGCCAAGAGGGGCGCTGGAGGTGGTCATGTTTGCGGGTGTGGGAGTGAGGTTGAGGTTGAGATCGAGGTCGATGAGAGAGCCGCCTGAGTGGGGTTGAGGTTGGTACTGGTAATGGACGAGCGAGGAAGTGGAACGGGTGGAATTTGATGCGGCAAGGACGGGATGGCTGTTTAAGGATGAAGCTTCGTCGGAGTGGATGGGCGCATCTGAGAAGAAGACGTCAATAAGATAAATAAAATATTCGATAGAGAAGAGAATGGATCTAATTAAGCGGCAGAGGGGTGATGATGTTTTAAAGAGGTTGAGAAATCAAGGACTGAGAAGAGGACGCAGCGGAGGGATGACATAGCCGGGCAGGGCTCTTTGTCGCAGTGCAAGAACAGGAAACATCGCCGGCGACAAACAGGCAGAAAAAACAGAAAATAGGCGAATCAGATGAGAAGGTGAGTAACAAAGAGTGTATCCTGATACTGACCAGATTGGAATGAATGAATGAATCTAACTGTTCCAGCTCGCAGAATGACCGGCAGGAAGGACTTGCTTGCGTGATATCAGAGAAAGCCAGCAGCCCGGGCAATCATGGGATTCTTATTCTCTCGCTAAAAGAGCTCGCTGCGAATCGATCCAGTGACCAGCTGATATGCTCGAAAAAAATGCCCTCGACGACCGAACCAAGCTAAGGGCCAGGGCACATGAAACGGCAAAGAAAAGCCTCCGTTCCCAGGCAGCGACTTGGTCAGGAGCGTCGACGACGGGAGCATTGGAGTAGCTTCAGGAACCCTTTCTCGAAGGAGAGAAAGAAAAAAAAAAAGGTACCCCTCCTCTCGGCCGGGCTTCCCTGTCCCCTCCGTTCTGCATCTCTAGCTCTCTGTCGCTCATTTTAGCGGCGGACATGAGAACATCGGGCTGTTCTAAATTTCGATATTTCTCGCATGAAGCCGAGGAGCATTGCTCTCTTCCAGATCCCGATGCAGCTATCTTTCGCCATCAGATAATCGCGAACGTCCATTAGATTCTCGCTGCACCTACGCAGACCTGTACCGATAGACATCTATCTCGCGATTATCCGCTGTACGAGGATGAAGCAGCATATCGAAGAAAGTGGGTCTTTTCTCTCTTTTCCCCTCTTTCCAGTGCCATGCCGGTCAGAGAGAAGAAAGAACCCACCCGGAACAAGCTTCGTCTTCCCCGGCATAGAGAACTCGTCTAAACCGACCGGCCTCCATCCCAGCCAGCTGCCATAGACATCCAGCGAGCTTTGTCCGTTCTTTTGATTGCATTCATTCATTCATCCGTTCTGTCGTGGGCGAATTTCCCTCAACAGCAAACGAAATGAAGAGAGAATAAACGGAAAGTATAAAAAAAACCAGGAAGCAAAAGAAAATAAAAGTGGTCATGCGTGAATGAAGAAAATTTTGACTCTGGTGCTACGCGGAAAAGACAGCCAGGGCAGGCAGACCAGTCTGGCATATGTTGTCTTATCCGGATCGAATCCTACCACCATTGCAAGCTCGCAAGCTACCACAGAAACGAGGAACCCGAGCAGATACGGTTACCCTTCCAAAACCACATACGAAAAAAAGATATGTGTATCGGTGCAATGGGGTGTGGATCCTGGCTGAGACAGACAGATACGAAGACGAACGAGCCAATGCGACAGAACAGATAAAATAGGAGCGCAACGGGAATATATCTTGATTTTTTTTTATCACTCACCTAAAATTGGTACGGTTGAATCTGTCGAAGGGGCGACAGACTTGCGCTTCCAGAATGCCATGTATCGATAACGGCGTGGGTCTCCCCGAGGAATGCTGTTTGGGTTCAGTCGCCGAGGGGTAGTTTATATATGTTGTCGGACCGCTGTGGACGATATTTCGGTGAGCAGGTATTTTTCCACGCTGCTTTAAATTGAGACAGTATTTGTGCTACAACCAGGAAAAGGAATAATCGATCTAGAAGAAAAAAATTGAGAGGGGAAAGGGGAACAAAAAATAAAGGGGAGGACAAAGTTCCCAAATCCGGGGTTCAGAGCTATCGGTCAAATAAGTAAGTCGGTATCAGTAACGACGTTACGGTCCCCTCCTGTCCTGCGTTACCAGCTGGTGAGATCTGAGAGGAGAAGGCCAAATCGGATGCACACTTGAAAACGGCGAAACCGCGACTTGTCCCACTTTGGCACTGGCTGCCTGGCTGCTGCTGCTGTTGGCGACTGAGAGTGAGCTACGTAATAGAGGCAAAAAGAACATGCAGCAGAAGCGGTGGAAGCATGCAGGTAAATTTCGGGTCAGCAAGCGGTCTTTGTTTCAGGTAGCCGCTGTGACGGTACAAAAATTGACAAAACCATGCCCCTTTTGCACAGCCGCATTTCTTTATTCAGCCACAGCTTCGCTTCGTGGCTGTTTTTAGATCTTGTTGCATTTTGTGGATTATTTACCGAGCCGCTGGTTCACCGAAGGATGTCGTCGGCCAGCTATTATACTATATTATGCCTTACCGCGGAGCCAAATAATCATTATTCATCGATATTACAATTATCTTCGGATTTATCCCTCAAAAGGTCACCACTCTATATTCACAAAATCGGCAATATTCGCCTGCCCGGCTCCGTACCCGCCACGGCTGACGTATCCGGCACCGACACCAAATACGATCCCAGAATCACCGCCCTGGCCCACAAAATCTTCTTGATAAATCGCATATTCGAGCTCTCTGGTCTGGGCCCCTGCAAAGCCTTGAAGCCCTCTTCAGTTCCTAGAAACAACTCGATAATGTCCGCATGTTTTGACCCAGTCCACGATTCCTCGTTCGCTAGGATCTCCCAAAACGCCTTTAACGTCAGCGTTCCACCCATAAATCCTAGCAAATAATCTAAGCAAGCAAGCATGCGTATCCAATGCCTTCTTTCCACTTTTGGTTTTATCAATTCATCTTGATCCAGCCAATCGAAGAGTTGATGCCATGATGCAAATCGGTAAAAAAATGTTGAAGGACTCTGTATCTATCGTCAAATTGCCCCCGCCGTCTGCGTGCATCTCCTCCCAGTTGCTCCCGGCTCTCAATTTAGCACTCCTTGCATGCTTCAACCACGGTCCACGGGGCGGTAATAATTCCCGGTCGTCATCTAAGGGCCAAATTCCCCGGTCCCGAAGTTCTTTAATAAACACAAATTGGAGGCTATGACCGGCTGACTTTGTTGATTTGGGTGAGTAGCCTGCCGCGGCCCCGATCCGCTTCAAAGCTGATTTTATTTCCTTCATATCGTAAGGAAATCCAACGACATCCTCCAGATCGGCTGAACAGAGCAGCAATCCCGTGTGGTATGGTGCAGAAAGGAGGAGGACGTGGTGTGGGTGATGAGGCTTCATCGTCGTGGGGAAAATATCGGCCATCGCCTGAACAATCCCTATGGCCTGTGCTGTTCCTCCTTAAAAATTGAATAACGCCTCTTGTTTGAATTTCGAACATGATACCATTCCAGATTGCCGAAGGCGTACGTCATGGCTTTGATAACATCGTGCCCATCTTCCATCGGTTGATGCGCATTTCGTCCTAATGGAGTCCTTTTGCGTGGAACCGGGAAGCGTTCGGAGACAGCTGCATCGCCTAGTTGCGGATATTCTCGAAAGTAGAGCTGTGCTACTTCACCCTCGGCGCGTGGGTATTTGCCTTCGAATCTCAAGCTGTCGCAACCGGATATCAGAGCTAAAGCGGTGGCGCGAAGAGGTCGCCGGGGAGGTGGTCGGTGTGGACGGGCACAGTTTGGATGTTTGAGTTTCCCGTGAGGTTTACTTGGTCGAGGAGTATTAGCCAGCCAGCGGGAGGCAATGGGTTGGTATTTTGTTTCGTAGATGTTTTCATAGGTCACCTCCCCCCCCCCCGGGACACAGATGTTTAGAAACAATCTTGCTATGACACCAAAGGGGGACCCAGTTTGACAATAGCCTTGTACTTGTAGGAAGTCTTCACCTTAATTGTTATACCTTCGCCTAAGTGGGACATGATCTCCTGGGAGTAGACGAGCGGCGTGTGGGCCACCGTTCGAACTCGCATTTCGACTCTGGAGAATTGGGAGGAGGAGTATCGGCTATACCAGCCAATTGCTGACGGGCCCGCTTTCAGTCTGCCAGGCCCGGCTGAGAGAACACCTTGGAAGATAGTGACAATTGCAACCAGGAGAGCGAGAACACCGATTGCGACTGTGACGCCGGTGCTGATGGGATCCCAGTTGAACTCTAACTGGGCTTATTTCTGAGATTCCAGTATGGAAGCTTGGGTGGAGAGGATTGCTCGCAGAAGGCATTCCGTCGAGCCATCCGGACAATCGTCGGTGGGTCCCTGGTCCATGTAGATCTATAGATGCGGCCGGCTGATGAATGTATGGGAATTATAATTACCTATCAGCTAAGCGCGTGTAACAGGTATATTCAAAGAGTCGATATGGGCGCGCGAACTGATAACCGATATATAACTTCACGTATCATCTTATACCTCTTGGTATTGCTATGCTGATGCACTGCGTATAGACAGTATAAGAGTTGAAGGCTCTAAGGCGATTGGGCTGAATCATTTCCCATTGCTATTATTTTCGGGACCGGCAAGACTGTGAGGCTGAGTAGTTTACATAGCGAGGACTTGAGTGAAGGACTTGGTAACCAAATCATGCGGGCAGCCAGCCACCAGGCCGTTGCTACATTGCTTCAAACGCCTACGATAGGCCAGAATGCGCAAACCATGCGTGCGCATCCTTCAACCTTCACGAACGAATCGAAGGGTTTTGCTTGTGTCCATCCTGCAGGAAGGACCGATGCAAGCCAGCGGCACCTAGTCTCGTCTCTAGATGTTAACTCGACCTTTGAAATTATACACCGGCCAAGCGGCAACTACCAGACCGGCTCATCTGCACATGATCTAGACCCTAATCGATACGCGGACGACGTCGACCGCGAGGTTGTCGTATAAGACGGATGTGGATGCGGATGCGGTTGTGCATGGATGTGTTGGGTCGACGTCTTGGCGGATTTAATGGGGAAGTCGGACGCCCGCGAGGACGCCCAAAACGACGACGCGATTCGAAGCACAAAAAACCACATTCCGACAACCAGTTTGGACTTCGCACGCGGCCCGGATGGAGACCACGGGGAAGACATTTTTTGGAGCTCCATCATGCCAACAGTCAGTTGCATCCGCCTGGGCAGTTAGCTGGGAAAGTTATGATCGAATGGCTTTGGGAAATATGCATCTTTCTTCTTGTCTGCTCTGCTCGTCGGAGCCTGGGCTAAGAATACACGAGAGATATCGATACGACGATTTCATTGACGGTGATAATTACGGTTGAGTGGAAGCTCTCGACATGTCGACGAACGATTCACCGGCACCTACCGATGGGACTAATTCGGACACCCAGCCTCCTGCCCAGGTAGCAGATGACCAGCAGCAGCAGACAACGGACCAGACTTCTTCAACTTCTACGGCGGAAGACCAACCGACACCTACAAGTTCTGTAACGGACGAAGAATCACCATCTACAATTTCCACGACCAATGATGAATCAACCTCTACGACCAACGATGAATCAACTTCCACGACACAAACAACTGATGAGGCATCAGGTGCGGCAGTTGCAGCGCAGGGTTCAACGATTCCGACAGACGCCTTTTCTACCATAACATCAGGCTTATTACCCAGCACGAGCGCTGCTCTGTCTAATGTACCCGCTACGACTCCAGCCAGCTTGACCGGTACGGCGACTGGTGCCTTTGCATATGCCACTGCGTGTCCGGACAATTCGACAAATTGTCTGCTGCGCGAAATCCTCAAAATTGAGATCGCACAGACCAATCAATATAACTGGGACCCAGTCAATGTCGCTCTTACTGCGGTAATCGGCTTGTTCGCTCTGATTCTCGCCATACTGGCTGTCTTTCAGGGTCTTTTGGCAGCGGGACCGGGAAGACTGAAAGCCAGCCAGATGGCTATCGGTGGGTATAGTCGGTACTCCAAAACGGCATTCTCATGGCTTGAGATGCGTCTCAGATCGACGGCGTACACGCCACTGCTGGATCGCACTACTCTCAAGGAATACAAGCCTGAGCCGAATCCAGACGGTTCGAAGAAAACATTCCCTCCTCCTTACACCAAACCGCCAAATTCAGATGGAACGCAGACAGAAATCGAACCTTTACCACCAGCTGGTTGGTTGGCTCTCATGAACCACATCCAAATCACGGGATACAAGGGCTTCGTGCACATTCCCTGTCATACGGATTATCTCCCGCAAGATCTATACGCTCCACCAGCGTTCGCTGACGTTTTTTCAATCACAACTCTGGCTCTGATATCGGGTTGTGATACGTTGAAGATGGATGGGAAGTATCCTCGAGCTCAGGGCAAACTTTATCAATTGTACTTTCGCGATCATCCGCAGTTGGGAGAAGTGGCGGTTTACGAACGATACCCTACAGTTCTGGGCGGCTACGGGCAATGGATGGAACGCAATATCTCCAATGCGATGCGGTACGCTGAGGGATGGCTGGACTGGGATGATCCGTCTCAGGTGGAGAATCCGACGTGGGGGCTTGACGGCGACTCTCCGGGTGCCGCGCAGGCGGTAGTGAAAACTATCAAGGGGATATTACCGGAGACGATATACTTCCAGCAGGAAATCTACGTCACGGCGTTAAACATTCTCCCCTGCCTTAGTGGGTTATTATTATCGTCCGTCAGTATATACGACGCCGTCGGATTCTCCAACCGAGGAGCTGACACTAAGCAAGCTCTACGAGAGCTCGGCGTCGCCCTTGGGTATCTACCCCGCGCGAAGGGAGATAACCATTTCCTTGACGATCTGGAAGCTGAATTCCAGGCTCATGGGTTCATCCCTAAAGACCACGGTACTGTCGTGCAACCCCCCGACGCGGACGGACCGTGGTTAAAACATGCCCGAAGAGCAGTTAAAGTCCACGGTCCGCTATCGCCTAAATTCGAGGAGAAGAAGGAATCCTTACAGCACGATCCCATATATATTCCGTCGGACATGAACCGTACTTTCATATTCCGAAAGTCGCATATACGGTTCTTCTTGGACTGGTTGGAAAGTTCGCAGGAGAATATGGATATTCATTCCTTAGAGATATCGATGTCCATGACGGAACTTATAAACTATTTGAACGTGTTTCTGGGGTATTGCGCCGGTCCGCTGGCTGTGGTCGCGTTGTACGATATACTCAGCGATCCGGTGTTGAGGAAGGATAAACCACGGACGGATCTGTTTTCGACTGAGGAGTTGGCGGCGTTGGATCTGTTAAGGGTTAAAGAGGATCAGACGAGGACGATAGAGTTTGTGAGAAAGGTTTTGTGGTTGAGGGCGGTGTATTTGACGGGGTTTTTGTCGTCGTTGCCGGATACATCGCCTTTGGTGGAGACGGAGCTCGGGCAGAGGATTGTGCCTGTTTTATGAGGGGCTTGTTTCTTAATCTCTTGTGGAGGTTCTTATGAGCGAGATTAGACTCTTGTCAATGTATATGCATGTAAATGGTGTTTGTATTTTAAGGATTATATTATGAGGGCTTGTCACAGTAAACACGGTTGGATATTACGGTTAGATATATATGTTTGATAGGTGTAGATGTTATATTCTCACAGACTCTAGCCCCGCCTCTTCTGCTTCATACTAGATCTCTTATAAAGTCTTGAACTTACGACTTAATAGTAGACAAGGAACAACCATAATTTACGGTTCATATTGATCAATTGAGAGAATTTGGCTACTTATATTGTTCTCTATATATACCTACTTAGGTATATTTCCTCCTAATTTAAAGATTATAGTTAACTTGTTAGATCCTACGGGTCTGGTTCCAAATTACCAGAGAGTCTCCGGCGCAAGTTCGAGAACAAAAATGCAACACAACTTACCAAGTATTCGGTATCTTGGACGATCTAAAGCCAAAATACTTTATTCAGATCATAGCAAGGAAAGCTTAATTAATTGCGTCGAGCTTACAACGAGCCCATTGTGTTGTGCTGCAGTACTATCCGGGAATATACAGGGTAACCTAAGCACTTTAATCTTCTTAACTCGAGACGATACTATTGAGAAGTATACAAGTACTCAAGTACTCATGTTAAGGTAAGCAGGTATATGCGCATTTTTTAAGTTAAAGTAAGAGGCTGATTTGGGTATACCTGGGTATCGAGTACACATGCACAACTAAGATTCAACAAACGAAACGCCCACCAGATGGAAATCGTTCAAATGCCCAAACGTCACTGCACGCTCCACGAGGTTGTACTATTGGATATCTCTACCGCCTTTTGAAAATCTTCCAAAAACCTCCATCGCATCTTATGTTTCCACCCTTTCTCCTTCCAATCGTTCGCACTCTTCGGAAACAGCTCCAGTTCATCGTAGTAGTTCCATTCGTGGGCATTTATCACGAGTACGTTCTCATCCGCATCGAATACTTGTATTTTACTAACCACCTCCCGTGCTGCTTCTACATCAACGGCAACTGATTTGTCTGGGGTTATATGAAACGGTGTCGTTTTAGGATCCTCGCCCGCTGCTAGGGGGTGTATAAGTTCAAAGAGCTCTCCGGGGCACGGACACGGGGAAAAGTTCCTCAGCTCGATGGATGCTGGCAACGGAGTGTATTCATTCGGCCGAAGTTGGGATCCGACATGGTACGAGTCCGCACCAAGAAACATGAATGTATCTGCGCCATCGGATTCCGACGACGATATCGTCGTTCTGGCTAGTGCATTGATATGCCCAAACGCATGACCGGGTGCATCGAGAAGATAGAAACTGCCGTCGTTGAAGAAGTCTATGGCCTTCATACCGCCGATTATGAGATCCGAATATGCGAAGGATAGTTCGATCACGCTACGGTCTGCAAACTCAGAGGACTTGAAGGGTGCATCTTTGTTTTCTGGGTATCCTGGAGCAAATTTGTATTTTATTGTGGGACCAACGATGAGGTTTACGATTTCTGGGAACAGAGAGGGACGACCGGTATGATCCCAGTGGGCGTGACTGTACAGTGTACACCGATATTAAAACTCGAGAAAAAGGATGGCTAAGAATGTCTACAGGTGCAAATACCTCCAGATCAAAGCCTCGATACTCGACAGATCCACACCGTTTTCTTCCAATACCTCGGAAACGTATTTCTCTATTGTGATCACGGCGCCATTTTCTTCCCAGGAGCTCACTTTAGCTACATAATGGTCCGGCAAGTCCTCTCTCCAGTTTTTAGGCGGCCCGAGATCAAACACGAATTTTCGCTCGTTGCTGCTCTCCGCGTCGGCATGTGTGATCAGAAAAGCAAAGGCGCCGGCATCCAAGTTTCCTCGGCCCTCGATAGTCGGACCGACAAAGATATCCAATGGGCCGTTTGTGATACGAAACGTCGTATCGATGATGCGCACGTCAACCGTACGGTCAGACTTTGGAACGTCGATTACGGTTGGAGGCATTATTTATGAATTATAGTTTGGGATTTTAGACGCAATTGCGGGGTAAACGATGAGATCAACTTAGCTAACTGCTCATCGGCAATGTCATGCGTCGTTTTAGTACAAAAGATGACTTGCATGTGGTTAGGAACTAGCAACGCCGAACCGTTTGGCTGGTTCCATTTTCGAACACCGAAGACCCTTGTCGACAGGTTGCATTGACGTCAGATCCTTGTGCAAGGGGCTCTTTTTCCGCATCTTGTGGCGCACCAACAATAGCACCATTGTGATGACACCTGCCCGCCACAAGTGGCGGCATCTAATATAGTGGCGCGATTTGGCTTTTTTTTTTATCTTAAAAGTCGGATGGCTGGGAAATTGGTCCCTTGCTTCTGACAAAGGGATCATCCCGGAAAAGATCCGGAGAAGTCATAGAATGTTCCGTAGGCTTAGCAAATGGACTGGGAATCAACAGGCCAGGGATCGCAAGCCCGCTTTGGCGAAACGGCTAAGCTGTTCGTTTATATATTGCGCAGAATGTATCAGCAGCAAGCCTAAATGGAATAGAAAAAATAAAATAAGATAGAAAAGGCGAGTTTTTCCGTGTTTTATGGAACGATATAATATTCGTTGCTAATATCTTTGGAAGAAACTTTGTTAATGACTTGAAACCACGGTTGCTTCCCGCACTCCAAACAATACCTTATTATGTCCAAATGAGAAGGGGCGTGGGAAAGTGAGCATGCAAGCCGGGATATCTGCCTTCGGTTTCGAAACGTAATCGAGTCCTGAGCATTTTGCATCTAAAGTACAGACACATCCGGACTTGAATTATTTATATTATAATTACATGAATAAATTTTTCCCCTTGGCTGTCGGAACAATCGGTAGTCGGCGGGTGTGGTGAAGGCCGAAGGAGCGGCAGCAGATGCATGTACCTGGAAGAGCAAGGGTACCGGTCTCGCCTTTCGATTAGACCAAACGTTTGAACGACCGACCAGGTTCCTTGCAGGCCAGTCGACACGAGACCGGTGATTTGGTCCTCAGCAACGAGGAGAATAGGGGAAATTTCATCAAGATGGAAGGAGGGAAAATAGAGCTAACGGGGAATGGGGGTATAATAGGATTTGTACGATCGGAGCATCTTATGCGAATTAATGCTGCGTCTTGTCCCGTACAAGATGACCCGATTGACGCTCTTACCAAGCGATTTTCGAGCTTAGGGCCGTCCGAATACCTGAACGATCACAACCGGCGGGACGTATCATGACGAAGTTGGGATTAGGCCTGAATGCATGCACCTGCCGTAAGAGCAGACTCGAGCCAGAGTGTGGTTGCCATTGCAGCGAATTCGGGCCGCTTATTGGCCAGAAGGGGCACGGAAATTGGGGAGAGAATAGGGCATGTCCCAGGTTATTCATTATAGGCGAGTATGAGAAACTCTTGTCGTGAAAAGACACATGCTGAGGCGGATGGAATGGGGAGTGGGTCCAGCGAGTTATTAGTCGTAACAAACACCATGGCCAGAGGACAAGAAGTGACAAGAAGTGACAAGAAGTGCCTGAGAATGCTAATAAATGCAGGTCGAATAAATATCGAGATTTCGACGAAGAGGGGTTGCATTGAATGGATGGATGGTCCCATAGCTCAGTTCCCCCACTCCCTTGACAGCATCCTTTCTTCTCTCTTATCTCCATCTCCATCTCACTCCCACTCTCTTATATACGCTGTAGACGCCCCTGTCGTCAAAAGAGACCCCGGGTCCCACCATATTATTAATACCTGCAACTTAGTCTGAGACCAGTCGAGCACAGAAATTTTTGAATAAATCCTGCAACTAACTGATTCCTTGTGTTGGTACCTGTCTCCTCTTCGACGCAGCATCTCCACTTCGACAGGACAGGAACTCATCTCAGGCACAACCAACCTGCATAAGCTCCCCCCTCCCCGTTTGCATTCCAATCGTTGAAATTCCTTCCAGAAAAACCATCCGGTCTCCGCCTGATCCAATTGAAATCCCGGTCCTCCCACCCAATCAGCCAGCTTGCCCAACGACGGCGTTCGTGAGAAACTACTACTTTCTCGCTCTTCAATCCAATTCAAATCAACCCGCCCTCCATCTCATCTCTTCTTGCCGGACTCGGGTTGTACAAAAGGCGTAGGTCCCACCAAAAAAAACCACCTCCACAACCAAAAACTCAAACAGGACGGGTGCGATTAGCATTTCGCTGTCTCAGCTCGTAATCGGTTCACCTTCCCTTTTTACGCCACCGATCTATCCGTCCAATCTCATCTTTCGGCCCATTCGCTCAGGCGAAATCCACCATCTCAATATCTGGCTTCCCTCTCCGTGAAAACAGTACGTCTGTCTATCAGGCCCCTCGAACCCCCAAAAAAAGGAAGAAACCAAAGCAAAAAAGGAATAACATAAAATACGCTCGCCAAAAAAGCAAAAGAAGTGATCCAGGCTCGGGTGCACGTACTAGGGGTGCATCGCATCTGTGCTCGTTATATCCGAACTAAAAGGCTGCGATCTGGCTAGATGTAACTTGTAAGATCGTGTTTACTTCTTCGCTGCTCGTGCTCGTATGAACGAACGGTTACCCGGAAACCAAAACAGCGCCAACCGATCTCCCCCGACCTTGAGTCTGACCCAGTCCAAATCCGAGGTCCGTCTTTCTCCAAAATCCCGGACCCCTTCTCTCTCTCTCTCTCGCGCGCCATTATTACGGGGAACACGAACAGGAAGAACAAAAAGCTTGTGTCTTTTCCTTTCCTATTTCTCGCTTCGTTCCAGGAACGCCCGCTTTGCCTGCCCCAACTATTATCTTTCACCTTCAGTTTCGGGAACACCACTTATTTCTAAACCTTCAGCCTGATCTGGACTAGAACAAACGATATCCTATTGTCTTCATCAAGGGAACTGCATAAGAAGGGACTCGAAATCAAGGGGACAATGCTGTAATGCCGCTGGACCAAGGACCTGGACATATCCTGCACCATTAGACTGACGACCGCTAGCTCGACCCGATAAAAAAAGGCCACCGCTCCCTTACCTGGGTTTTCGATTTTATTTTCTCTCTGTTGACGGAGTATCCTTCCGTATCAGATATAAGACGCGGAAACCAACTCGATACACGCTCGAAATTTCTTCCAATCACAATCAGGTGGACTCTCAAGTTGTGCGACGGCGAGTTGGTTTTATCGGTAACCCTTGTGCGACACGGCCTCACTGGAGGGGAAAAAAGCAGAGCAAACCCGGCCTCTCGAGCTCTCCCTCTTTTGCAACATCCTTTTTTTTTTTTTTTTTTTTTTCCCTGTACATATCTCACAAACCTACTTATATACTCGATTCCATCGCGATTCCAGCAAACTCTGCGATACCAAAAAAGAACGTGCTTGTTGTCTGATCAGCTGGGGGTGTTGGCAGCGCGAAAGATCTCCCCGCAGATTGTGGGATGATGGTGTCGTCCAATGGAGGCATGAACGGCGGGACACCAACAGGATCGACCGCTCTTGGACGAACGTTTGGACGACCGAATTCCAGCAACACCTCTCCGGAACGGAAGGCTAAAATCAAGACGGTACGACGCAGTCAGTCTGCGACCATGACAATGAATAGCCTGGCTCAGTTTAGAGAGATGACCGTACGGCCGGTGCGGCCCGAGGCGAGCGACGAAGACGATATCAACATCAGACAACCCAAATCATCGTCGCTCTCGACACCTCCCAGGACCCCGACAGCCCACGACCAGCAACAGCATCATATCAGAGGCGAGGGTCGGATGGCTTCGTTTCCGCTGCCCAACCGGACTCATATCCTTACACCCACGAGCAACAATGCCCCGCCGCCGCTGTCCACCGAGAAGACAATAGAATACCGAACAAGGGCCAGAGCTGTGCCGCATTCACCATCAAGCAGCGCCGACGAGACTTCGAACATGTCACCCGCTACAATATCCTCCCTTGCCGAGATGACCGTAAACCCTCAGCATCAGACATTCAGAGGGCGAGCATATACTCAGCAGACAAGTTCGTCAGCTCAGAGCTCTCCGTCTTCGCCTTCGCCCGTAACTATCTCACCTCCTGCCATGGCACCTGCTCAGATTACCACTGCAGTCTACTCCACCAACGGTCCCAGCTTGCAACAGCAGCAGCAGCAACAACAACAACAACGCTCTTCGTCGCAGAAGTCTAGCACCAAGCTGTATAAGCAGAGGAGTCTCCGAAATCAAAGTTCGAATGGCACATTGACGTCGATACGGACTTCGGAATCTCTCTCGAATCTAAGGGCTCAGCAACACGCAGGAGATGCTAGCAAGGTCCTCGCACTGATGAAGGAATTACGAGGCAAAATGGAGGGCGACCTTGAGTACAGAATAGGTGATGGAATGACATGGACCAAGGGATTCTGTTCGATTCTCGACGAAACCGGCCGACTCGCTCATATAAAAGACGACAAAAGCAAGACGACTGTCATCGGAGATCTTCGAGGTTGTCAAATACGGACTAGCGGATCCAAGTCGGACGATCACGAGGGGATCATCGATGTTTCTACCTTCAGCTCTCGACAAGATGTAAAGCTGCGACCTCTCAATGCTCACCAATACGACTGTTGGCTGGCTGCACTGCTTTGCTGGCAACCGATCCGACCTGCGGGGCCCAATAATAAGATGGTCAAGACACAGCCCGTCCGTTTAGCAACTGACAGGAAAGTCGACCGTCGACGCAACTCGGATGCGACTGTTATGAAAGAGGCGGCGATTATCAAGGTAGGAAAAATGATGCTTTGGGATAGAAACGGGCTTGGTGGTAATACCAGTCCTACCTCTGCTGGTGGCACCAAGCCATCGAAAAGCTCGAAACCTGTACCGGCGTGGCGGAGGATCTCGTGTATTTTGCAAGAGAACGGCGAGTTCAAATTATACAATGAGGCGGATGTTGCGTTGTTACATGTTATACAGCTCTCCACACTATCGAGATCCGCCATTCAGTATCTTGATCCTTCTGTTCTTGGAGAAGAGTATTGCATTGGGCTTTATCCACAGTATAGTCCTCAGGCAAGATTCTCGGCTTCCGCGCCACCAATATATCTAGCCCTTGATACTCGAATATTATTCGAGGTCTGGTTCGTTCTCCTGAGGGCATATACTGTTCCTGAGCTTTATGGACCTGCTGGACTGAGCTCGACTACCACGTCGCCTCAGGTAGCGCAGACACCCACACAAGTGCTCCCGCAGCCGGTATCAGCAGTTACGCCGACAACATCGCAGACATCACTGCAGAACCAAGGCTTTGATTTTGGTCTCTCTGTGCTCACAGATGCATTCCGAGTGCCACGGATGTTCAATATGCGAATAATTGAAGCCAAATTTCCAGGTGCGCCAGCCAGCCATGATGACCACCGAGTTCAGTTTGGAGATCGGAAAGACACAGAACTTTTCTTCGAAATTGTTATCGATGGTGACACGAGAGCGAGATCTATGCCGCGTGTCAGGTCGCCTACTTGCATGTGGATGGAGCAGTTCGAGTTTAACGAATTATCTTCTCAACTCAATGTTGTTGAGGTTCTTCTGAAGCAGCGTACTGTGAAGCACAAGAAGGATAGAGGACACACTAGTAGTAATGGCATACTATCTAGCTACTCAAATATCACGGGTGATACCATCGGTATTGTGACAATAAATCTTAACGATTTAGAGTATGATACTGAAAGCGAGGTTTGGTGGCCGATAACTTCGATTTCGCGGCATCTGGAGGTGCCAATCGGTGAGGTTTTGCTGAAACTCAGGAAGGAGGAGTTGGTGGTCTTGATGATGGATGAGTACAGACCGCTGCTTGAGGTATTTACACTTTTTTGCCCTTTGTTTTCCACTTTTTGCTAGGATAGTCATTAACATACTCGTAGCTTCTGCAAGACTTCTCGAATGGCTTGACCATGCAGATTGGTCAGATATCTGCAGACCTTCGCCGTCTAGCGCACACATTTCTCAAGATATTCCAAGTCTCAGGGAAGAGCGTGGACTGGCTTATGACACTTGCTGAAGCCGAAATTGGAGGATTGAACAAAGAGAAGAATCTTTCAAACGGAGATTCTCAATCTGATGCCACGAGTAAAGCGGACGGTGCAAGACGCGCACAAATGGAGGCGAATCTGCTGTTCAGGGGAAATTCCCTTTTGACAAAATCTGTAGAAGCTCACATGAAGCGCTATGGCAAGGAGTATTTGGATGATGTCATTGGCGAACATGTCACACGTATTGCAGAGGAAGACATCCTCTGCGAGGTTGACCCCATGAAGTGCAAGTCTAACGATGAGATCAAGCATAACTGGAAGTCGCTCAACAATATCGTAAGGGCTGTTTGGCAGTCCATTTATTCTTCCGCGAACAAATGCCCCATCGAGGTGAAGAAAGTGCTCTTTCATATTCGGATGTGCGTTGAAGAGAAATTTGGAGGGCTGGTGGAAGGTCCCACCTATTCTAGTGTTTCGGGCTTCTTGTTTCTGCGGTTCTTTTGTCCCGCGATCATGAACCCGAAACTCTTTGGCATTTTGAAAGGTAATGCCGGTTTATGTCCCTGTCGGTCTTGAGTTGAGTTCTAACTCAAGATATTAGATCATCCTGGTACGAACGCGCAGAGAACCTTGACGCTACTAGCTAAGAGTCTCCAAGGTTTGGCCAACATGACCGCTTTTGGTGTCAAAGAGCCTTGGTTCGAACCGATGAACGAGTTCTTGAATGTAAGTTTTTAGTGTACGACGAGTGCAAGGTTGAGGTCTTGGCTAACTTGCTTTATAGGACCACATTGTCGAATTCAAGAAGTTCATCGACAATATTAGCGCTGCGCCCCCAGAGGTCAACAATTACCAAGTACCTCCATCCTATGCCACCCCAATCACCATCCAAGCCCGTCTACAACAGTCCTCAAAAGAGGGTTTCCCGTCTCTGCCTTTCCTCATTGACCAACCTCGTGCTATCGGACGACTAGTACAAATGTGGTTAAAGTACTACGAAGAATTAGAATATCGCGGGGCCTCTAAAGCGAAGATTGTCGGCAACGTTCAGATTTTCCATGAAATGTGTCAACATCTGAAAGAGCGAATGACGATATGCGTGGAACGAGCGGAGAACGCAGAAAGACCGTCGAGTAGCCTGTCGAATCGATGGGAGGCCATGGCAGAGAGTGTGGTGTCGTCACCGTCAATCAGTTCCGCAGTGTGGGATGCTGGTAAAGAGAACATTGGTGTAGGCTACTCTGCAACCTCTGCACCGTACGGCAAATCCCAAATGTCGCCCGGTGGTAACTTCAACTATTCTAGAGTTACCTCGGGACCGGGGGCAATGAGGAACGGCCATATGTACGGGGTCCATGAAGACGACGAATACGCGGGCATCGCGGCAATTGGCAAAGCCAAGATCACCGACTTTGTCGGAAATCGACTGAAACTTATGTCTGAGATCAAGCGAAAAGTACAAGGAAGAAATGAGTGGCCTCATTAACGTCGTTAACGCTGATGTGTTCGAGATTTATTCTATGGTCGACATTTGAGGGTTTAACGAATTTTCACCAGGTTGTTCTGATCTTCTTTATATCTTTTATTCTGATTTTTAGTGCACCTCTATCCTTTTCCCCCCAAACTTTCACAGCAGTAGATGCAGTCTCGTACTACGGTATATGATCTCACGGCCATTTGCTGCGCTTGATCCCTTTTACCATGTCCGAAAGATCATTCTTTGCGAGTTCGCTTCAACATATATATCATCATCACTATCATCATCGTTTATCACAAGCTTTTTCTGTTTCCGAAGCGGTGTTTTATTGTATCATTGTCGTTTTTTATATCAGTGAAATCTTCACATTCGCAGTATGCTTTCATATTTTCACTAGCCTTTTCATGTTATTTCCAGCTATTATTTCACGGCGTGCGATCTCTTACGACATTTTCGCTTTGTTAGTTTCATAGCTGTATTTTTTTATATATGTTTTTAGTGGTCTTGTAAGATTCCAATAACGGCATCAGGGCGTTTTTTGTGTCGAGGTTAACTGGTTTCATATTTTACGTGTTCCATGAAATAAACTCTTCTGGTCCCGTTTGGAATTTATCGTTTGAGCTTCGCCGTTATTGTGTTTGTAATGGTTTATTTCGAAACTTTCATGGCGTTTGTGTACGCTTATTTGATCCGGGGATGCGCTGACTTTTGGTATATTTACGTTCCTGTTAACGGTTTATATTCTATATTATTCTCGATCTTGTTGGAATTTACGAAATAGCAATCGTCTACTGGACGAATTGTTACAAATTCAATGATCTATAACAGGTTTGCTTCTGTGTGAGACCATATTTCAATACAGTAGTGAGCGTAGAGCGTAAGATATTCAACTTAGGTATATAGTCCTTATTCAAGTATTTTTAATAAGTTTTAAAACTAGGATGTTAAAAGAGCTGGCTTTGCATCAACCGAATACTATGCATGCATTATTAATATATTCTCGGCATTGATGAAATGCGCCTGGCTCCGAGGCTGGATGAAATGTGGATCCTGACTAATGCGATGTAAGTAACACAAACCGATTCGGGATTGGTCCTGACCTTGGTGTTTCCGAGCCCAAAGCCGCGAAGCGCGAGTTGACGGACCCAAATGATACATCATCTACTGTTACTTATCCCGATTACCTCAGAAAAAAACTGAGTATCGCCAAAAAAAAAACGGCCGGCTCTAACCTCTGCCATCCGAGTATTGAAAACTGGATAATACCCACCCTTATAGCATTCAACCCACCTGGATGCGAGACTGAAACATCGCTGTTGCGCCTTCCTCCTCGGCCGATATTTAAGGATTCGACGTTCCGAAAGTTACCCTCGAGAGGACAAATACAACACCAACAATAAACGCAAAAGGGCGTAAGTAACGGACTGGAGGTCTTGGGGTTGGAGTCGAATACGCTCAAAATGGAGACGACATTACTGGATCTCCCCGTTGAATTGCATTATCAGATCCTCTCGCTGTTACCATTCAACGACCAGATTATCGCCAGTATGGTCTGCAACGTCTGGAAACGGATCCTGATGACACAACGCCGGTTCCAAAGAGAACGATACAGTAGGTATCTTAGCTGCTCGATTGGGATTCACCAGCTGGTTGAGGAGAATACTGGGTATATGCGGTGTACGCTCCAAAGAGGAAATATTGTCGGATATGAGTTGTTCTATCACCAATCTGAGAAGGGAGAGGAACCTCTGCAGTTTGATATTACAGATTGTCCTCTTTTGGATGATCCGGTGTTTTTTAAGATTGAAGAGGAGAAAAGTGACAGCGAGGGCGATGGTAGCGATGGGATATCGTTTAGGACTGGTGCTGTGATATCCGAGCCGATGCTGAGAGGATTCTTCTGGGATGGGAGTGAGGAGCACAGTAGCGATGGTATAACGGTTCGGCGGCTGATAGAGAATATTGCGAGGAATCTGAAGAAGGAGATCGAAAGTTCGAGTCTGCTGTCATATCTCGGCTTGATGGAGGAGAACAGGCAGATTGAGTTTCGGGCTATCGCGCGGTGGACTAGACATCCACGTCCGGGGTATGGTATGGATGCAATCAGAGAGCATATTTCGGTCGGTGAGACGGCGAGGAGGTTTGGAAAGCGTAATCCGTATGTGAGAGGCGTAGGGAGCTCGGTGAGGTCTTTAAGGTATCCTCAGGTATAGAAACCTAGAGCATGGGTATGATATATTTATCTCGTTAACCATGAACGGGGGAAGAAGAAATGCCTGCGTCGGATGGGTTGCTGCTATTTATCTACCATGAGTAGAAATTTTTCGGGTTCCTGGACTTTTTGCGACTGTAGAAATTATGGTTGGAGTTTAGGAGTAGTAATTATGAACATTTGACCCTGAAGGCATCTTCTGAATGACCGCGATTGGGTAGACGGTGGTGTTGATACGGTGACTGGAACGGACTGGAAAATTGGATTGTATCGGGTTAATGTACTATTTGATCGGATTAGATATATCACTAGAATGTACGAGTCTTTTAAGATATCATGCTGGTCGGTGTACGGGTATTAAGTAGGCAGTCAGTAATTGAGTATGAGGAGATTGGAGCCTACCTTGAAAGTTCGCTGGTTGGAGATCGATATCTGGACTTGGAGGGAAAAAATGGTGATTTCTTCGTCTAGAACGCAAAGGGAAGGAATAGGGAAACTTCTGGCTTCAGAGATTGCGAATTATCTCCCCAGCGAGCAGAGACTTTTAACTCGCCAGAATGTTTTCCGTGATCTAGCTCCAAAGGCAAAAATTTTCCGACGCGAGAGAAGGAGGATAGTGGAAGACTTGTGCGTAATAACGTTTGATGGCGGCGCATTGGTGTCTAGAGAAGCAAAGAAAACTCCACGGAGTGATCGACTGGTATCGACTGGTATCGACTGGGGGCCAGGTAAGAGGAAAAGAATGGTCAACAACAATGCCGTCCAGATAGCCTCTCTGTATTTTCGAATCTGGTTTCTGCCGAAATATACACCGATCTTGTGAGTGTAAGGCAAAGTGTAAATACGTTTGAGTTCACCGGAATGAAATGAAAAGGAGGTGACTGCGAGTTCGAGGGATGCGATGTATAGCCGAGGGGAAGGCTGTGAATATTCAGATCGATTCACACAATTATAAGTTGTATTAGATCTTGCAGAAGAAAGATGATAGCTTTGCCGCTAGACAGCAGGAGCGAGTATGAGGATTGAGGAGAGTAGAGAACTGATTTTCCGAAATCCGTCTGATCTGGGTTACGTTTCGGGGCTGGAGCTGGGGCTGGGATGCTAGTAGTAACACCAAGTCCTTTACCGACACCCGGTGTCTGATACACGCGCGCGACCGACCAATGGTTTCTGCATTCCAGCCTGTTCACCTCCTGACGGGTAAAGCAATAGATTTATTGGGCGAAAACAGATCGTCGACGCAGTGATGCTTCTTCGGAGTGATTCCTACTTCCATATATTATAGTTCTGATTCTCGACGGCCAATCTTATAGAGATCTAGTTCAGCCTTTGCGGTGTCCCTTGGGTAATGCACGACCATTAGACAAGGTGATTGATCCGATATTTCTACGTCGACATAGATATCGATTTATTACACGGTGAAATATTTCCCGCATTCAAAACGGATAAATTTAAATTGAGAAAGAAAGAAGATATCTTAAGGCATAGAAAATTGAGAGGTAATATTGAATGAGGGCTTTAAAACGGAGCCGGTCAACTCTGTATAATTATTAGGTAGATAATCGATCAACAACAGGGCCGTACTCGTGTTGGTAGAGGCACTAATGCTTGGGGAAGAATATCGGATCCAGCCTCCCGAAGATGTTGCGTTCGGCCGTCCAGGAATGGATTCTGGCATAAACGGCATAGTTCTATAAGTCGAATGGGTAAAGGAAAACTATATAGTTATAACTGTGATATGTTAGATTTGATATCATGGTCTTGAAAGAACGTGCGAGTTCCTCTAGTGGTTGAGTCTGATTTGCAAGACAAGTGGTTTCCCACCGCGTGCTGTCGACAACTAGATTAATTTAGTTTTCTAACAGGAAAGTGAAGCGAGGAGGCCCCTGAGCAAAGCACGACTGCCTTGCAAGTACTGAGATCCTGGCCAGCCTTCTTTTGCTACTTTCCATTTCCTGGAAAGAAATTGGGTGCGTGTTGAGGACGGGTCCGGAATCAAGCAGGGTGCCATACCAAGCAAAACTTCAGTAGTTGTGCTGAAAACTTACAACTGCGTAACAAATACCAACTGTCTTGTTTATACGTCTTGCTTACTCTCTTCTCTCTTGGACGGCCGACAGATGCGATTTTCTAGTCTTGCAGGTAACATCGGAGTATCGGAAATTACTAGTACAGTATTTGTCTGACTGCGGATGCGGTAACGTTCGACACTCAATTTGAGGAACAGAAACTGCTAGAAGATCAAAATGCTACTAGAAAACGGATTGAATCTACTCAATTAATAACTCAAATTGAGCAATCAGATCCTGCAGGGGATCCATCGATGCATGAGCTGCACCGTTGAACACCTCGCTTGCTAGCCTTCCTCGAATTCCAGTTACAGAGGACGACAGTGGCGGTTCGAAGGCAGCCCTACTTTTCCCAATGTGGTAGTTTCGACGCGCGAGCTGGTATTGTTGATTTGACAGCATACGATAGTACACGTACACAAAAAGTGAGGGAGTCTAGTCATGGCCCATGCGGATGCAAAGGAGATAACATTTCCCAGCAGACAGCGAAACCAAACCGAACAACCTCGAATTTGGTGAACGACCCAACAGTCTCTCAGGCATGAATTCCGGGCCTTGGTCTCAAATAATAACTTGTTTAACAAACAAAAACAGCCATTTAATGGGGCAGAATTAAGACATATCAGGCTACTATCTGGGCTGGGGTAGTTGTGCCGCATGCAGCAGCGCTCCCCTGCTGCAGCAAACAAGCCTCGCTCAATTTACCAACCGACGGGTAACGTTCCAACCGGTTCCAGTTTTGCATTGGATCCTTCTCGAACAAAACTCGGGGCTAGGTCATGAGGTTCAATTTTGAAATTTATAGCATTAGTGGTGTGCATGCTGTCATCGATACAAGTCCAAATTAGATCTAGACTGTTTGGGATTCACGTATTTAGGTATCCTCTTTAGCGGATTCGATATGTCAATTAGTTTATAGAGTCCACGATATTACTCGTGCTAACTATAACGACGACAGAATTTTTGCCTGAGCAATTGCAAGGGCTTAATTTCGGATATTTCGCTGGATACGCCTCTTCGCAACTAGCTGCTTAAGTCCTGATCTGATTAGTACCAGTGTAGTATTAGGGGGGTAGCATTAAAGATGTAGAACGAGAGTATATATCAGTTTTAGCGCAACTAGCGGCTTAGGTATCAATAATTCTGGATAATTTTAGTAATTCGCGCGGTTGTATCGCGGCTTCGACGAAATGTGAGATCATGCCAGCGTTTAGGGTCAACACCACACAACACAACACAACACAGCATGGATTAGAAGAGTGTGTGGTATTATCACGAAGTGTTGACTTCATGATGACTGGCCGGCTAAAAACAGGAAAGCGGCTTTGGGCCATGCTTACTTCAAGCAGCGAGTTTATTGTGGTTTCATTGAATAAACGTGCTGCTTTATAGATAGATCCAGATTGCTGATATGATACTACATTGACAGGAGTATAAGGACTAGCAATCTTCGAGGTGGTTGAATCCTACATAAGATTTATAGATTCGGAGAATTGACTAATTCTTTTACCGGCTCGAATAGTTGCTCGGTCGCATAGCAAAGAGACACGGTAGAAATAGAAGGTAGCGGGATAAAGCTCAGGTTCGAAGGTAGAACGAACTTCGAAACGATATTATAACAAGTGATGCTGAGATCACACGCCAATGACCAAACTCTATATTGCCGGGATCTCTCGATCCAGCACTTCCCCGGGTCTCTACGGTTGCTATTGTGTTGTCAATGAGTCCCACCTCTACCTGATGCCTGTGCTGGATCCATGGATTGCGATACATATTCTATTTAAATCCGGGCCCCACAAGGTAGATGTACTATTGGTTTTGGGGAGTTGATAATAATTTGTAAGGAGTTCATTGAAAGGATATTGGAAGACGTCACCAATTTGCAAGTACTTAAGTATCCTGTACGTACCCTTAAATTTGGTAAAGCTTATGTAACCATTGTATATTTGGATATCTGCAATTAATGGGGCTGTACTCCAATATCCCGCCAAATCATATATTGACGCCAGCGCCATCGAATACGCAAGATGTTTGTTCAGCGGCTCCAGTCGCGACGACGTAAAGCAAGGGAGACTCTTACTTGAAGCTAACAAGGTGACATCTTGAAGTATTGTTACCAGGGTTTCCTGTATCTAACTGTTCGAGTCAGAGGGGAATCGCTGTCCTAAGTGGGTCAATTCTCTTTCATTGCTTCCTTTTGCATTTATTTGGTCGTTGGTCTTTCAGACCGACCGAATCTCCAAAAGGGGTCCACCAAAAGGGCCGGTAGGGAGATCGGAGCGCCAGCTAAAATCTCTTTTCCCGTCACCTCCAGATGAGTATACTCGGACAGATACTGAATTTCCGTTAATCGAGCCATCATGAATCTCCTAAATTATCCCAAGAGTCACACAGATTGTCTGCTGGTTTGTTGGTTCGTCGTATCTTTCATAAGTCTATTTTATGAAAAGCTGGGCTAATTTGGTAGAGTTTCACAAGAACTGGTTCTCAGTGTCCAATTGAATGTGGCTTTGGAATCAGGGAGCAAATAAACCCGAGAGGTAACACAAGACATCAATGCGCAAAGTTTTAAGGTACCTTTAGAAGCCTTTGGTTTGGCCCCTTGAAGGGGGAATAATGACGGTACAACAAGTATAGTGGGTACCGAGGAGATGGGATTGACGTGATCGCCTCGACGAAATCGAACCAATGATCGGGGCAAGAAACTTTCAATATCATGTAGCTGGTGCAGGTGTGCAAATATATCGACAGGCTCGCTCTTCCCGCGCTTGATTTAGAAGTGAAAACCTTGAACATGAGTTGAAGCTAGACCTTACGATGATGCGAGTGAGAATCGCGAAATAAAAAGAGGGCACTTATCAGCTTTAATTTCCGGCTTCATGATTCGAAGTTTGGGAAGTTTGGGTGGGGAGAAAAGCTAGACCAAAACAAGGTCTAGATGATGCATGATGTCGACGAGTCGACAAACTTGTCTTGTAAATCAAACACTGGACGTGAAAAATTGTACAAACTGTGCATGTGCGTATGCACGTGGGATAGGAAGAATCAAGGGGCTGTAGACGACTGTGGTACCGCCAAAAATTCGGCGAAGATACTTTACCTCCGGATGAAGGGATACCTGAAACTTTTGTCGTCTGACGCGTCCCGGATCGGGATCCCTTTTGTATTTTCATGAGAAAAAGCTGACCGTATAGTTATTCTCACAGGGGATCCTTCTACATAACTGACACGGGTTTTTATTTCTTTATTCGAGAGTGCAAGGGGACAGTCCCTACCTGTTGGCTAATAGCGGGTTAACTAGTCTCGAGGAGGCAACTTTCCATCGGGTCGGAAAATAGAGCATCTCGAAGCGACGCCCCCACGAGAATAGTCGGACGAGAATTGAACAGAGCCAGACCGGAAGCATGCCCACCTGCATTTGCCAGAAAGGTAACATTCCCTCCACATGGATGTCTCTTCCATATTTGTTTTTTCGCGTACTAACTAACCTTCTTTCAACGACATTCAACAATCTCGGTCTATTAGAGGGGGGTTACATTACAAGATTGCTGTGTATAGATCTCTCCTGGGCCGACGCACAAGAAAGGCAGACTTCCGAGCCAGGGTTTATAGGCATATGGAAGAGCTGGTAAAGTACTGGTAAGAATTTTTCTGGGCAATATGAAGCTAACCTTCGCCCAAGTTGGTTGAATGTATGGAAAATGGTTACTGAAGGAATTAATTCGAACATGTTGGAATACGAAGTTGTTCTATACTACTTCGACTCTCGCACTTGTGATTCGAATTTTCGACCTTTCGATTATCGATTCTAGGTATCCTTTATCTGAATTTATAATTATATGGGATTCCCGCTCAATTTGATTCTACCGAACTGAATCTCTGACCTTTATCTTATCCACCGAGCTAAGCTAAGCTCCCTCACCAAAGCTTCTCACGTGCCACTAGCGCGTTTCCTAACACTGCTTAGCCCTCCCAAAGCTCTATAAGCACACCAGAACTTCACAAAAGCGCAACTGACTGCAACCTGCAGTACGGAGATATCGATCAGCAGCATCAAATAGCCCTTAATTATTCCAGAAAATTCAGAAAACAACTGGCCAGAGCTTCTTTAATATCATGAATACTGTGACAAGAGCTCTATCAAGTTATTTGAGACCAAGAACCCTATTTTTGCGGTCGGCAAACCTGCTACTTGCAAGATCCATAAATTACATTGCAAATAATTGTCCTGGCCACTGCAGTATTGCAAACTGAACTGCGTGTTACTACGCAAAATGAAACCGCAACCAATTGTCCCAACAATTCACAAGTTTGGCGAGCCAAAATTTTTTTTGGCAGCAGGCATGTGGTTGATTGAAAACGGGACAACCGTATGTAGGTTATATGTGGACGATCTATTATCCTCCTTAACACGAACTTGATGTTTATAATAGGGTGGAGAAACTGTTGACTGTCCTTCAGCTTCGCACGATTAGAAGTTTAAACTTAATCATGTTAGGCTTCAGGATTGTCTCGCCAGTTGGCTAATATGCTCAGGACGGCTCATCTTCGAGCTCGGGGTCCTCGGAATTCAAGGATCCAAGATGTTGACTCGCTCAGCCCCAAACGGAACTGCTTAAGGCTTTTCGTTCCATCCCATTCCGTTCCATTCTTTCTCTCTACCCTAGCCGTTCTATCGCGGTCGACACTTCTCGCAGGACGCCAAACTTGTGATTTGAGCTGCACGTTGAATTCACATCTGCTCTGCATTTGATCTTCGTACCGTCCAAAGCAAGACGTAGTCCTCTGCACTTTCGAAATTCTCGGGTGAAGTCGGCCAGAAGTAAAACCCGCCATTAAAGAGGAATCCATTTTTCTTCTGCCTAGTCCCAGCCTGGGATCGACTCACAAACAGGGGGGAAAGCAAGGAAAAAGCCTTGAACACACCGTTCAAGACCCACCTCGCTTGTTCTCTCAAGGTGTGATTTTTTTTCTTTTTTGATCGTTTCCTTCGATGAAACTCGATCAGTCTGTGCTTGAGCTTGCCGGGTGACATGCAAGATCGAAGGTCGAGATAGTAGTTAACCAAGCCTTCGTAGGTCCATGAGCTCGCCAATGTTTCAACATGTGATCTTTCCATCTTTGACCTGTTAAAATTTGAGAGATGCTTGTCGAAGTGAGATCTACGTATCTTAGGAATCGAATATTTTGTTTTTGGTAACCACAGGCCGGTTAAATTGGCCAAAGGTAGTCCTGGTTGCTGCAGCTAGCTTTGGGCGTACCTTGGTTGAGAGTAAACCATAGTAATGACACATAACCAGCAAATCGGAATATTTAGGTCTGCAGTCTATGTCTTCCCCAGGCTATGAAAATGCAGGTCCGAACCACTGTGCACGGCCTACTTATTAGGTGTGGTGTGTACAAAGCAACGGTCTCGATCCGAGCTGGGCGCTGCGTGGGGGCCGCATCATATCACACTAGTTAGCGGATATTCTAAAGTATGAGATCTCTGCAGATCTGATATCATATTTTCATTTTCTGAAGCCGGCTTTGATGATAAATATACCTCGCTCGTTGTCCGTGTTAATATCTAGTTTGGCCAATTGTCCATTAAGTATACTAGTCTACGTGCACATAGATAATAGATTCTAGCTCAGATATCTTGGATACCCCCAGCTAAATTCTAAACTTTGTAAGCTCGAGCTCTGAGCCACACGTACGGGAACCTCCGTTCCGATATCGGTGACCATGTACTGCGGTCGTAGGCAAATTCTAAGGCGTTACTCGATCGGTTTTACTAGATTGGTTAGCTTGGGGATCTGGGCTTGGGATCACTGCACGAACATATCCCTTCAAAGATGGCAAATGATAGTTGTAAGGGTTCAAACCGCCTTCTCTGGGCATTGCTCGCAATCTTCAGGACGGCGGGTGCTGATTAAGACAGCAATGCTTGTCCGTAACATAATAAACAAAACCGCCAGTTGGTAATGTTTCCCATTTAAGATTAGCTTTAACACTCGTCAGTTTATTTTCCCTTCCATTCTATATATACATCGGACCCCTTTTCACAGAAGTATAAATACTCTTTCTAACTGCTTCTCCGGTGCTTTCTTTCACCTCTACCATTCCTCACACTCAATAAACTGGGCCATGTCCTGCACCTTCTAAAAATTGAATTTGGAGATCAGACTCGTCGACTTTTTCTCTCAAACACTTCTAATTCTTTGATATTATTTCTTTAAGTATACGCTCGAGTGCCTTGAGCTTCTACTGTAAATATTTGCCATAATGAACAACTCCGGAGGAAGTGACAACGGCGGAGAGGTATGTTTTACAACTCTGGATATATAGGATTGTTGAGATGGCAGGCCGCAGCTGTGGTCATGCTACCAAATAAGACTTATGAGATAATCAGTGCACATAGCTCTTCTTAGAACACCTGCTAACATCAATGACTTCAACGCAATATCAGGGTTCTAGCTCAAGTCATCGAGAGAGTGGCATATTCGGTGCCTCATATTTCACCTTCGCTCCGTCCAGTCCTTCACACGAAAGAGAACCATCGGAAGCGGGGAACGCTTCTAATGCTTCGGACGACGGCGACCCACGAGCCACAACCGCCGAGAAAGTCCAATATTTTCAGGGACACGCGAGATGCGGTTGCAGAAACAAGTATCATGCGCCTGGCGACTGTACGCCGTCGTGCCCACCTCGAAAACCGCACCACCAAGGGACATGATAGAGGGAAGCTTTCTGTAACTGTAGATAGAATTTCAAGTGATTCAGATTACAGGTAGTTTGGTGTTATATTGGAAATGTGTTTAAAAGCTGGATTGAGGACTAGTTTTTCCTTATCGTTCATTTCACAATTTGTTTATTTTTTTTCCCCAAATTGCTAGAATCTTCGGTGTACTGTTTCCTAAGTACGAAAGCTTGGATAAAATAATAAATAAAAAATATAAATGGAGTGAAAAACCACTTCTAAAACTTCTAAAAAAGCAAAAGGAGTGAGAAATAGAGAAAAGCAAAAAGAAACGAGAACCCATAGTTCAGGGGCGTGAAAAGCGGTTCTTTCGGTGAAAATAGGTACAGGGACCGGCTCAAGACTGTGGGCTAGCCTAGGTATCCCACGATTACTCTCAAGCCCACAAAGCTCTCAACTTCCCTTTTATATAGCCTCCCGGAAAAATCTAGTTTGTATCCAAACCTTGGCGATCAAGAGCCTCAAATAGTCACACTTGGATATCACCTTGGCCAAGGTAATTTTTAGCATCCTGGAATCTGTATCGCTTTGTGTGGCAACTTTTTTGTCCGACCTATAGCCTATTGGAGAGAAAGGAGAAACCCTGAGCCCTAGCGATCCTTCCGATTTGGCTGACAGGTCTAGGAATGCTGAACGTGAAGTGGAGCCCGTAACTAAGGGATATGTCCACTGGCTTTGGTTCCCAGTTGAGGCCTGTCCAATCGATGTTGATAAAAAGTGTGGATACAACTCGAAATGCAAATGCCATGCACATCCCAGCCAAGAGATAAGAGGGGTAACCAATTATCGGACTTGAGCCCTATTATGCTCTTCGACACGGTTCAAAAAGTACTCGCGTCTGGTTGGGTCTGGATTTGAAAAACGAGAGCTTCGTGTGGATTGTGTTTAAGTATTCCCCCACCGTCTTAAACCTCCTCTAGGTAACGGGACTGCTTAGGAAGAAAATTAACCCGTTAACCAGGCCGTACTTCCTGGGTGAGATTGGCTGAAAAATGTATCTTAGGAGCTTTCTTCGCTCAATCCCAAAAGCTCTTCGCCTATTTGGTTGACATAATCCCCGGGCTACCTAGGTAGATATCGTCATTAAACTTCTAAATGTTTGTCTCACATTTTGTATAGTATATAACATTCACTCTCCATTTAGAGGAAGCAATATGAAACCTTCTGAAGAAGAGATCTAACCGCATGTTTCTCGCTAATTCAACATGAGGCCCAAGGCGTTACCTGTTAAATCAATATCATGAGAACTTTGGGCTTTGCAAAGCAATTGTGAACTGAGCACCGATACCCGCACGGACCATCTGTGATCTTGGCTATAGTGGCAAATTCTAATCCAATATTATGAGGGCTACAGCTTCAATGAACCCAGGAGTTACTAAGGATTGAATGTAAATTCTAACGGCAGAAACGTAAATCTTCTAGAAAAAAAAAAAAAAAAAAGCTCTAGACTATTGCCTGTAGAGTCATGGCAATAACAAGGCCGTCATAAAATTTATCATGGGGCGAATTGTCTGCAATCGGTTCCAAAGGGGGGTATCATATATACTTACATATCAGCTAAACTTTTCATGCATGGTCTGTCTTATTAAAGGGCACGATTTCTAAGGCTTGACCTGCTGATGTGCTTATCTGTATAATGGTCATCTTTACTAAGAATATTAAATGGTGTTTGCCCGAAAATGACAATTCAGTATTTCGGTGTCGGCTAGGAATGAGCTGTCTCCATACTGATAAGAGGCTTGATGCGATCTGGGTCCAGGTTGGTATTTTATCCAAGCGAATCCCTGGATGATGGTTGCTCCCCACATGCTAGGGGGCTTTCTAGGTGCCGATCAACCCAGATATTTCTTTGAGGAAGACCTTAATTCCTAGCCAACAAGCTGCCTTGGATAATCTTGGAAACCAGTAAATATCGACATCGCAAAGTTAGGTATAGTATTATGGACTAGATATGCGTAAAAATCAACCAGACCTTGCTGAAATTTGGTTATATTCACGTATATTTACGTATTTACTAATCTTTGACTAGGTCGATCAATTATTCCAAATCAATTTGTTCCTGTTTAGCAACTGGGTCTGCATTGGCTCTTTGAGGCTTTTCAATTTTCCGAGTGACAGCGAAGGTTGCATTATCCAAAACTTCCAGTCCGGATCGACGGTAGGGGGAGTGCCGCGAACTAGTTTGGGCCCACAAAAGCAAAACAGGGCGAGGCACGAGGTATCAAACCACCCATTTGAGAACTTGGAGCTCATGTGGAGGAAGATCAGATTGCTAATGTAATAGTTCACGATGATATAACATTAATGCAGTTCAAATAGGGGGGACCCTGTAATTGTGGCCTGTAGGTTTTGATGTAAATATGAGTGGATTGGATGACAACTGGATGGGCTGAGTTCTATCAAAATTATAAGTTCAACATCTGCAGCTGGTTCCTTGGAACAAGGCTTGGAGACGTAAGGGGAGCAGCAGAAATCTTCTGCTCTGTTTGAAAAATGTCATACGATGTATTGAAACAATAATATGTATGGTCTATTGGTCTGATAGCTGTGGAAAAGAAGTTTGGAATGCATGAAGTGTGCGTCTGTCTCAAACAAGTCTATGGTAGATGTTAGTCTGATTTGGGCCAGAAGCGCCAGCATCGACATATAGGTATCTTGCGAACGCCACCTTGAACGAGTGGACTACATCGGGACGCGAGAGGGTGTGATCATGTATAAGGATTTGCAAACTTTGGAATCGGTAATATCAGCCGTACCCTATACGTCTGGTGCGACGGATCCCGATTCGCGATTTTTTCCTGAGTATTGATTTGGAAACGAGCACTAACTACAATGAGCATCTCGATCGCACCCTCCAGTGTTATTGTAATTTTTTTGTTGAGTCGATCAAGGTGCAGCTCGTAAGAGCAATAATTACACCGCGAGGCAAATTGCCCGGTAGATGGGATCAATTGCGGGATGTATTGTGGATCCAGCGAGTCCGTGCTCACATGATGCACATGTGCATAGATGAAGGCGTGGTTGCATTGGAATGCAATTAGAACCAAGTTTTTCGACAGGTACCGCCTTCTCTGTCACTCAGGAACGGTAATAATTTGATTTAGTTGATTAAGGCAAAGACCCTCCATCTAGTCCTGGGATCCCAGGATTTCCGAGACTGGGTACTTCGGGTGTGCCGCTAGCCCTCTTTTGGACTTCGATGGTTCCTGCATGCTGCAAATGCCAGGACAAAAATGCATCAGCTGAACAGGTTAACAATACCCTGTCATTCCATGCTGATCAGGAAAAACAAAACAATAATAAAAATTCTTCACGATCGAAGAGTCTGTGCAATTAAACAATGGTCGACCCTTTGGCGATAAAGACGTCTATAGCATCTCAATTTCTTTGTTTCATGCTACGTCAGGTGTATTTTTTATATTGATTAAAGGCGTAGTATTTGAAATATTCGAAATTGGGTAGGGTTGTGGTTGACAGGTTGGGCTCCGCCCAGTCTCGGACCAGACAGCGGCGACGATAAGCAACTTAACTCCGCATCTTTCACATTTTATTTTGTCCACGGGAGCTAAAAAGATCCCTGCCTAAGCTAATGAATTAAAGCTCGTAATTAAATGCGCGTCTAATTTGCCTTCAATGCAAAGCATAATCACAAGTCCATATGATCACGGGTGTCTTGAATTCCTTGACGTTTTGATCTGGATCGGTTCGATGGCTGGTGGGCCAAGCATTCTAAGGGAGGTCGTTTGTGCTCGATGAGTTCTTTTGAACTAGCGCTACTTCGGGATCGATCCTTTGAGCCTTCCAGATGCTCGCCTAATTTTTGACTTCCGGTGAGATGCGACGTCACCATATTAATTTCCCGTTGTGATCATGCGACTCGATTGAGTTTCACGCTAAAAGTCGGAGAATTACTACCGGCCTGTAATACGGAAATATGAAGGATTCCGAAATTAACAGTTGGCTACGCGCATTAAAATTTCGGAAGAAATATTTTTTAGGAAGCCCTTCGAGGAGAATTATATTTTTCGAACCAAGAGTTTAAGGAAAATTAAGGCAAAGCAGCTAAATGATAGAGAATATTCTGCTTGTATTATAATATAATTTTTAATAGCAACTTAGCTTAGCTCTTGTGGCTAGCAAATACAGTGTTGTGTAACGTGAAATATTAATTGTGTGATTGTTTTGATCCAATCTTTCGAGACCAATCCAACCCAAGCTGCCTCGCTTCTTTAGCCTGCGCTCTCCTATTCGGACCACCATCAAGCCGTAGTCTAGGACTAAGATATTTCAATGCAACGGGGATGGTTGACATTATTGCTTGCTGAGCCGGCAGTGAAGCATTTGCGACCAGCGCACATTTAATTTTTGTTTGGTAACGGACTGCGATTGTTAGTGGATTTTGACTCAGCTCCGCTAGCCGCTTGCTCTGTACTACCAAACATCGCGCTACCAACACGAGACCTCCCACCCAACGAGTTTCTTGTGCAACGCTTGAGGACGCAACCCGACTCTGAGGCTAACGCAACCTAACCTAGACGCAACCTACTTTTGGCATGTCATTTCACAGAGGCCAGTAGCCCTATTCTCGAGTTAGAAAATATAAATTTTTCGGGCCAGCCATGAAAAAGACGTGTAATAGATTATAAGAGGCTGAATACAAGCGACTGCCATAAACTCGGCCATAAGTTTTATCTATGAATAGAAGCAATGAATACTAGGACAAGCTGGGGCCGGATCACGGCACCCTATTTAGCCGGCCTTTCAGTTTGGAACTCCGGGATGGGTTGTTCTGAATGTATATTTTCAATCTCGTTTATTGTATGTACTTAATTGAAAACAGCCGCTGTTAACGCAGATGAATTGGATAATAAAACTCTCTCTTAGACAGAATTGTGGGAAAGTATGGAAACTGACCCAAGTTTGAAGGTTGTCTTCGAATCTTAGCGATGCCTTTCCGTCGGGCTACGAAGAAAACTGTGTACCCTGTATTGATTGATGCGAATACATGTGGGTGAGACGATAAGAGTTTCAGGTGCCAAAGGAAGAGGAGAGGAGAGAAAACACAAGAGAAGCCGGTTAGATTGTGTGGATGCGTCGATGAGTCGAAATAATTGACGGTGGCTTGAATTAGTCTATCGTCGAAGTACCTCAGATCAGGTACTGTCTGCACAGTCTGCAGGGTTGGTGTATGAGGTCGATGTTTGAAGATATGCCCCAACTAGCAACCCGGGTCGGCTTACCAAAGCACCAAAGGCCTTGAGGATGAAATCAACCTTTTTGACATCGAGAAAAGAGTAAAATTAAAAGCTATTCGGTAGATTGACCCAGTGCCAGCTTCATGGGTCGCATAAACAATTAACATGCCTGCATGTTGGGTTGAAGAACATCGTTAAAGAGAGCAACAACCAAAGTGGGGAACTCGTCAGCGCCAGCGCCATGCCCTTGTTTCAGAAGTCCGAAAGGGATGCGGCACAGAAGGCTGCAACTCGAAAAACGAAAGGCTCAATAGAACAAGAGGAGAAAAGGAAAATAAACGTAAAAATTAGAATATTGCCATGAGGCAGAAGCCATAATCAAGCTGATTGTCTATCATTGAATGAAGAAAGGCATTAGGGCGTTGACATCAAAAATCGGCAGTTGGTGCCGTCGAAACCTGCGAGTTACTTCGTGTTCTAACTGTCTTAACAATGGAGACAGTGGTTGATGGGATCGACTTCGCTCTTTTGCGCTTTGGAACAGATGCCCGGGATGTATCGAAAGAATGTTGACGAGTGTGAGAATAGAATACAACAGAATCCTCAGATCTGCAAGACGAGTATAGAAATCGGTCCATAGGACTTATACCGAAGCTTTGAGCTTGATATGTAACTGCAGCTTGAAAGGAGAGAGATGTGTTTTGTCGCTTCGCAATTCGATTGGCGTGTTTTTCGGCCTTCTTGAAGAATTTTCCATCACTGGTATTGCTCAGCTTGGGAGTGATGGTGTCTACATCGTGTTGTCTTTCGATCTCAACGGCGGAATTGTACTCGGAGAAGATATCTAGCGGTGACTTGTCGCTCGCAGCTGTTGCAACTTGCAGGGCACTTGCAGCATCCGTCTATTTTGGATATAGTTAGCACTAACTTCCTTATGCATCTGGAATCTCATTTATCTCAACCGATCGCTGAGTTTTCTTACCAAGGAAGCTCCGGGAAACATTGCGAAGATGAGAGAAGAGAATGACAAAGCTCAGCGTTTCTTTCTTTCCGTATTTCTTTTCTTTTACAAAGCAGGCTTGCTCACCGGACAAGAGCTAGCTTGCAAAATGTTATTTCCCGAACTTCGTAGGACCCAGCAGAAAACTGGATTTACAAATAACTGTTTGAAAATGTTGGACAGGTTTGAAAGCAAAAGTATATGCTGAAATATTATGAATGGATATCTGATTGTGAGAAGAGGTAAAGAGGTTGATCCCGTATATTGGTGAAAACTAGAATATCTGAATTGAAGATTTGGTAATTGATATTTGTATGAAGGGAAAGGAAAGTTGCAATAAACCGTCTCGACTTCAAGTAAGGGTAGCGGAGTGAAAATTACTATTGATAAAGTATTGAATGGCTTAAGAGAAAGGAATAAGAGAGCGATTGGGAGAAAGGTTAAATGTTAAAACCTGCCTATAAACCCAGGCCAGAAAGTGCTCATGTATGGGAAAGGTCGACGCATTGGAAATGAAATAGATAATGCATATGATTGGGAAACAATTATATATTAAAAGGTCTTTTAATTTTTAAACGAAGGCTAAGAGCCGGAGGCAGACATCTGGTAGCTTCGGTACAAGCCAGCACTTCCCGCCACCCTTGTCTCGTGAAGTAGAGCTACTCGTCTAGGTCAAGACGACAAATTATGTACCTAACCCTGGGTACCCTGACAGCTGACCTGATACTTTTCTTTTCCCTTGCTGAAGGCTCACTATCTTGTGTTGATTCGATTCCACCCAAAAATAAAATAAAGCAAAATAAAATAAAATAAAACAAAACAAAATTGTCATGAGCCTTGTTTTTTGCTGGGGCTGGCGACCACTGGGTCGTCCTGTTCCGCAGTGATGGGTTTTGACTTTGCGATTATATGTGGCATCGATGGAGCGAAAAAAAAAAACCAAAACCGAAAAATTACAGGCACAAGTAAGTACCTAGAATAGGCGTTGAGATTGCAAAAGAAAACCTAAGCAATAATCTATTCTTTCAAAGTGCATCTTATCGGTTGAACCGATCCGTGGGTACAGCTGCTAGCTTACGAGACTCAGAAAACCATGATAATTACAACTTGAGATTAATTTCAAATTTACCATAGCTTAACATCTGTTCTCAACGATATCATGATCATATGCGACGTTTGCGTGCGCGTGCAGTTGCAATGTTGACGGGAATCGAGCTTATAACACTGAACCCTGTTTTGTTTGCCCCAGCCTTAAGATGCTACCTGTACCAATCTGTAGGATATGCCACAATGGAAATGAATTGGCAAGGCTCGCATGTCCGAAGGATTATTTTTCCGCCTTTCACGATCCAATACTCTTATTTTCTTATTTCTTATTTCTATTTTATCTTTTAAAATCAGAAAAGAGGAAAGAAAGAAAAAGCCCAAGATCTGGAAGATCCGACCGCAATCCCTTGCTAATCCATCTCCTTCAATCTCAAACTTGGAGAAGTCCGCGGATCTGGTATATTCTTTCAGCTTATCACTTTCCCCCGATACTTGCTCCCGTTCTTTTTCACTCATATTTGCTTGCTGTTCGATAACCAAGTGATTAAGCGTGCTCTGTGTTATAGTTTCGAGGCTAGTTTCAAATAAATATGTTGCATAATACCGCATGTCAAATTTGGGAGCTCAAATCGTTCACGCAAGGGCGTTCGCCAACACAGTAAGGGCTGTCTTGGATCCATGGACGCTACAGGCCAAAACTCCAACCATATCGGTTAATCTCATTCGTCATCTCGAAGCTTCGACCTTCGGCTTTCCCTGAATACGCGGGAGAGTGTTTCCAGGTGAGACAGCATTGCAACTTTGATGGATTAACGGGACCGCTCTCAGCTCTCGTTGTACATATCAGTTGCGAGGGGAAAACGGCGCATGGTGTCTTACTCTGCCCTACACTCAGTCGGGCCTGGTTTTCTGGTTTTTTGTATTTTGTATTTTGTATTTTTTATTTTGTATTTTGTATTTTGTATTTTGTATTTTGTATTTTTTATTTTGTATTTTGTATTTTTTATTTTTTATTTTTTTTTATTTTTTATTTTTTATTTGATTTAGTTTATTTTACATAGTAGATACTTTGACTAGTTGTGTCCTTACCTAGGTACTTAGTTAAAAATTGGTTTGCAGCTTTCTACAATTTCATAGACCAATCTGGTATCGGATGTCGGAATAGCCCATATGCACGAAGGCACCTAAAATGGAAGCTCCTGCGAGAACGCTACAAAAACCAATGGCAGATGACCAGAATGCCTTTCAGTGCTGAACGAATAGAACAGTACCGACATATCTTCCCGAACTTTTGGGGCTTCTCAATCTATCCCTGATGTTGATCATATGGAGCCCATGCAATGTTAGCCATGACAAGGCCATGGTTCATTTCTTTTGGTGCTCAATCCCCAGCTGGCGCTGTACCTGCAGAACGGTGGCGAATGACCTTTCGCAATCTCGCCCGCAGGTACAGCCGCCTTCGCTCAAGATCCCAGTAAAGCACATTCCAAACGTTCATCAGAGACTTTAAATTGTGGGTGTGTGGGTGTATGCTGAGATTTAACTCATGCAAGTGTGCGTCATAATGGTGCGATGAAGTCGGAGTGCTCAGCGGAGGACGTTAATACTACATCCGATTCGTAGGTGTGAGTTCATGAAGCAGTTGTGACAGAAAGCTGTAACAAGGACAAGGATCTGTTCTAGCGCTGCGAGATCGAGACCGCTCCCGAATCCTAAACTTGAAACTACTAGCAAGTAGTTATTTCCTCACGCAGATCGTCCACATCACAGAGATAACTCGTCTCGGGCTTAAAACCACTGAGAGATACCCTGTGCATGCCTTTGGAAAAGCAGGTGTATTATTACTTCGGCCATTATATCAACTGTACGGTTTGCACTGAAAACTTCCCAAGTTTTTCCAATCGTTTTTGAAGCTTACTTAAAAGCTTAAGTACTTATGATTTATAATATATTTTCCAGCCAATCGACCACCTTGGCAAGTAGGTAAAAAAGGGACCGTATTACGAAACTGTAGGCTCAAATTCGGGCGGTAAGACGAGTGCTGTACACAGTACATATATGAAGTGGCCAAGCAAGGGCATTGCATTATACTACGAGGGACCCTGGTGCGCACCAACGCCGTGATCAGAAGCCAAAACCTTTGGAAGGTTTACACGAAGAATGCTCAATTTAATGCACAAAAGCTAGTATACTTCCCAATCGAAATCCATGGAGTTGCGAGATATCAATATCCTAGCCACAAAGCAGTCAGGCAGACTTTTGCACACCAAGTCGAATTTTTAGGATATAGATATGTATTTTCTCCGAAGATGTAGATGAAGTACAATTGTTGCTGGCTAATTCAGGGCCGATTTTATCAGCACCGTCGATATTAGAACTGCAAGGACCTTCGGGAATATCTTTCTAAAATTATCGATGGCGTAATGCTGTCGACGCATGTCGCTGAGTTTACGAAATTAATTGTTTGAGACTGGCGTAAATCTTGTCTCCACTTGGATTCACGACTGTTCAATATCTAATTTGGAGATGAAAGTTTGAAATAAGATACAACATTTAATCTTCGCTTGTAAGAGGCAGCTTCATTCAGAATTCTATACTGGTCTGGGCGCACGAGTCTTTTTTTAAATTCTCGGGATTGCGAGATTGAGAGCAACCGATTTTGTTACAATATGGCCACATGTCTGACCTGGCAGATCTTGAATTCTGGGAGAACTCACATCCGGCATTCCAACCGAAACCTACGATGAAGCCTAAGTTCTAGAACGTGGCTAATCGAACTGGTACCTTTGACATACAAGCTTCGTACACAATCTGAATTAGCTAAGTAGGTGTAATCGTGGGCGTTAATCCAGCATTTTCAGAGACTAGCATTTGACCCGTGCATATGTGCATGCGAGCGCAAAGCCACCAAAGGTAGAGCCTTTACTAGCCCCGAATCCAGGCGCTTGAGGCAGAGCCTTTACTAACGATCTGAGACACGTCTTTGTGATGCATCTTGCGAGATGATTTAATTTTCTGTTGGCAAGCTGAATTTTCTGTTCCCTGCCAAGATCGCCTCACGATATCGTGCCATCAGCGGAAAATATAGATCCGTTAAGCAGAAAGAAATCCAAAATTCACAAAATGCCAGTTTTCGATAAGTATGTTGTCTGGTTCTGTTACGCACTCAAAGATTTGACCAAATCTATTAACAGCCGTAATTATAGCTAATAGTTATCGCGCGACGAGCACTCTCGTAAATATATGGAATTGGATGTAGATCGGTCTCTCGTTCTCGCGGATGATCTCTTAGGCTCGAAAATGGAATCTGCTCGTACCGCTTGCATTCGTGAGGTAAATCGATGTTCTAGACTCTGCTCCATGTTTTTATTATTTCATTTTCGCTGCTTGATCTCCTGCATATGCATGTTCTGCATTGAGGCGAGCTCTGCCTCTTCAAAAATATGTTTTTCTCCATTGTAAATAGACTGAATTCTTCTGGTCTCGAGATTCAAACCCTCACTTTTCGATTTTTCAGATTTTTTGCGAACTTTTCGGTCGGGTTACATTGTAAGCAGCCATCTCTTGCAATATGGGACTTGAATATGAATTCAACCAATTTCTTCCTTCCCTCCCTCGCACTCGTTCACTCTTTTTTGGTCTACTCTCAGGCGTTTACCAGCTAGTTGAATTTGTTCTCCTAACCCACGGACTTCTTGGTTCATGCAGCACGGGCTGCTCCTTTTCTGTATACTGAGGAATTGCGACGCCTTCGTGGTTTCTTCTTTGTTCTTTCTTCTTTATTTTCAGTTTCCAAATTTTCCGTTTTTTCGTGTTTATTCCCCTCCCTTCCTGGGCCCCTTCTAGGCTGCGTTCTGAGACCATGCATGGTTTTCTGATCCCCAGAGTCGAACAAAAGAGAAAGCGAGGACCACATCACGTTAGTCTAGAAATCCAGACCATACAACGACACCACTAGATTTATTTTCCTCTCATTTAATTTATTAGATAATCTTGAACTGACGAACCTTAGCTCTCTACTCATCCTTTTAAAAGATACAACATCTGGACGTCCTGAATAAGGATTTGTGTGGGGCCACATGGGATGATAGAGGGATATATTATTGCCCAGATTGAATACAAAAAGGAAACAAAGTTTGAAGCGGACCCGTATTTAAGGAAAGACGAGATTCATTCATTTATATCTCGCTTTGCAGAAGTGAAGAAGTACAGAGTTTGATATTGTTCCTGGGCTGGACGAGGCGATTCCAACTGAATATGTATAATGATAAGGGATTAAATCCGCTCCCGTATTTTCGGGGAATATAAAGCGAAAACGATGACTCGAGACTAAACCAGCGGGGTAAAAAGCCGATATTAGCACATGAAGTTTCTCGTACGGTGTTAGATTGTTTTAACGAGGAACTATGCTGGGCTGAACTTACAATTCGCTAGAAGGAAAAACCTTGACCTCCTTAAGATGATGCTGGATGTAATTTTGGGGCGGAATCTGGGCTCACTTCTCCTCTTGCATCTTCCTCCTTGCAATTTGTTACATCAAGCCCCGGCGGCACCGTATTAGCTGTCTGAGACGCAATGTCCTCTCTTGGGCACGCACATGGCACAATACTATGAATAAAACAGTTACACTTGATATCTTTTAAACCGGCCGGTGAAACACATGTATTCGCTGACTGTAGAGGCATATACTCCTCATCCGCGGAGTTACCGTCTTCGGGTGATACAGATTCACGTACTGCCTGGGTACTCGACCCGCTCGGGGGACGAGTGTGAGGATGACTGGCAGTTGTTTGAAACCCAGCTCCGAAGCTCTCGTCTTCGCTTTGAGGGGATGTTATATTATGTCCAATTTCGACGCCCTCTAGAGAGGCACGTATGTTTTCGGATCGTACCTCTGTTATTGAGAAAGCGGTACCAAGGGACGCACGTAAATCTTCGAGTTCATGTCGCGACGTATCCTAGATATTTTCCTTGTGAGCAATCTTAGAGACAATAGTTACCTTATGGGCTAATGAAAAGTTCTAAACAGCTCCGTCCAGTTTTACATACCGCGTCTCCTTGTATATCGATATCGATATCCTTTTGGATCTTGTTCTGGGAGGGAGCCATATCTTTAAGGTAAGATAGCTGAATATGCTGCTAGCTTGCCTCGTAAACGAGAGCAAAGAAAATGGCCTAGGTAGTATTTAATGTATTGTGGGAGAATTGACATTCAGAAAAGAAATTTAAGAAATTGGATTGATTTTGCTTTGATGAGAAGAGAGAAACTGTTTTCGGGATATAGGGCATCTGAAGACGTGTGCATACTCCTAAAAGATGGCGACTTGCCTACTTAAATAGAATATGAGAGCCACGATCTTGCCATCAGCATGGAGTTCGAAGAATCTACATCTCCAATTGGTAGGAAAGTGAGATCGTGCGATCGTATGCTATCGAAAAATCATCCCCCCAGGGTTAGGACGGTTCTAATCATATCTCCCAACCCGACTCGCAAGTCCAAGGTATCGCAAAAGCCTACCAATGGAAGGACTGGAACGCTTTCAACCCGGTTTTACCAACCCAATACATACGAACACCAAGTATCATGCATCGAGAAAAGTTCTCGTCACATGCATGGCTTTGTTGATCGATTGCAGTGGCAAGGTAATTTTCTAGCGTAATTGGATGAGCGTTGTGCTTTGAAGGTGGAGTATACGCGTGTGATTCTATCGAATCATGTACAAACCTAAAAGCGTATCCTTTATCTTTGTGTTTTCTTGGCTTGTCGCCCGCAGTTACATTATCGGTTTCAGTGAAGACAGGAGATTCGTGCCGAGTGGCTGGTTTATGAGACAAAGCTGGAGGATTAAAATGCTAGGCTGGATTAGAGTTGACATGGACCAAGGAAGCAAGAAGAGAGTGTCGAGACTAAAGCAAGCGATGCCAGGGTCTGCTCTTTTCATCAGTGCCCCCAAACAGCTAATCGCCACTTTTGGATCTTACCATCATACATGCTTGAGAGCTAGAACGTATAGGTCAAGAGATCAACCGTAAGACAGCTTTGAATGTCATAATTTCTAATTCCCGATACAGCTAGTCTATATATCACTTCTATCAAGTTTAGAGCTTGTCGCGAGCAAAAAGTTGACACAGTGCAGCAATCCTAGCAAGGGTTTCTGCAGGAATGGGTGCCGACCCGCTGGGGAAAATGAGTGGTCGAGTTTCCTATCCTTTATGCTTGAGAACATACAACAATATACCTACATTCCACAGCAAGCCACCAAAGCTTAGGCCCACATCAAGACCGGCCTTGCAATTTGAAGTTTCAACTGGATGAATCTATTGGCTAGATAAACCCTGTGCAGTTGTATGAAATATAATATATGATCCACTTGCGAGTTAATTATTGAAAACTTTACAGTCAATGTACCTTGATAACAAGGCGCTCATGTGAAAGGTTCAGCACTCGTGATAGATGTATCCCCATTCCGTTGAATCGCAAAACTATAACGTGCTCATACTACTAAACGTACCCCTCGCATCATGTCTGTGTAACAAGAAGCTGGATAATTATAATAAGCGTGGAGATTCAGCTAGGCAATCGGCCGCGCTGCTATAGCTCTAGTGTTTGAGACAAATGGGAAGGCATGCAAAAATTTCTTCGTGGACTCTCTCGTCCAAGCCCCATACGTGCTGGACCACCTTCAGTACTTGAGAACTCGAGGCTGGACGAATTATAAGATGCAATAGGGTGTTCTTGATATAAGGACTTAAAATAAATATATCTAGGCAAGAGTAGTTCTCTCATTTTCATCCCCGACAGGGCAGCCTACCCAAATACCGACCTACGAAAAACCGCCTCGTTTTTTGGCTGCCGTAGTGGAGCTCATAGTTCGGGCTCTACTGAGTACCAGCTTTCCGTGCCACGTTCTATTAACTCCTGATGTAATGTGATAAGTTCATGGATGCTATAATACACTTTTTCGGCTAACGGCTTTGCGAGTCTTTGGCAACAAAGTTGGAGTAATGCGGTTCAAGATGTGTTATCATATGAAGTAGTAAGTGCATCACATCAGTAACGGCTATTCTTATGTAATAATATATCTCATATCTTATAAATTTTGCACAAGGATGATACCATGGTTAACAGTACCCCTCACTGCCGCTAGGTTTCATCCAAGACTTAGAATTTCTGGTGCTTAGGGCACGCCCTTGGGATTAACAGAACGATGCCGCATGCTGTGAACTCGAAGACATGTATACTCTTATTCCTGTTGCAATTTATACTACTATGGCATAGTGTACTCTAACTATACACTTTCGATCGAGGGACTAATCGATCTGAACTCGGTAATGAGAAGTCTCACTCCTTTACTACAGCTATCAACTGCTTTTTATAAATTTGGGCGCTTCTTTGCAAAAGCAGATGCAACAAAATAACACAAGATGAACATGTGTTGGTGATGAAAGATTCAGAAGCAAGTTCTCTTAGCCTGACTTGGTCTCGAGGATTTCTAGATAAAATCAACTAGTAATTCCACCTAACTGTGCCGCAAACCTGCCTTCGTTTGCTAGTGTATTAGCCCCCAACGCCTGGGTTAATGTTATAAGGCTTGTGAAACACGTTGGCAGTAACTTAAATCTGAGAACCATGACAGCCTCTGGCACTATTTTAGAGTTAATGCCCCATTCAAAGATCGCCCTGTATCGCTGATATTGGTAGTTGATCAAGCTGAAGGTGAGGTACATCGGTGACCTAGTACCTAGAAGACCGAAGCTTGGTGGAGCACTCCGATTCAAGATGCGGTCTGACTGCTATCTAATGGCTAAATGAGAGTATAGCCATATCTGTATTGGGTAGCAAGAGTTTGCTCACGCCAGTTTGGCCTATTTGTCTGCATTTTATAGATATGAGATGGGGTTGCATTGGTATCGATCTCGAGAGCGAAGAGTCTGCCTCGAACGAGTGTACCTGGACTGTATCGAATAGAATATGCACAGCCATCTTCGTGTCACGTCGATCGTACACAAACACTGGCATTATCGCCCTGATTGAGGAGAATGAACACTGTTAGCCTGAGGTCAAAGAAATAAAATTGATAGGGCTAGAAAGGTTTCTGTTGAATAGAACTGATCGCTGCAAAGGTATTGTTGGCCCAGTAGAGATGAGAGATCGACTTTGTAACGAGGTTTGGAACTTAACTTGTCCTAGTGCTGTTGGTAGTTCATAAGACCAAGCGTTCGCTTGGAAGCGCGTGTAAAAGTTTACCATTAATTCAGATCGCTTGTGCGAATGATGCAGAAGTTTTTGCTGGCGATATTTGAGAAGACATGAATCTTTATCCTTGCGTCATGGCTATTCAGATCAGATAACCTCGTGGTAGTGTCTTGGGTATGTAAATACGAGACTGAAGTAGAAGCTGGTTAAATTTAGGCGCGTATGTATTGTGTGACCTTCCTATTGCCGACAACAAGAGTTCTCCGCCCGTAGGTCCACATCTTATCTTCTCCATTTGCCTGGCGGCAAGACTGAGCAGAGCTATGGATGGAAGCATTATCGTCGATCCCTTCCCATATTCGCATATATTCCAGGAGAGGCGGAAGGGTGGGCTCAGTTCGAGAGCTATACTGCCGTCAAATAGTCTTATGGTGTCCTATGCTCACCGCCCGGCCTGATAGAAATAGAGTAAGGATGATGAAAACAAACACCTGGTGGGTCTAAGGAGCCAGTATTTTGACTAATCCACCAACAAAGTCTGAAGTAAAATAAAATGTTTTTAATTTGCAGCATCAGAAAGCTTCAGGGAAGCTATTCGATATATTCGGTGGTGTCTCGAGAGTTGAATAGCGGGAAAGGGTTTTAAGAGATCGTTCGAAGGCGATGATGAAGACTCATGTGGAGCCTTGCGTGTTATATGACACAACTAATGCACTGGCGTATGGAGAAAATATGATTCAGGCTGCGGAAATTTTAGAGGACAAATATCAAGCGGAGATTGTAAACCCCCGTCACAACAGTATGGCCGAATAAGAAAGATGTGGGAGAAAGATCTGTGGGAGAAAAAATCGAGGAGAGGCTACTGGTACTAGTGCCATTGTTTTTTCTAGGCAAATAGCAGCAATCTAGGGGTATGAAGGAAAGGTGGTACACGTCTTGGAGATGTTTCGGTGTCTTGGTAACATGAAAAGCAGTAACCAGCCCCGGCGCGGATACTCTGACCATCCACAGCGCATCTCAATATGCGGGTTACATAGGATTCTATTTACAAATGAGAAGTTATTATCTTTTTGATTGCGATGAGGCTTTGACCGAGGATTCCTGATAGAGAAGCGACCTCAAAGAGGCCAGACACCTAATTCTCGATTATTTAAACACTTCAATCTAGCATACTCTAGGAGAACGGTTGCGCGGAACGCGGAAAAGTGTTAATAAAAGACGAGGCAAAATAGTTAAGATAACCATCTTAACTTGGGGCCGTGTTTGAGAGTTTCCGGATTGATTGTAGCTTTCATGCATAGCGCTGATACGTACCGAAGATATACTACATACGTACAGGATCAACTGCAACCGCCATATGTCTAATACCGTCGGAGGTTCGGAGTTTTCTATCTTGGAAACCTCGAGACTACCGGACACGAGCCGAAAGAAAAGGCTCGCCAGCTTCGTGGTAACCTTGAGCTTCAAAGATTGCATTTTCCGGCCGCTTACATGCAGCGAGTCATTATAACAATTAGGCTCGGGTTGATAAATCTTGTAGACATAGCCGTGCTCACAATATTCATGTGGAAAGTTCTCCAACCGGACCTCTTGTCACTAAATCAAGAGATAAACACGAACTTTGGCGTACCTACACTGATTTGCATGTAGCGTTCCCATGGTACGTTCGGCTTCTTTCCTCGTTGTCTAGCTCGAGTTTCTAACAGTTCATATTTTCGTGACTACTTCGCGATCGATCCGATGCGGGGTGTACGAGCTGGGGAGTACAGAGGTCTGTTTGGTAATTTGTCATTGTATGGCTTTCGAAAAAGGAGACTAAAACATCAAAGATAGATATCACGGTACCGTGCTATATATCGATACCACCATCTGGCAGCCCTTGTGGATAGACTTTTAACTCTGAAATTGGTTAAAACTTTTCGGATAACCAGCCTATCCTGACCAGCTGCAATATTTCCTTTGGAGACTTGCGCCAGTTGGGTCAATTTGGATATCTTCCACCTGTAGTCACAGCTTTAATAAATGTTCCCGCAAAGCGAGGTGGGCAATTTTGGGGTGGTTGGTGAGGCCGAGTGTGCAAATTCCGATAGGCCGATTTTCAGCACGAGTTCAATTGGACCCGGTCCAACAAGTTTCCCAATGTTTTGAACCCCTGAGCAATGAAATCTCAGCCGAATGTCCTTCGAAAGGGGGGAATCAATTTTTTCTTGTTTTTTTGTTTTGCTTTTCTCTCGCGGAGGTCCAGCTGTTTTCCCTGCTTGTTTGGTCGCGGTCGATAGACTTCAAAGGTAGCCACCACTCGACGATGTATATCACCTTCCGCGAGAAACACGCGAGAAAACGCAACAGTAAGACAAAAAGAAAAAGGCAATCGTTCACGACACTTCAAGACCCGGATAAAGAGATAAAAATTTTGATTATCTGCGTAGAGCGGCTTCCAAGTTCTCGCAGTTGTTGAGGGACAGAGTCTTTGTGTTTTTAAGAGTCTATAGATGCTAGATGCCTACTTGCTGGTTGCATATTCATATTCAGAGACACATACTCAAAAACTGGCCTTGATAAGACAAGGAATCTCTCAAAACGGCGTTTCAACAAACAAGTAATTTCATAAACACTATATTCCATAATAAAGGGCCACAATGAGCGATTGTTGTTTGGGCTGCCTGGCACAAGAATCGAAGAGCGCGTGTATAGTTTTCCCTGCAGCCCAGCGAATGGAGCCGCTAAGCAATCTTGTAAACAGAGATACAGACAAGGCTGCCACAAGTTTTTCTCAATCTTCTTTCTTCAAATCTACGTTCATTCGTCGCCAGGCGGTCCTTTGGTTCCATGATTATAATTTAAAGGTTTCCCTAGACATTATATTAATACTTAATAACTTTCAGTTACGTCAAAACCACCCGGCATTTTAAAACACCCGAAAAAAAGCCACCCTCACTTCCGAGATTTCTTCCAGCCTCTTTCGCCTCTCTCTTTCTCCCTAATCTCCGCCCTATCCATATTTTCGACATTTTCTCCCACCTTTCCATCGAAAAAGTGCAACAAAATCTTCAGCACGCAACTGCTTAAAATGCTCATTGCCAGTATACCGATCAGGACAATGTTACTTTTGCGGTACTGCTTCGGTCCTGGAGCGCTATCGGACGCCCAACCGGTATAGAGAGCGTATGTCTAACCCAAGAATTTTAGAGTGGGAAAGGCGGACGATGAATAGCGCAAAACTAATTGAACGGAAAACTTACGGTAGTAACCGATCCTAGATTTCCTAAGCCCGATACCAGCGCCGTAGCAGCAGCAACTCCGACTTCTCCGTGCCGGCGGTGAAATATTTCACTAGATTCCATCTCGTTAGCTTCGATCCCGTAATGTTGGCGCCAGAGCCCAGATATCGGCAAGGAGCATCAAAATACTTCGTCCATGTCATGACGTTCGGCGTTGTGGGACCTAATCCGAAGCCTACCAACAGTAATCCTCCGTATCTTGTCCAGGGGGCAGTAGTGAAAGTCGCCATGCAGAGCCCAATGATCTGGACGGTACACCCAAACGCGAAGAAATAGTTCCTCTTGCTGTTGAACCTATCCGACAGCGGCATCGAGATCAAGATGGCAACCAAGTCCATCTTCGCCATAAGATCTATTAGCATCCATTCTCAACCTCCGGGACGTCGCGGCAAATAACAGAGACAAGAATAGGCATCCACTCACAATCCATATCGGCGAAAACAGCAAGCTCAGTTGCACACTCGTCAATTTCGGATTTGTCGCTCTGATAATCAACGTTCCGTAACTCTGCACACCGTTTCCCACTCCGACAACTCCAAAGTACATTATCATCAGAGGCCAGATACGCCAATCTGCCATAACTTTGCCAAGATCTTGTACGGTCCACGGACGGGGGTGATACACTTTCGTCATCTCCTCATAGTGTACTTTCATGTCCCTTTCGTTCGTAAACGCCGGAACCTGACGAGGCAGGAACTTGTGATACCACCGCAGTTTCCTCGTCTCGCCTGGGGGAAGAGGTCGATCCGGCAACCACCATAGAAGCAGGACTCCATCAATCACAGTGATCAGGCCATAGATCATGAACATCCATTCGAAACCAGTCAGGCCTCCGAGTCCGTTCATTTTCTGGAAACCAGCGGAGACCAAACTCACAACGGCCGCGGAAACTTGCGCGGCGGTGAAATAGTAGCCAATCCGCTTACCGGTCTGGGATGGCGGGTAGAAAAGAGTAACATAGTATGACATCCCTGGCCACATTCCTGCGATAACAATACCAAGTAGGACACGGATCAAACTTGCAGAAGAATATATATATTAGCATTTCAGTGTAATTTTAGAGAACTAAAAAGTATAGCATACTAAAAATTCCATGCAGCATTTAGAGCGGCGTGACAAGCTCCCACGATGCCCACGCATATTACGATACGACTAAGCCATACGTGTGGACTTAGCTTCGACATGATAAGATTTGACGGGAAATCAAAAATCACGTAGCAGACATAGAACAGCGCTAAACCAGTGCTGATCTGATGCCCGGACAGATTAAGTTTCTGTCCTAAAGAATCGCCCGTCGACGAGTTCATCGTTAGAGAGATGCCGACATTTGATCGAATCGCCGCACATAGAAAGTATAGAATCCATAGGGCCGGGATTATTCGGCGGTCCAGCTTCCTATTTAGCCGAAAATATGCCTAGTTAGTATACATGTCAGGCCGCAAATGTATATACGTGATAATTATGTGTTGTTTTTGTGGTATTTGAATATTTTACCTATAAATGCGGGCGACTTCTGTGTCTGAAGCGACTTCTGCACCGATTTCAGCGTCTCCGCCTATTTCCTTAAAGATCGAATCGCGAACATTGACCGGCTCTTCAAAGCCCTTGGGCTCTGGAGTCGCGGCGCCCATACTGTTGTGTAATATGATTTTTACCGATTTCAGAAAGGAGATTTTGCCGCTGGTTCCAGTTGGTCAATTGAATTAAAAAGTAGCTGCACAAGCGGGAACCGTTGAATTTATGTTCTTTCTGGAAGACTAAAACATGGCTACACAAACTTTTAAGCCCATGTACCAGGGCGGTGGGGCAAAATGGTGGGAGTAGGTGGTTTGTCGATAACTTTAAAAACTCTTTGGTCAAGACAGGCCCCGATAGGTCGATTTCAAGAGAGAACTGAACCTCAGTTTTTCGCTCGAAAGGAATAGATTTTTTGTTGAACCCAATTGTTTACATGTTACGTTATCCAAGTTAGAACTGCAAGGCCTTTCGGAACTAACAGACTAGTTCCTAAGTAGCTGAAATAAGGTTGGGGGTTGCCAATTGGGGGAGCTCATTTTAATTCTAGGCCCGAATTCGAGCTTGATGATTGCTCGCTCATCGGCATGCACTATCCGCCGCGATGGTTTTCAAATATTCAGGTAAACATATGTGGAGGCGGGGAAGCGGGGAGATGTCCATTGCACTGTTGCAAACTGCTTAGCTTCCAATGGAACTTGAATATGATATATGAATTATGCACAGGTAGAAATAGCATGCACAGACAGATCTTCTCAACAGTTCGTCATGAGGTGCGCGTGGAGGTAGAACGGCAGATGCCGTGTCTAAAGCGGCCGGGGTCGGCAGGTGGTGAACTCCTCTTTCTCCCCGCAGTAATTTCGGCTCGGTGGCAGCAGGCAAGGAGTTCGGCCAGCTGGTGTTTAAATATTTAGCCGGGCCGATTATAACGACTCGGCTCTCCACCCTCTTCTGGTCACGCCGTGGGAGGAATTGTCGGTTCGCATGAAGCCGTGGCTTTGAGTGCGCATGACCATATGCGTGTGGAGACAGATATGATGAAGGGCATATGTAACTTTACAATCTGCATTCAAAACTCCGTTTTCTTCTAACTTGCATAAAGTATTTACAAAGATATTATGCGAAAAAATGGGTTAAAATGACTGATGTGGTGAGGCAACCAGTAAACGCCGGGAACAATGAGGGGCTGTAACTTTCAAGGGATATTTTGCTTGCTTTGTATAATCTAGCACTCTTCAGATTTATCTCTGCTTTGCAGTGGTTATGTACCGAAATCCGAAGTAGCCGTCGGGTTGTATGTTACCTGAACTTCATGCAGATGAACGAAGTGTGGATTCTAATCGATTACGTGTCCGCGTCTCGTCGGAAGATAGGAGGGTAACGCGGTATCTGAACCAGAGCTTGCGGTCTTCATCCTGAGATACCAGTTATGGATATCGTATCTCATATCGGCGGGGATACAGATGCGACAGCTGCGACGCCCCCAACTCTAAACTCTGATTTGGATGTTATCACAACATCAACTGGGTACTTCCACTGCATACATCTAGCCCAAACTACCGGATATCCGTTGAAGTTAGTAAGCGGATTCTTGTAGAGTAATTCCCAACATCATCCAGCCTCATCAAGGGCTTAATCTGGCCAGAACTCACCCCAAAATGCACATCTTCTCCCCAACCATTTCCCCGCAAATGGGATGAGTACCATGGTCAACAGCATCTCTAACTGTTTCATCGATTCCTGCCATTCTAGCTCGGCGTCCGAGTCGCCATCTCGTTCTGTTGATTCGGAGGCAATGGATTCGAAATCATTGTTATCCGAGGAGGAGAGGGTAGATGCACCCAGGTAGGAACTTGCAGCACTGGTTTGCGAGTGGGAGAGGTCAACCGGGTCTGACATTTCGTGTCTGTATCGGGTTTGTGACGGGGTTTAAAGGACGAAACTGAGTGAACGTAGTTGAGAGGTGCTTCCGGGAAATATTGTGTCGAGTATCCCGGTGTCATACTATCGGGTCCGACCTGCGTAGTTGAGGCTCTTGGTAAAGCGGTGATTGTAGACAGACGTAATTTCGTTGTGAGCTGGTTTGGTGGGTTCCTGATGTCTTGGCACTGCAACTCGTCGCTTAGCCTTTCTGTCGGCTGAAAAAAATTAAAAAAATTAAAAAAATTTTGGTTCGGCTTTCTGAATTTTTCGACATCGATACATCCCGAAACCCTCATCAGATCACCATCGCAATTGCTACTTTACCATGGCACGAAAAACCAAGCATTCCAGTGGCGATACGAAACCTAAAGGAGCCCGTGCCGTTGACCCATCTGACGCAAAAATCGGCAAACTGACTACCTACGAAGATGTCGCAGACTCAGAAGACGAGTTCTATATCAACCAAGACCGCATTGCATTCGACGAAGATCCTGTCGCGAAACGACGGCGATTAAACCGTGATGCCGCATTCGAGGATAGCGAAGAAGAAGAAATCCTTGACCTAGAAGATCTACCTTCGTCTGCCGATTCGGACGATGATGACGATGACGAACTTGGACGAAACGGTACAGGGCCCGGTATATCAGATGATGACGATGAGGAGGTCGAAGAGGCGGAGGAGGACGAATATGCTGAATGGGGAAAGTCAAAGAAAAGCTTCTACCATGCGAACGACATCGAGGACGAGGAGGATGCCCGATTAGAGGAAGCTGAGGCGTTGCGAATACAACGAAGGCAATTGCACTCCATGTCTGCAAAGGACTTCGACATTGATGAGGAAGACTGGAAGCAAAGTACTAATGAAGAAGCGAGCGGAGAGAATGATGTTCGTGTCGAAGAGGAAATGGACCTCACATCTATTGGAACGACAAGAAAGATCAAGATACCGGCGTCCGATAAAGACAGACTTGAACTATTACAACTTCTACATCCGGAATTCGAACCTCTCAGGAACGAGTATCTCAGATTGGCACCCCTTCACGACGCAATTATGGCAAAGGGGAAATCTAGAAAGAACCCAGCATCCATAGCACGAAGAAAATGGATAGTTTTAGCGACGTATCTGGCTACTTTGACGATGTACTTTGCACTTTTATCGCAACCTAGGCCGGAAGGCGAAATGGTAGATCTGAAAGATCATGGAATCATGGCAGCTTTGCTAAAATGGAGATTGGAATGGCTGGGTATAGAAAATGAGGAAGATGAGGCAACGCCGGATCCAGAGAATGCGCCCGACTTAGACGCGGAAATGGAAGATATGAGCCTCGACGACGACGAGGAGGCGGAGGATGAAGAAGCGAGCGAGGAGGATCGAGTGGTCAAAGTGATTACGAATGGCACCAAGCCACGAAAAGAAATCAGAGACACGAAAGACAAGACCGAAAAAACAAAGTCCAAGTTGATATCGAAAACAGAGGCGAAGCGCCTTGCAAAGGCAGATGCTCGTCTCAAGGACCTCGATGACCTACTACCATCGGCTTCGCTCCGTCAGAAACCCTCGAAATCGAAAGCCGTCGTTCAATTTAAGGATGATGACTTTGGTGAGGAAGATTATATCTATGAGTCTGACGCCGAAGAGAAGACGAAACGAAAGAAGTCGTTGAAGTTCTATACAGCTCAGATTCACCAGAAATCCAGCAAGAGAGACCGTGCTGGACGAGATGCAGGTGGCGATTTGGACCTGCCACGAAAGGAACGGAACAAGGAGCGGGCTGAGAAGTTGAACGCTGAAGCGCAGAAGAGAGGCTTGCGAGACGGTCTTGGCGACGAGCTTGGTGGCGATAGTGATTATGACGACAACGATCTTACAAACAGCAAGTCACTTAAGGAACAAGTTGAAGACGATGGCATGGGAGATGCGCTCGAATACTACAATAGCGTCGCATCGAATGCAGCGCTTGAAAAACTGAAGAAAAAGCTGCAGCGTGAAGCAGCGGAGACCAAGGAACGAGTTGCGGAGACCGAAACAATAGATCCAGTGACTGGCAAGAGGGCGATTGGGTACACAATCGAGAAGAACAAGGGACTGACGCCAAGCAGGAAGAAGGATGTGAGGAATCCACGTGTCAAGAAGAGAAAGAAGTACGAGGCTGCGAAGAAGAAGCTCAGCAGCAGGAAAGCGGTGTACAAGCCGCCGACGGGTGCATACAGTGGCGAGGCAACCGGTATCAGGACGAAGGTTATCAAGTCTGTCAAGTTCTCATGAAACACTTGATGTTTGGGTACCCCCGACCGCGGCCGCTTATTCGCTTTTGTCTGTTTGTACGATTAGATTATGTCATATAAAGGTATTCCTGTACATTACGTTATTGAGCATCGTTCGGACCAGGATACGGGAGTGTAAATACATTAAGAGATGATTCCCTTCAGATTTTATTTTAAGATCGTTTGCTCTTGCTGCCCAGCGCCAGCGTGCAGGCTACCTATTAGTACGGTGTGTCCGCCCCATCAACAAACCAACCAAGCCAACGAGCACGCCAGACGTCCCCTACCTTCCCTTCCCTCGTCCGACCTAAAATAATGGCGACAACGACGGCCCGCGACCAAATAACACCATCCTCGTCTTCACATCCATCATCACGTCCCCCGATAGAACCGTGCATCCGCCGCGACACCAAATACGCCAACCTCCCACCGCGAGTCGCCTCCTGGTTCACTTCTCAACGCGGCAGCCTGACCGAAACTCACAAGCGAATAGCACACGCCTTCTGCGAGACTCTACAAACCCACCATTCGAAAACACCAAAGCGAAAGGGCAAAGATAATGCGCTCTCCGCATCTCGTATCGACGATCCGTCATCGTGCACCCACCCGTTAGACGAATTACTATCCGAGACCTATGTTGCAAACTATGACGTTGGATCCGGTAAGGCCCTTACAAACCTGCAGTGCTCGAAAGCCCTGGAAGCCGATTTCGAAGTCATCTTTGTCACGGGCTTTCTCAACCCGACATCCACGTCCGTGAAGACGTTGAACCGTACCTTGGAAATCCTGGCGACCAGGCAAACGTTAAAAAACATACGAAGAGGCACGGATAACGTTTTAAAGGTGCACGTGTGCTTTTCCAGCAGCGGGTTTCTACAAAAAGTACTGCATACGCGGAGTCCCAAGGGACGGATCTGGAAAGAGAAAGAATGGCAAAAACTAGGACTGGGAGATCCGAATTACTTGAGAGGGAAGATCGATCTTACCGTCAAGAGTCTGTTCTTCCGGCCAGTCGGACTGCTTCATGGTAAATACATGATCGTGGACCGCAGAATTCTCGTTGTCCCGAGCTCGAACCTCAGCTGGGAAGAGTGGTTGGAAGGCGCGACGACATATCTTTCGTACCCGGACACACCGACCCCCGGTATGACAGACGTCGTTAAGCAGTTCGTCCGATACTGGGAGTCAGTTTGGATGGTTGGCCAGGAACCGGGTCCCGAAGAGTTCGCGCGCCTGTGGGCTGAGACTTTTTCCGTGACTGTGCTTGAGGGCGGCGGATCGATCATCATGGACAAATACAAGGGAACACCTGTCGACCAGCTCAAATGGAGTGGATACGCCCCGACGGTGTTCCTGCCCCATCCGGAGCAGGGGAGTTTCCCGCCCATCTGGCCATTGGGTGAAGTAGAGACCATTTGGAGGATTGTGAGAAATTTGATGGGAATCGTACTGGATCGTGGACCCGATGACGAGAACGGGTATCTGAGTAACCCTCAGAATGCATTCATCATGGCGGCCATCGAAGGTGCTGAAGAGTCTATATACCTGCACACCCCGAATGTCACTGCGAAACCCATCATCAACGCTCTTATCAGGGCGGTGAAGAGAGGAGTCACAGTGGAGATTGTAACGTCTATGGTTATGATGAAATTGGAGCAGCTGGTTACCGCAGGCACAACGACCGAAAGGTGTTTGGCCAAGATGGTGAAGGAAGTGGATGCGTTCAAGCAAGCGACACCGGAGGGAGCAATCACGACAGGTGGACTGTTCATTTACCAGTATAACCCGACAAAAAGGCCGCAGTTACCGCCTTTTGTGAAGAACCCGAGCGATAACCATAGGCTAAAATGGTACGATAAGAGTCACGTCAAGTGTCTCATTGTGGACGAGGAAGTCGTAATGATGGGTTCAGGGAACGCGGATCGGGCGAGCTGGGTAACGAGTCAAGAAGTAAATGTTGGATTGTTCTTACAGCAGGATAAAGCTGAAATGGTCAGGCATGCGCTTGTTGACGCGGTTGCCGGGCGATTAGAGGTCTTTAGAGGAAGCGGATGGGTTCGAGGAGGGGAAGGTGAGGATGAATTGGGATACGGTGTTGATAGCGTTCCTAGGAAGAAGAGGAACGATCCGGAAGCCTGATCAAAAGCTTGGGTAATAAATACCATGGTGTTATGGGCGTCTCTTTTCAGCAAGCAGGTATTTTGCGAGTCAGCATTTCATTGGCGATGTTTATTGATGGTTGACAAAGCTAAGTCCAAAGAACATCAGGCCATCGAGGGTGCCGAAGGCCTATAGTTTATCCCTTGAGCAAATTAAAAGCTCCTATCGTTTTTGTCAGTTTCGTATTAGCAAAGCGTAGTAATTTAATATTTTACCTGCCTTTCCAAGATTTTCAATGCAACCATGCATAATGACAATTGTCTGCAACATCTGGGGCAAAGTTGATAAAATTAAATCTGTGAAGTACAGGCATGCGGAGTGGCCCCCTTCTGATTGAATATATATAAAAGTTATACGATTTAAACTACAATGAGCTTGTTGATGTGGAGCACAATCGATATGAGTTAAGGATAGCGATCGTCTCGTGAACCATATGGACTCCAGCAAACACTAGAGCCATAGACCTAGTCACGAACGCACGCCGCGCCGGTGAATCCTCCCTCCGAGATACCAAAATTTGACAAGCTTCTGCAGTGCCTCAGCAGGTGATTCCGATGAATTCTCATACAGTGTTCAGATGTTCGATACTGTAAACCAGAACACGAACATTCACCTAGTTGCCAGGATGTATTCTCGCAGACTCCCACAAATTGGTGACAGATTTAGGTCTCACCACTATAACTAGTGAGCAATTTGCAACAAGGAGATTTGATCAAGCCTCGTTGTCGATTTTATTCCACCGTTGTGGCGCCTCTTCGTCTCCGAGAACCCGGGCTGGTACGATCGAAAAATGAGATGATTAGCTGATGTTTACGGTCGGGTACGTCTATAGGAATTATTAGAAACTTACAAACTAGCGCCTCCCAGAAGACCGTGCCTGTGGTAAACGCCGCTAGGAACCCAGGCAACAGCTGACCGAACGAACCGATATCGTTCTCCGGATTACCTCCATTACCGTCATCCTCGAACCATTTGGACTGATCTAGAAACGAACGCATTCGTAAAACATAGGCAAAGTCAATAGCAGCGATGGCTGTACACCCGATAATTGTTACAATCCTCAAAAAGTATCTAGTCTTATAGCTTCCCAGATTCTCGATGGTTCCTTGAATCGTGTTTTTGTGTTCCCACCAGAGCATGGTGAAGTTTACGATATACGCGACACCGAGAAAAGCGATTGAAGCGATGTCAAAGATGCTGGTGTAGTTGAGTCCGCCTTCGTATGTTGGCAGTGACTCTACCTGCGTTCTATTCTTATCCGTTTGGAAGCACGCCGCTGGGAAGAGTAGACTGAGACTCTCAAAGTCGGTTCCATTGGTATCATTGATGGCTGGAACGGCAGTGGGGAAGTTTCGACCGTCGTCGGAGAGACCACGTCTGGCAATTAGAAGGACGGTGAAAACAAACATCACAATGACGGCGAGGGCTCGGGAAAGTGCTATCAGCCAGTTCGACAGATAATGACCGATAACTGAGATTGATGCCAGATGTGTGGCAACAATCAAGACGACAGTGCTGACGACAATGTTGTAGTGGTAAGCACTGATGTTGCAATTGAGGTACCAGTAGACGACAACGACGTAGGCAATAGCAGTGACTAGCTGTTGGTCACTCAGGGCGAGGAGAATATCTTCGCATATCTTTCGCTTGGTGCCTCTGACTTTGCGTTTACTACGAGAAGATTTTAGTCTCTAAGGATACTCATTCTGGACTGATGCTAGTTAGATAGTTGGAAATATATGAAAGGGAATTCTTACGTATGACCTTCGACGAGTTCTTCGAATCTCGCACGTCGTTTCTCAGGGGTACTCGAGAAACTTTCAAAGTAGGCTCTTGCTTGCAGGAATAGACAGAATAAGCAGAACAATAGTACAGCGATAGCAATGACCCCAATACTGAGAATGATCTATGCAGTAATCAGCGATAAGTCCTGGTTCTGTAATTATATTATATTATATTGTTGCGGCGAGAAGGAAGTTCATAGGGGAATATTCGAACTCACACCAGCACCAGCAATATCTGGATCTGTCCCAAAAGTTCCCTTGTCGATTGTTTTACAATCGGACGCTGCAAGGCCGCAAGTTCCCATACCCATGATGTCGAAGTGCTAGTTGTAAAATCCTATACTGCAAGTTGTGAAAAAGCGGTGGTTGCCTTCAGCAAAAGCTTTCCCTGAAACTGTTGAAGTTGACTTTTTTTTTTGTTAGGTATAGTTTTTATATATACGTGTGTGTCGAAAACCAGTACAGTATATAGCAAATTTAAAACGAGAGTAAGCTTAGAAGAGTTCAATAGAACTATGTTACTAGAATAACTAAAGAATGAATGATAGCAAAAGATTATATTTCAATACCAAGGGAAGGTAAATACATAATCGATATACAGCGACCGTCGAGATAATCGCCCAGTCCAATATATAGCCAAGTGGCGAGAACACTTGACTTATAAGCGACTCATTGATAGCATGAACTGCGTGTCCGTGCAGATAAATCATTGACTTACGTGCTGGTATGCCGTACTTCGTTAAAAATATCCTGTATAACCACACCACAAGCCAGTTAGATTGTCTATGCGCCAAGCCCGTCATTAAGTTCTCACATCTAATTGTCATAGGCTAACGCTATCCTCAGCTCATCAGTAACATCCGAACAACGAGCAAAGTGCAGTTTTGAGACTTGTCTTTTTGACAGGATCCAGTTCGCGAGGACGGTTTCAGGTTAAACTGCAGTAAGGAGGCTGAAAATATTACTCGGCGGGGTTTATCCAATAAAAAATTGCGAAAAGAGGGGGCCTCTGCCGCGAACGGTGACTATCTTTTTCCTTCTTTCGAGGATACCCTTTGATGTTGAGGATAAACCGTGTCGTTAAAGTGATATGGGTGGATATCGCGAGTGGGGCCGACATGGTGCACACGACAAATCCTCAAGTTTTATCCTGAGGGTTTGCATATCGTGTATCATACAATCAATTGCATCCTTGAGAATACAGCGAGTTGCCTGAATATCGAGAATTCCGACCCGGATTATCATAATATGAACGTTTCTCAACGTGGTACTGCCTAGAGCTATACGTATCGGACCGATAAGATCGCGAAAATATTTGTGTTACTCGAGGTTAGGCGATTTGCATTTGAATATTCTACACCGCCGCTTCAGGCTGCCAATGCAGGGACCTCTCCCCTCGTTTCAGCAACCATTTGGCCGACATACCAAGCATTGCTCTAATATTAAAATATTATTTGTACACCAGTAGTGTGATTTTTCGTCTCCACTTGACGCCGACTAAGTAGCTCGTAGACGGTACAGGCCAACTTGACATATGGCTGTCGATCAAAGACAAAAACTCGTACAATTTCTAGCTTAATAATGCATGATCGTGTACCAAACTTGGAAATTTTTCCATGGAACCCGACCGATTCGAAGTGATCGAATGTCTTGGACAATGTCGAATGAAAACGTCGGATGTGTTTAAGTTTTGCTGAGGCTCAAATATTTCGTGTGGCTAAACGCCCGCCAAGATATGCGCATGAAAGGCACAAGGCTTGGCTGAACGGATCTAGATCTTGCATTGCATGCCAGCCTCTTAAAGTCCAGCGATCTGGATCTGGTCGCTTAATTATATCCATTAATTCTGATCCATACGATCGAAAACTCTATAATTTTTGCCGCTTGTATCCAGCAGATGATAGAGCTGTTACCGTAGGCGTTTCTGTTTGCGAGGCCACAGTCCTGATATACACCTTGGCTTTGTTGTTGAGCACTAGCGGGTGACAAATGCGGGAGGGTCTCCTAGGCCAATTTCAAGAGACGGCATTCCGGGCATAGACGACCGTCGACCTAGAGAAGAAAGTAGTACCCTAATAGATCCGCGGAGTTTAGTAACTGGTATTGCTCTAAAGCTTGAGCTGTGAATTGATAGGAATAGTTCTTATCAGGAAGCTTCGTAATTCTGCTAGCTTAGGGAATTCTTTTTTGAGGTGGAGGGAGGTTCTCTCAAATCGAGATGCAATCCCGCGTGATCAGAAACAGGATGTAATCCCGAGATCATTCAGAATAAGATATGTTGGACCAAATGGCAGAAATGAAAGAATGCTTTTGGGGCGTGTGTATATTCTGGTTCTAATATAATCTATCTGTTGGAACTTTACACCGATCTTGTCTCGTATCTGGCTGCCTATTGTGACCACTGGTGCAATATTGCACATAAATCAAAAAGATGTTGTAAACAATTATCCTAACAAGTTTGTGCCCGAGCACCTCCTTCTAGCTCTCCGACGACACAGCCCCGCACTCCGTGTCATTCAAATCACAAAGGTATGTCGGATCGATTGCAGCGACCATGGGAAGCACCAAATTGCATTCTTCGGAGCCCAAGTCTATAGGGCAGCGCAATCGAATGGCAGATGCAGAACGCTGAGTATCATTGGTGGACTGTACAGCTATCGCGATTATGGTACTCGCACTAGGTTTAGGAGTTGTCAACTGGTACCAGAAGAATATATTCCGCCTGATGGAATTGAAGGCTTCTTCCTTCCATCGTTCATCGAAGCTTTTAAATAATATCTTTACCTTTTGTATTTCAATATCCACATGAATGATATTGAAGCACTCGTCTTCCGTCCTCCGACAGGGGATGACATATATATAAACAATTAAGGTACGTACATTCATTAGCTGATATTTTAGGTCTTCTACATGTACACATCGCAGACTGAATTTATATTCTAAAATTCACAATGCGGAATCGCTTCAATAGCAGCTCTGTATTTTGTTCCCCATGATAATGCTCATGCAAACGGTAATTTGATCATATCCGGAAGGGATTGCATGCAGTTCGACAGACTTTGGTGCAGACAGAATGTGGATTCGAGGCTAGACAAAATCAATCGCAGAATAAGGTGAACAAATTCAGTACAAGACGTGTATTTCGGGATCGAGGACGTGGTTTAGGATCTTACACGAATATCGGACTCGAGAAGCCTTTAACAATACGAAAATAAACAAGAACGATATCGACGTGCTGACCTATAAATATATCACATTATGTTATTTTTAGGGAAATGCCTGTCTCGTGTTCTGCATGCAGCTAAAGAAATGTCTCTGCATGTGAGCAGATTTTATTACTGGCAATTGTTGAATCTGTTGTACTTCTCCAGCCACAAACTGTGGCGAGTAAAGAGCTTCAATTCCCCGCCAGCCCTACGGTCCGCCGGTCCACCATGCATAAACCTCGCCTACAGCTAGTAGTGAACAGAGCATCACTGGTTCTCAGCCCCCCAGAGGAGATTGTGCATTGAAGCGATGTGTCGGCGGCCGAAATGGGTTGAGAGATGCCGTCTCACCTCAGATAGACGTTCAGCTCGTGAGACAACCATTGCCATGGTCTGGTTCGATTCTGAGGCTGAAACGAATCTCCACATGGAGTTCTATTTATGCCACATATGGTCTAAAGATAAAGCTCAAATCTCCTCTCAAATCGGTCCCCTAAGAGCACGTCTTTCCCGTTACTGGCAGATATCGTCGGCTGGTCCTGTAGTTTTTTCAGAGAGATAGTCGACCTCGTTGCTTGGCTCCCCCGCTTGCGAACCCCTCCAATTCGATTGAATTGCTTAGCGCTGAGCTGCGGATTATATTACACGGCCAACAGAAGGCCGGCAGAAAAGTTCAACCACCCCTTTTGTCTGCTTTCGAGTTAGTTCAAGCTCGAGGCTCCAAGACACCTTTTCACTTCTTTCTATTCCGTTCTTCTAGCCTTCTCGTCGTCGTCAGTCGGCTGAGATTCCCACTTCGAAGTTTCGTTTTTTGCACCCCGCAGCTGCAAGCAACACATCAGGATACCTTCTCACCTATTCCCCTCGTTGACCTCGAACCTTCAGCCTACCTAACCCCGTGGTCCCAAGCCTCCCGCACTCTCCCAGCAAAGTCTCCCGCTACATTTTGCCACGATGGAACTTTCCGGACGCAAATTATTCAGAGTCTTCAACCAAGACTTTATCGTTGACGAACGGTATACTGTGACGAAAGAGTTAGGGCAGGGTGCTTACGGTATCGTTTGGTATGTGACTGAGCTGGTTTCTTGAGCGTTTACCCCGCCATTGCGGGTATCGCGAGGCCTCATTCGACCGCGCACGCGGAACGGAGGATCTTTGGCGGGATCTGAAAGTTATTAGTGCTAACGGTTTTGATATTGTGTAGCGCTGCCCAGAATGGCCAAACCGGCGAAGGTATTGCCGTAAAGAAGGTTACCAACGTCTTTTCGAAGAAGATCCTGGCGAAGAGAGCCTTGAGAGAGATTAAGCTTCTGCAGCATTTCCGTGGGCACCGGAATGTGAGTTGAAACTTGAAACTTGCTTGCTATGCGGTTTGATTGGGGTTGGAAACTCTTTGGATTGAGTGCTGACATATTTGCATTGGATAGATTACGTGTTTGTATGATATGGATATTCCGAGACCGGAGAACTTCAACGAAGTATATCTCTATGAAGGTGAGCTATCTGTAATTATTAAGGGCATTGAGAAGGGAAACTAATCAGTTATATATATAGAGTTGATGGAGTGCGATCTTGCTGCTATCATCAGAAGGTAAGATCACGTCGTTGTAAGAGAAGTAATAGCCTACCGACTAACTTTATGGTATAGTGGTCAACCGTTGACCGATGCGCACTTCCAATCCTTCATCTACCAAATCCTCTGTGGACTTAAGTACATCCACTCCGCGAACGTTCTGCATCGTGACCTTAAACCAGGCAACTTGCTTGTTAATGCCGATTGCGAGTTGAAGATTTGCGATTTCGGTCTCGCCAGAGGGTTTTCGGTGGATCCGGAGGAAAATGCCGGCTACATGACTGAGTACGTCGCTACGAGATGGTATCGTGCGCCGGAAATTATGTTGAGCTTCCAGTCATATACCAAAGCCAGTACGTACTCTTCTTGCTCGCTGCATTGACTGGTTGACAGAAATCTGACAAAATTCGAAATTTTGTTTAGTTGATGTGTGGTCTATTGGGTGCATTCTCGCTGAGCTGCTCGGTGGACGTCCATTCTTCAAGGGTCGCGATTATGTCGACCAATTGAACCAAATTCTACACTATCTAGGCACACCCAACGAAGAAACGCTCTGCCGTATAGGATCTCCGCGTGCCCAGGAATACGTCCGAAATCTTCCCTTCATGCCCAAGATCCCATTCCAGCGACTATTCCCCAACGCCAACCCGGACGCCCTCGACCTCCTCGACCGCATGCTTGCCTTCGATCCTTCAGAACGTATTACTGTTGAGGAAGCTCTTGAGCACCGGTATCTTCAGATCTGGCACGACATCTCAGACGAACCTACGTGTCCTACTGAATTCCAGTTTGGGTTTGAAGTTGTCGAAGAGATTCCGGAGATGAAGAAAATGATCCTGCAGGAGGTTCTCCAGTTCAGACATAAGGTCAGACATCAGTCCTCTGGGTTGCCAAATCATGATATTAGCGTTGGTATTCCGGATAAACAGGAGGTTCAGTGGAATGACCAGGCTCCCAGACCGCATGAGGCGGGAAGCTTGAATCAGGCCGGAGGAAATGCAGCACTTGAAGCTGAATTGGCAGGCGGGCTGGACGCGTATGGCAGACGTTAGCTAGATTACCCTTTTCCTTTGTTCTTACTGTTTGGTCAAGATGGCGGTAGTTTTCTTATGACTTTGTGTATCCCGTTATTTTTCCTTTATCAACGGCACTTGCTGGCAATGTTTATGAATGTAGCTTGCGGGCAATAAATACAATAACCTTCGATTCCAATTCTGTACTCATCTTCCTGATCATGTTTTCAACCCGGTTACCAGGACGTTACCTGTACGACAGACCAGACCTTTGTCTCACGACAACCCTGCCGACCCCATCAAATCGAGCAAGTAGTCAAACAGCCAGCCAAAGAGCTATGAGCTATTCTGCATGCTGTTCGGTCGGTGGCATCCCTGCCGGTGCATCAGCGCGGCGCCTTGCAGCTCTCTGCGGATCTGATTCTGGCTGTGTTGGTGGCTCGCTTGGAACTGACGTCTGTCCTTTCCCCGGCCAATCGAAATTCAAGCGCCATTTTTCTTGCCCGCCAACCTCACTTCAGGACTCTCCTATTCTCGCTTTCTCGCGGTCTTCCAAACCTCCGAATTGTACTACCCATCTCAGAATATCGACTCGATACCCGGATTCACCGATATATAACCGTAACAATCGTAGAAGACAACTGAGAGCGTTCAAATTACCGGCACGGAGAGCTTCTTGACGCGTATCGACCTCGGAGCACAAATCTCGGATATCTTACCTCGATATACGCCTAGCCTTATTACCGCGTACCTTCAATCACCACTCCCGACGGAATTCGCGTTTTAACGCATCTCGATTCTCGTTAATTCCGACGTTTCTGTCTATTTTTCGTTAAACGACAATGTCGGACGGCTTCGAAGATCTTGATGACGAGCTTCTCGGTCTCGGCGATGAAGGCGAGCAGTCTGGCGACGACCACCGCAGCGATGACAATCGGGGGCGTAAGCATCCGGACTCTGGTGACGAGTCCGAGGGTGCTATAAGTGATAGCACGGTTGGCAGTCAGCAGAAGAAGAAGCAGCCCACGACGGTCGTTACATCACCTTCGCCACCGAGGCGGACGGCAGAGTCGGAGGATGAGGAGGATGCGCCGGCGAGGAAAGGTGCGGCTGGTGGGAGGAAACGACCGTCGCCCGGAGACGATGCGAGTAGTCCGCCGAAGAAACGGGCGAAGGCTGGCGCGAAGAAATCGAAGGGAAAGAGGAAAGGCGGAGACTCGGATGATGAAGAGTAAGTGGTTCAATCTCTGTGGTTTATAGATGTTTTTTGGGGATGCTGGTTGGTATAGTGAGTTGGTGCGGTTGGTGTCAAGGTTGAAGGGGGAGCGGATAGGATCCTGAGGGTTCGAAAGATGACATACTTCTATTCCCTTTTGATACTTTGACTCTCTCCTCCACCGACCTCGCCTCACCTTGCATCTATAACCCTCCCTACTCTATCAGTCATTCTAAACTTTCCTTCCTTACGCTGCATATTTCCCTTTCATCATACATCTTCGAACTACAAAGACTAACGCGATGTCTCCTGATCGCAAACGTGCTAGGCTTGATGATGAAATATTAGACTCCGGGGGATCCTCTGCCGGTATCGTTAGCGAACCCATCTCCAGCGACGATGACGACCAAGATTATACCGGCGATAGCACGGCGCAGGATCTCTCGTTCCCATTTCCGTATCAGGAGCATTATAAAAACGCTGCAGATAAAGCTGCAATCCAGGCTCTTTCAGAACTACAAAGGGAACAGGAACTCGCGCGTCGTCAACAAACAATTGAAGCATGGCATGAAGCCCGCACGATGAAAGCTCGCCTTCAAAAGCAGAAGAAGGAAGCCGAGAAAAATAAGAAGAAAGAAGCCGACGCGCTTCTCAAAGCTTCTGCTTCGGGAGCCAGGCGTTCTACTCGTGGAGAATCATCTGCGAAAAAGACTGCCGACTCAAAGAAAAGTGCACAGCTTACTGAGCTTGTAAAGAAGCGTGATGAGAAGAACGCGAGAAGAGCTGGCGTTGATACTGACAAAAGCAGGAAGAAGAGACGAGAGACATCGCCAGATCGTTCCGAGGGCGAAGAAGACTCAGATAGCGAACCCGACGAGCTTGGAAGTCAGCCGGTTTGGGCTTCCCAGGAGAAATCTGCTGCAGCTAAGAAAGGCAGCGAGGAAGCTGCGCTTGCAGACATTAAGCTCCTAATAGTTGGACGGAGCACGATAGCCAAATTTTGGGCTTATTACGGGTTCGAGGAAGCCACTGTTGGGTGTTTTGCGAGAGTCTGCATTGGTAACCATCCGGACACTGGTCGGTCAGTTTACCGTTTGTGTCAGATCAAAGGTGAGTTATTTTGTCGCTCTCGTTATTGTATCGATGAAACTAATTATGTGATTGCACGTGGTATAGGCTGGCAGGACTCGAGACACATCTATGAAGTCACGGGTGGCGACCGTACGATCAAGTTCAGACGAAATGCTATCATTGCTAGCGCTGATGCCGAGAGACCCACAAGAGTCGATGTCTTTTCTGATTCTGCCCCAACTGAGGTAAGATATCCTCTAATGTATAAATTGGAATTGAAATTCTAATATTTTCGAATAGGACGAATTCCGATGGTGGAACGGCGCCATGGAAACCGCTAAGCTCAAGCGTCCTACCATTGCCTTTGTCGAAAAGAAGCGTCAAGATACCAAAGAGGTCACCCAACGTCGTCTCAATAACAATGACTTTGAAGCCATGCGACTCAAAAAGACATCATATTACCCCGACGACCCTATCCTCCCATTCCTCGATATCCCTGGTCTCAAGAGACGCCGCCAGAAACTCGTGGACGAAGGCGACGAAGCTGAGATTCTCAAGATTGACCGTGAACTAGAATGGCGCGCACCACCCAAGGCGCTTACCGCTAATATCGGCAAGCCCACACAGCTCGATATCCTCGGCCAGATTAATAAGCGCAACCGAGAGATAAATCGCCAAGATATTCGAAAAGCCCAAATCGAAGAAAAGAAACGGAACGAGCACGCAGCCAAGATGGCAGCTGAGAACGGGGATTCGAGCTTCATGGATCCCTTTGCTAGAGTCAAGACCCATGCTAAGATCTATCACGATGACCCGTTGGTTAAGAAGAAGGATAAAGAAGGTGATGTCGAGATGGAGGATTTGTTTGGCAAAGATGAGCCGAAGAAAGAGACTCCGCTTGCCGGGTTTGGCAAGACAGATAACAAGGTCCCGCAGCTGAAGGCTGGAAAGTCGAAGGGTGTCGATCCTGGCATTGCCAGTATTGATCTCCAATTGGATATTGATTTTGAGATCTAACGGATTTTCTTCCATCTCACTTTCTCTTGAGAAGTCCACCCTTTGTTTCTGGTAACTTCGGCCGGACTTGTATCGTTTTATCTTTCTAAAAATATTCCTAAATCGTTTTTACTCCTCACGTTCCATTTGCCTGGCGTTAGGATTTTGTGTATATTTTTAACTTGATTCATTTTTTTAAACTGGCAGGCACGTGCAATGGTGCTTCTACGATCTTTTTCTTTCATAAAGTCATAGAAGGGATTATGGGCATACCATTTTTAGTATAATTGTTCATCGCATTTATGATTACTTGGATTTGCCATAGCAAGTATTAGATGAGGCGATTGGTAAATACAATCCAGATCATGAGAATTACGACTTTGGATCTGTCCGTGCGGCGTTAGAGAAAATGAACAAATAAGAAATAGCAAGTCACCGCTAATAAGAGAAATCTCGTGTACCACTACTGAGAAGGCTAAGAGTGCTATTTAATTTTGTAAATGGATATCAAAAGCAAGCATCGTGGCGCAGTGGAAGCGCGCCGGGCTCATAACCCGGAGGCCAACAGATCGAAACTGTTCGATGCTATTATTTCGTCTTCTTTTCGGAATTCTTTTTTTGCGAATTTTCCTCAGCCGAATGAAAATTTTCTGAGGGATGGCGACCGGGCTTCCCTATTTAGCGTCCGATAACGCTGCCGGTGAGTCACGCGAATTTTTAAACGGAGAATGTTTTTCTTTTGGGGGTTAATAGGGCGGATTACCACGCTTTGTATCCTGTCACGGAATATCAATATTAACATGTACACCCACGCTGCTAGATTTGGGTAAAAGTTTAAACGGAGCTCATGCCTCTAAATAACTACACCCCAGAAGTGTATATGCACACTTTTTGTAGGAGTTCCTGCACATTTGTAAATCGACCTCAAGTTTTTCTTCCGGCACCCAGAATGCGTTGATGTTGCATAATATCGCAGGGTAGAATACCTAGTTTAGTAAACTGCTGGCAATTGATGTAATTGATTGAAACTTGGTCACAATATTAATCTCACGAGGCTGATTAAACCATTTCAAAAAGTAATTTGCATACGTAGCTTAGAAGTTTTACATGCTGTATCCGATCGCGAGTTGTTTGGTAGGTAAGCATTACCGTTTGGGAAGCAGAAGCGCTCAAAGTTCGAATATGGAATAGGCCGATAGAACTGACCCATATGCCAAGGAAATATTTGCGGCTAATACAGAACTGGATATTCTAATATCTTCGAGATATCGAAATGGGATGTTTAACCTGATCTGGATTCTGGAAAATATCAATCGGGCTGGGTGATAAATATATTGATTGATCGAGCTTTCGCTTTATTGTTTCTGGAGGTATACTGGATTAAGCTGAAGGTCGCATCAGAGTACCTCTGCGATACTTCCGAGATGTTGTTATAACTGTTTCTCGTGTTACGTATTATCTACACGACTGTAGCTGCGTACGTAGCCCGCCATAGTTTAGCATGTTCTTGGTTCTATCTAGCCAGAAAGCAGATTCTCCCACTTACACAGGGTTCTCTCCAGATCTTGCTCTCTTGCACGACTCTCTCTCTCTCGATATTTTAATTTTGTTTCGAATTCTAGAGCGACTTTAAACGGGGACGAAAACACACTTTGCATTAGCCGACAGCAGTTCTACAATATCCTTAATATATCGACACTCGCATTCGTTAATAACTCTGACACCTATGATATATTTAATACCGAAGTCGAAGCAGCTCCCACCTCCTTGGCTTTAATTGACATCCAAGTCGAATCTCCTTAGATATAGAACGAGAAAAGATCCAGAGTCAAACCCACAAATCAAAACCCATCTATATAGCTACATATTCAAATATTGTAAAATGCGGGTAAAATTAATTTTTGCTGCGGCGCTGGGCTTAACGAGGTACTGTTTCCATTTACCACTCCTCCCATTGATGAATTACTTGAACTTATACGTATGAAATCTACCGAGAAAGACTGACACGGCCTATGCATGTTACGAATGGGGATAATTACTATTAGTGCCATGGCTCTTCCAAGACCACACATGGATGCAGCAGATACGGAAACAGCGGATCCAGATGCACAACAACTCGAAACCACATCGACATCCACAAGCAGCAAATCGATAACTACGGGATCCAGCTGTACAAGTTTGTCGAATGATTTATCAACCCAAACGACGGATATGACATCTAGCGAAACTACATCTGCCGAGACTACGCCCACAGACGTATCGACAGATTCTGAATCAAGTAATTCGCAGCCCGTAACTATAATCCGATCTATCAATACGAAGACTCTTGGAACCCAGCAAGTCAGCCAGTCAATGGGTGCTCCAGTCACTATGGATGCCGGACCCTCGAGCTCGAGTCCTCGGATTATGGGCCGGCCCGATAACATCCAGCCAACGAGTAGTCAGTCTACGGGTATTCAATCTCCGAATGGCCAGCCAGTGGGAAATCAAACTAGTAGCAGTGGCGGTCCAGTACAACCCGGTGGAAGTCAACCAGGCGGGCAATCGGGTCCTCTTCCGGCCGGGAACAAGCCACCAGGAAACAAACCCGTCCAGCAGGTTGGCTCGAGCAAAAATTATCACTTGCCTGATGGTAACGCGGATAACTTCACCCCGGACAAAGGTAGCAATATGATCGGTCAACCGCCTTCCTGCACGATCCTCATGTACCACTGGTATTTTCCGGATTTCGGCCCGGTGGAGACTGTATACGCCGCGACGATTACGAGCACATATACGACTGATTGTCAGGGGTGTCAGGCTATCATGGCCGCACCGGTACCCATTCAAGTGGCTGCGGTGTTGCAAGCGATGAGATATGGGACTAGAGTATATATCCTTTTTCACTCTTCATTAGTTCAGCCGTGGGGATAAAATGCTGACATATTGCGGTTCTTTCCCCTTTGGGTGTATGTGTACGGATGAATAGCCACTCAAGAAGACAAGAACAGTGACCATGCCGATCACGAGAGCGGAGTATACTTATGCGTGCAGTGCTAATACGAATGCACTACCATCGGCGGTGGATACATCGAGTACTACGACGCCGGTAGCGACAGAAGTCTCGAATCCGACGCCAGTCACAGCAGAAACTTCGAGTTCGCCCGCGGCTATAGTTATGATGGCTGGTCCTGCGAGCGCGCAGACACCGGCGGCTACGAAGATATAGCGTGCATTTATAATCGTGATAGTTTAGCACTAAGATATCGTTTAACGGTAAGGCTGTTTTTGGGTGTTAAAGGAGTTAAATTTGTATTAGTACTTGATAATAATTTATCAGCTTGAAAGCACTCGCTGCGAATTCAAGTAATATATGTTCCGTTACGTGTACGTTTGAGCGGTTGGTCCTTGCATCTATATGTACGCGTTTCGCCAATCCGGGTCTTTGAATATTCCAGGGCCTCAACGTACACTGGCTTGGGGGCTTGATATGGCATTTCTGTCAAATATTCGCCAAAGGTCCACGGTCTCGCGCCGCTCAAGGATCTGTAATGCGTTGGCTCCAAGAACGGTCTAAAATATTGTACGATTTCTTGAGCACTAGCCTTTCGGTTTTCGGGTTTGTATTCAAAATCGGTGACCTGGATCTTTACGATTTTGGATCTATCCCATCGCCAGAGTCGCGGATCTATGGTTTGGGTGGGCTGCTGTGTAGCTTGCTTTGTGTGGCTAGCCGGGGCTACTTCTTGCCTTTCGTCGCGCTCTGGTGCATTGAGGTCGTTAGATTCAAGTTATTTGGTGGTTCAGGTTGTATTATCGTGAATATTCCTCCGTTGGGCATTAAATCTCCCGATGTACGGTGAGTATACATGCTTCCGGACGGGCATAGCTACCAGATCTCCTCGGCTCGGACCGGTATGTTGTTAATAAATATTTGGCAGTTTTTGTAGTAACTTCTAGGATTTGCACCGGGGAGGAAATATCCCTTCCTGTTGATTTCTATGTACTGCTCGAAATTGAGAAAAGGTGAACAGTAGTGAGCTAGATCCTTCTTCAGATCTTTTGTTCCGAATCCTTCAATATAAGCGAGATGGGTATTGCGTTAACGGCGCGTAACATGAGAGGGTTCTTTGAGGAAGTTATAGGATAATTGTAAGCGGCTACCATTTCGTGAATGTACTTGGGGCGAAACCCAGTATCGAAAAAACATTGGATGGCAAAGTTTGGATCATCTTTGTTTTTAAGGACGTGGGGTAGGTCTTTGTATAAATCTCTTGTTAGCTGGTTCTTTTGATTTGGAAATTGTAAGAATGTATGCACATTGTGAGCGATCTGCCCACAGGATGTGAGAGTTCTCTAGGCGTCTTGAAGATGTCAGAGTCCTGTTCGGGAGCGTTTATGTCCCCTGACTTATCAGGCTTTAAAGCCCTAAATTGAACATTCCCGAAATCATCTGGCACGATTTGAAGTTCGAGAAGTCCAATACTTTGTTTATTATTTCGGTCGAACGCCTTACTTGAGCTGAAATTGATACGGTCAAGCTCTTCTTGAGCTGGAATTGTTATATAATCTGCACCGTTTCGACCGGCCTGAGATCCAACCCACTCTGTAGAACATTGACAGAATTGGCGGTTACTTTAAGAGCGAAATCTTCACCGATTTTTGAACCGTTGTTTGACTGAAACGAGAGTCTTACAGTTATCCCCCTTTGTAAGAATACTTCGTAACCGTTGAAATTCTGGTAAACAACTAAATCACGTAGATTTGAGACGGTATGGGCCTTAGAAGTGGTGGTATCGTGGAATAAAATCTCCGTTTGAACTGATGGGTCGTATCTACTCGTTATTTGCAATGCCTTTTGTTTACGATCGCCTTGTATTCCAACGCCAAGGCTAAAAATATCTCCTTTCTTCGTACGATAGTTGGAGAGTTCGATGAAATTATTGTAGAAATCTACGGGGCGTTCTGTTTCGTTAATACGGAGACCAGTCTGTAAGTTGTAAGAGGAATCGTCGGATGTTACTTGGACGGGAATCGGAGAGTACCAGCTATTGAGGAATCCAAATTGGTGGGATCTTTCCAGCGTTTCAAATCCAAAGAGGTTTTGATAATCTGATGTTTCCGAGGTGATTTTTAGTCGAGCTACTAAGGATGACAGGTATGTCAAAATGCTATCTTACTGAGGGCGCCTTTAAGGTAAGAGAAAGCGCCTAAAAGTTTCGAATGGCTATTTAAACTAAAGTCTTCGGAACAACTATCGCCGCTATCGTCTTGGAGATTTTCGATATAAAGATGAACGGTCCTCCAGTCTGAGTTGGTAATAACTGGGTTCTTTGTGACGGATTTTGAAAAGCTCTTCTGGCTACCAGATACTGATTGGTTGTACGATTTGGTTTCTGGAATGCCTGGTCACGTTTGCTAGTCAACTAGTTTCTGTTTCGGTTTTCCAGAGGATAAGGCAATCTTTGGTTTCTATGATTTTGGCTGGGTCGCTAGTTTGCTTCCTGGGTCAAGGTCCAAGTATGATGGCCACACATGAAGTCTTCGAGGGTGATGCAAGTATAACGTCAACATATTGTGACGGCATAAGGGCACTGCAAAATATACCAAAAAAATTAATAAAAAAAAAAAAACTTTGACTCACACTCCCTCGTAATGTAGATGTAAGGTTAGAGATTTCGTTGCGGACTCCGGTTCTTCGCAAGCAGGATCTAATCTTCTGAGCGGCTCTATTAATCTCGGAGCCGACAGAAATTTCTTGAGTCCTTTCTTCTTTGCTAAGATATTTAGCTCTACCAGCTGGGCTTTAAGCTTCTCGACCGAATCGGAGCAATCGTTCAAGTTTAAGTTTAAATTTTGTAAGTATACGCATCTTTTGTGTTCGTCTGCAACGGTCCAGGCTTGTGTGAACTGCTCTAATAAGTCCTGCAGGTCCTCGATTTTGCGGGCGATGGTAGCTATCTGTTGTCTTGAGGTCTTTTTGATCTCGCCACGAGAGTAGTCGACTGCCCAAGCACATCGTTACAGAGGGATTTTAAAGTATCTATCGGTGGGGTACTGGTTTGAGGTTTATACATGTTTGCAAATCCGACTGCGAAGCCTATCTTTGAGCGAGGAACGGAATATGAATTGAGGTCTACAGGGTTATCACTGGCTGGGCCTTTTGTTCATTAATATTGTAGTTGAAAGCTGCAACGGGTTGCTATAACGTTAGGCGGCAGGGAAACTAGGTTAGCACATGTGTGCTACCGTCGACAACGAAGAGATACATCTACAAGCCACACGAAGTCTGCAAGTATTCGAGCCGTGGCTGCATGACAATCAATCTTAGCTCGAGTCTCTGCTTCGAGACGGGAAGTTCCATGATAAGAATATTCAACGAGAATGCAATTGCTGCCATGCCTCTGTGACATGTTGGGTCCTCTTTTTGGGAGAAGATATGCACTCGAGATATATTCTCTTCTAAGCCAACCCGGATATATAAGTACTATTTCTCATCTCGTTCTTCCAAACCGGCCTACAACACAAGGCTGGTGGATGTGTGTTGGAGATGACGTTCGTTTGCTCGTTTGCTCGATCCAGAATTACCCTTTTAATGGGAATCGCCATTGGATCCTGCAAGCCTGCGAGATGCACCAGCCTAGAACGGGATAAGTTACTGAGGAACGTTGGATGCAGGCCGCTGCTCTCGTGATCCACTAACCAGCTCTGGTTGGCGGGGCAAGCTCGATGGACGGCGTGATATCGGAGCAATTAAGTACTTAAATGCCTGCTCGGTGACCGAGCTCGAGAAGCTAGAAATCGCGGTCAGGAAAACCGCGGGTCCAATGTGCTCAGGAAGTTTTCGGGCTCGATTCCACCAAGCATGCCAGAGACAGACCATGCTGTGCGAGTGTCTCTAAGGGCAGCTGGGAGCGAGCTGGCGGATCCGCGATATGAACTCGAAGTACCAAAGTCCGAAAGTAAGTACTTAAGTAAGTACTTGCTAGTCCTCGCACCATCAGGCTGTGTGGATTATATATCATCGGCTCTGACCCCGGCCGAACAGGATCGAGCTTATTTTGTTATTAATGTCGCCAGCCTCGCCGTACTAGCACAGAGCAAGCAGCACGAGCTGTGCATCTTGACCACGTATTGCAGTGGCATCCATTCTCAGGGGCGTCCGTCGGGATTGCTGATGTTTGGCGAAGAACCGGAAGGATCTGAGTGGTGAAGCACATTTAGATATTTTTTGAGGCAGATTGGCTGCTATCGAGAGCGGCAGTGATCGATGTGAGGAGGCGGACAGGAGTAAAAGAAGGCACTAATATTCTCTCTCTCCAACACATTCGTCCATTCATTCATTCGTTCGACAGCCCCTCCATCCGATTCATCCATCCACTCCAACTTCCAACCTTCAACCTCTTACCATCATCACCACCGCTTCAACTCTCTGGCCGTCGACTTCCCCTCTTCGTCCGTAGACTTATCCCCTCATACCACCCTGAAAACGTAATCTTTAGAGTTTTCCATCTCGCCCAGACTCTGTTCTGAGGAAGACACCACCATGGCTTCCAGTAACCTTGTAGAAAGTGAGTTGCTGCTCAAGCACCCCGCCCTGCTACTCCCGATCCTCAAGTCTCCCATCATATTCTTCCTCTCTCCATAGACGCTTCATTTCTCCTCAATCCATACCCTTCTCCAGTTATATTTCAAATGTCCAGTTTTACTAATTTCCAAATCTCCCGAGCAGGCATCACTCAGGTGCATCTCGTACCAGCTGGCGACCCCATAGATTCTGTCGGGCTTCGAAAAGTCACCCTCAGCAGGCAGCACCCCATCATCACCATCGGCCGCTCCAGCAGAAACAAAAACAAGAACCTTCTTCCCAATATCAACAACGCCTACTTTGATTCCCCCGTCATGAGTCGTTTACACGCCTGGATCAAGTTGGACGATGAAGGACAGGTATGTCGCGACCCTTAGCCTCGTTTGGGTCCCACATCTTTGTGTGGTGATTCACGCCTGCTTGCTATTGTACCTCCTACACACCCAAAACCCCTCACTCCGCACCGCGTTAAAACCCTCTCCTCTCGTCTCGTCTCTATACTCTCCAGTTATCTACTTCTTTTTCTCGACTTTTATTTTCTCTTGACTCTAGGCTAATACCGAGTTTCAATTTCTAACCAGGTTGTTATCGCGGACGCCGGTTCTATGCACGGTACCTTTCTCAACGATAAGCTCCTGGAGCCTAAACGATTCGTGTCCCTTGAGCACCTTGATACCGTTAAGTTCGGTAACCCTGTGACTCGAGGTTACGGTACGGCCTTTTTTCAACTCTTCAAAATGAACTTTCTCTGGAATACTCTTACTGACATTCTCGCAGAAACCTTCCCACCAAAAGCCTTCGACGTGAAAATCATTCGTAGCAGCAGAATGGCCGAAATCCACCACGGCTACGGTATCACTAGCGATGACCTAGTCCTTCCAGATAGCCCCTACTCTAGCGATGATAATGACGACGATGACGAAGTCATGATCACTGAAGTGAAGTCACTCAGCAAATTTGGCCAACAGTCGAAAGACTGGGAAGAAAATGTTTGGGAAGAAGAACGCGCAGCCAGGATCCAAAGCCCAGAATGTTGGGAGGGCACCTCCGAGAGAGCGATCAATATCCTCCGAGATCACTTGCGTGAGAAACTCGGGTCCCCTCCACCCATGCGAAACTCTTGTCATATCGACTTGACTTTGGAGAACCCAGCTTCCCAGCAGAGCAGAACATCTCTCCCTCGAATTTCCATCAGTGAGCTCGTTCAAGGGCGTCAATCAAGACAGCCATCTAAAACCCCAATTCGCGAAGGAGCTGCCTCACATCCAGTCACTCTTGATTCTGATATCGAAGACGAAGACTTTGATGTGGATTTGGAACAACTGGAGACTGATTCCTCCCATGAGCGTGACCCTGAATCCATGCCAACATCACCCCTGTCGGCTAAGTCCAGCGAACTCTCCAAAAAGTCCTTCCCACTTCCAGATATCCAGTCTCCCAACGCCGCCACTTCTGGAACTCCCACCCTCCAGCGTGTTCCAGCTCTAGACGATCTCGTCCCTCCCGAAGTCAAGCAAGCCTGGGATAGCACCTGGAAAGCCCCTCTCCTTTCTCCCTTCGGATACCAATCAAATAATAGCCCGCAAAACCCGGACAGTAAGCCAATCGACACTGCTTCGTCGTTCAATCTATCTCGGGACTTAATCACTAACCTGGCCAATCGCACGCAACTAGCGATGGAGCAAGTCCGCAAAGCTGCAGATCTGAGAGACCGGGCAAATGAGTTCTTTCGAGCTCGTTCGGAGATGCAAACCTCTCGCACTTTCTATTTGTCACCAAAAGATAATAAAGTTGCCAATGACGCGTATCCAACGCCGGCATCTGCAAACCAGGCAAAATCGAACTCAGATATTCCGTTCTGGGTTCGAAACTTTGAAGCTGGCGTTGGAAGCAATCCTGAACCCGCAGCCAAACTCGCTACACCCGAAGTCGCGGTTGCCGCGTCGCCCTGTGACGGACGCGGGGAGCCAAAACATGAAGCTCCATTTTCCCCAGCCGATTCCCACTGTCCCTCCCCAGAACTAAGAATGGCTGGCAAGTTTGAGATTACTGAGGACGAGGACGAGGACCAAGACGAAGACAGAGACATTTGGATGGAGAGAGATTACGACGAGGACATCGACTTATCCTCTGACGCTGATTCTTACGAACATGAGCAATCTGTTCTCAGCTCCGACGAGGATGAAGATATGGAGGAATCTCTCTCCATCGAAATCTCCTCAGTTGAAGGAGATCCTATGGATTACTCAGAAAGTGATTCTGAGGAAGAAGACAATGAATCCGAAGTAGACAGCGACAGCTCTGCTGAAAATGTTCTCGAAAATCTCATCGTTCACAACACCGTCAAGAATGCTATGTCAATGGAGAATTTCTTCTCGCCAAATGATGATCCAAATGAATCTCTTGGCATTGAGCAGGGTGAGGTTAAAAGAGCGGCAGACTTGCTTATGGCTGCAATATGCCCGAAACCGGTTGACGTCGCAGTCGCAGATGCACCAATTACCAACCCAGAAGATCTTCCACCAGCCAACAAGAAACGCAAGCGTTCTGAGAGCAAAGAGGCCGAGGAAGGTTTCAATATTTTCCAAGCCTCGGACTCTGAGGTTGCGTCAAGTCGCAAGATTGCACCTCTTCCTCGCCGTATCCTTTCTCCTAAGGATCATGTTCTTGCTACTCCAATGCCACTACCACCCTCGGAATCGGCTTCGCATCAAGGCCGTCCAGAGATTGTTGCAGTGACTCAAGAACTCAAACAAGAAGAACCAATCGAGCGGGAGCAAAAGAAACCTCGTATTGAAAATACGGGTGCAACTTGGGGTTCTACCATTGCAACTGCGATTGCCGGTGCTCTCGTTGGTGGCGTTGGTGTCTTTGCGGCTTTGGTCGCCACAGCAGGAGATATCTAAAACCGCACCGCAACCTGGTGATATTTTAAATATTCTTCTGCTCATCTCTATTTTTATCTTGCCTTCGTCTTCCCGCCCCGTACACTTTTTTGTTTTCCTCTCTTTTGGAGAAATAGCCCCTTAGCAACCTTTCTTACGATCTGTTCTTCGCTTTTCTGGTCCGGATAGTTATTATTTCGTCGATTATTGCTTTTACTGCTACACAAAATCATGTAAACCGGCGCAGGATTGGTCTGCATTTCCTCTTTTGTCTTTTAATATATTCTTTTATCGCTTTTCCTTCTTTGCAGTGAATTCGGTTCTGAAAACCTCGAGCTACTATTTCATTCCCAGTCTGGTCTCGAGTGGATCATCGATGTAACATTCAATACCGGCTATGAAACCAGCGAGAATTACTCTCCGATAGCTTGGATGTTCGCCATGGCTGGGAACGAGCAGATCCTGCAACGAAATCATCGCTTATGCTGGTTTACCAGTATCAATGGGTAAGGGAGGAATGTGGAGCGCAAATTGGAAATTCTAGGGAAACAATATTTCGGGTGGTGTATGGAATGGTGGTGTCTTCTTTTTTATGTAACCTCCTTTGCTATACTGGTTCAACTCGGGTCTCGATCATGGTCAAACGTTAAACGCGTCCGTACGTACGTACAGCTCCGGGCCCGAGCTCGTATCCTGTCTTCTCCCTCCCCTTTATTTAGTGTTATTAAATGGTAATCTGTAGTTTCTCGACGCTTGTGGTCTTGATCTTTTGTGTTTTTGTTCTTTTTGGCTTTTGGGGTATATTTTGCTTTTGACCGAGGCTATTCTCGAGAAGGCCATTCCTATTACCCTGCGGAATTTCGAACTTAAAGGCCCGATCTATCAATGCCCCCCGCGTACGAAATGTTAATTTAGTTCGGATTGGACGTTTGTGTTTATTGAGCAGACATCCTTTCAACTAATGATTATATTATTATACTTAGGTCTTTATACGTAAATTGCATGGGTTATATATCTGGTTATGCTTTCTCTATATCGCGTGTATTATACCCCGATTCCGGCTATTGTTGCGGTAGGTATTGTGATATTTATCAGAGGACTGGGTTTACAAACCCAAAGAATTTGCATTTTACGGATCTTAATTTGTTTCCAGCCAATTATCTCAATAGTTTCATATGCAAAAGGAATTCCTTTTCATCCCTCGTAGCAGTAAATAGTCGTCAAGAGAAGGAAGAGGAGGAATAGTGATCAAGTAAGAAATATGAGGTTCCGGTAGAGTAATATAGTAAGATACAGGTGAGAAAAAAGGTGTGTACGGATGGTGAGAGTGTGATTCCGTGGATCAAAAGGCGAGGATGGATGACGTTATAAACATTGACTCCCGTGTAGCAAAAAAGGTGACGATGACGGAAAATGGACAGATTAAACGTTAAAGAAACGAAGTAAGCGGGTTCGGAAAGGGAAAAAAATAAGAAAATTTGTTGATTACAAGAGGAGACCTGTTCTTTTTGGTTTTCTTTAAGAAAGATATCCTGTATATTGTAATTCATTTTCATTTAATTTTTTTTCTTGCTTTCTTTACGCTCTCGACATGACACCCCAGGCTCTGATTAAGTTGTCGGTATAACCTAGCGACGAGGTTGAATTAGTTTTTGCATGTTCTTTTAAGATGAAATTTTCGTAGAAGATTTTAACATACCAGCGAACAAAGTCTGACCATCGGCGCTCCATGCAAGAGACACACACTCGGGGTCTCTGCTCTTCTTCTTCTCTGGGTTTGTGCTTTGACTAAGGAACTCTGGCTTGAGTTCGTCAACCTTGCTCTTCTTCTCAAGATCGAAGATGATGATTGAGGAAGCGGTGGCAGCGCAGAGCCAGTAGCGGTTCGGCGAGAAAACGAGGGCGTGAATCTCATCACCGGCGCTGAGGGAGTACAAGTGCTTGGACTCGTTGAGATCCCAGAGCATGGTGGTACCGTCCTTACCACCGGAAGCGCAGAGGGAACCGTCGGGGGAGATGGTGGCGGTGTTGATATAGCCAGTGTGTCCGATGTGGTCGGTCTGGATGGAGCAGGTGGAGAGGCCCCAGACCTTTTCGTTTTTGAAAATTCCATGTCAGTGAGAGATCTTGTGACGCTAATCGGTTATGTTTTGTGCAATTCTTTTGCAGTTCTTTGCAAAATTTGTATGAAATCTCAGGGCAAATATGGTGATTGTTGTCTCATAGGTCTAGATGGGACCTCTGAAGTAGCAAATACATTTATAGAATGCGAAACATCATCGGATAACGTATCCATTCGGATACAGTTGAACAATTTAAAGCGAAAATGGAGCTGAAAAATGGAATCTGTACACACCTTGACGCGCTTGTCCCATCCAGCGGAGACGATAACCGGATTCTGGGGGTTTGGTGAGAATCTAACGCACGAAACCCAGTCCGTGTGGCCCTTGTCGGTGATAGTGTATTTGCAATCACCGAGGGTGTTCCACAACTTTATCGTTCGGTCACGGGAGCCGGAAACAATCTGTCTGTTGTCGGCGGAGAAGCTGACGGAGAGAATGTCGTTGGTGTGGCCGTTGAAGGTACGGGTGGTGACACCGGTCGAGAGCTCCCAGAGGCGGAGAGACTTGTCCCAGGAGGAGGAGAGGGCGTAGGCGCCATCGGAGGAGATGACACAGTCGGAAACGATATGGGAGTGGCCGGTCAAGGATCGCTTGGGGACACCGTACGATTCATTGTCACGGGTAAGGTTCCAGACGATGAGAGATTTGTCACGGGAGCCGGAGAGGAGCATGTTTGGGCTATTCCAAGCATCATTCGTTAGTACTATTGCTCCATCCATTTCTACTCGCAGAATTCTCGTCATATAGCACGACGAGATCTCCTATAAGGAAGTTAAACGTTGCGATTTTCGACATACTTCTCCATAGAGGTAGCCAAACAGGTAACCCATCCGCTGTGTCCTATAAATCCAAGCCTATCAGCCAAATGCCCTGGTTTTTTCGTAGTTTCAAGCTTCCAGTATAATCACCCTCCAAAGTTCCCCTCAAGATCATTTGTTCAGTCATGTTGGGCTAGTGTTTGTCGATAATATTATAATTGACAAGTTGAAATCTGTCGATGCGCAACGAAGTTCCGAGTTAGCTTGAAACTATTTCCTTCAATTCGACCTTTCTGCAGCGATTCCTTTCGAAGGTATGTGTATTCGAGAGTCTCTTGGAACGGTTGAGGGAGTATCGTACCGTAATCGGAGGAGGGGTTGGGGTATTCCCGTGATGATGATGCTGGTGATGATAGTAATGTCTGCCACCACTAGACCCTTACTAATGTTTCCTTCAAGAAATTTTTGTGAGAGAAGAACAGCTGTGTTGTTTTAGGGCAGGCAACCCTCAGCCCACACAGCCCCAACCGAGCGCCTAAGATGATATCCGCGCCGCTTGCCGCGCGCCTAGTCGCAACTCATAAAATACAACAGATTCGCATTCTCATTACTCCGAAACACCACTGGAGTCGTCATTTCTGCTATGGCATACCAACCAAGTCTTGTGGACAAATACGCTTCACAGATCCTCATTATATATAGTATCTGAAACTAATTATTTCTGCTGTTGATTCAAGATATAAAAAGGCCCAAAACACGGAGCTAATTGTCTGCGTTGAATCAATTATATCGTCAAGGCCCTTGAAACTTGTAATCTTCAACATTGCATATATTGCTATTGATGTGGTATTTGAATATAACATTGATCTTTCTTGAGAAAAATTTGAATAGTATCTAGTAACATCTGGTCTGCCACAGATATCATCTACTAATATAATATTTCTAGGTTGCAAAGAGAGTACTGCATACAGATACTGAAAGTAACATACCTGAGAGCTCATATAAGGCTCAAGCGATCAAGCGATCAACTAACCAACCTCGATCAATTTACTGAAGTTTTCGAGATGTCTAGAAACTCCCCACTTAGTAAGCAACTTAAGAAACTGAGGGCGAAGACATCAGAATCTAAGCAACCCAGCATCAGCGCACCCTTTCAATATTTAGAGCTTCCAAAGAAAGCATCCGACGCCATATTTGGTGACAAGGCTGATAAACCACAGTTCCTCAAAAATGAACTTAAATTGCCACCGCGATGTGAGCCATGCAAAATTTTGGCAGACGGCAGGTCAGTGGTCCCATCGTCATCTCCACCACATTGTCGTCATTGCGGACACGAATTGAGAGGGGATGACTTGAAGCTGTGTGTGATCGAGCATGCGGGATATAATTCAGTTCGAAAAGCTAGGCTAAGCGAGCCATGCTCAAGGAAGGTACTGCTTGCTTGTGTCCGGCACCCTATAGCTAAAACCCCTCAGCACCGTTCCGAGGATGCGAAGACGATATCACCTGGTCTCGAAAACCAGACAGCACAAAGGCGCAAATCACCCAAACCACTTCGCAATCTATATCTGAATCAACGTAGAACCCCAAGCCCACCTCAGCCACAAAATACCCATGGAAGCCCGCTTCGGCGTCGGAACTTGATTCCTACGCTGGCTCAGCTCGTGGACCCCAATTTCAACCCATATATTAGGAAAGGACAGGACAAGTCTCGAGGCCGCAAATCGAGCCCCGACAGACTGGGAGAGGATACTAACGACTCACCAGTAAGCTTCCGGCAACGAGCTGCTAACCGAAACATACATTGGCGGAGAAGCCCGAGTCCGAGCCCGGTTCGGTCAGAAGACATTTTTGAATATCTATCTACAGATTCTCGAGGAAAAGGGCTAGATCAGTCTCGTCCAATAATTAACGATAAGATTTCGCGTCAACGCCGACGACGAAGTCCGGTTCGGTCAAAGAAGGCCCAACCTAGGTTAGGTGCTCCTTCTACAGATATAGCTAAAAATCCCGAGCGACAGGGCCTCGCGACGACGAAGGGCCCTATACAGAGAGATTTGCCCATGCCAGGAGGCCGAGGGTCACACCATCAAGGCCAAGGCCCACCTAAATCAAACACGTGTACGGCCAACGGAAGCCCACCTGTAGCCCCTCGACGTCAAAGCCCAGATCTATCTCGATTAAGGATTGGTGCCAGAAGTCCACCGACGCAAGATGCTCTGGTCAGACACCAAGCTGTGAGTTCTCAACAACGAGCCGCACAAACTGATATTCTTTCTCCCATGCCGCGTGGACGTCCATTCCATACTGCTTTTCTTCAGTTTGATCATGAATATGGACAGGCAGACCAGAGGCCCAGCAAAACTGAACCAAGAACATGGGGGCGTCATGGAGCACCGTTTCAGCTTGGCCTTCGAAACCCACAGTCGAAATATTAGAGCCAGGGTAGTAATGATAATACATACCCTTGTCTGTGAGGCTAGCAAATCCTATAAAACCTCCAGCATTCTTTAGTGTCAACTAGACTGTGAGTTTTCCCAATCACACTATCTCTTTTATCTAAATTATAGCCTTACGTTTTAATTATTTCTAGTGTGTGGCTAAAGCTATAGCATGGTATGGTAAAATGATACACATTATGAAAATTACAGCAAGGGCTTGGTCCATCCGCTAAATATTCTTAATTCAGGATTATGTTGAGAGTTTTGAGACTTCATGATGATATTCAATGAGGAACTGACTACAAAACTGAAATTTAGCACATATTATGCTATACGTTGAATGCCAGTCCCTGTCAAATCCCTCAAGACTATATTGCATAGTCAGTACACTATATATAATAATAATAGCAAAGCTCAATCAACCTGTTAGCAGAGAGACTTATTCCACTCATAATCAGTTGAGTTAAAAGCCGTTCAGAGCGTTAAGCTGTCAGCTGTGAACTGGAGTCAGCAACTGAATAGTTAGCGAATGCAATATTGAGTTCACACATCATAAGCAAAACTTCCTATGGACGGAGACTGGACCTAAACCACTCTCGCTGAAGGCGTCATATACGCAACATGTAATACGTAGAAATTACACAAAATGTTATATCCTAGTATTTGATCTGATTCTCGATCTCTTTAAACAATACTCACATCACTTCTCTCAATCAAAACAATCCAGTCGAGAATATTGATCATCGATTCAAAGAATAAAATTCCCCTCAAACCACCACATTCCATTACAATGTCGGAAAGACGACCTCTGCTTTTCCGTAAGGACGTCGGCTATGGTAGCTTTGATCAAACAAGTACATCTGCAAGCGTTGGTCTTAAATGCCGCATCGCCGATAAATTTCAGCGAGGATGCCATCGGTTCCAGGTTTCACGGCAACAACGAGCAGCCGGCCCACCTATTCGTGTCGACTTATCGATATCCCGCCCCGAATTCGTAAATCAAAACAGAAATATTCAGCGCCCATGGACCCGAGAAATCAAACGCCTTCTGGGCCGTCTGCAGGAGGAGGAAGATTACATCGAATTTATGGTCCACAGAGCGTACGGGTACCATGGAATGGAATGCCCAAAACCAACGGGCCTACAATTTAGACGAGCATTCCAGATTGGAAAACTTGAGCGACAATGGGAAGACACTGTTGAGCGCGGGCGGAGTGCTGATGCCAATGACGAAGGACAAATCAGCATTGAACTTGTTAAGATCGCGGAGAATTTTGAGACCAACGTCAACTTTGATGGGAAATCATCTGATCAGGTTTCTTCCTTTAAAGCTTGGTATTGAAGCTTTACTATCGACCATCCCAAGATTTACGGTTCTAGGATCGGATTGCGAGATGACTTTAAGGTACGTACTTACGCCTATGGTAAATTTACCGATAGTTGCTCTAACATTGATACCGATACTGCTATATAGAGGTTTAATGGAGTATAATCTTGTTTCCATTCCGGAATTCTTACAAGGTGTCGATTGTTTACTGTTTGAAGAGCATTGCGAGTTATCTGCATATTGGGCTTTGGAGAACAATTTTTGGTTTTATTGTAGCGTTACAAAATCATTGTTAAACTAATTTTCAGATTGATATTTCTTCCGGGTTTTTTAGTTCTTTCGGTTTGCAGATATGCACGACGAGAAAATTTCTATCTTCCGACCGTATCCTTAACATGAAGAGCGGTTTCAGGTCAACAAAGAAGATACACTCTTTCGGCTGTTGGTCGCTATCGTGAAAGCCGTATCCGCGTATTATATTGAACTGTCAACAATGAATCCCCAGACTTTTTTCTGTAAGAGCATTGTCTGACATACGAATACACAAATATTGACAAAGAGACATCTTTCGATGTACGGCAGTCTGTTTCACATACCCCAATATGGGGTGAACGTTCAGCTCCGGTCGACGGTCCCTTCGAAAAGCACTACGTAGCTACTAAACGCCAGGTCCTTAAATCGACGGAACTTTTCTGTTAAGATCTCAATAAATATACTTATTTTAGAGTTTCATTTATATTTTCGCGAGAAAGAGGCTTTTCAGCCTCTGTTACAATTTCGTGCGTAACAAGTAAAATCGTTTCATCTTCATACCGATGCTGCCTCCTAGCCTGTTTAAAGTTGCATCAATGCATATGCCTATAGCCATTCTCAGGCTCATTACCAGATTTATGTTGACTGCTAGGATTTGGATCCGACGTCGTGTTGGAAATGTAGTAGTATCTACCAGCGTCCAACAGTCCTGCAGCTTCCAGCCGGTTGGGTTACACAGATGCTAGATCTACGTAGTACGCAGTTTCCAACAAATGCTCCTTAAAGCTTCGAGGATATCTTCTACTTTCCTAGATTTATTTCAAGCTTCATTTCCAATTATTCTATCCTTCTCATCAATCAAACTCTCAAACTTTCATCGTTATCAACAATTATTCGAGATCGTCTAAAACTCACCAGCACTTCATATTAAAGCCATTCGAAATGTCAGAAGATACCTGCAAACACGGCACAATCGACGGCTTCCGTTGCGACATATGCGAGAACTTTGTCAGTTCCCTTCGTCGCCCCCCACCGGATCTCGATTTCCCTGAACTCCTCATCCCGCCATACCTAACACCGAGAAATATCATCCCACCACCAATGAAACCGATGCCGTCGGAGCCAGGACTTTCCAGGCAAGATCTTCACGAGGTGGGCGCGCTGAGCCGAGACTACAGGCCGCGGATGAACCCATTACCAGGGTGTGATCGTGCTCAGGGAGTTCTTACGACGCCGAGACGACGACCGGTGAATCCTCTGAGTATTCTGTCACCTTTGAGGAAGTTAAGGATCGTGTCTCCAGAGGGTGGGAAAAGAGATGGGACTGTGGGTGAAGTACGGCTGGTGTCAGAAACTTGGCAATCGGAGGACCGAGAGGAGGAATGGGAGGCTGTTGAGGAGCCACACACGAACGACGAGAATATCCATGTGGGATTGGGAAATATGGTGGTAACAGATGGGAATAAAGAAAAAGGTAAGCACACAAATCGGCTCGGGTTCAAAAGTAAATGTACTAACGTGATCAACTGATTCACTGGAAAAGACGAGAAGCAGTCGTTGGTAGAGGAATACCGAATGCGAGCTCAGAAGCAACGACAGCAAGAATTAGACCTTCGACTGAAATTTGAAGAAAAGGCTCGTCTGCAAGCTGAAAAACAGAGTATAGCTGAGCAGAATCGTCTGGAACTCGAACGTCGACAGCGTATCCTCGAGGAACGAAGAAAATCGACGAACAGACGACGACAGGTGAAAGCAAGCAACAATGGTCTGTTGAGCAGATCGAGGATGTCCCTCTACAGGCAGCCCATGCCACCTGGTCGAAAATCGATTGGTCAGAAGACACCGCGTCGACGTTCATCGATAATGATCGTCCGCTCCAGGATGTCACCATATAGAAAGTCATTCCGAGGAGTTCGTTCGACTCCAACCAGGATACCTAGACCGACTCCGCGGAATAAGGCAGATAATCGAGTGCAGAACCAGACCCGACGAATTAGGCCGATGGCTGTTCAGAATGAAGAAATTCTGGCGGCAAGAGCCCGTCTTCTCGCGAATTCCAGCGCGTTGGTCAAACAACGTATGGCCGAGAGAGAAGCAGCACGTAGAAGGATAGAACAGCAACGTGAGGCAAGACTTCAGGAAGCGAGGAATAAAGTAGAGGCTGAACGACGGCGGATCGAGGAGGCGAGGAGGAGACAACACGAAGCATTCCAGGCCCTCCACCGGCGTGTAAGGGGTACCCAGCAGCCATATCAGTCTCCGTCCAAGGTTTCCCAGAGATTTTTAAGATCTGGTGGTGCGTCGGCTAGTACCCCGAAGGTACATGTACCACGAAAGCTATGGGATTGGAAGACCAGGAAGTTCCAGAAAATGGAAAGTATCAGAGATCTGTTCTCGTTGACACAAACGGGGTATTCACGAAATTTCACCCCTTTCCCAAAACACATACAGGTCAACAAGCCGTTTTCCACGTTGGAACAGGAGATATATCTTCCCCGTATCCCGTCCATACCCGCGGACGACATTCGCTGGTGGAAGCTAAACAACGCGGATATCGATATTGGCTTGAGACGGTTTAGAAACTTGGAAGCTGCACTGGAGGCTTCATTAACGCCAGCTGCGCCGCCTTGGACAGATCGAGCAACGCAAACTGTGGCAAAGTTACCGGAGCACCTTTATTATGGCTGGAGGATCTGTCACAATTACGGATATTTTGGATGGGCGGCGCCTCGTCGAACACCGAGAAGTTTTCTACAGGCATTGAGATATGGTGAATTAGATCGAGAGTGGGATGAGACGATTGCGAGGAGGGAAGCGAGAGTGCAGGCTGAGTTGGAAGAAGGGGGTTTAGAGGAGAAAATCCCCTTGGTTCGGATTGCTAGTGGATACTGAGAGAATTTCCCTTGATAACAGCCTCTCTCTTGTCATTTGGATGTTGGAAATACGCGCGATAGTACCACTATGGTTATGCTATGCGCGTCTACGGTCGTTCTTGTATGTATGCATGGATGCAGGCTAGAAGCGGATATTACCACGTTGGGATGTGTTGTTTGACCAGACTAAATAGAACTCTGTGGAAGGATCTTAGAATCCCACGCATAGTCGTATGTTAACATGGCATTTTTGGCTTACTCAGAAGGCAGCCTAGTACAGGCATGAATACAAAATACAGAATACAGCTTTGTTGTTTTCAACACGTAATGTAGGTCGGTCGTATGGAATTATTTATCTATTCCATCCGCTTGCTTCGTGATTAGTCGTCCGTGGTCGGGTGTTTGCATGAGCTTTCCAGAAGTGGAGGGGCCCGCCAAGGCCTAGCCCCGGCAAGTGACTGCCAGCCAGGCCGGAAAAAGAAAAGCCCAAATGAGAAATCCTGTCATTTAATGTTCCCCTCGCCAGTCTAACACTCACTCTCTCCTCCCTTTTCTTCTTCCCTCCAAGCAGAAAAAGACAGGCGTGAAAAAGTTCTCCAGTCCTCAACCCAAACATCCGCCCGTTCAAACCCTTTCTTCCTCGCCCAGGATACATCTCGCGACCATCGTCATCATTTAAATCACGATTTCTAAGGAGCGGAAGGACGCGGACGGAGGACTTTTGCACTTCTTCTCATCATCACTAACTTGAAGCGAGCATCTTTCTATTCGTGTCGGCAGTGGCCCTGAAATCACCGGCAAAGACGTCACGTCACTTTCTGATCTTTTCTTCTATTCCCCCTTCTTTTTGACGCGACTTCTACATACTCAGATCTTGCCTTTTTTTTCATCTTGGGCCAAAATACTATTTATTCCGTGATACCTGAAGAACCACGGGAAAGACGTGCTCCCAAAAAGAGGCCGTCTTTCTCCACCAAAAAGAAGAGATCTGCTTGTTCTGCCGCTGTGTGTCTGACGACAGTCGGCTACGAAGAGAACAACAAAGGAACTTGCTTGTAATCGCAGTAGGCCGTTACCACCTCGTTTCTTTGTAGAGAGAGAACACGCGAGGATTCATTCTCGGATATATTAAAACCGCCTCTTTATAATATCTGGGAATCTTCCTTGTGCGAAGAATATTGTGTCTGAACGACAACTGGTTTTTTTAATTGTTGTTTCTTCAACTTCGCTGGTGAAACAGCAAAGAGAGATTACTACGTGAATTTTTTCTGGAAAGAGAAGAGAAAAAAATTAAAAAAAAAAGAAAAGTCGAGGGGCAAACAGGTTCGTAGACGTGAGTTCGAGCATTTACGTCTGACGTCGACGGTTCCCGGGACGACCAGATTTTTTCACTATTTTTTTATCTTCTTTTCTTTATTGATTCACGGAGATATACAATATTATTGAGCCCTGTTCGCCAGGACGCAATTTTTCTCAAAAACCGACATTCTGCGGTCTGGAATCGCTGGTAGCATTATAAAGACGGAAAAACCTCGGTGGAAAAATGCAAAGACGATCCGACCACTTCGCATTATAGAGAATCTTTTTTTTTGAACGTTTCCGCTGAGCTATACCTTTTGTTGGTTGGCGGGGCCGGAAGGGCGTCTCCGCCAAAGAACATAGAACCAGAGAATTACAGGGGAAGAAACTACAGCTAGGAGCCAGGCTTGCTCCTTTTCATAAGGTATTATTGCCGCTATATATTCGGTTGAACCATCTAATTCTATCTGCCGCGAGATATTTGAACTGTTCGACAGAAGAAGAACAGGGGAAGCACTTGTAACTCTTTTCGCACAGAACTGTGTGAGCTGGGAAAGCAGGCTCCACAAACTAGACCGGCAGAAAGAGAACAGAGAACAAACATTTTTTACTGCTACCTTGCAGGGACAGCTTTGGGTTGACTTTTATTTCGGTGGTGTCTCTGCCAATGGACAGAGCAGCTTAGGTCCACACCCACACTTTGACCAGCGATCTATTCGAAACTACGGGACGGGATTATACCCTAACCTCGTGCTTCCCTTGCTGTTTTCCACCATAGACGGCTGAAGTGGTTGCTGCTTCATTATATACGTTTTTGACAAGGTAAATCTCTCTCGTCCGCCCCTCCTCTTTGCCCACCAACTGCCATATGCTGTACAAAATTCGTGAGAACTTTCACGCAGTAAATGTCACAAACTCTCAAGCACACCAGCTTTATCAAGATACCACAGAGACTTCTATCGGATACACCCTCAGTCCTGTGTCTTCATAAACAAAACCGCTGAAGCAAATATTCAGTGCCGGTGACTGAAATTGGCAAGATCTATACGATTTTTATTTTTGGATCTATCCAGTGGCATCGAGCACCGAATTGCTTTTTTAGCGTGTGTCGAAGACTTTAACCAGACAGACCAGCCTGCAGGCGGGACTGGTTTCCCATTAGTCGCATTTGGGTGAACAAGCGTTTTTCTGACTTTTTGAAATCCCTGTGCGTTGTTGTATCGGATTAGGAAATTGTCAAACATACAAACATGCAGCACGCTCTGTTCTCCCCGAACCACTTCAGCGCAACACCACCGCAAGGACATCAGCAGCAACAACAACAACAGCCCTCACCGGCACAACAACAGCAGCTAATGCAACAACAACAGCAACAACAGCAGCAGCAACTACGGCGGACGACACGCTCCTCGCAGCGTTCTCCCCAGCAGCCATCTCCCCAAGCCCCATTGCAGTCTCTGCCCCCTCAAGCTCATTCTCATCAGATCCAATACCAGGGAATACCTCAAACCCATCTCCCGCCGAGTGCTGCTGCTGCCCGAAAACACTTGCAACCTGATCAATTGTCTTATAATCCTAATCTCTATGTCACAAGTCCCGATCAGCAGTTGATGCCTGGGCGACAAGCAACTGTGAACTCTGCGTACAATCCTTCAGATATTCAGTTTCAATTCCCCACTTTCGAGGACATTGAAAGCTCGAGTCTTTTGGCTGCTCCTCAGTCCCACCCTTATCAAGGTCAATTGACTACTCATTCTCCTGACCATCAGCTGCTTCAAGAGATGCAGGGAGCTGTGAACACGTCTTATAACCCGTCAGAAATACAGTTCGAGTTTCAGCAGTTCGAAGATCCCGCTTTAATGGCCGCAGCTTCTTCTTCTCATCCTTCACATGCTTTTCGCGGTCAACTTGCGTCCAATTCGCCCGATCCGATGCTTGGTGGTGATGCCTTTAGATATCGTGCTATACAGTCTAACGGTACCGCTGACCCGGTAGACCAACGTGCGTTATCGCCTTTATATGCACAGCAGCAGCAGCAACAGCATCAACAGCAACAGCAGCAAAACGTGGTGATGAACAATTCTCCTATCGGGGTAGCAAGCAAACAGCAAATACAGCCGAATAATGCTTCGTACCAGAATAACGGTGCGTGGGCGATGCATAATAATCAGATGTACAGAATGAATCAGTACCCGCAGGGCTATCTGGGTGTTTCCGGTAACCAATTTCAGCACGATCCGGCCGCGGGGACTGTGCCTATAAATCACCCGTTGCAGCAGCACCAACCCCATCAACAGCAACCACCACAACAGCAACAGCAACAGCCTCAACATGAAGTCCGCCAGCAGATGATCTCTGTCGGACCGTCTGATGCTATAATTGATACAAATACTGCAAGGTCTCTGAGCATTGACGGCACATCTGATGCCGCTGATTCGAAGAAACCTAAGGCTGCCAAGAAGAAAAAGCCGCAGCCGGTTGCTACTGCTGTTCCTGCTGCTCCTAAACTCGTAAATAGGGCGAGTCACATGATGATGGATATGGAAAAATTAATTGTCTTCGACGTAAACTGTGAGTCCTTGGCCCCTTCTCCTTTCTTTTCTTCTCACCCCCTCGACTACCCAACCCCACAAGACTATCTCAGCAACACACAACACTAACACACACACCAAAATAGTGGATGAAGATAAAATTTATGAAGCAACCTCTCCTGTTACCATCTCCTATGAACCAGTTTCCCAATTTTTATCTAAATCTCCAACCTCAGCTGAATCACCTGACTCTCCACCCTCTAAAAAAGCTAAAGCCAAATCTGCTAAAGCTAAGGCACCTAAAGTGCCACAGGATCCTATCTCACAAATGAAGGATCGTATGATTAAAGTGATAGAGGATATGGATATCCCTGCCTCTAAAGTGCTATCAATCTGTTGGAATGAAGCCAAAGCAATTTCTGATGATGACAAAGATGGCGATGAGAAAAGAATAGCCTGGTTGAAAACACTCTTTGACAATGGCTTTGATGAGTTATTCCGTGTCATGACAAGCGTTCCGCAGATCATCCGACGGATACGTAAGTGGATGGTAGAAGTTTGGAGGGAGGATAAAAAGAGCCCCCTTATCCTCCACGGATTACAGGTACATTTACAATACTCCAGATTCTGGGAACTGTTTCGAGCTAATAGTAATAATAAAATAGATCTATCAGAAGCTTGCATTAGATGAGACAATGCTAGATGAGCACAAGCTCATCTCTGTTCTTAATACCTTTGCAAAGAACACTAAAGATGAGAAGGTCAAGCAAGCTTGCGCCCATATCCAGACCCGAGCCGCAAAGTTCACGGCCAAGCAGAATGCCGAAGCAAAAGCCACAGATTTAAAAGGAAAACCCGACGCGAAATCGGGAGCAGCAAAGTCTAGTGCCGATTCCTCCAAGGCAGACGAGAAATCCGCCGAGACGAAATCGACCAACATACTCTCAAAATCAGATGGTGCCGAGATCCTGAAGGACGCAGCAAAGGTTGCCGGGCTAGGTAGCGAAGAAGGTAAGACTTCGAAGAGGAAGACTGAATTACTCGACAAGGACCATCCGAACAAGAGACTCGCCGCCAACCCGACCTCAGAAAAATCAAAGATCCAACTTCCGATTGCACCCGATGGGTCTAAATCTTCCATTGTCGGAGCCGGTGCCAAGGCAAAATCAAGTGAAGGCTTCTTTGCGAATATTCAAAAGGCTGCGAAGCCGAAAGTCGTACCGTATGTATTATCTCAAACTAATTCTTTGTAGAACATGGCTAATTCGTCTCATTACAGACCTGCTCCACAACCTGGCGGATTTACTTCCATTTTCGACTTGCTTAAAGAGCGTGAGGCTGCCAATGCTACAACAAAGGATGCTGCTGCACCGGAAAAGCCTCCACCAGTTGTCAAGAAGAAGAAATCGGTTAGATGGAAACCTGACGAAGAACTTAAAGAAGTTAAGATTTTCCAGACGGAGCTTCCCGAGGGTGAAGATGGATACGACCCCATGGAGGTCGAAGGTAGTATGGATGCGGGTGTGGTCAGAGCCAAGGTCCGAGCCAACCTCAAGGAAGAGGCACAGGCTCTCAAGAACAGAAACTTTGATGACTACGATGATGAGTTCGAAATAGAATGGGATACTTTGACTCCGGTGAAAGTCTTCTGGCCTCCTGATATGCTTCGAAACACCTGTTATAGAAGAATGGGTGATCAACAAGCTGAGAGCCCCGAAGCCAAGAAACAGCAAGAACGTGAGAGAAATGTTCTGGCAGTTCATTATTCTATGTCGCATCCTGCTCCGCCTACTCCTTCTGAGCTCGCAAGTGTCAACGAAAATGAACCGCCAGTTGGAGAAACCTGGGAAGCTACTTTGCTCCGCCCTCCACCTGGATGGAAACGCGAACGCAATTACATTTTCAGTGATAGCTATCAGAAGAAACACATGGCGAGAGCATTTATGCCAGAACCTGTCGTAGCTCCAGTCCCGCAACCCGCTGTACCTACAGTACCTCAAGTAGATCTGTCAAGCATTCTTGCGAATCTCGGAGCCACTCAAGCTACGACTGTTCCCGCTCCGGCACCAGCTCCGGCACCCCAAGAACCACCAAAGTCGGCTCAACTGGCATCTATCTTGGCTGAACTTCAAAAGTTAGCACCTCAACCTGCCGCTGCATCCGCTCCTGCTCCTGCTCCACCAATCCCGCAACCCGCTCCAACCCCGACACCTATCCAAAATAACCCTCTCCTCGCTTTCCTAGGGATGCAGACTCCAGCCGCTCCACCACCTCTTGTCGCTGCTCAACCTCCGCTCGATCTCTCCAAGGCCTTGCAACAGTTGACTACGCAGACACAACCGCCACAACCAGCTCAGCAAATCCAACAGCCCGCTCAACCTCAAGTCAACCCATTCGCCGCTTTCCCGTTCCCGTTCCCTCCTATTCCTGTACAACCTGGCCAGGCTCCCGCCTTCCCCTTTAATATGCCATTCCCACCACCGATTCCTGGACAGAATCCACTTCAGAATCCGCTTGAGTTCATGGCAATGTACCAGGCGCTCCTCGGCCAGACCGCTCAACAAGCTCAAGCTCCGCAACCTCAGCCTTTCGGTGGCCAGAACATCGGCGATGCTATCAACAATCAGCACAACAATGCCAGCCCTAACAATGACGTTAAGATGAGTGATGATAATGATAGCTACCAACCTCCCGAGCAAGCCCAACCGGACAAGGGATATCAGGACAACAATAACAACAATAACAATAACGCCAACAATAACGGGAACAATAACAATGGAAATAACGGCGGCAACAACAATGGCAACAACAGGGAGGGGAAGGGATCCTGGTCCAAGTTTGGAAAGAAGAAGAAGAACCTCCATCAGAACCAACCGCCATATAATAAGAAGGACAAGGACAACCATGGCAACAACTCAGGCGGAGGAAAACGTGTTTGTGCCTTCTGGCAAGCCGGCAACTGTCTGAAGAAGGACGACTGTCAATATTCTCACGACGGGCCACCAGGACAGGGAGGTTCTGAACAAGCGGATCAGATAAGACAACACTTGTACGGGAAAGAACCTGGCGATGGTGGCGGCGGCGGCCGAGGTCATGATAAAAAGCACAAGAAGTTCAAGAAGAGGATCGGATACGTGGGCGGTTCAGGTTCGGCAGCTGATACTGCAGCTGCGAGCGCTTCGAATGACTGGAATGGAGAGATGGAGTATTAACCCGCTTCGATCTACGTTCTTTTACGCCCATTGTCATCTATACTCTTTTTTTGCACTTTATTCACAATAATCTTTGACCTGTTATCATTGCAGAAAAATGCTTTCGCGAGCTATTTTCTTGTTTTTTCGTCCGGTATTTTTCTATTCCGACACGGTATCTTCTTTATTTATTATGATACTCGCTTACCCCTTCATTCTAGCCGAAGATGCCTGTAAAATAGTTTTCTTTCTATTTCTTTTTTTTATCTTCGAAAGGCGGCGTTTTATCACAGGAGTCAAGTGTGCTTTTTTTTTTCTGTTTCGCCACATTGCAGGCTTATAAAATAATCCATTCATACCATTATATTTAATGCAAGCCTCTTTTTTATTCTTCATGTTATCTTTTTTCTCGATGTAGCATTTTTCTGAGGCGTTATATAAATAGACAGACGTGGTTTATTTTTCTACTCCTGTGGATTCTCTTGTGATTTGGGTATCTTTTTTTACCCGTCATGGGAGATTTCATTCATGTTTTTAGATGCGCGGTATTTGTTTACCGTGTGTAGCCTTTCTTTTACCCTCCTTCTTGTATTCGTCTTTGTATTGACGATGGGTGCATGGTTAAATGGAGCGGTTATGTTTTAGGAAGAAAAAACATATATATTTATAACTAATGTCCGAATTCTAAGATAATGATATCCAAAATTAACTCTTAGATACGTACAACATTCTCCGGCTAATAATTTTGTACCCAGAACCAGGTTTCGCTGATAAACGTTTTCTCACAAACCAGATCGCAGAGATTCTCCTGTACATCACTATATATGGCTAAAACAAATTTGATACGATAATAACGGTCTTTACAAATCCAAAAGGGTTATATAGTAATTCATCTTTAAGTTTCTACCCCGAGTTTTATAAAACCTGTGATCCGGAACGTTTCCGGTTGGTTGTCCAAATTTGAGTGAATATAGGGTCGATCTTGCGGTTTCACAGAATTCGCGGTGTAGTGATATCGCGAGTACAGAAGCGAATATAGTTGTTTCCAGGGTATCCGCCTGATATCTCGGTCGTGTAATGGGCGACTTCCGCGAATCGCAAATCTTATTTTTGACGGTTAGACTCGATCGGTCCGCAGTGGGGGGATACTATCTATTATAATCCACATTAACTTCTCCTCAGTTCCGAATCTTAATATTATAATGCGCATTTCGATAGATCCACGGTTAGATATGATATAATCGATCGATTGCGCTCGCGCTCGCAGGCCTAAATTTATAAATATTGAAAGTTTAACTAGTTCAGCAATTTCTGTAAAACTACAGAACTCCATAATACAGTGCTCAGGCTATTCGTCTCGCAATTAAAGTATGGTATTTTCACAAACGATGGCTAGATTTTGATTCTATTCTCTAGACGAATGCAATGGTTGAACAACTGGTGAGTCGGGGAAATTTTGACAGTACCAGTTACGGAACCCACCACGTGGTAATCTAATCGAAAACACGAAAAGTGTTAATTGAAATCTCCACAAGTGCAATATGCAATTTGATGAAACTGATTTGCCCTAGTGGAAAACTTCGCTATTCCAACTCTAAGCTAAGACTGTCATACATACGGTTCGGTTGTTCTTTCTTCCTGTTATTAACGGAAATTATTCCGCACTTACATGGCCATGCGAAAAGGCAATAACCCGCAGTCTCCGCTTTTCTTGGGGCCACACAACTAACAATGCTTCGCACAGTGCATCTCAATCATTTTGTATTAACCCTCCCCGATGGATCTGATGCATGTCTCCCTAGATCTTGGGTCGGCTCGGAAAACCCTGTTCTTAATGCCTCGGAATATTAATAGCCACGCGATTTAGAAGATGATGATATCGGAAAGTATTATCCACACGTGGGAAATCGGATGAACTCTATGGTCCCGAAGGTACAAAGGCTAGTGGATCACAAGAGAAGATCTTCTGCTCTCCAGATATCTAATCCGATGTAACAGATACGTGAGTAGAAACGATGATATGGCTTTTAGGAAGAGTATCGCTTGACTTTGTTAAAACACCGAACTGACATAATAGCCGGATCAAATTGGTATTGGTAATGATAATATAGGAATTAAGTTCCAGACCCAAAGGATTTCGAGATGACATCGGTCCTAATTCAAAGAAAAATATTACAGAGGCCGGAGTACACTGATCAAAGTTTGAAGGAAATAGGTGGGATTGGTATTCAAGCTAGTAATTTCGCCAGGCACGTGGATACAAGGGCAACGAAGATGCGCGAAATCGGAGAAGCCCATAATTACTAGACAGGAGAAAAACCCTCTGATATTGGAATTTTTCGTGGTGTTGGGTGATTGGTACGTTATCAGGATACAGATACCTATGCTCTAGCGCTCTTTAGTCGCAGTTTTGCATGTAATCCGCTTTTCGGGCCAGCAGGCCAAGCGATTTCAGGATTCTTGTCCAGGTAGAACGGGTGCCGTTTGTGCTACGTACGAATATCCAAGTGTTCCAAGATATTTTGATACTAAGTAGAGTTTTACGAGCCCAATCTTGATATTTTCGCGTTTGTTGGTAAACCTTTAGAAGCAATAATCCAGTTGTAAGCCCAGTAGGCAATATTGGGTAGTTGTTCCGTAAACCATGCAAATTACACGGCGTTCTGCACACTGTGGATGAAACTGATGTCGCAGTGTATTCATCACCATTCTAAAGCATCGGCAGGCCTATGTTCTTGCCGATATATGATTGAAACTTGTGAATGTAAAGGAATATGAAGTAATTGAATAGAATAGAATAATATTTACTTATATATAAGGGGACTAGCTGCAATTAATTAGGCTTTTTTATTTTAGCTATAATCTGTAACATGGATATATATATATCTGATATTTGATTTATTGTTGTCCGGTAAACTAATCAGCTCGTATCGGTACAGTTACAGTTTATGGAACACAGATCAAAAATTGATCTAGTATGATCTATTGATGCTTCGCCAAGTGCTGTCGTTCTTTGATCCTTATATGTTTGGAGATCTTCGTCTATTGACGTGCAATTCAATACCGAATCGAGAAATCTACAGGGATGTCCTTGCTAAAATAGCTACATGTCTACAGCACGTTACATTACGGGGAGGAAATATACAACATGACAAGATAAGAGATTCATTTTCGAGAGGTTGTGGATCGATAGTCAGTTCTCTATGATTGATAATTGTCTACCGACAGCCAGATAAACTGCCAAGTCGCCGATTAACTCTCCCAGGCCAGCCTCTTTTTATCACCTCCTCAAGCCAACTGTCTTTTATCAAAGGCTTCCTTACGTTACGCCTTTTGCTTTTGCCGTGCACATATGTGTATGCGACAAAGGCTTTAGCCAAAAGGTTTTACACATTTGGGTTTCTGTGTAGCTGGATGCCGAGATCTTGATAATCTTCCTAAACAAACATTTTGGCTTGAGGGGCTGGCAAAGCTCGGGCCCTTTCATCGATTTGCATCTCGTGATGTCCAAGACGGTGGGCATCTAGGCCGTGAGCTCTCTGCTTGTGCCGCTTCTAGGTCGACGTCCTTCCCCTCTTCCACTAGTGGGGTGGGACGGTAGGGGATTCTTGGGTTCTTTCTTTGGATAGGTGTGGTCTTCTTAGACTATAGTACCGAGATTGTTATCACTCCACTATGCCAACCGAGCCTACGATTTAAAAATTCTCGCCTCTGGCTCTTAGTTTGGACTTAAGTCTCAAAAGTCTGGGATTACACGCAGCATATTCTTGGATACTCAAGCTGATGTTGGTAGGCTGAACATTGCGGCATTGCGGCAAAGATCCTAGAGGCCTCTGTCCAGAGCCCCCCTATTGGCGGAGGAATCCTTGTATTGTGTGTTTGCGGCTTCAAAGAATGAGTGCAAGTTATCCTTGAAGCATAGGATGGGCCGGAGTCACATCACTTGGCGGTATCCCGCGAACGAGATCCAGGCTGCATTTTCGCATTGGTTAAATTTTTGGGCTTGCTGATCGGCGTGATGGGATATCGATAGCGTGCATGCACAAGCCGTTGCTAGGAGATTGGAGACGCGCAATTTGTGGCCTTGACTCTGATATCATCGATTCCCGAATTCCTAAATAGATGATAGTTTGAAAGCTAATATAGTTATTAAATTGTTAATCGAGAAAAAAAAATTAGAGTAAAAAGTAAAAATCTTCAAGTAGGATATAGAAATGAGACGACGAACTGGATTGTATGCTTTTGACTTGTAGTTGCTAAGTATGTCTATTGAGGGTATCTCAGTTGCATAACCGAAATTTTGAAATACATACTACAGGAAAGAAAGCAGGGTGGTTGTTAGAATCACGGCTGGAGACCAGCTTTCCAAACAAGAATTCTCAGGCGAGGGGCGAGGGGCGCAAAAGATGTGGAAGGACTGAGGAAGATAGCAGTTTGGAACTTGCGGGTCAAAACATACATGGTCTATTGCATACCAAGACTTGAGACCTCGAAGCCTCGCCAAGCTCCTGGTTTAGCGCGTCTTTGCGGAGAATACTTGCATGTTGGTGCGGTTTCGGGGATTTTTTTTTAAATTTAGCTTCGTTTAAACTTGCACCCTGCACTTGCGATCAAAGTGCCTTGTAGATGGTGAGGAACCAACATAGTTCACATCGAACGAGCCTCCGTATGTTCAAGCCGGTATAACAGTCGACTTATACATCCGACTCCGCGAATATAAGACTCATTTGCCGGCCACTGTCCATTCTTACCCTTACCGGATAGACATCAGCTTTCGATCGATCTAGAGTCGAGTCGCGACGCGACTACCACGCAATGCGCCCAGTGGTTGTTAACTGAAAGGCCCAAAGGATTGCGACACGATACTCGAATATATGCCCGGACCCTTTCTTCTACACGCATTGGTTATGTCCTCTCGTAGGTCGCAAAATTAAAACATCGGACGAAATGTATCGATGGCGATTTTCTCCTGGCGAGCTGACGAATGCTTTGAAAAATGTATGCGCCACGACATCTCGGTGCAATTGCATGCAAACCACGACGGAAATTGTCTATCTTTCCTATCGCTTTATTAAGCGAAGTAAGCGTAGAATAAAATACCCGCCCTGGGGAGTCTGAATATCAGTTTGATATTGGAACCGAACGCGGGGACCTCGGCGAGGTGGATCTTGAATCCGAACGACGACACTGCATGCAAATGCAACTCTCTGCTGTGGCGGTGGGGCATAATCCCCTGTGGGCCGGCTTTCGCCAACATAATTCACCCGACTAGCGAATCGACTGCCTTATGTCCTGGTCTCAGTCCTGGGAATACACGGAGTCAGGGTTGGGGTCACTATTCTGCTCTCTCGCGGCCACCCTATTTCAGAATTAGACTTTGAAGATTCCAAAACAGCGTTTGTCCCCAAAAATGAGGTATTCTCTCACACCTTAATCTTATTAGTGGTTCATAATACTGATATGGAAAACTCGGCAACCAGGTCGAGGCATCTATTTCTTAGTCATGGGCTTCAAACTAGAGCAGGAAACCTCCACTCTAATTGTAAAGACCCGAAAACACCCCCGCTGGTCCCCGTCGTCTATAGTCGGTAGAAAAGCCCACCGAGTTCTGAAGGTTGATTGCTATCTTGGATCCCTTTTCTCGGAAAATAGATATAAATCGGGTACATCCTTGCATGGTGGCGTCGCAAGATCTTGCCGGCTCGGTCCAGAAATTTAACCAAGATTTGAATCTAGAAAGCGAGCATATAACTTGGCTTTGCTGGGTTAATTAGAAGTGGTCGGCTGGGATTTTGTGCGACTACATGGTACGCCATCATGCTGTAAATTATTTCAACCTCTGGCATATTTTTACTTCCGCCGCGTCGAAGTCAAGAGCAGACTGGAAGTACTTGGGCCTGATATTGCGACAGTGGGCGGTTTCCATGGAACGTCTTCCACCTGCGTCTCTTTGAAGCAACGAGTCCACAATGGGACGGAAAAGACGGGTGATGAAGGCTGAATGGGAGGGGCTTGAATGAGGAGGGGCATGGTGCCATTAATCATAATATCATTTTGGCCCTGAACCATTGTGGTTCAGGGCTCGTGATCTTGGGGTCACCTCAACTATAAAGAGGTCAGGGTTCCTGCTTCAAAACGCCAATACAATCACATACCATTGACTATCGATGCATCCTGGGTAGGAAAGATCTTATATCGATAGGTACTTAAGTAGGTAATTCCAGTTATTGTGGGTAAGTATAAGGTTAATACCCAGGTACATGGTATATATCTAAAATTTGGGATATCGTCTGGGTTCTTTAGATTTCGCCTTCCACGCGCGTAAGATGTTCACAATGCTGTTCCTGCAGGGCATCGTTCAGATAGCCCTACTTGCAGGTGTAGCTTTAGGCTCTGCCTGTGCGAAGCCTGCCGCAAGCTGCAAGTCTGTCACTACTCAACATGGTGCATCTTCTAGTTGTTCTAATGTATTTCACACCAATGGGGTCAAGGTCTCGACTTGTATCTCGACGGTGGCTAAAACAACCTCAAATACAATTAAATATGTCAAGAGTGGCAAAACGACCTGTACACACTATAAGACCTCAACTTCCATCAAAACCGTTAAAATTGCTTATGAGACTGTTACTCTTCCGAAACCACGACGAAAGTTACCAACAAAACTGTTACACGTGTCTCTACCAAAGTCAGCTCTATCAAAGCTACCTCCACCTCGTAAGGATACGACCTGCATTACTAAGCATAATAATCCTCATGCTAACTGAATAATAGTTGGTGCACTAAAGTTACGACTGTAACCAAAACAACTACGACTACTACTGCTGCTATAACGGCTCGTAGCCATCTGCGTTTTGGGCATCGTGAGAACCGTGAAATTCCAAGACCTTGCTGTAAGTGATACCATTCAATTGGCCATATTGGTCACTAGCACACAGAGACTTGCTTACTGAACGCGCACCCAGTCTGTTTCGCGACTACGACCAAGGTGACTACAAAGACGCCAGCTCGTAAAACCAAGACAGTCAATGTACCAACGGGGACCGTTTCGAAAACGAGCACCAGGAAGGTTACACACACAATTACAGTCGCCGTAGCAGAAGTTACAAAGTACAATACCAAGACCGTGAGCAAGACGAGTACCCATTACAAGACCACAACCAAAACTGTCAAAAACACATCGACTTCTGTCGTCCATGCTACAAAAACTTCAACTTCGACCCATTGGGTCACCAAGTATGTCACCAGTTCTGCTCGTAAGACCACCACTCTTACTCGAGTTGGGACCGCGCACACTACGACCATTATCCCATCGGGAGCCACCGGGACCGCCACCGTCATAATCTGTAAACCACAGGCTGTTAAAACCGTTACTGAAGTTGGACCGAGTTCTAAAACGGCAACGGTTTTCCTAACTAACAGTGCCGGTGAGACTATCACCGATATCACGGGCACCAAGACTGTTGTAATTTATCGACCACAGACTGTCACAACTGTCACAAGACTTGGTTCTAGTGCTTACACCACTACACTGCTCCCAACTAATAGTACCGGTCAGGTAGTTACCGATTTTTCCGGAACGAAAACCGTAGCTATCTATACGACGCAAAAGTACACCACTATCTCAAGAGTTGCTACTGGAGCCGGTCCCTCTAAGACTACTGTATATCCAACGAACAGCCTTGAAAAACCAGTCACTGGGTCCGGCGTGGCTACCGTTATTAACTACATCACTCTGCCAGCAGCCACGGTTACCCGTGTAGGCCCAAGTCATTATACCACGACTGTCTCACCAACTGACAGCAATGGGCAACCACTCACGGATGGCAGCGGCACCAAGACCATGATAACTTTTATTACTCAGTCAAGAACGACAGTTATCAAAATTGGCGTCAGTGCTTTTACTACGACTGTATCTCCGGATCCCACCAATATCTCGGGTACTATTTCTATCATCGATTATGTCACCCAGCCAGTAACCACCATTAGATCGTCCGCCTCTTCTCAATATGACACAACTATCTTCCCAGCTCCAACTGATGTTGCTGGAACTATCACTGTGATTCAATATTACACGCAGCCGGTAACAACCATTACTCTCCCCGCAACAGGAACGGTTAAATATACCACCACTGTCTCACCAACGAATGGTGGCGGACTCCCAGTTACAGATGGAACTGGTAATGTCACTGTGATAAACTATCAGCCAAGGTCAACTACCACCATTACAAGCCCAGCAGGTCCAGGTGGTCCATCCGCTACAACATTATTCCCAACTGATGCAACTGCACCAGCCACTATTATCACATTTGCTGACCGTTCTTCAGTCACGGTAATCACCGTCGGTGCTAGCGCATCGAATACAACAGTCTTCCCGACCAGTGGTGCTCCTATCTCCGTCCCAGTCAGCATCATTGTTTATTTGCCTCGTTCCATCACTGTTATCAATCTTCTGGCTCCGGGAGCTAGTAATTATGCTACTACAATTACACCAGTAGATCCTAGGGCTCCACTTACCATAATATCATATATAATGCGCCCAGCTACTACCATCCTCGAAGTTGGAACTGGTGTCTATACTACTACAATCACGCCTCCAGCATCAGCCGCCTTTACTGTACCACTCACTATTATTAAGTTCGTTACTCTCTCTGTGACCACGGTTATAAGGACGGGTACAACTTCATTTAAAACGACCATTTCCCCATCCAATACGGCTGACCCCTTGGCAACAATCACGGTTATTAACCAAGTTCCTCAACTGACAACTACTCTTTCTATCCCTGCCACCAGCCCCTTCACATCCACATTGTATCCTACTAATCAGGCAGGTTCTACAATTACTAACGGGGTAGGCATCGTTACTGTTGAAGTCGGCATTACACAACCTGTTACCACCGTCACTGACCGTGGATCCAGTGCTTTCACAACCACCAAATATCCTACCAACCCGGCTGGAAGCACAATCACCGATGGCACTGGTACGATCACGGTTGTCGTGGGTATCCCGCAGGCTATTACTACTGTTACCACACCGGCTCCAAGTGCTTTTACAAGTACCAGGTTTCCGACAGATTTAGCTGGTCATACTATAACTGACGGCTTAGGCACTGTTACCATTATTGTTGGAATTCCTCGAGCTGTTATAACAATCACGGAGCATACATCAAGCGCCTATACTACTACTAAATATGCCACAAATCCTGTCGGTAGCACAATTACGGATGGTACGGGTACCATTACCGTTGTTGTAGGAGTGCCGCAGGCTATCACAATTATTACGATTCCTGCCCCTGCCCCCTATACATCTACTGAGTATCTAACCAACTCCGCGGGCTCCACTATCACAGATGGATCTGGGACTGTTACAGTGGCTGTTGGAGCTGCTTAGCCAGTTACCAAAATTACAAAAATTGGATCGAGCAAGGTCACCACGACTCAATATCCCACAAATGCCGCAGGTTCCACGATTATAGATGGAAGCGGAACTATTACCGTCGTTGGCTTTTTCACCCAGCCGTATACTACAGTAACAGTCGGCGCAACCAGCAACTATATCACCACGAAATATCCAACTGGCTCTGCGGGTTCCACCATCGTGGGCCCTAGTGCCGCTGCGACCGTTTTTAACTTTATGGGGCCCCCTATTCCTACGGCTTCCTCAGGCCCAGGCTATAGTTGCGACCCATACGGATACATTATTAATGATGCGGCACTATATCGGATGAATCTTAGTGATTCCACTTTTTCGCTTGTCACAGCCTCTTTAGTTACGGGAAGCAACGTCAATGCTATGGGTTACAACATTTCAGACAACTATCTGTACGCTATTGAGTCTGCCACCGGATACATTCTACGTATCAATTCCAACGGAGGCATACGAGGGTTGTCAAACTCACTGCTGTCGCCGGATTCGTCCTTGGCGACTTTGATAACAACGGTCAATTCTATGTTGCTGGTAACAGCGATACCGCAGGCGCAGACGACTGGGCTCAGATTAGTTTAAATCCTTACTCTCCAACCTATGGTACGATAATTAAGTCGGGCACAGCTAGTTACTCCACCTTCAATTTCGTTGACTGGGTTTACATCCCGGGTGCCGGCAATAATTTGTGGGCAGGATCTGTTGATGACGCCGGATATGCCCAGCTTATAAAGTTTGATCTTACCACCCACAAATTCACCCAGGCCGCCGCATACCCCAATGTTCCTCTCGCCGGCGGTCCGAGCTCCGCGTTCGGTTCCGCCAATGGAGACATTTATTTCAAGCTCATGTTAATGGCCAAATTTGGAAGATCAACGTTTTCACAATTGACGCACCTGTTTATGTGACTAACGGTGGCAGCGTCTCAAATACCGATGGCGCCCGATGTGTCTACTATGATGCCGTTTCCCCTCCACTTGCTTACACTACGATCACACTCGCGGGAACCACAAATACTGCGACGACCGAGTACCCGACAGATATCGCTGGCGCTACAGTTACAACAGGCTATCGAAGAGCAACGGTCATTAAGTATCTCGCCCCTACTGCGACATATGGGCCGAAATATAGCTGCTCCGAGTTTGGCTATATTATTGGCGATACCTCCCTCTATCAATTCAATATCACGACAGAGAGCCGTACACTTATCACGAGTAATCTAAGCGGTGGTGCAAGTGTCAACTCTATTGGATATAAGGTTTTAGACAACTACCTGTACGGCTTAGAAGTAACGACCGGAAGGGTTGTTCGCATTGCTTCAGACGGTTCTATTACAGGTGTTCGCACCTTTGAAAATATCAGCAACTACAATGTTGGTGATATTGATGGCGTTGGACAATTCTGGGTTAGCTCTGCCGGAGACAATTGGTCACAAATTGATCTCGATCCTACATCACCCACATTTAGCCGTATGGTTGCCTCTAGTACAGGGACTACACCCAACGACTACAACATAGCTGATTGGTCCTCGATCCCGTCGGGTGGTAACAGTCTGTGGTCTATACTTTACAGCGCTACCCTAGACGCTGCTCTTGGGCGCTGGGATACGTTTGCCCACCAATGGGTCATTGTGAAAACTTGGACAGGGATATCTTTCACGAACATTGACGCCAGTTTTGCAGATGAGACCGGAGATCTTTGGTTCAGTGAAAACGCATCCGGCGCAGTTTATAAGATAAATATTTTCTCTCTGGCAAAACCTGTTTTGGTCTCTGTAAGTTCCACGGTTAGCAACGCTGATGGTGTAAGATGTGTCTACGGTAGCTTTTACTCAGACAACCAAGATGGAGGGCTATCGCAGCTTACTACAGTAACCTTGGGAGGCCCAACCAATACTATGACCACAGTCTATCCAACTGACGCATCGGGTGCTACTATCACCACTGGTTTCCGAACAGCGACCATCGTCACGTTCCGCGCCAACCCAACCCCAACTGCCAGCTTAGGGCCTACCTACGACTGCTCTCCAGATGGCTATATATTATCAGCGGCGCCGATCTGTACTCCGTAGATGTCACGACAGCCTCGCAAACTTTAATAAAAGCCAACTTCGATATCGCGCATGGACAGCTCGTTAACGCTCTTGGTTATACCGTTTTAGACAATTATCTCTACGGCATAGAAGGCTCTACCAATGCGATCTCGCGCATAGATTCCGATGGCACTGTCACGACAATCGGAACAGTGCCCATCGCTGGTAACTACGTGGTTGGCGATATTGACGGCAACGGTCAATTTTGGATCTCCACAACCGCTAGCAATGGAGTGCAGACTTGGTCCAGATCAATCTCAATCCCTTCTCGGGTACGTTTGGTGCTGTTGCCAACACCGGTACTTTGGTCTTGACAACTTTTAAAGTGTACGACTGGGCTTATATCCCTACTGCGGGCAAATTCCTATGGGCTTTGGTCGTGCGTACAAGCGACAGCGTCGTCTTGCTCGCCAAGTGGGATATGACCGCACATACCTGGACCACAGTAGTTGCATATCCAGCTTCGGTCACAGAGGGTGCAGCCGGCTTGTTCGCATCCGCTAATGGCGACATTTACACAAGCGGGGATTCACATGGCACGATATATAAACTGAATGTTTTTAGTACCGCTGCTCCCGTTGCGCTTAGTACCGGACCAGTCTCTACATCCAACAGTGACGGCGCTCGCTGCGTCTATAGCTCTCTGACCCAAAGTGGTGATGGCTACTAGTAACCAGCCTCCTTGTATTATCGAACATCTTATTTTTATTCGTCACATCATTCGCCCAGGGCTTTATTGAGTATTTGGGTGTTAATCATTTCTCCTTTTTTTCTTTCCTCTCCTTCTTTGCCTACGCTTTATGCTTTTGAAAAAGGCAAATTTTAACCCTCTTTTCTTTTCAGACTCGTTTAACAACCGATTCCTTTAATAGGTCTTCCCTTCAACTAATTTGTTAATTATACTTTTTCTATCGTTGGCATAATGTTTATTTGCTTCGTATAACGCTCGTTCTTTAGTTATTAATGTATATGTACCGGCCATATGTACCAATAGCATGTATGTAGTGATCAAGGCATTAATACCATCTCGTCGTATCTTATCTTTTAGTTGGAAGACCGAAGATCGAGATCTCTACATATCCCGGGTAGTCGAGAAAATAAGACGTCATTGGTGAGCTTCCTCGAACTTATGATTAGCTTTGTGGCCGTAATACGATAAACCTAATATAATTTCTTTGTCTAATTTTTCGATAACAGGCAATTTGAACATCCGTGTACTATCCGACTGGACAAGAGACTACTATCCGACTTTTGGAAGGTCTTGGTAATTTGTGTCTAAGAGAGTTCGGTCTGAGGTTATACCTGCATACAGTGCCACGAAATTCTCGAATAAATTTTGAGGTTTTTGGCAGTAGTGGCAGATCTTGTCTCGTCAACCAGAACTGCACGACTTTCTGCACAACATTTAATGGCAGATCTCTAGAAAGTGGGAAACTACCCAAGACAAATGCCAAATTTAATTTAAATTAAATTTACACCCACCGCGTAACTACTATTTCCCTCGATTTAACCAACTTGGAACCAGCGAAGTATTTCAACAACATAGACTTTCAGATATATACTCTCGCCTCTAACAGAAGTCAGATCCTTTCTTCAACTACACCGTCTAGCTCGTTAAAGCATATTCCTCCACTCGTCCATGTCAACAAACGCCCAAATCCACAAACCTTTATAAGCTCTGATCCCAAACATAGCAACGACTTAAGCAAACACGATGCATCGATATGAAACCGATCTGACACCACAATACATCAAGGAGATAGAGGTCCGCGAAGGCAAAGAGACTGTCGAGGCTGCGTTGACCCTTTATTCTATGCACCACGGCCGACATTATACAGATATTCCTCCTGTGGTAAAGAACTACGCGAAAGATAAGTTAGAATCAGATGTCGTCGACAGTGCAGCCTTGCTATTGGAAAGACTCGGAGATCCCAGTTCAGGTGCATTCAACCTTTTGAAAAAGCTGATCAGGCTCAACCGGATTGCACGGTCAATCCCTGCCGACCTCGATCGAGATACTGAATCTGTCTTCGATGACTCGCAGTCTACTGATTCTCCGGGTCTTACATCGTTCTCACCAACACCGTTGAATCGGTTTCCATCAGATGAGAGGATTGAGGAGATAGATGGAAGGACGACCAATTTAGAGGTGGAGCTGTGGAACATCAAGAGACTATTGAATGAGCTTCATACCAAGCTTGGAACTGCTGGGAATATGCTTAGAGGCAATTTCTCACACTCACCACCATTATCTGAAGCAGCAGATTCTAACAGAGGGCTTTAGGGGGTTTTTGGAACTACCAACTTTAGATGTGGTAGCGTGGGGGAAGGCATGTTCCTGTAGGGCTTTTCCAGTTTTAGAAGTTGGTGTCGCGATAGTCTTCTATGTGGTATCTTGTTCTATGGGGTTTATTGTCAAATAAGTTTGACCCTTTGGAAAACTTTTCATAAATGCCATTTATAAACAGAATTTCATATGCGTTGTAAATGTTGTAATATGAGCACTCTGTCCCAAAAGGGAAATTTGTGATGAGCAAACATGACTCGTCGCGAGACGTCACCTCAACGCATCGGGGTCGTACACACTGATTGTTGAAGACACGTTGAAGTTCAACCCAGAGCTATTCTCCCAGACGAAGGCACTGAAGCCAATAGCTCACATTTTCAAACATCATAACCGAATTCCTTATACCGGACGCTCGAACCCTTCTTGACAACATGGCAACGCTGAGAGACCGGCAAGTTGGTGGGATCATTCCTTGGAATGCTGTTCGCGCGTTTGGATCTCAGGCTAACTTGGTAGCACATCCACAGCTTCGATTGAGAAGGTGCTCAACCTCAACAGCGATAAACCCAATGCAAACCCGGATGATCCAACCGGAAACACCGCTTTTGTATCATCAACTCCTCTTGTAGATGAGGAAGGAGAACCGTTATGGAAGGTTCTTATATTCGACAATCTTGGACGCGATGTCATCAGCTCAGTACTGCGGGTGAATGACCTGCGAGCAAATGGAGTTACTATCCACTTGTACGTCGTATTCTTCAGGGGCATATTGCGAGAAGAGGTCTAATCAGAGTGCATAGGAGTCTCCATTCGCAACGATACCCGATACCTGATGTTCCCGCTATCTACATCGTCGAACCAACCCTCGATAACATCAAACTCATTGCCAAAGACCTGCAAGCGAAGTTGTACGAAACCACCTACATCAACTTTACTTCATCGGTACCTCGTGCGCTACTTGAAGAATTCGCCGCAATAACTGCGCAGACACAGACGAGTTCCCAGATCGCGCAGGTGTATGACCAGTATCTAAACTTTGTTGTATCAGAGCCCGATCTGTTCAGTTTACACATCAATGATGTCTATTATACCATGAACAGCAACAAGTCCTCGGACTCGGTGATTGATGCGACGGTGGATAAGATTGTAGCTGGTCTATTCTCTGTAGTTGTTACAATGGGTAGGCGCATTGCCGTTATTCTCACTCCTATATCTATAGCTAAGTCGTTCGCAGGGGTGATACCAATAATCCGCTGCCCCAAAGGCAATGCTGCAGAGATGATTGGTCAGAAGCTCGACCGAAAACTCCGCGATCATATTCTGAACAACAAAGACAACTTATTCTCCGCTCCTCAACCTAATACATCAGGATATCCTGCCCACTCCTCGCAAGCAGCTCAAAGGCCGGTTCTCATCATTCTCGATCGGAACGTGGATCTAGTTCCCATGCTTTCACATTCGTGGACATACCAAGCACTAGTCCACGATGTCTTGAATATGCGACTGAATCGTATAACGGTGGAGACTGTGGAAGACGAGGGCAAGACATCGAAAAAGGCTTACGATTTGACTAGCAACGATTTCTTCTGGGCAAGGAATGCGGGAGTTCCCTTCCCGCAGGTAGCAGAAGATATTGATGCAGAACTCACAAGATACAAGGAGGATGCTGCTGAGATAACGAGGAAGACTGGGGCTAATAGCTTAGAAGATATATCTGCGTATGCTTCTGACCTTTTCCGACTGTTTGCGGACGAAAACTAACATTACGTAGTGATGCGAGTGCTAGTGCACAACATCTTAAAGCCGCGATCACACTCCTTCCGGAACTGAGGGAACGAAAAGCCTTGCTCGATATGCATATGAATATTGCAACGGCATTATTAAAGGGAATCAAAGATAGACAGCTAGATAACTTCTTCCAAGCGGAAGAAAGTATCACAAAGCAGACGAAAGCACAGCTACTCGAGGTTATTAATGACCCAGAACGCAAGAACCCGGCTGATAAACTACGACTCTTCGCGATTTGGTACCTCAGCTCGGAGCAAGATGTGAACAGAGGAGATATGGCGGAGTACGAAGCTGCGCTCGCAAAAGCTGAGTGTGATCTCGAGCCTTTAGCTTATCTCAAGAAGTAAGTTCATAGCGTATGGTCTCTATAGAATAGTATTAGACTAACAACACAAATCAGAGTGCGAGAGATCACCCGAATGACAATGATGGCTTCTGCACCCAGTCAGCCTGCCCAGTCGAGTGCTAGTGGAGAGCTATTCCGCGGTTTCACCTCGATCAGCAACAGAGTATGTTTCTTCCTACGAGACTTATACTTCTATATTACACAATTACTAACTTCTCTTACAGCTCACCGATCGCTTCCGAGAGAATGCCCTATCTGGAGGCTTTGAGAACTTGATATCCAACGTTAAAAATTTCCTTCCAGTGAACAAAGATCTTACGATCACGAAGATTGTTGAGTCTATAATGGACCCCGCTGGAGCTTCATCCTCTGCGATTGCAAAGACCGAAGATTATCTATACTTTGACCCGAGGTCCAACTCTGCAAGATCCGGAAGAGCACCAGGGGCTCCGGCACCAGGAACTGCCGCGACATTTGGACAAAGGAGACAAGGATTCACAGATTCAATTGTTTTTACGGTCGGTGGAGGTAACATGGAAGAGTTCGGAAATTTGGTCGAGTGGTCGAAGCGAAATCAGACCCAGGGCGGAGGTGGTGGATTAGTGGGTGGTGGAGGCGGATCGGGAGTGAAACGACGCGTTGTTTACGGCAGTACTGATTTACTAAACGCGGAAGCATTTGTAAACGGGGATTTGAAGAAACTTGGAGCAGAAGGCTAAGATCTTTTCTTGAATTGAAAGATATAGATGCGATGTTATTATTGTGTATGTACTAGTAGTTAGCCCGCTCTGAGACCAAATTATCCCAGCACAATCCACCGAACTTCACACCACTAAAAATTGATATATGTGTTGGTGTCCCTAAATCCAACATCTGGTTTCGCGCAGGGAACCAAAGTTTGAAAATCACAACTGCAGGAGCAATGTACGCTGTCACCCGAAGACCCGCCGCAAGGGTGCTGTGTCTCCTTTGCTCTTTTCGGAATCTTCAAACCTCGTCACAGCGGCTTCCACTACGGCCGATCGCACGGCCAATCGCTATAACAGCGACGGCACGGTTACCAATTCGACCTACCGCGTCCGCATATGGCATCCGACACAATACGACAGCGGCGTCGATTCCAAAGGAAGATGCGCCAGCACCGAGTTCATTATATTCCTCTCAGGACATCAAGTCGTACGACCGCCTTTTCGATGCCATAAATGAGAAGCTCTTTCTCCAGACGGTCGGAGATAAACCCAAGGTTCCACGCGAGACCGAAGTGATTCTCGCCTTTAAAGCTCTTCAACGACTCGCCAGCAACTATCCGGCTCCAAAATTACAGACTGTTGCTGCCTCAAAACCGAATCCTAATGACGCTATATTATCGATAACCGGGGCTGCCGTTCCTAATGCCGACTCAAAAGTCGACAAGAATGCGCCGTCAGAGCCTATCCCGCAGTCCCTAGAGACGATCGAAGCTGAAAAGGATGCCAGATTGAATTCCCCGGTACATCCTGTCATGGATATGGCATATCATATCGTGATCCACCCGTTCGTCTTTGTGTCACCTAAAGTCCTCACCGAATACGTCAAACTCGCATCAATTCTCAAAGACTCTTCGACTCTTCCATCAGTTTTCAAACTATACGCCAACAAAGCGGTGATATTTGATCCTTCGAAACCGCCCATAAAGCTTAGTCCTAACGCCGCTAAAAACGCCATTGAATATAAAACGGCGAAAGAAGCGCTACAAGTAGCGATTAGCGCGAAGAATATGCCGCTCGCGCTAGATATTATCGAAAATAGCGTCAGCACCTCGGCATGGTGTAGACGGAAGCTATGGACGCAGCTCGTACCGTTTACGACCGTAGTTTGCGGAATCCCCGTCGGATTGTGGAAACTCTCGGACTGGATAGCGCAGTTTCAAGAGCAATGGTTGCATGATAAAGCCATGGCGTATGCATTTATGGGGTTTATGACGTATTATATTTGTACGGGAAGTTTGGGAATGATCGCGCTTTTGACGTGGAATGATCATATGATCAGAGTCAATTGGATTCCTGGTGTATATATGAGGGAGAGATGGTTTATGGAAGAACAGAGGGCGTTGACCGACAGAGTTGCTATGGCATGGGGATATCAGGAACCACATAAACGGGGCCTGGAAAGCGGATGGGAGTGGGAAATGTTACGGCATTGGGCAGGGGTGAGAGGCATGATTATAGACAGTTCAGATATGGTTGAAGGAAGAGAGATGTCTGCCGAGAAGGAGGCGGAAAGGTTGGCTGCACAGGACAGCATCCTTGGACGGTAAGTTACCCTTGAAACCCTAGGTGCAGCAAGTTAATTACTAACATGGCTCTTTTGTAGATTAAAACTCAAGCTGGCGAAGCCTGCTACTACCGACAAGAAGAAGCTTTCGAAAAGACTCTTTTCTTAGGAAACGAACCTGTATAATATTGCGCGCTTTAATTATCCCGAGTATTGATATTTTGAACTTTCACCTAGATTCTTTGACTTGTACATCCTAGCTTTTTGCTGGAATGCATGTCTACTTTGCATTGGCTAATAAATACCTTAATTCAACTGCATTCATGATCAAAGCATCAAAGGATTCATAGGTTAGAACTCGACGACTATAGAATTAGGTAGTCGAGATTTTAATCCCATAGAGGATTATAGAAATATCACAGAAACAACGCATATAGATGGATTCAACCCTGTTTCACTGGGCTTCTGACTGGATTCTAACCGCTTGCTCCGACCTCGGCTTCTTCAGGTCTCAGAAGGGTATGATGATTTTTCCTGTAAAATTTTCAAAAGACATTGATGGATCACTAGACCTGCGAAAAATCCAAAATTCAATCATGAACTATAGAAAGTAGAATTCTTTCACCAGATCTCGTCCCATGACAATTGTTAAACGAATAAGTGATTCAAGTGAAAAAATTTGCAAACCACGTTTGAAGCTCAATCACAAAGATCCAGGTATTTGAATTCAGCATATTCGAGTGAGAAATAAGGTTCCATCGATTTTGTGAAGCGCTTAATTGAATTCGCGATCGTACGAGAACCCAAATCCCATATGTAAATCAGAACTCTATTACCACAAGCTCAGATTCTCATATCTCAAGCGACCTGCTCTATCTTTCAGGTAAAATGAGAAATGGTGATGTAACCAACTGTCAAAAATATGTTCCTTGGATCGAGTTTATATTGCAATGTTGCACCGAGAATTCGTCACCAAAAGTTTCACCGATTCGCGAAAGTCAGAACAGTAGACAAGCCAAATCATACCGAGTAGCACATTACACGTGAAAAAATATGCAGATATTTTGTATCACCCGGTTTTCACACGTATATGTAGGGTCCATAGGCTAGCGAGAAGAAATAGTCTTTTCAAGGCTAGGAAACGACCGGAGTAACCCGGAAAGAACAGTCTAGATCCATCAAGCGTGACGAACAGTGCGAAAGAAAGAAAAACGCCTACACGTTTACCGTGATATCTTCGTTCGGTAATGTCTTTGGCAAGGCAAAGGGGATACGGGTAGGTCGCACAGACGCGACTCCACAAATCTCGCTCCAGATCTCGCGAATTGCGCCATGACATCTCTTTTCCCCACACACGGGACGGGTTTTGACATCCAAGGACATGGATTGGTTACTTGGCTGTACTATCTATCAGACAGATAGTGTGAGAGGGACCGACAATCTTGGACCCGACTTTCAGAACCGACTGTTTTAACGAGATCGACAGACGGTGCTCTGGCGCAAAAAAGGTATGCGAGTGAGGGTCCCGTCAAAGTGATATGCAGCATAGAGTTACTCAATCACATCTTATCGTTCTACAAGGCAAATAGAGAGAGACAGTAAAATAAAAGTGATCCAGAGTCGAGGGATGAGTATCAAGCAGGTATTTCGGACTTAAAAGAATTATCAACTTCATCTGCAACACATGCAAATGTGAAGCTTAGCCTAACAATAGTTAACAATCTGTTAGTTTTCCCTCCCATTCTACCATTCCTTCCCTCTCTGTAAAGCCACTAGCCTCGGTATATTCCTCGTCTGCAAGTCAGTTTCTATAAGGTCTAGTTGTTTAATGAGAAACTTAAGGAGTAAAAGGACTTTCCGATAGTCGATCATCGATCAAGCTTATCGGAATTCCAATGCTTTCTCCGGCGAGGATAAGAAGGGGTGAAATCGAATCCGTGCGCGCAAGAATCTTCGATCGAGTATCGATCTCTATTGCTTTCCATTCTCTCCATCCTAAGACAGCGTTTGGACTCTAAGTTAAATTTAGCAAAAACAGGTCTGCACCCTTACGATGATTCATGCGTGAGAGGGGCGGTGTGAGACTTCAAAGATAGAGATATTTACATTAAATTACTCCCTATTGTTATCCCTCTTGAAAATCTTATAAGGAGATCAAATTCAATTCATTTTAAATCTATTAGCCTTGATTTAGGGAAGGCATATAGCCGCCACCACCAGCCCAAGGCGCGAGGCTTCGAGGCTTTCAGGATTTAAAGGTTCGGGGAGCTGGCCAGCGGCACAGTACATAGGGAAATTATTGGTCTAGGCCTAGTTTGAATTTACTGCGGGTGAAATAGTCACCCAAGAGATAGATTATTACAAGCTGAGACCCGGGCCAGAAATACTTGAGACAATAGAAATACGTCTGTTTTTTGTTTTTCTTCCCTCGCCGGTGCGGTAGGACCACAGGAGAGAGAGACAGAGGGGGCATTTCCTGGCGGGTAATACAAAATAAGTGATAAAACTAGTACTATACGACTACAGTGGCGTCTTCTTGGTGTCTCTTTTGAAAATTCCGACGACCGCCACGAGCTGAGAGTTTGTAGCTAATACGGTCTCCTATCCGAATTGTGCGCAGTGCAGTTTGAAATTTCTGTCACATTTTTGCAAACTGAAACCATAATATCGCACGAATGAGGCTTGGTGGGTGCCCGGGGGGCATTAGTATGGTATGAATGGCTCAGTAGGCAGGTAAATAAAAAGTGAGGGGTACGAAAGAGCCATTATCATTTTGACACTATTGACATGACAATCCTCCTCTATACCATAGACAATCTAATATCTGTCGAATATGAACCCCCGCATTTCTCACTTTTGCGAAGCCTCTCGTCAATAATCAATCAAGATTATACCGCTTGTAATAATAAATCATCTGAAAAGATTTATCCCTCGGTACAAACCATCCCATATTTAATTAGTCCTTGACAATAAAGCTTCGAGTGGGAGGAACGTGGCTTTCCCGTCTCCATATTAGATCTCGAAGGCAAAACACGAAATAAAGAGTTTTCCTAGAAGAATTGGAGTTGAGGAGTGCATTAGCGTCTTTATCATCGTCAGAGAATTAATATTGATCTTTTGATGGGGAAAGCTTTTTAAAAAATGTGGCTGGAAAGATACCAAGGTTTATTGTTTACAAGTATTGTTCAGTAATTAAACCGACGATCTTTCAAAATAATTGTGATTTGGGTAATATTTGTTTTTATTAATTGATTTTTCGGGACTAGAACCTCTTCGTGATAGAAGGGGGCTTTCGCAATCACTCGCTCACTCACTCACTCACGCTCACGCTCATCTCGCTGAAAAAACTCAAAAACGACAAAATCAAGTATAAGAATATATCGCCTGAATGAAATAAAACAAGGTAAAACAGAGAGCAGGAATGATAGCGTTGTAAATAGTATGAAAAAGAAAATAAATATTTTGAACGGTTATAGTTGTGAAGTTGCTCTCATGAAGAAGAAAAGCTTGTGGCTATAGAGCCCATTACAATAGAATTAAGTTTTTGGACAATGAGAAAAGTATCTTGAAAGTGATATAAAGGATACAAAGTTTTCTTCTCCTCGCGTGAGGCAAATGTGTGTATATCGAAGTGAAAAGTATGTGCTTCAAAGATAAACAAATAAGAAAAAAGGATATAATTTAAAATCCGAACAAAGGCCGAGTTTAAAGGAAAGCGTGAACGAGATAAAATGAGTGATTAAACACACTGTGCGAGAGGGAGTAAGAAACGAAAAAACAAGAAAACACACTTTTTAGGGGACTGCCTCGGAACGAGGACATTTATTGGTGCATGGCGAGAACCTGCTCGAGGTAAAAGGGTGGGTGCCACGGGAGGGAAGCGTGAGGCAATAGACGAGACTGTTGATCTGGAGTCGTGAAGATCGTTACGTCGTCGGCACGTCTCTAGCCACGAAGCGTGAGTAAGAAAAAACATGAAGGTCGTGTAACACATGTCTGAAACGCCATCGATGGACGGTGTCCTGGAGTTTGGTAAAAGGTCCTGCTAGCTTGCCGACGTGTATAGAGAGGGGACATCGTGCAACCGGAGTGTTATTCTGACGGCCAAAAGGGAAGAACAAGTAGGAAAGATAAAACAAGAATCGATGCTATAGTTTGGATCACATGTACACCGTAGAAATATTATTTCCGAGGCTTGGAATACATTAGAGAGATGTTTGGAAGGAAAATAAAAAGAATAAGTTGATACTACCAAAGAAAGCAAAAGCCCAGTCTGATCCCGATCCCATAAGGAACCCCGTTTACCGCTGTGGAACGTGGAACACCCAAATGAAAATCCCTGAAATTTAAAAAGAAAGAAAAGAGCCGAAGTAATTATCCCAACCAGACATGTTCCTAGAATTTTAATCGTCGCGAAAAGGGTATACCAAAAGGAAAAAGAAAAGCAAGAGAGAAGCAGAGGAGTAAGTGTACGGAGAGGAGGAAAGTTGAAGAATCCAAGACACTCTAGGTAGTACAGGCTATTGAACAGAGAAATAATAGCGGAAGCGTGCAAGTTGCCCGGGTCCATGGCGACGTGTTAAAAGTCGATGTTCTCTATGGACGAAGGGTCGCCACCGGCGGCCAGGACCGCTGCTGCTGCTGCCTCAGACAATTTCCTTCTTTTCTCCTGTGCTTCTCTTTCCCGCCGTGCTTTGGTCTTGGAACTACCGCTCGGTGCGACTCCACTCAGGATCTTTGTAGCGTCGTGCGGGGTGAAATTCACGAACGAGACTTCTTTAGGGTCGGTCTTACCCATGGTTGGCATCCGTGCGGACCTGCCAAGGCTGCCAGTCTTTCGTAAATACGAAGATCTGTGAATACCATTAGAGTGACTGGCGTGCGAAGGGACGGTTCGAATAGGAATGGGCGGTGTGGACTGGACTGGAGTATCGTATCCTAACATAGATTTGGATAAGGGAGTCCGTCGTGGAAAGGTGTTGTATTGTTGATGTTGGTGGGTCTGTGGCGGATGATGCCCTGAGTTGTGGAAAGGGTCGATGAAACTGACACCGCCGGACGCACTTGTGGGCGAGCAGAAGCCATCGCCAGTTATCTGGGAGCCGAAATAATATCCAGGAGAGCCTGGCGGAGACGGCATGGCCGAATGTGTCTGTTGTCCATTGATGAAGGAGGTGTATATCCGGTCTTGTTCCAGCATGGGTGACCTGGGTTGCTGCTGGTGCTGAAGCATGAGCAACTGGTTGTGAAGATTGTCGCTTGAAGGTGTTTGATTGAACCGACGCCTAGGCGACATGTTCGGTAAAGATGTAAACGCACTGGGGTTTGCAGCCGGGGCGGAAGTGGCAGGATAAATCATGGCAGATCCGTCCTGCGCGAGCTCGAGGTTAGCATTCTGTCCCCACCATGCCTGAGGCGATGATCCCTGGGCCGAAGGTGAGGAATCTTCGGCGTTTTCGAGCTCGAGAGACTCAGTCATTGAGCAAGGAGCGTTGAAGCTGGAGTAGGCGCTTAGCGGAGGCTGTGGCTTGATAAGGCTTCCATCGTCGAAACTATTCTCCGGTGAGAGATATTCATGGCTGGGGGAATGATGCAGATACTGGCGGTTCTGCGTGGTGCTATAAGGATTTTCCATTTGCTCTTGGAGTTGGGGCATGCTATGAGGTCGAGAGAGCAAGTTGATAGTATTTGCCTCGACGTTTGAAGGGAGGGATTCCGTGGACAGGTTATAGTTGCCGTTTAGGTGAGGTGCAACATTGTTTGGACACAAAAAGCTCGAGCGGGCACTAGATAACGGCGGGGAAAGCGGGAACAAATCTCCGTGATCAGTTGCTCCTTGCTGCTCCCTGCTGTGTAAGAAATAGGAAGGCTCCTGCTGGGCCTGATATCTGAGAGATTCGGTCATTGTGCTATTATTATTATTATTTCTCGGACTTGAAATGTCGTACGCTTGAGTGCGGGCTGTTGCGAGCATTTCTTCGTTGTCGGGTAATGAGCTTTTATAATTGACTCGTCGTCTCCAAAGTGGAGCTCTTTTAGCCTGACGCTCGTCTAAGAGGCGGTACTGTTGCACTGCAGACAGGTGACGCCTTGTGATGGGGTTGTTCAGATAGCCAGACTTTATTCTGGAGATGAGAGAGACCGGGTTGGAAGGTAGAGTTGGAGCATAAGCAAGAGAGCTGTGATGCTGTTGAGAGTGAGTTTGAGAGGACTGAAGCTGAGGGTCAACGGGAGGGGATATATTATTATTATTTTCCACGGGAGACGGCGAGGACGAGCCTTGTTTATTAGCAAGTTCAGGTTTCACTAAAGAACCTAGCAGAGGTGAAGTAGATGATTGCAATTGGTCGGGGTTATTAAGGTCCGCAGGAGATTCCAACTGTAGCCTTAGGGTTCGGTCTAGCTCTCCATCCTTTTTGGACGACTCCGAGTGGTAATACTCCACACCCTTTTGCTCTCCGGCAGCGACCTCGCCTTCACTCCCACCAACCTCATCGTCCTCCCCGTCCCCGTTCCTTAAATTTGCTAGATCATCGCTACAGCCATCTAGGTTATCCGGTGTTCCGCTTGTCTCATAGCCCTCTTGTCTAGGCCATGATGAGGTAGGGTGGCCCTCACTCATGGCAATCTCGATCCCGGGGCCCTGGGGTGGTATATGACAGCCAATCGAGTGCGGATGCTGCTCGAACATTGCCCTGAACGATCGGTTCTGGTCCTCTGCAGCACTTGCAATTGCTTTTCCCTCCGATCCTGCTCCCTCCGTGGCTTGCAAGTACTCGGTGAACAGGGAGTCCACTATGTGCTCGCCTGGTGCTGAGGTCTTCGACCACCATGATTCAGTCGGCACCCCGTTTTCGGAAGCGTAGGCATCCTTACTCTCGTCTGGTTTCCACATCCTGAACTCAACTTGCCCCGAATACCGCCCAGGAATGTGTCAAGACGAAACGGGATAAGGGAAATCCAAGACCACTTGTCAGCTCTTTCCAGAGTGCCCTTTTCTTCCTTTTCTCTCTTGTTTTCTTTCCCAAGGTATGGAAGTTCCTCTAAGATCTCCTTTTCTCTCTAGGCCCGGAACCAGACCAGGAAAAAGTGCTGACGAGAAAGAATTCCTTCTTTGACGGCAGCTTCCGCGGAAAGGACAGTCTTCCTTCCTCCCAAAGACGTTACGTCGAAGGCCCGTGACGCCAACACACCCGAAATTCGCTCTCACACACGTTCGTTGAGGCCGTGTTAGTAGTGCAGATCTAAGCCTTAGCTTTTCTTCCTCTCTTTAGGTTAACGCCTTAAGGTTCGCACCTCATGTATAACTCGTGGGGTCTAGAATGGCCAGCGTGTGCGCGAGAGATACTTTTGAGAGTGTTGGAGGACAATATTCTAACGTAAGGGTGTGTGATTGATTCCCAACCAAACCTAAACGATAGACTCTCTCAATCTCCCAGAAGATGATGGTATAGTCGAAGCTGGATCCTTATCCTCGAGATTATGACCCCCAAGCCAATAATCGAAAGAAAAAAGTTGGAGCAAAAATTAAATAAAAATAAAAATAAACTTGTGACAAAGAGGATCTGGTGTGGTCGGTCGACGAAGACTACTGAGAACCGAATATCTTCTCCCAAAAATAGGTCGGAAGATCAGATCAGTCCACAAAGTTCAGCGTCAATGGCGAGTGGTGAAAAGAGTCTCTACAGCTTCGAGGTTTACTCTCGTTTATGAGAGTCTTCAAATCATTCCATGGGGTATCAACAAATCATGATAACAGGGTATCGGGGTAGCCAGCCTCTCATCGGATCGTTAAAGAAAATTGGTTGTTCTGAAACTTTCATTGATTTGACACGGGCATTAATGACAGGCTTCCATGACAAGAGAAGATTCCTGGTCCTTGAAGATTGGCGATGAGGTAACAGTGACCGAGAAACAGTACCTGGGATCTAATATTGTAAGAAGCATTCATTCTTTGTGTGGTCGTTGCCAACGCGCCACATTGAGGAACGTGGACCCGATGCAGCAAAATTTCCTATCCGGGGAATCGAAGCAAAAAGAAGGCGCCTGATAATCTGGATGTCAAGGGTACGGCGCTACCTGGGCTTGTGGACTGCTGCATAATGCAGGGAGGAACCTTGTGCCTATCAGCTGATAGTTGCTTTTCCGTAAGGACTATTGTTATGTCAAAGAATTTCTCCGATAGGTATGGGTGCTTTGATAGAATCGCTTGGGTCAATAAATTAATATCCTTCGTGGGGAAAACAAGGAATGCATTCCTATCCAAGTTTTACTATGACGCATTCGTCACTCGTCTGTTTTTTGTGGGCTTCCGTGGAGGGAATCGAACCGAGATGAAATATATCATATTCTTTTTTGTTTCTTCGTTTTTAAGTCTCTTCATTCGCCATGTACGGGCTATCAATTACGCATTTCTTGGCGTCTATAATTGGAAAAAGCCGTCTGGGTTTTCTCGTGCGCTCAAAACAATATTTCGAACCGTGCAAAGAATAAGGCAATTGCAATCTTCGAGGCAACATTGAGAATTGGCGCACGACAGGACCAGCTACATAGCGACTAGCGTTCATCATCGAGGGAATCGATTATTTTGTCTCGAAATAATTAAAAGCCATTGTCAAGGCAAAATAGCCGACAGGTGTGGGCACGTCGGTGTGGGCGCGATCCTACACAAATGCGTCAGTTCTCAGTTAAGCACAATCTATAATTTAATCCGACTGTGATGCAATGACGGGAGATGAAGAGTGAAGCGTCGACCACAATTTACACGTAGAATGACATACCATTGTAATTTCGACGCAAACATTCTGGGTGTATTCCCTTTCCTTTAGAATTCTGGCCATAGAAGTTATTGAGATATCCAGATATGTTGACATGGAAATGGCCCGTGACTGGAATGTTGAGCGTGTAGTGGGCCTAACGCCTCCTGTTTTCTTCAGGAATATAAGATGCTGCCACGCGAAGCTCGCTAACGGAGGTACAGACCTTGCCGTCTCGTGTATTCCCGAAATAAACCTGATTTCATAATTGCCCGAATTCTCAGTAATATTTGCGAATTGCATTTGGAAACCGTTCGCTGAAACCGTCGAATTAATTATAAGACCCCGAACATGGCCTCCATCGCAGCAATCCTTCCGTCACCCAAATTCGCTGCAACACGCACAAAGCGGAAATTCCAACACGTCGTTCGTGGGTCCGCCTCGGCACCAGTTTCGAAATTTCCTGGAGATAAAATACGAAATTAGTACGGAGGGTAGAGGTATTCGGGACGGATAACTAAAGAAACTAGACGTTTGTAGTAATACCTGGGATCAAAGACTCTCGTCTCGTAGGCGGATTTACACAGTACTTCACACTGCCCAACTAGCCCTCCAGATCTAACATTTTCATGTCTCACCGTTGTAGAGGCTTCGACGCATCGGGACAACGGCGCTCACTCCTCTTTTTTAGGAGATGGCCGCACGGATCACTTGAGGGACCAGATCAATTGCTGAGAATGAAGATGCTGTCTTCATTACAAGGGTATTCATGGGGTTTTTGCACCTCATAAACCATAGGATAAGCCGCCCAGCAGGTTTTTCCGAGTTGGTTCCAGCCGACTACAGCAAAATCTTGGGGCTAATCGACTAGATTGTAGTATGGCAAGGTGCTATCTCGTTAACTTTTGTCGTAGAGATTGGTGCTAACTCCTGTGCTTGGGATTGGTTGAGCGGAGATCATGAACTGTTCGATACGCCCAGTTTCTTCGGAAGGGCTGATGCACACCACCTGCTAGGGAAACGGCTGCTGATAGTCTGGTCGCCGGGGCCACTAGGAACATCGTGTAACCAGCAGTTTGGATAGAATGAAGCAGGTGACTTTCGGGCTGCCGTAGCATAATCGATTCCAAACCGCAAGGCCATATGATATTGCGCCCAAAACACCTCATTGTTCCGAAAAAAAGAAAAGGAACAAAGCAAAGAGGCGACGATAACTTATCTCTGCCGTCTCTCGTCAATCATCCAACTTTGTTGTCAAATGGTTTCCATCGACCAGAAGGCTGGGGTTACTTTACTCGTTAGCACGGTTACATCCAAGGGAGACATATCCAACTGGCAGAGTGTGTTCATCAGGCAATCCAAACGAAAGTTTCGTGGTTCAACGTCCCGTCTCTGTCGTTTCTGGAGTATCTGTGCTCAATCTTTGAAATTCCTGGAGCTGCATCACAAAGAGCTGAAGAATTCAAAAGGTCGATCCCGCTTGATAGTCTTCTCAAAATCGATTCCTCATTAACCCTCAACCGTTCTAGTACCAGATCTCACCATTCCAGCGTTTATGCTATCAAAAGGCTAGACTGGCTTCGCCGGTTATGGTATTGAATGAAAGTTCAACGCTGCCGAGATTGCACCGACGGAGATACGAGAAACATAGACCATCTAGCGAGTGGAAAATGCTGGCTAGTCAGGAGGAAATAATCTTCGCTCCAGCAAGCGACTCGCCTACGATGTGGTTGTCTCTCAATCTTGAAATTTCGGAGAGGTCGGTTCAAGGCGACGAAAAATTCCTCGACGCTTTCCCAAAAAGTCATGAAGTCTAACAATGGTTCGATATGTAGACTACCAGATGCATCAATGGCGAGGGTTAGAGGGGGGTAGATTGTTTAGTTTGATCAACATTGTACCCCACAATATGCAATACATCCCTTAAATCAAGATATTGCAGTCCAATGAGGTTTTGCCTCCACTATCATGATCTATTGAAGCGAACAAAACCCCCTCTCCCACTCGCTTCTGATCAGTCCAACCCAAGAGAGGTATACGTATCCGGCGGGGATCCGGTAAAAAAGGCTCGAACGGGTGCTCCCATGGCCCCACCTGCAGGGGAGCGGACGAAAGGCTTTTGGCACTTGAACAAGCCCGTAGTGCTGCTGCTCCACATTCTTCGCTGCACAGACAGCGAGACGCTCAGACTGACTTGCATAGACAGGCTGTGACTCTAGTGTCACCCCGCGAGGATTCGCTTCCTATTGGCCGGGCTCCAGACCAACATTTTTATTTCAAATAGCTGCACCCCAGTAAAGGGCGTTGAGAGTACCCAATGAATTGCGCCTTCGTCGGATATGTCTCGCAGAACCACCCAATTCACGGCGCCTCGATTCGCCACAGTTAGGTCACTGCCTCATCCTCGACACCATACCCGGGGAGCCGTCACAGATGCGGTGAAGCCGAAAGTCCAGCCCAACTTAGGCCATAGCTCAGAGGGGAGGCTGAGCAATCAGCCAGCAGCCACTGCGCAGGTGCACAGTCCTTAACTCTTTAATTACCGCTCGGTTACATAATTCTCCGGCCTTTCAGCTGCTAATCTTCATCGTTCGATCTAAGTATTAATCAAAGGATTAGCGTCTCTCATTAACCCCATACCACGATATACGATGTAGTTGAGACAAAGGAGAAAGTAAAAAAACAGGCGAGACGTTAATTGCTAATACCGATGGGCCTGATTCATACCTGAGCATTGGACATTTAGTAAACCCACGTCCCCGATGGCGAGATCCGAACGCTCCTTCCAAAGAGGCCAGTCCGAGTGTTAAGACGAATCCAGGTAGCCGCCAAGGCGTTTTACCCCGCGATGCGAATTGTGCGGCCGAGTCTTAGCCGGAACACGTTCTGCGGCACTTATATTTCCGTGAAAAAGACTGAACTGAATCACTCTAGTCACGTACGAAGGCTATCGTTAGCCCATAGGATGCGCGGGGGAAAAACAGATGGCGGCTCGCTTCGTTATCGAGATTTTATGTGTGACCCGGTGTGTCGCATTTAGCACTGTTGAGATATCGACCCTATTCCCCGGCGTTAGACCCGCCAGATGGGATCTTGCCCATCGTGCGAGTTGAACCCGTCGGCAATCTGTTCTGTGATCCAGCCTGGATTCTAGATTCTCGAAAGAGGATCAGATCGATCCAGCGTTGTTTCAGCGTCCATCCGGTCCAGCAGACCGAGCCAGACCTCGGTCGTGACGCGTCCGAAAAGGGTCATGGATCGAGTCAAGAGTCGCTATTCCTCGTTTTCGGCCACCATCGCTTGGTGATAAAATATTAGGTTGAGCGGTCTAATCTCAGGAATCGAATAGCGTAGTCGACCGGATTAAACGTTCGTCGGTAAGAAAAAGGGAGTGTAGATGAAAAGTCGATTGAGGTGCAGCCAAATTGAGGGGTTCTGTACAACCAACCACGCCGTCCCGCCCAACCAAAAATATATTAGCAATATTGTGGGCTAACTAATCTCGCGATATCCTGCCTCAAACAGCTGGCACCCCGCCGATTGCGCCAAGACGAGGAACTGGATAAGCAGACGGATAAGCTTTGAGTCCGTTGACTATTACCAGATGCATTGGAATCGCATTTTAAAATCTACCATTTTGTAAAAAATCCTGTTTTGCACGGCAATTGGCAAAGTGGCTGCTGTGGAACCGCGGTATTCGGTTCCTTTCGAATCGATCGTATACATCTTTCGGTACCGACAAGACAATGAACGGGGCGCATCTATACTATGCATCTGACGTACCGATCTGTTCGGATTCACAATGTTAATGGCTGTTGCGGGCTGCATATGATGATTCGGTACGTTTCAGCCTCGATAAAGGCAGCAGTTTCTTCTTTCGATCCGGCGTCGCCAGCGATCGCCAATATTCCTGCTGATTCGATATCTGGCAACCGCGCTACTCCGTCATCGACAGACTCAATTTTACCATCGATCACGTTGTCGCGACGTTGAAATCCGTGCGGTGCGGTGCAGGAAAATAGCGATATGCAATGCAGCGTTACCCCTTGCGTGGTCCGATACCGTCGGAATCCGCCAGCGATCCGATCGCGAAGACCTGCTTCGATTATGTTGTCAACATGCGCATTCGCATCGTATCGTGACCATGAGGCAGTATTCTGTACTGCGGCTGACATTCCTCAGGGCAAGACATTTTTTTTCTTCGACGACCGTTCGTTTCGTCGAGCTAATCAAACGGTCCAGATCGAAGGTCCGGAGAATATCCACATGGCGGCATCAGGTGAAACTGCACGGACTTCCTGTCTTGAGTGATCAATTCTAATCGAATCGTGAAAATGTGATATGAATTCGGTGTTTTTCAGATTTTTTCCGGTGATGTTATTTTTGATTTATCCTGATGAGAATTATTTTGTTGGTTTTGATATTAATCTGTGTAGCTGGTCGGCGTTAACTAAGTACTCAAGTACAGAATAATTTACTGGTAATTAATTGCAACTATATACTAGCGGCAATCTGGGCACTTTGGTAGATATATTCGCCGGGGATTAGAAATTATTCCCGAGTAAAGGCTAGCTGTATTAGTACCTTGAGGATTTAATGATTTGAGCCCTTAATTAGGTTGAAGCAATGACTTTCTATAGTTCGCGCAAGGATATTGCATAGCTTAGATAATTCCTCAGGTTATACCTCTTTCGATCTCGTGGTGTAGATGATACCAGTGGTGTGGAACCGAATGCCGTGTCTTTGATCGTCGATACCAACTTTTATACCGCACCGGGTCAATTTAATACATCTCCGTGATCTCACAATTGTAGTCAAAAATGTTATCATAACTTTCATTCTTATCACTTATTCCCTGCATCCCTTCCCGCAATAACCAGTCTGCAATAGCACCCCGCATACGAATATCCCGATCCACCTCATAAAGTGAAAAGGCAAGTACTACAGCCAAACAGGAATTCTCCAGACCCATCTCAACGTCCTAAACCCGCCAAAAAAAACACACACATTAGTCACACATGATTACAAGAACGAGCACACAATACGCTACCTCTCTCTCTCGCAGAAATAAAACAAAAAATTAAGGAAAAGGAATCTGAATACTGTGTGCCGTTCTGATTAAACAAAGGAGTGGAGGATATAAAGCAATTCCGTCCAAAGGAATCATAGCAGCAAGAATAAAAAGGTAAACAGCGTTTAGAAAGCAGAAAGAATGGAGCCGCCCCCACCTCCACCAGTGGGAACATGGGATCGAATCCATTGCCCGAATTCTGTCGGATTTCTGGTCTGGATGAACACCGTTCCTGGTCCCGTGAATCGGCACACGAGACCTTCGTTTGACGATAATGCGCTGATGATTCCACCGCTTGCGATTCTCTCGATCTCGTATTTACAGTTCCACGCGACAAGATCTGTTCCAAGCCATTATTAGCTTATTTGTACTATAATTTTAAACAGAAATGAAAAAATGGTACTTACGTCCGTTGTCGACGATATACTGCTCGTTTGGTGCCAGGTTCTTCTGGATGATTGCTCCCAAGCTGGTCACAAACAGCACTCCCTGACCAGTGATTTTATACACGAACAATCCTTCTCCGGAGAAAACTGCTCTGCCCAACCCTTGGCTCTTGTAGTCCTTGACCACACCCTGGGTGTTTGCCAAAAAGGCGTCTTTGCCCATAGTCCATTGCTGATTGCCGTCAAGGCGGATGGGGACGATATCACCGAGCGATGCTGGAGCGAGAATGACTTCTCCGGGGCCGGTATAAGTCGAGTGAGCGAGTTCACCACCCGTGATGAGTTTCTTGAGGGATACTTTGACGGAACCCTTCAATGTGACAGTGGCAGACATGGCAACCATGGCACCTGTTGACAAAATATTATCGAATTAGCATTTTTTTCATGTTTTATATTTGAAATATGAGGAACATATTAAAACATACCTGGTTTAGCAGTAACTGGGCATCCGTGGGCCAAGTTCACCGTCAGGATAGTGTTCGAATCCCGGTGGTCAATTCTATAGCTTCCACCATTGAACTGACCGGTCAGCTCCTGGCTGATAGCACTGGAGGTAGCAGCTGCTTGCGAAGCAGATGGGAAGTTCTGGGGCGCTCCCTGCTGCTGTGGTGGTGGGCCGGAGGGAGGTCCGAAGTTCTGGGGTGGCGGGGAGAAGTACTGCTGCGAACCACGCTGGTCCTGAGGAGGTGGGCTGAACTGGTTTGGAGGGGGAGCAAAGGATTGCTGCGGTGGAGGGGAGAACTGCTGTTGCTGAGGCGGTGGTGCGAACGACTGCTGCCCGGGTGGTGGTGGGCCGGTGGGTGGTGGGAAGTTACCCTTCTCGGGAGGTGCTATACACAGTTGACGACACCAGTTAGCCCCATGTTCTTCGAATCCATAGATCACATAGATAAGGCGTATTCGCGCCGATATCAAACTCCGCCAGTTTAAACATCAAGCGCCGGCTTTTCAAGGCAGCCACTGGTTTGGATCCTCATTCACGTTCTGTCGCGATGTGTATGAATGCGGAAACCGCGTCCAACATCACCAACATATTTGTCGCGAGGTCATTCGCCTCCAACTCTGAATCCCACGAATGGATCACAACTTACGAGGATAATAGCCACCTTGCGGTGGAGGAGAGCCTTGGAAATGAGACATCTTGTGTCGTCGGTTCCGCCTGTACCGGGGTGCTTGCTAACTGCGGGGTCGCGCGAGTCCGGCTGAAGCTTGAAGCTATTTTAAATTCCTGTGCCTGTATCGTCAGAAGACTCAGCGTCTGGTTAGCAAGATCAAACTCGTAAGGCTGAAAATATAGCTTGACAAGAGGGTGTTTTAGAGACGGGAAAAGGAGTGAGCTAGTTTGATATCCTGTCGAATTCTAACTTTTGCGGTGAACGAACGGGCTTGGCCGGTTGCGATACGGTTCAAAGTTGGAATATTGGCGAGGAGGATTCTCAGCTGTCGCTTTAAATTGCCTCGATCGCGGACAAAACTCCAGAGAACGAACAGAAAACTTGCGTGAACAAGGAGAAGATAGAAATAATTTACAGAGAAGAAAGATCTCAAGAAGTTTACGGCGATGCAAACAGCTAGCTAACCGGCTGGCAGCAGTCCGGCGCTTACTGCACAATGCTTATATCAACGGACATCGTATTGCCCCGGTGCTGCGCCCAATGACATCTGCGAATTTGAAACTGAGATTAAATACGAACCTTGGCTCTCGTGCGATAACCGAACCACCAGAATAAACTCTCTCGACGTCGTTTGGCCCGAACAGATCTCGAGGGCTTCAAAAATGATTAAAATGGTCTATTCTTCTAGAAAAGAGAGAAGGAAAAGGTCGCGAGGATTCAGAGGGAGCGTCGCAACTTAAATATCTGTCCAAAATGGCAAGAAAACTTCTCAGCGGGCATAACAGCGCCAAAACGACCGAGCTCGAAACCGTTGGATCAAGCCGCTGGGGGGTAGGCTGTGATGAATTATACTATTGGGCCTTAGTGCTCCCCATGTCTAGCACCTTGCAGCAATTAAAATCCTTTGGAAAATTTTAAACTTGCCATTTTTATTTTTATTTTCTGCTTCGGTTTCACGAGGCGGGGGCTGGCATGGATAAATGTCCCTCGATGCAAAAGCGGGCGCTTTTTCCTGCAGATGGAGTCCGTCTGTTGTTCCGACTGGAAGCTGCAGTGTAGGTCGACGGTGGCGTAGCTTGGTGGAGCTTGCACGAGGACTTGCTGCTTCACACCTGTTTGATTCATCAGGCTTCTTCCTTCCCAACAGGGACATCTGGGTTTTCAGCCGCCATCTTGCATGGTATCGATATCTTGAAATGTTATCCTTTTAAGCTTCGGCAGGGATATAGTGACAAATTACTAAGCGACTTTAAATGATCTTGTCAAGTACGGTCGCAGGAGTTCCGAACATCTATATCGAATCACGACATTGCATGCTTTTCTCACGATGTTGACAGATTTCAGTTTCTCGAACCAGAATGATATTATGAGAGTACGGTGAAAACCCAACAGGATCAGAGAATAGCTGTACTTCAAAGAAAATCTCTTCGCATTCAGACTTTTAAGCCTTACATGACATTCGGAAAAATCGTGAAAGCCCGAAAAAAAGACAAAGAAATAAACACGGCAACGTGATCCAAGTTGCCAGCAAGCGATAATCGACTAAAAATCATAAAAAACAACCCCAGACCCATCAAATGCTCGACAAAGAGAACCCTAGATGGAAACAGGAGAAGGAAAAAACAATAACAAACACCTGAGAACATGATAAGAAAAGGAAGAACTACGAGCCAGGGCGCTCCCGCGCAATAGCAGTAGTCTATGCGCGGCTTCGTAGTAGATATCGGTGGAAGGCGTTTCGGGCGTGTAGAGCGGATTGTACAGGTGATATATGCGGTGGTGATCGTTGGAATACCGTAAAGGCGATATGAGAGTATGCAAGAGATGATGATAAGGGAATAATGAGAAATCGTCTTGGATTTCAGAATACTTAAGCTTGCTGCTTCTTCCTCTTTCCGAGGGCGGCCTGGAAACCGACTTTGATAGCACTGTAACATCGTTAGCATTATCCCAACTATAAGAGTATAAAGATGAAGGGGATACGTACGAAACCGATTTCCTCGATCCGCAGATATTGCAGCTGACGAAAAACAGTCTGTTTTCCTTGTTCAATGTCGTATTGGGGGACTTGCAAGTTCCGCAAGTTAGGTATTCAACAATATATCGCCTCAACACACTCTCCAACTGCTTCTGCTGGAAACGACCCTTGATAACCAATCGGCCGGAACCATCAACGGAACCGTTGGTACCCAACTCGGCAAAAATGAATTGAATAACATGATCCGGATTTCTCTTCATCTTGCGGGAGATTTCCGGAAGATTGACAAAGATGGACTTCTTGTTGCCTTCTCGGACGACCTGAGGAGGTGGGATCTTGTAGTTCTTGAGACGACCGTCGCCGGAAAGTTCTGGGTGGTCTTCGTAAAGGTTGATATAAAATCGCTTCAAGAGCTGGGAGTACTTGAATGCGATGGAATTGTCCTGAGCCCAGACACCGGTACCTTGCTGGAGTTCGGCTTCGAGCTCTTCTTGCGTCTGCGGAGTTTCCTCTTTATCCTCGAGACCGAGTTCTTTTAGACGTGCTTGGAACTCATCGTCTGTCTTCTTCGACTTCTTCTTCGTGCTCTTTCTCTTGGCCGGGTCGAACTCGGCATCTTCTCCCTCTGCAGCTGCTTTGACCTTCTTCGGCTTCTTCTTCATAGCCATGGGATCAAACCCCTCGGCCTCTTCATTCTCTTTTGGTTCCTCGCCATTTTCAGCCGTGGGTTCCTTTTCTTTCTTCGGTTTCTTTTTCTTCTTCATCGCAGTTGGGTCGAATGTATCCGGGGCGGCATCGCCATTTTCGCCGCTCTCTCCGTTTACTTCTCCGTTTACTTCTCCGTTTTCTATACGTTTGGCCATCTCGTCAGCACTGATGTTTGAACCTATTGGATATACGAATAGTCCGATACATGAGATTTTTCCGATCCGGGTAAGTATGGGGAGTGTTATTGGAAATCTACATACCGGCAACAGAATGCTGTTCAGCAGCGTTCCCCTCAGCGATATCGACCTTCTCGCCATTCTCAATGTCTGTCGCCTCGCCAAAGGCGACAGACTTCTTCTGCTGCGAGTCCACGAGAGTAGTCAGTACATGTTATCCATTGCTTTGAGGTGTGGCCAAGCACAGTTGTTTGAGGTGTAAAAGCAGCGAGGCAAGGCGGAGAAGTGATATTTACCTCCTCGTCCGACATTGTAGCTTGAGTGCCGAGTATGGTCTTTTTTATAGTAGGTATTGTCGTTAGCTGTTGCAATTAACGTTGAGATAGAATCTGTAGATGGGGTATCGGTGTAGATAGCGGTCTGTCTGGTTGGTGTATGGGGGTAATGAGGTCTTGAATGGAAGTGTGGTTGAGTCACTCGAGCTGATAAGAGCTTTGTTGTTGCTCGGAAATTTTTTGCTTAGCGTCATTGTGTGCACTAGCCACAGCTCAAGAACATTCCAGCATTCTGTGGCTTTATAAGCAAACAACCACAGTTCGACAGATGACCATGGACATGTTTTATTGATCGACTGAAGTTCCAGATAAGATATCCTGGAGAAGATTGATAAAAGACTCATTCTGGAAGCTTTGCCACTCTTCCTGTTATAGTACGCTTTGTTTTGTTATCATTTGCTACGTTTTCCAAAATATTCTAGTTCGAGAATGCGCATAATGAATCGCTTCTGATTTCGATTGAGTATTACTGAGCTCGAGATGTATACATATGAAAGAGGAATAAGAACAATAAGAATAAAGATACAATTCACACCCGAAGCTACAAACTGACTATGTTTCCTTTCTTTCACGATATGCTTTCTTTATAGAAAATTTCGAATAATTGACGAGTTGTAGACATAACACGGCGCAACACAGCTAGAGCAAAAGATTTGTTGGCGACAAAAGGAATAAACAAAAAAATCAAATTGACTTACGCAGGGATCGAACCTGCAATCTCCTGATTCGTAGTCAGACGCCTTGCCATTGGGCCAGTAAGCCGTTACTTGATACAAGTTGAATATAATAAAAGTATATCACTGCCCAAATAAAATCACCTGCAGTTCAGCTTGGCTTATTACTTACTCAGCTTTGATCTTAAAAGTTGGATAACCATGAGATATAAAAGAGGCTTCTGAAGATGTCCCTCTTTGACCATTTGGTTTCTACTAGCTATCCATTCACGGAACATATATAAATAAGTTAATTCATGGCTTATCAGAGAATAATTATATGATGATAGCATATCAACCGTCCTGACCAAGAAAACTCGTCCGTGTACCCCCCAAATTATAATTAAGATGGCAGAATGTGGTCTTCAATATCAATTCTTGTAATTAATCAAATTCATAAATTTGACTTTTCGCCTTATACAAATGCCCTCAAACAATCTACTCCTTCCACTGTAAACTCCAGGTTGTTTCACCAGCCCTAAACGGAACAACTGCCTCGTCGCCGCTTCCTATCTCCTTCACCACTTTCTCGCCCATTCCCTTCATTAAAACAATTTTTCTCGTATCATTCCCTTCAACTTCAATACCCTTTTCTTTCACCTTGTAAAACTCTCTCCCAAATCTGCAGCAAAACCCTTCCAATGTTTCCTGGTCCGCCTTCCCAACTTTATCAAATGCCTCGGCGACCAATTGTACCGCATATGGCTGTGTGAACACCCCAGCTACAGTTTTATTATTCCCCGAACGTCCCTGTTTTGCGATTTTGGGGTGAGGTGCAGAATCCGTCCCCAAGAAAAACTTTGGATCACCGCTCGTAGCGGCCGCGAGAAGTGCTGCTCTATCTGAAGGGAGCTTCGCCACCGGCTTGCAGAAACAGAACGGGTCGTCCGCCCAGCTGTCTACTGTCAGGAAGAGGTGGTGGGAAGTTATCGTCCCTGCAACTGTAGGCCCGCACATCTCCACAGCCTCTACAGCTGCAGCAGTCGTGCAGTGTTCGAGGACTATTCTCAATTTCGGGAACTTTTCGTGAATAGACAGCAGTGTGGGTAAAAATTTCGCCTCAGCGTTGAGGATTGTGATATCCTGATCTTCGAGCCCGACGACATCTTCTGAAGGTGTGGAAGGGCATTCGCCGTGTATGTTGAGTACTATGTCGTGATCCGACATAGCCTGGAAGACGGGATAGAATTGCTCATAAGATAGAACTCCAGAGTCGGAATTTGTGGTCAACCCGCGCGGGTAGGACTTCACGCCGACAATGCCAAACTTAGCAGCGTGTGCAATGGTGTCCGGAGTAATTGAGGGGTGGAGATATAGAGTTGGAAGGAATGTTGTTTTTGGAGATAATGCTTGAAGTTTCGACATGTATGCGATCGCGGTTTCGGGATCTGTGACGGGAGGGACAAGATTCGGCTATAGATAATTTCATATGAGATTAGATGACGTTCTTTCTATCAATTATTTTAAAGAAATGTTTAAAAAAGTAGTCTTACCATAACGTATACTAGGTTAACACCACCTTTCTCGATTGTAGGTGTAACCGTCTCCATCATAGCTCCATCTCGCAAATGAACGTGAAAATCGGCAGCGGGAGGCAGCTCAATGATAATTTCGGGTTCAGAGTCCGATCTCAACTTCTTCAATTCCTCCTCTTCCTCCTCATGTTCTGATCCCGAAGCCTTCGGTGTTCCGGATACGATGCGGCGAAGAAAGCCTCTGGCACCACCTTTCCCACTCGAGGTTGTCGATTCCGCCGATTCGGTCGTCGTTTTATCGGCGTCATGGTGATGGTCTGATCCATGGATATGGAGATGGTCTTTCAGCGTCATCGTAGACGATAGATATTTAATTTGCCTTTGGTTCGATCTGAGTTTGAGCGACGGGGAGTTTTGGCCGACTTGGTTTAGCTCGGGTGTGTCGCCCAAAATCTAGTTGAGGATTGGCTTGGATTTTCAACCCCACCAACTTGCCGCAGGATTGCTGTGCATGTGCGCCTGTGCGGCAGTTTTCTGCAACGCCAGTACAGCGCAGCGGCCTGTGTTATTAGCTATAAGCCTCAACCATATTCGAGTACAATATACAACTGTGTCCATGTCTGTGATCTAACAATATATTTATTGGTTGGCAAGATTATAAATTGAGCCAGCTCTGTATAGATAGGAACAAGAGGATAAACATATGCATATGGGGTTAAATAATTTTATTACTTATGAAATTTATACAGGGCAGAACGTCCAGCTAGCTCCGTCATATAATTGTAATAGATATATCTTAATCGAGAGTCGCCATACTCTCCATTTTTGGTTGTCTTTCCATAGAAACGGAATGCTAGTATCGTCTCCAAAGTTGGCCTATATGCTACACAGTGCCCAACATATCACCATGGGATAAATCTTCCTCGAACATCTGGCATTTCCTCCTCCAAGAGCAAGCGCTCTCCGTTCAATGTCCAGAATAACTTGTGCTTCGATCAATCATACCTACACCCTATAGTATCGCCGGGCCAATACAGGCCAGGCCAACCAGTTTGATACCGTTTTCCGTATACGTCAAGCACAGTTCCAGTATCACCACGGAGCACATAACAGCCTTTGTCCCGCTTCGCGCCATCCGGTATGCTGCTGAGGTCTACTTCGTCAAGTACAAAGCCAATATTTGTAGATAATCTAAATATAAATCCGTTAGAATCATCGCTTCAAAGTTAAATACTAACAAAAGAAAGATTGGGAACGATATTACTCAAAGTCTCCTTCGTTACTCAGAATGGCTACTTCGTAATAGAATAATCTCTCATAGGGAGGTATGGGGTGATTCGTAGATACTCCGGTCTTAGTCGCTGAATGATAGCCTAGTAAACGAATATATTCGTTTCTGATCAGCTTGAATTTTCTATGGTATACGAGATGGAAAAAATCCACAAGCGGTTCTTACTGCTACTTTCAAACATGTCGCACTCGCTGTTTAGAATTGCTGTAAGCTTGTCATGAGAAAGTTCCACTTTGTTACATATTTTCTCCTCGTCCCACCCGACTATTTGCAGAAGTTTATCTCGATGGTTCAGCTGACGAAGAGCATAGTCGAATTCTTTATAGTGGTCAGCGTAGCACTCAGCAATAACTCCCTGGACCGCATACGCGTAAGCCCAGTCGAAAGCGTCCCAATTTTTCGTATCCACCTGAAGAGGATTCTTTCCAACACTCGTGATGACGGATACCATGTTAGCTGGCACTCTTTCGATGAGGTTCAGACCAGGGCGAATGAAAGCAGTCAGATCGACCTTCGAAAAATCGAAATTTGCACTTTTCAGTGCATCTTTATTCACCTCTAGAATATTGTTATGGTCATTCGTCCCTACCAAAATATCGAGGAACTTGGCCCACAGTGATAGATCATTTATCTTTTCATGGAACTCGCAACAGGTCTGTATCAAATATACGACCAGGTTGGAAATACCGCATTTGGATGCCCTTTCTAGAGCAGTATCCCCCTCTGTGTCTTTGGAAGCCACTAACTCTAGGATCTCCCTAGGATGTAAACGAGGCAATAACAGTTTCGCTATAACGAAGCTGTGGAAAAACTTCTGAGCGGATCGATACAGAAAATTTTTCTCGTGTGTATCCTTTTGCATAAGATATGAATGGTCGTCCGGTTGCTCAGATGCATGCATGTCTAATAGAACTTCCGCTAGTTCCAGGCATTCATAGTCCAGCGCTTTCATCAGTGCTGTCAACCCTTGTTTTATTCGTATAGTGATGTCAGCTCCTGCATTTCTCAATAATTTCGCAATTTTGACCACCTTTATCTCAACCTTTGCCGGATCCGCAGGGCGTGGAATTACTGTCGGTTGGTCTCCAGGTCTATACTCCCTCCTTTCGTTGATGTTACTGCTACTTCTTTAGGCCATATAGCTCAGAGCTGTATACCCGAGTGAGTCATCATCATTTACATCGGCGCCATGAGCTATAAGCAGTTCAACCCCTCTTTCGTTGAATGCCCCTGCTGCAAAACGAAAGGGAGCAGTACTATTCTTATCCTAAAATTAGGGTCACATCCGACTTCGAGGAGGCGCTAAGCAAGTCTCCATTCAATTACTTAAGGCAAGTTCGACTTCTAAAGTTTGAACTGTTCCAACCCCTTCTTCGTATATGTCGGGATTCCAAACAACATGCAGTCCAGTCTTCCCTCTTTCAGAAGGATCGGGATGATATAAAACCGGAGAAGGCCTTTGGTTTTCGATCAAAATATCCAAGACTTCTAGATCTTTGCACCGTAAGAAATATTTCAATGGAAGGTGGCCTTTTGGCCACGCAGGTTTTGCTAGATTAATCTTTGGGCTCCATTGTAACATCACCTTCAAGGACCTTATGTATTTCGCTTGTATTTACTTTTCGTACTCTAGAAGTACTGCGCGCAAGCATCTGAAAACGGGTATAACGCCATCTCCATCCTTGTGCGCCAAGTTGATCTTCTTTCCGAGGGCGAGACGCTCCACAAGCTCGGGAAAGCATAAACCCGAGTTGAATGAAGGACACCATCGCCGCAAAAATTTGCTTCCGCCTTGAAATCGTAAGCCAAGATTTAATCTTCAATCAAGAAGTCCAGATATAGCTCCGTAGCTCCAAAATTCGCGGCGAAGAAACCGGGATGTCGCAAAATGTCGGTATTCGAGATGCGGATTCTCGTCGACGGCGAGCAAATGTAAATGTGGCTCGCCCAGCGGCTGAATACTTCGGGTTTACTAAATTTTCGTAGAAGTCTCCTTAATTTGTCCCATTTCTTACCGAGTCTTTGTTCTTTTGGCCAGAGATCCGGAAGTTCTGTCATGTGGTGAACCCACTGGTATATCTCGCCTCTCCTGCGCGAAGCGTATTCAATATCATCCTCGTCTACGAGAGGATTATACTCCTCGCATATTTCGTACTCGGAAACGACTTCAGAGAGACCGAACTTAGTTGGGTGGAGATTGGTTCGGATCGATCGTCGAAATCCGAGTCCGTTTTTTCATCTTTCAAGTTGACTATATCGTGCATCGACAATGACAGATATTTGTCCATGAATTTCTTATTGGTCAAGACTTCCACTAAATGTTTATTACAATAATATTGTTAATGAATTTGGTCAAATGTTTGGCTTTTGCAGTGAACCAGGAGCGCATGCACTTACACATATATATCAGTGTGTCTAACTGAGCATCTTTCTCGCTCTAAAATCCACAGAAGAAGAAAAGTTGTGGACAAGGCGCCCTGTTTTCGATACATTAGAATTTGCATATGTGCTTGAAAAAGGTAAGGGCGACCCCATCTTACTTGGCACAATGATTTTAATTTCGCCAAAATCCCCTCGCTGAAATATATCAGCTATAGATACTTGCTGAGAATACCATTCTCCAGCTTTCTTAGCCTCCTTTTCCACCCAATCCCGAATGGATTTGTGAATGACATCGAGCTTCCCATCAGCAAATCAAGAATTCCACGGGTGAACTGGTCCGCGTTTTGATTTTTCTCCGTAACACCTCCACGAGTTTCTCCATCGCTATCATCATCACCGGTATCACTCGAAGATACGCTGTCCTCATCATCGGATCCAAAACTTCTGACACTTTCATCATCTCCAGACTTTTCACGATCCAGATATCCACCTTTGAATTGCTCTATGACTTCCGAGGTATTCAATTCCGTTGGCGCATATAACTCTTTCCAAAGCGAGCATAACTAATTTTCTTTGCGGGGAAGTTAAAGACTCTGGATATCGAGTGTAGAGGCTGTCCATCTGGTCCGGTAATTGCCGCACTCTTTGTTGTATCAACAACGGTGATGGCTAGTTGAGACTCTCAATGACCATTACGCTGTACGTAAACATGCCCTCGGCCTTTCTCTGACTAATATTGACCATTCTTTGGATTTCTTTGATTTGCTTCTTGCTCACTTGTTTCTTGCTGAACTCGATGCCATGGTAGAGCAACTGCTGTGGTGGGACTAAGAAGCTCCGTAAGAGAATCTTCGAGGTACGCTTTCATATCAGCTTCGTTTGTGGATTTGATTACGGTTATCATAGCAGTATCCCCGTGCTCGATGCAGTGCAAACCACCGTCGACCTCTTCATTGCCGTCTCTTGAACGATGCTTTGGTAGATCTTCCGAGCTTGACCAGCTGCGCAACAATACCAGAGAACTGGTAATCTGTACATTCGTCGACACCATCAATGATGATGTAGATTGTTCCCCCGAAAGCCTCCGCCAGACGCTCGAGCTTTAGCATATCTTTATCAATTGGCGACTTCGATTCTTCCGGGTTCTGAGCGTCGCCACCCCGAGTAAGTAGATTAGCTAAATCGAGGTCATCGTCGAATAACTCGGCGAAACCGCGCTCTTTGCCAGAACTAGCGCTCGCAATATCCATGAATACCTTCATTTTCTTCCAAGGACCGTACATGTCGTTCGTGGAACAATTGCGCTGTAAGACTCTCTAGCGCGCTTCTTGCAAGTTGCGTCTTGTTGTCTTCTCTCTTGAAGAAAAAGAAAAGAATAGGACATCCCTTCATATCTTTGTGCGCTGCTTTCTCCGGGTCGACTTCGTTCGGGCTCATATTATTGCCTGCGGCTTTCGAGTTATAGGCTGACAGGTGATTTTCGTTCGAGTCCTCGAATCCCTCTGCAGTGGCCTCGGCAAGTCTTTCAATAGCCACTGCCATCGTCGCTGACTTCCCAAACCCTACCTGGCCTCTGATGTATAGGAATGTTGGACCACTTGTTTCCCAGGAAATATAATGCTCGTTGGTGGACAGCCATCTGGAGAGATGTTTTATCGATCCGCCTACATTGCGTTTCAGCGGTCTCAGAGTCGTATTCAAGACTTCCACATGCGTATCGGACGGGCGAAGATCTTTATAGCATTTATAGAATTCTTCGCGGATTTCTCGTTCGAGGAATTGTTCTCGCGCTTCGTCTTGGAAGTCGGTCACTTCTTGTGTTAGGTCGTAGATGTCGCCTTTTACTTCTTTCACGTCCGTTTTGACCTCTCTTATGTCTATATAGAGACCATCTAGTTTATCTCGTATTTCTAGCACACCAAATTAGCACTTTCGTTCTTATGAAGCCGACAGGAAAGTGTTCAGAGTTCAACGAACCATGTAATTCAGGAAGAAGTAGAGCTCTCACTGTTTCCTCGGTGCCTTACTTGAGCCTTTCTGCCAATTGAGCATTATCTCGTTTTATCTCTATAAACACAACCACCGAGTTAATCGACCGATATACAATAGGATACCAGGAAAGTAGTTCTTGCCATACCATTCAACCAGCCAATCACATTATCCTCGAATTCGACACGGGCCATATTCCGTAGTTCCTTATACTGGCTCACAACTCCCTCGTATTGTTTATTCGCAGGGGACTTTAAACTGAAAATATCGCAAAATTTCTCTAAATTTGACAATAAGGAATCAGCGTCAGCTCAGTTATACATATAACCCGTGGTCTCAAGAAGAAAGATCGTACTCAATTTATTGTCCTCTCGGAATTTCCGACTGGCGTACCAGAAGAGCTCCAAAACCTCGGTGATAAGCTCTTTGATAGCTTCCATAACTCTATCAGCCAGTTCACTTGCCGCCATACCTCCTTTACCGTTTTGTTCGTTTCGGTTCTCGTATAACCGACAATTCAGGATAATAGTGACAATATTAGTCGACGCTTCGGATATCTGCGCACAATTCTCCATATCGTTCACCCCAACCTCCTCAGCTTAATTAGTCGTTTTTCAGTTTCCAGAAGACCATCTAATCATTATGAAGGTTTGTATCAAATCCAGCTCTCTTACCCCAACCAGAAGACTAATAATCCCTCATGTGATACTAACAGATTACGGCGCGCATGTAAGTACCGCGTCACTGACATCTTTCAAGACGCTGAGGACTCCAACAACTTACCAATAGATCCTTCGTATCGGCGATCCGCTCGAGCTTGCAGCGTCTCCGCTTCTGATATGGCTTTGAATACATTGACATTATTTGTGAGGAGATCGTTGATATTTTCTTGGCTGGGCGGGTGTTTTGCGGATCCGGTCTTGAAAACGATTCTTGACTTCTAACCAGCATTTTGAATCGTCTTCGGGTTTTGTCACTCGGAGGGTCGATTTAGGCTGTGGTACCACTGAGGTTGCACTTGAATCTGCAATGGTGGACCTTTTGTGAAGCGGGGTATTTTAGTCTTCTGTTAAAAGGCACTTGGCCTGTAGGATGACTGAACGCCGGCGCCTGTGCGGTAAACGAAATTTAATACATGTGCGGTATATTATAAAATATTGCGGAAGGGCAGTTTACATGTGGCCAAGGGCGGAAGAATAGCTGTGCTCGTATATTACTAGAAAACTTCAATGGTAGTTTTAGTTTAGAATAATAATTTAGCCCTCTTTAGAGAATTAAACACTATACTCTTTTGTGAAGACGTCCCACCAGCCATCATCCTGGGGCGTAGCGGCATGCGACATCGATGCTCCCAATTTTTCCTGGCTGAATACTGCATGGGAGATGTAGGCCAAAAAGATTCTAAGGATTAATATATTGAGAGTAGTACGGCGGGACGACATGCATGCATGAAATATCATTGGAAAGCGCCACGAGCGCCTGGCTCCGAGGCTAGTTGTTATCTGCTAGCTAGCACCATTATAAATTGATTCTGCAAGCAAAAACTAGCGGCACTGTGCGGCCCTTCCGATGCAGTATAAATAACTGTTTTGAACAAGAAATTTAAAAAAATGTATATGGTGATATTAATATATATTGGCCAAACACCTGAATATCCGAAGATATGCAAGTCCGTGCATTTTTTTCGAATTTTCGAAAGGTTTAAAAGAATATATTAATGCCCTGATCTCATTCGTGAGCTTTCATCCGGAAGCTATCTCGAAAAGGCCTACTGCTTGTGTTGTTTGAATCCCTTATGGTGGTTGCAGATAAATTCGGCGAAGAAATAAGTAGAGAATTCGCAGACCCGTTCATACTTTACCATGTGAAGATATAGTCTCGAGGCGTAGGTGCGCCCTTTTGTTTTAACCAGTTTCTGACTCCGACGCACATATTTTTGTGGATGGGTTGCTTGAGGTTGGTGCTCCCGCAATGCTTCCGTGCGACACTGGTCAGAGTTGGCGCGACGGTTTGTTTCCCGTCACAATTTAAATTTTTATGTTGATACGCCATCATCCCTACATCAACCACAACATGCCAATACAGATAATAGCGCCAGCACCGTTTAAAGACGCCGCAGACGAGGAGGAAGACGGAGGAGGAGTCCGCCTCGACCTCGACAATGATGGCGACATCACCATGGAGAGTAGTGCCCCGCCGCTGCGAGAACGTGGAACGGCAAACAGCATCGTAACTCCCGGTGAAATCGTTACAGACGACCCCCAATGGATGCGGTACGGCCTCAATTCTCTACTATGAAGCAATTCTAGGTGTCAAATACTGACCGTACAAGTCCAGCGGCCATGGGACATACCTGTCAACACTCACGGCTGATGGCAACCCGCAATCGATAATTTCATCGCTGGCAGGGACGATCTCAAAAACGAACAAATTGCTCTCAATCCGTGCCTTGCGCTTCCGATACGTCCCGGAAATCGGCGACCTAGTCGTCGGTCGCATCCTTGAAGTTCAGACGAAAAGGTGGCGCGTCGACATTGCCGCACCACATTCTGCGGCACTCCTCCTCTCCTCGATAAACTTGCCTGGCGGTATTCTACGAAAACGAACGTCCACAGACGAACTCCAGATCCGGACGTTTTTCTCCGAGGGAGACCTACTGGTTGCTGAAGTCCAGACGTTAAACAGCGACGGTCAGGCCAGTTTACACACGCGAAGTTTGAAGTACGGAAAGCTACGAAACGGAGTGTTCATGACTATCGACGCTGGGATGGTCCGTCGCATGAAGAGTCACGTCTTGACGATGAATACTTCCAACGGCGGCGGTGAAGTCGATATTTACCTTGGTGTCAACGGCTACATCTATATCGCGAAGCATACCACACCGTTAACCGAAGGTGTGGACGGGAAGAGCGTATCTATCACACGACTAGAAGAAGAAGCTTCGGAAGCGATATATTCGAATGTGAACGAAGAGATTTCACCGGAGACACGGGCGGAAATCGCAAGGATTGGGTGTGTGATTCGGGCATTAGTGAAAGCGAATGTCAAGATCGATGAGGAAATGCTGAATTTGGGGTATGAGGCTGCTCTAGAGGAGTTTTTAAACGGATTTGACTGGGGCAGCGACACTGAAGCAGGAAGGAGAGTCGTAGATCTGGCATTGGCGAAGAGAAGGCATGGATGAAGATGATGTGACGACTTCGTAACTACAATCGTATACCCAATGATATACAGGAACTTCTGTATGTACAGAGGTACCTAGCTGAATATATTCAACATGGTCTGCTGTCGACGTATCAGACCTGAACTACCTCCGTTCGCCATATTTGTGAAAATTCCTTATGTAATCGTCACATGACTAGTCCTCGTATTCGGTTTATCGCGGCTTGAGCATACGAAGAAGCTGGGCAGATCTAAAATCTCGAATTTTCTCGAATTTAACTACGCTAGCATGCCGCTTAACCCAGCCAATTAGTCTCACTAAGGCGGGATGTATCTGGGGCCTAGGCTATCCCTAGCTTTCATGCATCTCTTGATGCATGTGACGACACGCAGATGTCTAGTCGTCATAGAAGCCGTAGAATTAATGTCCTGCCCGCATATTAGTTCAGAATCTCCATAATGTGAGTCGGAGAGGAAATGAACCGTTCCCGGCGGACAGAATAGATCGTAGCGTAGTGTCCGTCTGGGAAGGTCGCAACTCCCCGCAATCTGCGAGAGGTATTACCTCGGTTGAAAATGGCAGTTCAGATGTATATTGATGGCGACCGGGAAAGCACGTTGTATTACCAGAACGTGAGATCTTGGCCTGCTGCTGTTGCCTGAGCTTATCAATTATATCAATCCAGTGCCGGTCCCTGGATTTCTCGGATTTCATCTTCGAACCTTAATCTCTCCTATCGATAGCTCAATCCCGTATATCCCATCGATCCTTAACTTAAGTGGACCGACCAAAAACCCGAAACCTCGCCAAAATGTCAAAGACCATCGCCGCGCCGGCTGCCACGCCCGTTCCTGAAATCCCCGCTGCTGTCTCGCGGCTACGCGACACTTTCCGATCGCACAGAACATACCCGCTCGAATGGCGAAAGCAGCAGCTCCGAAAGCTCTGGTGGGGATTTCACGATAACGAGAAGGATGTGGTCGCTGCTTTGCATCAAGATTTGAGGAAGCCCGAGCACGAGGCTCTTCAGAGTGATGGAGTCTGGGTCAAAAATGCGATTATCGACACGTTGAACCACATCGACAACTGGGTTCAAGAGGAGAAGCTACCTGTCGACTTGTTAGGCAAGATGGCTGCACCGGTCATCAGAAAGGAGCCCTTGGGAGTCGTTTTGATCATTGGGTATGTTTTCTCGCTGCAACCGGTGATACAAAATGGATTGGCTAATTACGGCTGCGCAGAGCATACAACTATCCCTTCCAGCTGACAATCGCACCAATGTTGGGTGCTATTGCGGCTGGAAACGCTGTCATCGTCAAGCCGTCAGAAATAGCACCTGCTTCAGCTGCCGTTATCACAAAAATCATCACCAAATGCCTTGATCCCGATGCATTCTTTGTCGTCAACGGTGCCATTCCGGAGACTACGAAGCTTCTGGAGCAAAGATTCGACAAGATTTGTTATACAGGCAACGGCACAGTCGGCCGAATCGTCGCTGCTGCTGCGGCGAAGCATCTCACGCCCACAATTCTCGAGCTGTACGTTTAACTATACTCTCTTCCTCTCGATTTTACTGAGCTAATGTATTTGCGGATTTTGCACAGAGGTGGCTTGAATCCCTGCATCATCACTAAGAACGCCGATGCCAAACTTGCCGCTCGTCGTATCTGCTGGGGCAAAGCTCTAAATGGAGGTCAAGTCTGTCTCGCACCAGATTATGCGATCGTGGCATCCTCCAAAGAAAACGAATTCGTTTCAGGTATCGCTGATACTTGGCGCAAATTCTACCCAGCGGGCATGCAAGCCTCCGGTGATCTCGCTCGAATCGTCAACGACCGCCACTTCCACAGAATCAAAAAGATGCTCGACGATTCCGAGGGTGAGATCAAAATCGGCGGTCAAACGGATGAGAAGGAGAAATACATCGCTCTCACCCTCGTCAAGGTCAAAGATGAAAACGATGCGCTGATGAAAGACGAAATTTTTGGACCTTTGCTGCCCTATGTCGTCATTGATGATGTGGACGACATGATTGAATTTGTTAATCGAGTAAGCGATTCACCGTTGGCGTTGTATCCTTTCACAAAGGATTCAAAGGAAGCAGATTACAGTAAGCATTATTCAACCCATATTCGCAGTGAAATGTGCTAACGAGTAAATGTAGTCTTGGAACGTACAAGATCTGGCGGTGCCACTGTCAACGAGTATGCTACCAATTAAATCAGCTTTCAAAATCAGCTCTAGCTAACATTCGTGCAGCGTAATCTGGCACGCCGCTTCGCACAAACTACCATTCGGTGGTGTCGGCGAATCCGGTATGGGCAACTACAGAGGTAAGCAATATACACCATATCTCAGCTACAATCCCGCCAAGCTAACGATATAACCCTCGCATACAGACAAATTCGGTTTCGACCAGTTCTCTCACCACAGAACGACGTCCAGACAAGCGGGCGGCTGGTTTGAGAAAGTCTTGGATGTAAGCTTACCTCGCATCGGCCCCACTCCGAACGCACCAACCAATCTCGTGCTCACGCGATTTTTTTTTTCGATTTTCTATAGGCTAGATATCCACCATACCTCCCCGCCAAGCTCGCCCAATACCGCCTCATCGTTGAAAAGAAGCCCAATTTCGGCCGTGACGGGGTTCTTCGCACCTCGTGGTTTGGATGGTTCTTATCCCTCGGAGGGGGCAACAAAAAGACAGTAGCATTGAAGTATGTTGCGACTATTCTCGGTACGAAGCGATTTTTCACCTCGGTTTAGTTTTTCTTTTACGATTTTCCATCGCGCTGTTTGAATGGATAGCGGGGTTTGCTAACGTGGTTGTAGGGCTGATGTACCTGAAGAGCCAGCTTGATGCGAAAAGACGGTAGGGTTGAAGTTAGCTGAGAAGAGAGAACGCGAAACCCGGATACGAGTTTCCTTTGTATTTTTATCGCCGCTTTGTTCGTCTGATATCGTCGTTTGCATCATGGGGCTTCGAGTGTACAATAGTTTGGTTTTCGTGGCTATAGGTACCTTAATCCGACCATGTAATAGGTCCGCTTTTACCATATTTTGAATAGATTCACGGAGTCTCTTATCATACTGATCGTCCACTTTGGTGTCGAATTTACTTGGTATATACTTAATTAGTCCCTGGTGTCGAACTACATACGTCGTGGAAATATTACAGCAGGTTTCCTGAAACCCCAATAGCGAATATCCATTACGTATATAAAAATAACTCTAATTTACAAATTAGCCGTCTTTCTCTCGGTATATCCAGACTACAAGCTCGATGTCAATCAAGATCTTGGTTTCGGATCGGACCTTGCATTGCTCTAGGATTAGAGAAAAGTGACCAGATCGATCACAGAGATGTTGTGTTTCGGCAGATATAATACCGATTGATCGAGACGGGTTCTGCATGATCAAGCTTATATCCCAATCATTTATAGATATCTCCGTTTCTATTTCAAACCATGGTCACCAGAACTAGTACACTAATAATCCTCAAACTTCCAATCTGATAATGTCGAGGCCGACTCCGATTCCAACAATACAACACGAAACCACCAACCACCTGCCGAATCCGACCTTGTCTAAATCCAGTTGAGTCATCCAGGATTAAAAAATTTTCCAGCCACGATATATTCAAAAGAAATAAAAAGATAAGTTAGATCCATTGCCGCCCCCGGCCGGGCTCGAACCGGCAACCTTCAGATTTCCAGAGCCTACAGAGTAAATTCTCGGGTAAAAGTCTGACGCTCTTCCGATTAAGCTACGGGGGCTTATTCCCGAGGGATCGGGATAGCATAAGGTCGTTCGCAAGCGGTATGCGGTACTTAAAGGTGAATGATTCGTATTTTCCCGGAATTTCTGAGAAAATCAAAAAAAAAAAAAAAAAAATTTTGATTGATTCTGCTGAATGATTTTTTAACTACGAGATTTCGGATGTAACTGTTGCAATTGGGTACTTGAAAAACCTCGTACTTGTTATATATATAGCTTCAAAAACCAAATATTTGTAAATGAATTCGACTTGCAACTCCAGAGCGTTCTCGTATCAATTCAACTTCGCCAGAAGTCAGCAGACTACAGACCCAACCTGCTGTATCACGAATCATCATAGCGGTATAACCAAGATCGATGCCTACTAGGCTGATCCTATTTGCCCGCCATCTACAGGGCCAACGCCAGCAGTAAGATCATAAGCGTTGTAAGGTTAAAACACAGCTGCTGTATATAGCAGTTCCGGACCTAATAGTGTATACCGCCTTCCCGAAAGTTCCAATATACCAAGGATCTCTCGGGACACAATTCTACGCGAATCGTGGTCCGAATTATCAGATGATGATGATTTTCTCGAATAGGCGGGCGGAAAATTTTTAGTTTGGGTGTGCCGTGGTATAGAAGGGCGAAGAACCGTATATACGTCTACTGTAGCGACGTTTAAATGATACTCCGTATATTGAGCTCTGCTTGAATGTTGATATTAGAGTGTCTGGTATCCAACTCTCAACAATTTCGGAGAGTATATGATATATTGGCGTGTTCTTGTAGCTTTAGGCAGAAAGAATAAATCGGATACCTTGTGAGCCAAGTCAATTCAATATGAAGGCACCGAGATGTCGATTCGTCGAATATTTACAGCGTATTGTCGGCTTATGAAGCAGCAGACGATAACAAATTTGAGATTCCAAAGATACAGAATTTTTATATAAAGATCACGTAGTGGAGACCAATGTGAAAATAATTGGAAACCAGACAATCAGCACGAGACAAGACTATCAGTGAATTTAAACTTGATATAAATTTGATAGAATTTTTGAAAAATATAAAATATGAAATCCTCGGCTACGATATTTGCCGCCTTGGTCCTTGCTACCAACAGTGCAGTAGCGGCTCGGATCCAAAGATGCGGCACGAACCAAGTCCCAATCGAACTGCTGGAGCAAGCCATCCGCTGGCAAAACATGAAGGAATCCAAACCTTCGAATGGACTGGATGATCCTACCACTGCTCCTAGAACGCAGGTTGTAAAGGTTCATATGCATAATATATATGTGAATGAGACTGCTGCTGGTGCATATATCACCGAGGACGATATTCACAGGCAGGTTCGTACTAGCACTCCACCATGCAGATTTCACTGTTGATAGATATATCGATATCACATATCCCAGCAAAATCATATAATTCACTTATCAATTAATATATAGTGGCAAGTATTGAACGACAATTTCGCATCAACCGGTATCTCATTCGAACTCGGCAACATTACGCATACAGAAAACGCATTGTGGGCAAAAAGCAGCCGTGACACGCAGTCAGAGCTCAAAATGAAAAAAACCCTTCGACAAGGCGGCTACAACGAACTGAACCTCTATTTCCGACCCATTGGCGGTAATCTATTAGGTACCCTTTACATCCCTACTTACTAGTCTCCTACTCTAGCACAATTCTAAGTATTGTACGCATATATGATTAGGATACTGCACCTTCCCCGAAGCCGCCAAACCGGACTCCGACGTCTTTTGGAAAGACGGCTGCACGATCCTCCAATCCACGATCCCGAACGGCACGCTCCCGCCGTACGATGAAGGTAAAACCGCAACGCACGAAATAGGCCACTGGCTGGGGCTTTTCCATACCTTTCAGGGCGGGTGCAGAGGCGGGGATATGGTTGATGATACGCCGGCGCAGGAGACCGCTACGGGCGGGTGTCCCGCTGGGAAGGACACCTGTCGGGGAACTGAGTTTCCTGGGGTGGATCCTATTCATAATTATATGGATTATTCGGATGAGTGAGTCCTCGAGTGCTTTGAACTATTTGCATTGTGCTTTAGTGGTACACTTGGCGGTTGAGAGACTAAATTGTTTAATTTGGGATTATAGTGCTTGTATGACTGAATTTACTACGGGACAGTCGGAGAGGATTTATTTGAGTTGGGATAAATATCGTGCGCCGAAGGAGGTTAGTGGTGCGGATGAGGAGAGTGAGTAGCGTTGGAGTCTCGCGACGGCAGAACTGCATTGCATTATGCAGTTGGACTTGGACTGAGAATATTGAGAGTATTCTTGGACGACTCACAACTTTTCGATCCTTGATCGCGCGAAATGCGGGGTTGAAGCCTTGTAGATTACGTTTTGATGGAGGATGCTAGTGTACATATGGTTACTTGTACATCTGTTGTTTGTAGTTGCTGCTTTACAAGAAATACGATACCCATTACTTCATATCTGTTATATTCGTTCAGATTCCGTTCGTAAAGACGTAAAATCGGTAGTTCTTCATTATATTTCTAAAAATTACAAAATTACAACAAATTTGGACAAGGAAAATTGGTGGCCTGGTGGTTTTCGTTTTCGAGTCGGGATTCAACAGTTGCATCTAAAAGGAGGTGACACTCGGAGACGTTTAAAGTTGTTTTCTATTACGAATAGATTTTCTCAGTTAGGTAAAGACTACTCTGTCCAGGAAACTAGTATCCACGGCAGTCCGCACGATCCTACCACGGTCAGAGCCTGGTGATCCTTTGCCCTCTCGGACGCCCAGACATTCCAGGCTGTCAACACCGAGCTAGCTGCCAAAACCGGCATTCTGGTTACTTGAACGCTTGGTTTATGTTCATACTTGCGAAAAAAGACAGAAAACGCAGGTTGAGCCTCGGATCCAGCTTGTATTGTTTTTTCATTAAAATCCTAGAGGCTGTGATCTCAGGTGATGGTATTTTTTTCAGCTCTCCGGAGGTCAGCCGAGGTTTGACTCAGCTAAAGAATCGCCGTTCGAAAGTCTCAGAGCTGAAAAGGAAATTTTAAACAAAAAATTTCATAACTTTTTGCCCCGAATGCGCAATCGAATCTAGACGACTCTCGTACCAGCTAAGTCTCACACTGTTCCAGACGTACTAACCATTAATAGTTAGCATTCCTTAGGCCGGAAAAATGATTAAGTAAAACTGGCAGGGGAGAAAGCACATTTCGGCTCAGATGGACACAATTTAATGCGGGGAGAGAGATCTTCAAAGCAAGCTTAAACCACTGCACATTATCACATATCGATATAGACTGCAGCAGGCATCTTGGACAGGTTCTTGCTCGGGAAGGGAAAAAAAGTTTTTAAGCTACTTCTTGTGATCCATGCTAGTAAGCGGATCAGATTAATGGTGTTCGAAACGGTCCCATCACGGGCTTGCACTCTAGCACGCTTCACATGGTGGAGCTTAGATATCACGATGTGGATATTACTTGCGCTGAATATCCGGCGCGGGTTTCGAGATCCTTCCGGCGCATCATGGCAGAAGGATTGGATGTTGACGAGATTAGATTACTGCATCGTGTATATGAGCTGCGAGGCGCATATATTAGAATTAAAAGAAGGGAGAGCTCCTTGGGCGTGAAAGTTTTTCCAGGCGTTAGTTATCCGAAACTGCAGGCTTGTTTACTTATTCTCGCTTGCGCCGGGGCAAAAATGTCTGTGCCAGGGAACCAGCGCAACAAGGCCGCAGCGATGTTTGGAATTTAAGCTTTGGAAGAAACAGAAAGAAATCTGGGGAAAAAGGAAGAGAAAAGGGAAATTCGGTGCTTTGGATCCACTGGATTCGAATCATTTCTTGTGCGCCGGGGAAAAAGAAAAATCCGGGGGAGAGAACTAAAAAAATTTCTCTGTTTCGCGTCGAGATCGGGCTTGGGAGCTAAAACGACGGAGTCACGCCGACAATGCAGCAGACTGAACACGATTCTTTGATTGCTCAGTAAGTTGGTGTTTTGCAAATGTGTGTTATTGTCACGATCGAGAGACAGTCATGCCGTAGACGGTTTGGTACCATTATCGTGCTTTTGCATGGACTTACCCGTTATAACCCCTAACCCTGATACGATCATGATGTCTGCTAAAATGTACCGTTCACTGTATTTCCGTCTTTATTAAAATACGATAGTATATGGTAATTCATTGATTGATCAACTCGATTCAAAGGGTAAGAAGTATCAAATCGAGCAGTTCGGTGTCTCTTGACAGCTAGCTAACTCCAGCTCGTGACAAGACCAGATCCACCAGGTGATATTGACAGATGGATATATACCGAGGGAAGCAGCCGATGCGCTCGGTGTGATTAAGCAATGTAGTTTAGTCAAAATTAACACATCACGGTCGAGAAATACGTGATTCGGAGGTTTTGGATATTAGCCGTCCACAGCAGTTATTAATTTCGGACACTAGAGATGTGGTGTAGTCTCGAGTGGTTTCGAATTGAGGGCTCATTCGCAGCGTTGTGTTGTGCTGTTGTCGAAATCCACCTATAAAATGCCGCCATCACGAAAGGCCAGCCGGCGCCGGTGCTGGTTGGTCCAGTTTTGCTATTACCCCATCGTGGCCATATTAAACGTCGAGTTAATTCTGCCTCGTCATCCTTCGTTTTAGCCCAGCCTTGAAAAATTTCAAAAGGGAGGATGGCAAGAAAAATTCCAAGAGCTTGTCGAAAGGGGCAATATGAGGTTCTTATGTGAATTACAATTGAATAAAATGGGGGTAATGGAAACCATCAGAATGGGTCCTTTTCTTGGGAGGCGAGCTCTTCTCCTGGCAGAATTTGCCTGGAGACCACCAACCTGGACTCCGCGGAGCACACCAAAAAAAAAAGGTCGAAAAAGTCTCATGGGCAGGACAAGGGCTTGGTTTTAAATGGCATGAGGGTGACCAAGAATCGGCGTCTAGAAAAATGCTGTTCTGGGTTGTCTTTTAGCCAACTGTTACCTAAGAGGTCCCATTCTTGCCCAGCGTCTAGAGCACCTGACTGTGGCACTTCTTGCCAGGACAGAATAGACGCAAGGAATCCGCCGGGGAGCTAATGCTTCCACGGGAAATCCTATAACGTAATATTATTCCCCGGAACACAGAATTACCATACAAAAGAAAAAGTTAACAGCTAACGAATGCTTAGCTGCGTTCGTGATGTAAAACCACCGCTGGATTGCGCAAGGAATGGTGCTATTATTCTTACGTTTGGTATGCAAAAGGCCTCGTACTGTTGGTTTGTTCTCGTAAAACGAGCTTACATTACAAGATTGTACGACCTTGATCGCGGTACGGACCTTGTTCGGGGACCATAATATTTCCAAATTAAAAAGTAATATTTGTTCGCATCGTCGCACGACATTTCGCGGTCTCGTTACGTAGTGGCGACTGTTGCATTCCTCGTTTCATCATCGCATGTCTTTGAGAATATTGTCGACGTGATCAATAATTTAATTTTCTTTCGGGCTTCAAAAAATTAAATCTAATGCCGATTACTTAAAACGAGAGGATAACAATGAGGTCAGTTTTTCACGTGCGGTCTCCGGATCACGGCCGGTCAGCTACCGACACACTCAAACAGAAAAAGCTGGAAAACTCGACAAATTTACACAAATTTAGAAACTTTGGCCAGCCGAGAGGAGCCCAGAGGCCAGTCAGAAACGAGAAGGCCGTTCCCGGCAATGGCGATTTACATAATAAATGGTTCTAATTTGTCGAAGGACAGAGTAATGTTTCCATTCCGGGCCGCTGGGATAAGTAGCTTTTCGATCCCAGAGGAACGCCGCCCCGAAGTGAAAATTTTCTCTTGCTTTGAGAACACATACATCATCGATACACTCGAAGACGACATTTTGACTGCAAAAGCAAAGGAGCCGGCCGGCTGCCCCGCCAGCCAGCGCCAGATTGCACTTGGTTGGGTTGGTCAGCTGGCGCTGCAATGCGCTCTTCAAACTTCGCATGAAAATTCTGTACCTGTTTTTCCTTCCCAATTCTTTGCCCGTTGCTTTTTCCCGAACCGTCCAAGAACCAAAAAAAGTGGACGGAGCGCGAAAGAAAGAAAAGTGGCTCATGGCAGGATTGGAGCGTTCTAGTTGGCCGGGCTGCACCAGCAGCAGCTTTCGGGCCACATCCGCCATGAAAATCTGGGGAAATGCGCGCTAGGTCAGGGTCATGCCTTGCTCTTTGCTTCTTCCCGGCCTCTGCCAGACCTCCTTCGCATGGCATTCCATTATTAACGATCGAGCCATTTCGATGGTCTGCTGCGTGGAGTGTGTCATAGCGAACCTTCTTGGGAACTCGCCTTCTCGCCATCTGTCTTAGAATAGGAAATGGTATAAAAAGGCCTGCTGGCATACCTGGAACTTTCTCTTGCTTATCATCACCACCAGCATCTTCTCCAACATTGCAAGGTCTTTTTTCAGAATATAAGCTTATCTGATATCGAAACCTTAAATACGAACAAAGAATTCTTCTAGATATTCTTTCCATCTCTCAACAAACAAACAATTAAGAAAATCTTTTTTCTATAAAGAAAAATATTATATCAATAATGGGCTTCACCACCTACGAACCAGCTCCACACACCGCCTACTACCACACCGGCATTGGCGGCGCCGGCAACTATCGCAAGCTCACCCAATCCGAGCTCGCAGCCCCAAAGACCAAAACCCACGACATCAAGCCCACCGTCCGACCATTCTACGGCGGCCGTGGTGGTGTCGGTAACGCCCACTCTGCCTCCGAACGTGCCATGTTCTCCTTCGACGAAGAACTCCAGCGCGACAAGCTAAGGCGCGACTCCATCGCTCCAATGTACACCGTTGGTCGTGGCGGTGCTGGCAACATCGTCCCCCACGAGGAGGAAGGTCACGACAGCGAGGTCGAGGAGGATAGAGTCAGCCTGGAAGGTTCCGTGCGACGAATCTCCGAGAGCTCGAACCACAGCGGCTACTCTAGCAGGTCTATCTCTTCCAATGCCGATAGAATCGTCAACAGAATCCGAAACTTTGGCCGACACTAGATCGATCTTTCTTACTTGGTTGAGCCGCTTTTCTATACCCAACGTTTTATATTGTTATTCCATCGGGGAATGCAACGGGCGTTCTTGATACACACTTGTTTTAATACCTTTTTTCACTCGGACGACTTCGATTTTCGAAGAGTCTGGGTTGTTGCTTTGACTACGGACACATGTCGAAAAAATCACTCGCCGGCGTTTTATTTCTGAAGCATATGATATGGAAATCACAAAAAGTTTACTCGGGGAGTATAATTGCTTGGAATTCTGGGATTGGAGTTATAATAAAAAACCCTTTTCGTTGTCTGTTGATATTTATATTATTCTTTGATTATATTCAGCATGTTTTATGGCGTTTCCTTTAGCTGTATGTTTATCTTACCATTTGAAGAATCTACGACGACATTTTTACCGTCAAACATTAAACAATCTTCGTCTTTGTGAATATGATTTAATCTGATTTGATCGACCTCTCAAACGTAATTGCCATATTGAGGAGATCGAGATGCTGTTAAGAATGCAGAGAAATTACCAGTCTTTGGCAAGGCCTCTGGGCGTTTTCTTGGGCCTGGAAACCTGGTCCTCCAAGCGAAATCTGGAATGTGTTGGCGGTAGGTAGACAGACACTCATGCCAGTCACGCAGTTTTGAACGCCGAAGTATAGTACGAACAATCTTAAGGACAAATCGAAATGAAATACGTAGAATACATGTGCACGAGACCCCAATTAACTCTGCTCCATGCAACTTACAGGATTAATACCAAAAATCAAGTGCATACGTAATATGTACCTTTCAACCATTCGGGCCGAACATTGAATTCGAGTTAAGTTGTCTTGACATTCCCACTATCGTACGATATCCACCAATTACAAATTGTACGCTCATTTTGCTTCTGTGAGTTCCGCTTCAACTTCAATTTTGAAAAGATCGTGACCCGACGGCATCTGGCCGATATCACGCTACTCCGTAAACGAAAGGTTTAAGTGAGATAATATATTAAAATTTTGCGGTTAAACTTTTTTTCCTATTATAGATGTGTCGCCGGTAGCGTAACGTGATCTTAGCGTTAGGAAGTTACATATGACTGGAGGGCAAGTGTGTTATTGGGATATACGGAATTATTTTTTAGTTGATTCCTTTATATTGTAGTTACTACTTGGTGAACTCCTCGTGCGATCGATCATTCTTGAGATTGGCGGTTTGCCGTTGAGTCTTTCAAGTTCCAGCAAGATAACTTTTCCATTGTTTTATATCTTTCGATCATGGTATGGTATGGTCTGCAAGCTTATAAACTAAAGAAGAATCACAGATTTTTATGAGAATCCCCTCAGTGATGATAGCTCTGTATGCTCTGCAACATTGTAGGAAAAAGTGTCTGGTTGCGAGACTGCATCGCAGGCTGAATTTGTGAAGTTGCTGTTGTGACTTTAAGTCAAATGTGTTGATTGCCGCATTGGCCTGTTGCCGCACGCTCGGCTTTGGCAGCAACAACCAGGAATTCTGTCGCCACAAACGTAAACCTCTATCGCCCAAACATCAACATCCTCCTATCTAGACATCGAATCATCGCCATTATAACTAAGCTCCAATCATCCACTTCAACGTGTGCACCATACACCTCGCAATTATCATTTAATAAAGCTCAACACGATGGACGCTCTATCCTCGTAGAACTTTGGATTAATTAACGCGACAGATCTTCGATGGAGACCATTACAGGAGCAGTCGACGCTGGCAACAATGGCGTTTCGATACCCGAGCCAGAAGAGAAAGAGATCATGGACCTCACGGGCGATGACATCCCTATCAGACCTCACGATGCGATAACACCCCCTACACACCGTCCGCTAGGCACTCAGGAGATGAAAGAGTTTGCAAGGGGAACGCTGGAAGCACTGAAAGTAGATACAGGCGAGAAGCCGCCTATAGTGCATCTAGACGACGACTCCAGCGACTCCAGCGACTCCAGCGAAGATGATAACGAGATGATGGACGACTCTGGGATTACGCTGAATCTTCAGGAAGACGAAGATGTAGAAGATGCCAAACAGCCAGAAACCATCACGATAGATTCATCTGATGACGAGGACGTGACCAAAGGCCGACCTAAGAAGGTACAAGCCCCAGAACTATTCAACGGCTCGGACCCCAACACAATATCGGAGTCTGCAAAGTCGAACGGTGCGATCGCTGTATACACAGGGCTGAAACTCGGTAAAGCCGGGAAGGCTGGTATGGGTATAGCAAAGATCACACGTCGACCGTTATCTGAATCTATTAATTCTGGCCAGGTGCAGGTTGTTGACTATTCTCAACCCATCTCTGACAACATGAATCCCAAGAATTTAAATCAGGTTTCGCCCTCGGAGAAGCCAACCGGCGAGGAGATTGAAATTGTTAACCTCGTGAGCTCTCCAGCCGATGCCCCAGACAAAAACTCTCATCCAGAGCACCACAAGCGTACCCCCATATCAGGCGATGGAGCATTCGACTCTGAGAGTGATGATAGTGACGAGTGCGAAATTAGCTCTGACGAAAACAACACCGAAAATGGAGACGAGAGCAGTAATTTTATTGAACTTGACGATGATGAGGATGACGATGATGGAGGTAGTATCTCAGACCACGATTCCGATGTCTCCTCTGTTGATACCGAAATATGGTCCCGTCAGCAAGCGTACTATGTAAGGCAACCGAGTCCACCTCTAGTACACGAGGATAGTCGTGCTCTGTTCTCTCACGATGCACCTAGTCGCGCCACGGCCGTTGAGACTGTCGAGAAGGTGCTCGCACAGCCTGAGCCTAAGAAGCGAAAGATCTGTGATGTCTGCATGGAGCCCCATCTCACCGAACAATGTGACATGTTGAAGGTATGTTGAAAATCCCCAGCTCTCTATCTCGCTATATAACCTTGCTAATCTTATCAGTGTGATATTTGCAAATCGTCCAATGATCATTTTAGCTTCCATTGCCCGTACAAAACGTCAGCCTATAAGCCGGCCTCTGACCTGCCCATATTTAATGTACCCGCCGGCCAAACAGACTTTGATATTTGGAAAATCCTTCCACCGAGGTCCCAGCAGCCTGTTAAACGCGCTAGCAAGATTCCTATAGCATGTTACGAATGCGGCGACAATGATCACTTTGGTGATGACTGCCCTAGTCTAGGAAAACACAGATCTAATATTTCGACAAATTCTATCTGGAACGCGAAAGCTGCTGCTACCTGGACTACTATGAACATGGAATCTAGGTATGCTAGCAAGACTGGTAAGAATCAATTGATGGTGTATGATCTTGAAGAAGAAGAAGAACCTAGTTGGTTCGAAGGGCAATTGCTAGCTGCAAAAGCTACAATTCCCGATTCAGACATCAAAAGAGATTATTTTGACAAAGGTGGAAATTTTGCTTCGCAGCGAGGACCTGGAGGCAGTGGCGGGGGTAGAGATGGGGGAAGTCATCCTCGGGGTAGTATCAAGCTGAGGCTCCCTCAAAGCCTTCCAGGGCATGGAGATAATCGAGGCGGAAACAGTTTCACCCGCTTCCAACCACAGTCCGGGAACCGGTTTGGAGACCGCATCGGACCGAGGGGCGACAGCCATTATCGTCCCGAGCATTCACGTCGTGACCGAAGCCGAAGCCCTCGACGGCCGAGCTTCAGCGATCGAGTGGGAGGGTATGCGAATGAGCCGGAGAACTTTAGAGACCGTTCTCATGACTTCCCACGCGGTAATGGCCCGCCGCCCCAGAATCGCGGAAATCAAGGTTACCATGCCGTACCGCCGCCGCCGCCGCTGCCGCCTCAGTCTTCTTACCCAAGACAGCATTCTCAGCAAGGAAGCAGTTTGATTGGTGGAGGATGGAGTTTGCCGGGGTCGATTCAGCGTACTCTTCATAGTTCAGAGCAGCCGCCCCTCCCGCCTGGACCTCCTCCCGCTATACCCCCACCACCTCGAGGATCTGGCGGTGGGGGAGGAGGCGGAGGTGGAGGAGGAGGTCGCCATAGAGGAAGCAGAGGAGGCAGAGGTAGGTTCCGAGGAGGAAGTGGTGGTAAAAAATTCAATGCATTCTGATATAAGGCTCACCTGATATCATATGTTTCTGCAAGCGCTTGGTGTTTAATGGGAACACCCAACTTTAAACGACTTCTCCTTGGGCGTACGCCTTAATTTTTATAATAATTTTTATTGTTTCTCTATCACACCAGCGGGCATGTTGCCTATTTGAAGGCTTCTTGTCGATATCTGCGTAGCTGATGCCGAGAAGTCGGCTTCACTAACTCCTTGTAAAATATCTCTCGGCATCTTGAACTTCTACCATTAATTATGATCCTTGAATTCGAACTAAAATGAACACTGTGACTAGTGAATCTGCAATAGACGGTCCCGTGAATTATTTTTAATTCTATCTGCTTTATATCACAGCTCCATTGTGTTGAGGACCAAGTTGGAAGTTGTGAGAGCTCCACTTTGCTAGCAAACGCAAGCTTGAAGCTCCAAACCCACACCGAAACCCAAGCTCACCACCAAAGAATCGATCAATCCATCCCCTCCTCCCATCCCGTCCATCGCCATCGATCCGTCACATATCGATCATGGTTCTCGACTCTCTCCTCAACCAGCCGGTTGTCATCGACAATGGCTCCGGCACAATCAAGGCCGGGTTCGCGGGCGAGGACACACCCAAATGCTACTTCAACTCCTTTGTCGGCCGCCCCAAACATCCACGCGTGCTCGCCGGCGCTCTGGAAGGCGATGTATTCATCGGTTCTCGCGCGCAAGATTTACGAGGGCTGCTTAAGATCAGGTATCCCCTGGAACACGGAATCGTCACGGACTGGGACGATATGGAGCGGATATGGCAGTACGTTTACAGCGACGAATTGAAGACTTTATCGGAGGAGGTAGGGCATCCTTTATAATTTTTTACTCTTTGTTTACTTTACCTGGATGGGATGGGGATTTGTGGGCGTATGCGTGTTATATGATATGGTATATGGGGTTTTGAATGGGATTGGGCTGATTAGAGCTGTTTAAGCATCCAGTACTTCTCACGGAGGCCCCGTTGAATCCTCGCGCGAACAGAGATATGGCGGCGCAGATATTCTTCGAGACGTTTAATGTTCCCGCGCTGTTTACGAGCGTGCAGGCGGTATTATCACTGTAAGAATACGTTTTCTTCATCCCCCTTTCCGTTTCAATTATGAAATTGGTGGTGGGAAGCTGATGGGGCATATGTGCGTGCTAGCTATGCGTCCGGTCGTACGACCGGTATAGTTCTCGATTCGGGGGACGGTGTCTCCCATGCCGTTCCAGTATACGAAGGATTCGCGATACCCTCTGCCGTACGGAGAATAGACGTCGCCGGACGAGATGTCACAGAACATCTACAGACATTGCTACGAAAGTCCGGTGCCGTATTCCACACGTCGGCCGAGAAGGAGGTCGTAAGGTTAATCAAGGAGAAGACCAGCTATATAGCTCCGGATCCAAAGAAGGAGGAGAAGGAGTGGGCTGGCGGCGGTGTGGGTAAGATCGAGGACTACAAGCTGCCGGACGGGAATACCTTGAAGGTATGGAATATTGTCGATGATAATACCTTCCTTCTGAGGATGATAAGATGCGATTTCTTTTATCTGACAAATTGTGTAGCTTGGGGCTGAACGATTCAGAGCTCCGGAAATATTATTCGATCCTGAAATCATCGGGCTGGAGTACCAGGGTATACATCAGATCCTGGTCGATGCGATATCTCGAACCGATATGGATTTGAGAAAAGCTCTTTACGGCAATATCATCCTGTCTGGTGGTTCGACACTGACGAAAGGTATGCAATGTAGACTTTTATCTTAGACGAAAAGAAAATGGCAATTAACTAAATATAAACTGATTAGGGTTTGGCGACCGTCTTCTCGCCGAACTTCGCCGTCTCGCCGTCAAAGAGATGAAGATCCGGATAACTGCTCCACCGGAGAGGAAATATAGCACATGGATAGGTGGGAGTATCTTGGCTGGACTGAGTACTTTTAGAAAGGTTCGTGGGCTCCCGTTATTGTTCAAACTGAAAAAACGCACGATACCTCCCTGCAGCTGTGGCGTTATTGTGGCCCTTCCTGCAGGCGTTATCTTTTTCTTTCTCCGTTTGGATTTATGTGGAGACGGAAGCGAGTTAAGACACGCGGGTGTGCTAATTTGGGAGTATTTATAAAGATGTGGGTTAGCATAGACGACTGGCACGAGAACCCCGAGATCATTCACACCAAGTTTTCATGATACGAAAAGTAACAAATCGGTCGATTTTAGATATGGTGGTGAGAAGATAGAGAAAGAGGGAAACAAAGTATTTCTGCGAGCACCAAATATTGCCATCTTTCTTCTTTTTCCCGTGACTGCATATTTTTATGTGCTACCTTTTTGCACCTGCATATACGTGTGTCTTATCCGAGAGACCTAATACTCTTTTGAACACCTTACATACGCCGACATCACCCCCAAAGAAACCGCACAACCCCGACCTCGCAGATTCACACCAAACTGTTTATATTTGTCATCCTCGTCCTAGGGGTGCAGCTGAATGTTAGCGAACAGGCATGAAGTTCTATCTTGTCTGTCTGATCTTGTTTCCGAAACACCTCTTTTCGTCTCTTCACCGTAGAATCTTATTGTTTCTCTCTCCCTCTGTATTTCGTGTCCACAATCTTTAATCTTCATGCACATAGTTTAGAGCTTATTTTCCAGTATCTCCTATGGACTTTTTTTCTAAAGTACTTTTTCTTTTTTCGACGCTTAAGTTTGTATCTTGGTAGAATTATACCCCGCTTACTGTACTTCTTCGCACAAGACCAAAAAGACCCCCCTGGCTAGCGAACGCCCAATTGCCATGCAGACAGCTCGCGCTCGGATTCGTTTAACCGAGTGTGAACAAAAAATCGCTCGCTTCTACGCCCGTTCTAGAAATTTATAGCTGTTTTTAGATCTCTTCTGAAGCTTTGTTAGGTTTGCAAAGCAATTTTTTCCCATGTGGTTTTTTTTGGCGAGCAAGCAACTTTCGTTAACAGAGAGAGCTATAGGTGCATGGGAATTTATTATCACGTTGGATTTCAGCTCGCCTATATACTCGGCTTCACTGTAGAATTGATCGTTGATAGCCTTGGGTTATGTAAGAGGATCATAAATATGGAGATGGAGATGTTTAAACGATGCTGTAACTGCTAGGCCTTGCTAGCTCTCAATTGTCATTTTTTGCTCCACCTAAGTTAACATATAACGGTGACTGAAAAACAAAGTTTTAAAACAGAAAGGAATATCCGAAAAGTATATTGAAATGCATCCAAGCGAGAGAAATGTACCGCGAAGGAATAGGGTATCTTGCGGTCAAAAAAAAAGGAAGTGGTATCATTAAACCGAAAGCGAGTGCTTCGAAGTGAAATATAAGCGTATTTATATCGCAAGAACGTTAAAAGGGGAAAAAAACGAAAGGACAAGAATGGTGTAAATATATACAATATAAAAATGATAAAAAATATAAAAAAAGAAAAATATAGTAGACTTATAAAGAAGTAAGTCGAACTAAGCTTATTTCCCCAACGCCCGTGATTATGCCCGTCTTAGTAGTGAATGCCTTGTAATAGTTCCAACGAGTGAATTTTTTTGCTACGAAGATTCTTAAATCTTTTTCGTAGCCACTTCAAAAAGAAAAAAGAAATCATGATAAAAAAAGTTAAAAATCATCATCATAAAAGTTACAATATCATAATTTAGAATGCGGTCCCTCTGTCATTATCACCTCGGTTAAATGGTAACCTCGGAGCTGATGATGATGCTTCCGTTGACGGCTGGACGTGGCGATACGTCGGTCCGGACGCCATGCTGACTGCATCGTCGTCGTCGTCTTCCTCCGGTACTACTGATCGGGATACTCTTGCCTGGACGTGAGATATGGTAGGATATTCGCGCCTCGAGACCGCGCTTACGTTTCTGGAAAGCGGTGATGGCGGTTCCAGCGCTAGAGATGGTGTCACCGAAATGGTCGAAACTCTTCGATCTGCGTTTCGATCTGCGTTTCGCGGATTCGGTACCATTAGGACGGGGATATCATTTCTGGGGGGTAGTGGGGTGGTGTTGAGGGATCTGGATGGTGATTCGTCGTGATAGGGTTGGAGAGTTGGGCCATATTCAGTTTGTCCGTCGTATATTTGCGAAGTAGGCAGGTTCAGAGGTGGCAATTGAGGACCGCTTGGTGGAGGAGGTGGAGGAGTGGGCAGACTGGCGTAGCCGGACTCCTTGAAATGGGGGAAGAATCCGACCTCTTGGTGGGCGATCTCGGCGTCGAAATCTGCCTCGTATTCCTTCTCGATGCTTCGAGTCTTGCTCTTTCCGAGCTTCCGGCGACGGACGAAACAGCATGCGGCGAGCACTATGAGGGAGAGAAAGACAACGCCGCCAACGATACCGCCAACAATGGCCCCGGTGGGGAGCCCCGAATTGGATGATGCTCCGTTAATGGTTGGTTTGTCGCTGGGGTAGCTGCTTGGGGAAGCACTAATTCCACCTCCGGACTCTGTATTAGTCTGCTTATCGTTTGCGTTGAAGAATTCTGGAAATGTTTTGATGCCATCGGGATTCGGCGTGTTTTTGGATGGGGCAAAGTATAGCTGGGGACCATCGGGAGTAGGGATCAATGCAGAATACACATATCGGAAAAATGGTGCCCCAAGTACGATGGTATCCCCTTCATCTGTCACATTGACGCTGTCTGCAAGTGCGCCCCAAGGTACGTCGAATGGAACCCCAGAAATGATCATACTGGCAGTGATTTTGGATGAACCTGGTAATTGTAAGCTCGCGATTGGCCCCGGCAGGTTATTCATTGCAGCTGATGAGTCGAAAATTACAGTATTTTCGAATTGCTGAGACTGCTCGGATTGCCGACCGTCACCGGTGGCCTGGATGGTCACATCATAAGTTGTCCTTCCGTTTACTGTTTGGTTGATAGAATCGGGAGATGCAAGCACACTTGCACTAGTGTCCAAACCGCCAAAGGAAAGGAAAGAGCTAGTTTGGAGTTGGATGCCAAAGCCTGCTTTAGTTTTGCAAGCAGCGGATAGATATGATATCAGATCAGACGAATCCTTGATACCAATGATACCTTGAATGTTGTTCCCGTAGTGTGTCGAAAACGACAGACCACCGTCGTCTGCGGACAGACTTGCCATAACCCTAATAGGATATTTATCGAAGGCGATGCTATTATTACCGAACTTGGGGCCGAACTGTGCCATGGAAGGGACCTCGTTGTAGTAAAATGTGAAGTCATAAATCCCAATTTGAGCGATAAGAACATCGGCATCATTACCAAAGTCGCCTTGAGCATTTGGTGTAGAATAGCATTTGGATGAGTCTGCGTTTGGGAAGTTGTCTCTGCAGAACCCCTCAGAAAAGATATAGGTCCTGTCTTCGTCTAAAGAGATTGCTAAATTGTAGGTTATCCCGTTCAGAGAGACAGGCATATAAGGTCCTTCGTCTGCGAGGCCGATGATTGCCACTCCTCCTGGGCATGAACCCGTCTCGATTTTCGGTATGGTCGTCGTTGGCGAACTTGGGTTCGAATCCCGAGTGGGTTCAACTCCAACATTCGTACCCGATCCCACTCCATTTGGTCCGTCTGAGTTATCGATAGTGTTCTTGCCGGGGAACGACCTATTGCTGCCATCTGCAGTCTGTTGTCCGTATATGAAAGGTAGCAAGGCAAAGCCCACTATGCTTGCGAATAATCTTCGTCGATACATTCTGGGCCAACGATCGGGTTGGGGATGTTGAATTCGCGAGAGCAGTGGTGAGAGGTGTTGTTGGTCTCACCACCTCCTTTGAAGGGTTGCTGCAAGCCAAGAACGACCCGCACCGTTATTGAAATCCCTTCAGGAAAAAAATAAATAAAATTGCCCGACTGGCTTCCTAAAAGGGACCTTGAACAGGTGCGACGGTGCTAATTATACGGTGGGTGCTCTTATTTTATCAAGAAACCTTTTTCTTTTCTTTCGGAGTTTATGATTGAGATATATTGCTCATTGAGTTGTCGGATGTAAAACACTTCGGTCGAGGTTGATAGTTGGCAAAGCTGACAAGTTGGCCTAAACGTTCTAAACGAACTGAACTGCCGACTCATCAAAGAACCATATAGGAAAAGCAAAGCAGTTAGTAGATCTAGACAAGGCGAAGCCCTAAGTTTGGGTGTCGTGAATCGTCGAGAGGAAACGTAATCGTTCGAGGCAAACGGTACATCCCGTTCAGGGCTGGAGAGTGGTGGATTCGTCGAAATGCAAATATCGACTGATAGAAGTTGCCAGGCTAATCCGTTACACACGAAAAGAGACTGTCGAAATCAATCCTGCGACCCGCTATTTTTATGAGGCCTTTCCGAAGTCAACGGTGGGTGGCCCTTGAGCTTTGTACTTTCGGGCTCTGACACACTGACAGGAGTTGTCGCTGGCGAATTGGAGGGCGTACATCCATGCAGCTCCACCAACACCCTTTCTTTTGCCCCAGTTCGGCTAAAGCAGCTGGACGGGAACATCTATATTTACTCACTTGCAGAGCAGTGTTGCTTGCTTCTGAACCAGCTTGTTCCTCGATCAGCTCGCTCACGATCCGGGTCCGTAGTTGTCAAATACTTTTCGTACCGAAGAAGGAAAATATTTGCGGTGGCGCAAAAAGACACCTGCGTAACAATACCAGAAGTGGGCAGATCTCAGTATTGCAAATGCTACCCAGGGATTTTCTTCAAGCTGGTCTCTGTCGGACAAGGGATTTGCGGGAAGGTCGCAAAAGAGAGGAAGCAAAATAGCATGTCTCTTTAGTTTTGAAACATTTCCTCTTTTTGAGGTTACCCCAAAGCGTGTTTGAGAAGCTCAAGATCAAGGATTTCCTGTTCTTCTTGTTGGCCAAGCTTGATCGCGCTGCTCAAAAACTGGGTTGGGTGATATCAGCCTGCGATATCCTCGTCCAGGGTAAGTGGACCCGCTCTTTCTCGCAATTGTAGCAACTATCTGAACAGAAATTTTTTTCCCTGCTGTTGGTGGTAGTGGTATTCAGTGGGCTGTTGCACAGCCTCCAGGTCTTTGAATGTTACACCTGCCTTGAATAGATGCATGCAAAGGAACAAAATTCGATAAGAACACAGGTCGATCTCTTTTTTCCCTGTATCCGGAAACCTGCCCACTTTATTCCGTAGACTTGCCAGTAAGCCGCAGGATCGGTTAGCCAAGTCTCTGATCAATAATCGACCCTGTCCAGGGCTATGGTGCATGAGAAAATCGCGACACCGCCCAATATATTCTCGCTCTAGGAGTTGTGCGAAGGTGCACGTAGGTGGGGTACGGGCCCTTTCTGTGAAACCGAGCTGGTACCTCTGCGCTGTTGGACCTGGCACCCACATTGGATTCGAACCCCCGCTCAAACGGCAGCGATCACAGCCGTAGAGCATGTACGAGATGTAGCCGAGGGGTGGGCCTTGTATGAGCCTGCTGACAAACCCATACGAGGGTCCTTTCGACCAATATTCGGCCTTGAAAAAGCCTACCAGGATGCCCCATCGAGGGCAATAAATTTTCGATGCAAACCCCTTCGAGATATCCCGCACATGCTGGATCTTTATGGGTGGAGTTCCTTCCGATCAAGCTTCAACGGCTCGGGGCTCCTATAGTACATAACGGCGGATGTAGGCTGTCTCGCAGCCTATATCCAAGGCGGGCAGCACCATGGACCTCTGAGAGCTAACAAGGAATGAGTTCGCCGCATGGGAAATCGCTGGCCCGGGCGAATTTGTCACTCAGTCGCAACACAGTTCGCGGGACGAGCCGTTCTGGAAGGCTTCATCTCCAATCAAGTTTACGGTGAGCTGGGTGCCTGGCCAGGTCGAAAGGAAGTCGCAGGTCGAGGACGAGGAGTCAAGCAGGTGATCTATTGGATCAAGGTTTCTATCTTTAGAATTAGTACTTTGAAGTTCAATCACAAGCAGATTTTATCCTTGCTTTCGCATCATCGACAGATCGATATCGATATTGTCCGTCTTTGCATACTGAAATATTATATTGACCCATCCCATGGGATAGATGCACGGCGTTGCAACAAAACCGGTCTTTCGACATCGTAGACTGCCTCAGGGATTAGCCTTTTGACCAATTCCAGCTGAAAATACCTTCCCGTTTCCGTTGATCGAACGTTGTGTCCCGTGAACTTAATTAGCTTGTGCGAGGTGAGCTTGAGGTACGTACTGGTCTCGAGGGTACGTACACATTTTGTGGGTGGTGAAGGTAGTCCAAATCGATGGAGTGTGGTAAATGTCGGCAGCAACACAAAAGACCTGTTGAGATCGTAGACACTTTTGACACGTAACGTTTCCATACCCACAGGATACCGATTAATACAAATCAGCCCAAGGCGGTTTAGATTCGACAAGTCATTTATCTCTCACGGTAAAAGATGTTGCACAGGTATTCCGGTTTGATCTAAAAAAAGATGTATCATCTTGTCGCCTGCCTGTTTTATATTTTTGCGAATACTAGCATACGTACGTTGGCCCGTATGGTGATATAAAAACTATCGCCAAGGTGAGATATCGCGACGGCAAGGCTAACTATCATATGTTTTAACCAATAGTAACGGTTATTTCATACTTCTTCAAGTTTACAATGGCATTAAGGCGTCCATATTACAGTTTCACATGCATGTTAAAAGCTGTTGATAGTACTCCATTCTAGGCACTTTATATCACGTATGTACAATCTATATCTAGAGTACCCAGGTATATATGACAAACTAAATATAGGTTCTGGATGTATACTTTTCATGTTAAATGGGCAATTATAGCGTCAAAATTAAACTAAAATTTATATCCTGCATGCCACGATATTCGCTAGTATACGCATACCTGTGCATGTAGGTGTATAGCTCTCATAGACCCACGTGCGAAAGTCCATGGAAATATTTGGTGCCTCAAGGTCCAGCTCTCGCTACCGATGATCTAAAATGGTTTCCTCTGTCTCTAGGCTCCAGGATAGCGCAATATAGATTATATGTATTGCATAGTTCCTGACCGTTTCATGATAGTATGGCATCGCCGCCTCGAATGACGGCTGCTTGGATACCCCGGGTTGGATATTTACAATCTTCGGTTCGAGACCATCTGTAGCCTAGAATGGGAAGTGTGTAGAACTGGTATTTGATATTTTTATGATTATATTACAGAGTTTTTATCTGCCTAGGCGAATATCGAATCCTATTTTGAGTTATGAGGACGATTATAGCAAAAATTATGGGTTGATAGCTGCATCTCATTGGACGGCATCTACGTAATTAAATTAGAAATAAAAGTGGAATATTTGAATATTCGTGGTCTGTTTCTGGTATACTCTGACTCAATATATAATAATATGTATAGTAGGGTTTTCGGCGGATACTAGTACCTGCAGCTGTTGCTTGGTTCCGTTTAAGAGAAGCAAGATACCCCCGCTACAAGGCTGGAAGCTGGACCAAATTGCATGCTTCGTAGACTAGGCTGCACAAATGTATGTCTGAACGACTCTTGAATTTATTTCTTAATTTGTAGCAGAAAAGACAGCATCGATATCTATATTTGAGCTATGATTCTTTAAATACACCCTAGCTGTTGACAAAGGGAAATATAACAAAAAAGTGATATTCTTGAACGTTTATATATCTATACAACAAGGAAATAAGATATGTTTCTTGGAGTAACATGAAAATACGACTCCAAAGGCCGATATACAAATCGTAAATTTCGTAGAGCTCATATCGTCGTAAAGTCATAATATCATCTCTGGGCAGCCACTCCAACATTCTCATCATACCACAAAGGATCTCTTTAGCACCGGAACAGTGATAATGTAACTACGCACCTCTAAGCAACAGAAGCCGCGGTAGCAGTTGGGATGATAGAAGCCGGGGCATCAGTTGGTACCGCTGTAGCAGCGGACGAGAGAGCGGCGGCACCCAAGGTACCCAGCGCCGACGAAGCACTAGCCACCGCAGACGAAATACTCACCGAAGCCACAGCGTTCGCCTGCTTCGCCTTCTGCAACTTCGCTCTCAGTTTAGCCTTCTTCGCCGCAGGGACCTTCTTGATCTGCGCCTTCGCTTTTGCTAGATCAACGGGATCGAGAACCTCATCACCGATACCGGCCTTGGCATCATCGTCGTCCTGATCTCGCTTGACGAGCTTGCTTGTAATGTTAACGCTGATTTCAAGATTATTCGAATCGTCGACGGGCGGTGGTGGGGTGTCTGCGAAGTTGCTGGTGAGTTGGAAGGGGATACACCCGCCGAAGGGACCGTTTTTGGCGAAATTCTCGCAGCGCATCATGCACACGTTTGATACGCCGCCGAAGGAGCCAACGCACCTTTGGTCTGCGGGGATGCGGAAGGTCATGGCGAAGTCTTGGAGGGAGCCCGGGTTGTTGACTGAGAAATCCTTTGCGAGACCGGGGACGTTGTCCGCGGTGGCGGGTTGAATGAACGGGCCCCATTGGCTGGCGCCACCGGTGGGATCGATCTTGCATTTATATGGGCCTGCAGAGATATGAACTTCGAATTAGTATATTTCGATAATCTCGAAGTGAAAAGACCTTAACTGTACGCACCTGCGCCGTCAGAGTTCACCTGGTGAACCATGATTCGAAGCCAGCCACCCTGAGATGCTTTAGCGATCTTGTTCACCTTGCCTCTCTGGGTGGTAAGTCCCTTCCAGTCGATAACCGCTCTAGCCGGCGTCTGGAAGTAGATGATGTTCTTGTTCGCGGACGTTGTTCGTTGGTAAGCTGCCTTGTTTGCAGCGGTGGCTTTGGTGAGCATGTAGTTTTGGATCGTGATAAGGTTGCTACCGCATCCGCTAGCCCAGTACACTCGCTTGCCCTTGTAGGGACTCTTGGCAGTCATTGGAACCACGGGGTTCATCAAGACCACGGCGTCTCGTTGGTATGGGAGCTGATCTGTACCGTCGCGTGGGGTAGAAGAATACCCATCGACACCGAGGGCAGGGCCGTCGATATTCGGGTCCGCGTCACCGATGCAACTGTACATGACACCATGGGCGGTAACCTGGCTGAGCATGGCGAGAATTGCTGCCGCAATGACTGGAGAAAAGTTGAAATGCATCTTGAAGTTGGTCTAATAATTCAATATATAATCGGGACAACAAAAGAATCCGAGAGATATGTCGCCTTTTAAAGAGTGAAAGGACCGACAGGGAGTGAATGAACTGAAAATCCGGCAAAGGAGTGACTGGACCGATCCCAAAGAATGAATGATAGTCAAGCAGACCTGGATGAGGGCAGGATACACTGATAGCCAAACGAAGTAACCCGAGGGAATAGGGAGTATACAAGCTTTATATAAGCATTCGTTCTATCGCTGTTATCCACCGGACTATTCGACATACGAGCGATGGGAGCTCGCAAATCCATAATCCAGCCGAATCCCAATACATGATGATACAGCTCGATATCGTCGGATCTCAAAAGGGAATCTAGATGCTTCGATGCGTAGCTCGGGCAGCAAGATACCCGGAATGCATCGATAGAACTGCACATAATCCGATAATTGATCCGTCTGAATGCCAAGTACGCGCGTTGCACTTTGCATGCTAGGTGATCCGGTATACCGAGTCATGATTCTATAGCATATAAAATTATATCAGTTGTCAGATGTCTCATAAGACGATACCAGAACCAGACCTTACCATATCTAAACCATTGCCTCTCTAGGTTCAGAGACCCGATCAAAATGCAACACGACAAAAAGTGTGTTCTGGATTCGATACCGAATTCTGCATATCCACGCGGGCAGAAAGTACCCGAGCTGATGCATGATAGAAAATAGGTGGAACGCGAGAGCTGCAGGACGCAATACAATTTATTGGTATACCACGACAGTTTTTCCTGTCGCTAGCAGCTGGGCAGTCGAAGACAAGCTTCGCCAAGAACTGCAGCTCCGGCTGGTAGGCGATGGCATCGTGTGCCTGCAGGCTGGGCAGGCGTGGAATTCGGAATCATGTATGACGACGCTGGTTAAGATCGATTTCGGAACAGGTCGACTTCATCGGGTTGAATGCATTTATAAAGGCTTGGTCTATGAGATATATCGCTCGGAGCGTTATAATTGCCCGATGCCGTCGTGTATGCGAGCTGAAATATCGGAACAACACTTTTAAGAAACGGTCGAGGTGGCGATATATTAATAGCGACACGCTGCGCACCTAGGTAAGTACGAGGTTGGAGTTATTGAAAAGAGAAAGGCCTCAAAAGTGAAAATTCTTTTATATTTCGGAAAGCGGCACAGATGAGATATCTTATTGGGTAAACAGATGATCAGACCGCACTGAGTACTGTGGTTTTATATTTGTTGGGTGGCTTTCAATAGTAGAATTAACTGAAGCTGGTGTAAATAGATCATTCCGATGTTTCCGCTGGCATCATATTAGGTTTAAGCTTCCAAACGGGTTACAAATTCACAAATAACACAGGTTGTCTAGGCTTGCATTTTTTTTCCGGGTTCCGGGAAGATCGTAGGATAGCTGTAGCCTCGCCCCGGATAGCTGCATGCTAAGAATATCATACCATACGCCCAAGCACTTGGCTATGCTCATTACCAGAAACCTTGCACTTGACTTTCAAGGCCAAGATATTCATAGTTCAGAGTTATGTAACTACCGAAGTGACTAGGCCATATGTATGCAGCTCCATGGGTGATAAACTAACGTCATTACGCTTTACCAATATGCAAGACAATGTAATACAAACACCAAGTGATACCGCCAATTGAGTGTCCATGCATGTCAATTATAAACATTAACGATTAAAAAACAGGAAAGACTATGAACGCAAAGCAGAGAAATGTAGAAGAGCGGAGACACTTCATCAGACTCCCTATCTGAGAAAAAAAGGAAAGAATATACATAAAAAATATAAACAGGTAAAAGGGGAAAGAGATCATTTATACAACTCGACCATATCTCCGGGCCACTCCCCTTTCTTCCTTCTCATCCAATACCCTTCCTTCCCGCTTTTCATGCCCCAAACCTCCTCGTCCGCCGTCTCCCTAACCTTCATAAACCACTTCGGCTGATGCGGTTTCTCTTCCTCGTCCGCCACCCTCCGTCGTTGTCTCTGCTTCTCCTCTAATTCTAACTTGACGGTCTCCGCCTCGTCAAGTTTGCCTTCCTCGCACAGCTTCTGATCGGGCCGTAATCGCGTATCCGTGCCCGCCATCTTCCCGTCTTCCACCGAGGTGACTTCGTTCAACTGCGCCGCGAACTCAGTATACCCGTACTTCTTCGCCGCGTCGGGTACTAGATCCCCCACTTGCCACAACTGCTTAACCATACTTTCGTGCTCGTCAAAGATGACCAGACTGCCCGTCCATTTCCCGTGAAGACTGTACTGTTTCGGTTTCCCGTCCTTATCGAATACCTGGACACTTACGTCCTCACTCCGGCCAGAGAACATACCCTTCACTTTGAACGTGACCTGTGCGCGTTCGCCAGAGTTTTCGTGGTAGATTGTCATCGTACCGACTGGTTCTACGTACTTTTCGCCGGCGATGATGTTACGGAGGAAAGTTGTAGCGGGGGCCCAGGAGTAGTTGTCGCCAGTGCGGTGGAGGGTGATGCGGACGCGGCCGCTGGTGTTGATTTCGGCGGATTTGCCCCAGAATTTTTGCGTGGGCATGGGAGATTGCGTGAACGTCCAGTTGGAGGAGTCGGCTTGCGCGGCCATGATTAGTGGTCTATGCGAGACCTTTTCGGCGAGGAAGCGGAATCCTAAGAGATAACCAGAGATTAGTTTGATGAAGTTTTGTGGTATGATATGAGAAACGCACCTTTGTCTTCTCGAACGAGTTCGTAGGTCTCGCCGAGGAGGGGATTGAATGGTTTTCGGATCGCTCGTTCTTTCGCTCTGGTGTTGGAAAAATTGCTGATAGCAAAAGCGGCAATGTATAGGAGGCGTTCGCCGTTATGATCCGGTGCGTCGGCAGCATAGTCGAGGAGTTCGGAGTATTCTAGCTGCTCTGCAATTTTTTGCAGAGCGCTGAGTGGCTCATTCGCAGAAACCGGCATGGCAATGGTACTAAGATCTTTTCCAACCTGCTTATTCTATTAGTTACGAATGCAAAGGGGGTTCCGAGACGGATGACTTACATTTTTCCTGAAGAACGCGATTAAACTTGGTGGAAGTACTGTTGTTCCTTTCACCGTTGTTCTTCTCGCGATCATATCCAATGGTAGTGGGCTAAGGTCCTGCGCCTTTGGCGGGAATGCATTAAAGCTGCCCGAAAGACCGCTAAAGCTCTGATCATCCTCCGAGTCGCCGCTTTCCTCATCATCCGTGGCATATGTTTCACTGCGGCCTTCCTCGCTATCGTTATCGACAATGACAATCCTGCCCTCGTTGACAGTTGCCGTGTCTCCATCATTGGCATCGAAAAACTCCTGATCATCGATAGAGTCGAGACTCTTTCTCGACGCCGCGGAGCTCAATATCCCATTAGGATCGGTCTGTCGTCTGTGAAGATAGCGTCGATGCTTGGCCTCCTGAACAATCTGTGTGATATCAGCAACAAAAGAGTCGAGATCGGAAAGCAACTCGTTCAAATGCGGTGTGATATTCGTCGTGGTTATAATCGGTAGAGGAGGCATTGGCATTGCGGGCATCGCAACATGCGCTGCCGTCATGCCAACTCCAGCAGAAAGCGACTTGCCTCTCTTTTCCCTGGTGCCACCTAGAGCAGGACTATTCGATAGAGATGGCGTAGTGCCGCCGCTAGCCTTTCGTTTCCAAAACGGACGTTTCTCATCCGAGGTTGGCGTCGGCCCGGAAGTGGGAGTTGTAGAAATACCCAGCCCTTCGCCCATACTGCCCCGCTTCACGGACGACGCCGACATGGTCGTCAACCGCCTCGTCGCATCACGAATACCAGAGATCCGGCCCATAAGGGACTCTACGGCCGACCAGCCCTCGTCTTCAGCTGTTTGGTACGCCGCGGAATTGGGTAGATTGCTTTGACTGCCGAATGGGCGCGGGTGTTCGCGTCCCATCCCGGTTTCCGTTCTCTTCTGTGCCTTTTGTGAAGCTTTGTTGAGGGCATCTTTCCATCCTTGCCATTCGGGCAGCGATGCCGCACGTAGTTGCCATACTTCGGCCCCGGAGTCGACTGTGATCTCAAAGAGTTTTTCATTGGCGCTGAGTTCTGCCAAACCGAGTGGTATGGCACCACGTAGAGAAGAGGACTCTTTATTGGAATAGTACGATAGTGTTGAAGATGTGAAATCTAGCGAGAAGAAACGACGAGCGAATCCTTGTCCCTTTTTTCTCTTTCTCTTCTTCAATACGCCTGTGTAGAAACCGGTGGATGTTGAGAGTCCGGCCGGTTCGACGACAGAGTCCGACGAAGCGTTTACGATTGTGGTTGTGATCTGACCGGACACGATACTGGGAGGTAGTGATAGCATTGATCCGCCAGGGGAGTCGAAGTGGTGCATATGATGACTGGAAGGTGCGGGGTTACTGGACGGATATGTCAACAGGACCAGTGTAGCTGTTTTGCTGGTCTGCTTGGAGAACGTGTTATCGAATACCAATGCCCAGGCACCACCTTGGCTGGATGGGACCTCGAATTTGCCGGTGGTGACCTTTTCTGCTTCGATTTTGCCGTACCACTGCACCTGACGGAGACCGGATGCTTCAAGTTTTTGAATTGTTTCTGCTTCCGTGGAGCTGGATCGTTGTGTTTGAGGGCGTTCTATCGATAACTCGTCGATGAGAAAGGCCGCAGAAGTAGCAGATGGTGGTGGAGCCCCGATGAACGAGCTGGAGAGCTGGGGTGTGGCGCCGCCGGCTGCCTTTATGTGTTTAAAAAGACCAAAGTTTCTATAGAATTAGCGAACTAGGGATAGATGACGTAGGAGTGCGAATATGAGAGCTTACATTGACTTTTTGTGAGGTTGAATACTCCACGAGATAACGTGGTCGCCAGCGACGTTGACATATCGAATTAGGTAAGACTAAGAAGCAGCGGGTTAGCAGATTGAAGGGTCTACAGGGCACATCCCAACGGTTGGACTGACCCTGCTATGAATTTCGAGCTGTTCCATTGCCATATTGGCAGCTATCTTGGTGGACTGAACAGCCCGGTTCCTTGTAGAATTGGAGGTGAATGCGTGGAAGCGACGTGAGAATTCGCTGGGAGATTCCAGGTATCGTATCCGGGGCGAGCCGACTGGTAAATATAAATAACAGGCGATTGGAAATAGGAGGCGCCGAGTTAAAGTCAAATAACTAATGAAATGTGGTAACTGGGTCGAACTATCGCGAAAAGGAACCGCGTCGAAACCAAGCTGACGCCAATGCGGGGTGGGCCTTAAGTGAGGTCGGATTTGATAACTGAAGCGGGAAATCCGTCCATTCGCCAATGGCTACTGTTATACGACGTACGATACGACCAGGAACGAATGCAGACAGCCGTTTCGGAATCGATAACGAAATCCCAATGATTCGAAGGAGGTTTCCGAGAAAGAACAAGATAAAAACAAAGAAGAAATAAAAACACCAAAGGATGAAGTTTTTCGGTGTTTCAGCGTGTCGAAAGGCGTCGAGCTAGCAGATGAGAGGAGAGCTGTCCAATTGGTCTAAGCACAGCTGTTTCGCGGTTTGGGCGGTTGGCTTCGGATGGGTCACTTCAGCCTCAATTATCGGAGGGAGGCTGTCGAGATATATGTCCCACTGATATGGCTTCTTCGTATAAGGACCGCAAACAGTCGTATAGCAATAGCTAGCTCTATCGATCGAATGTATAGTTGTAACGTTAAGGGGACGTACGCAGGCCTCCGCGTGTATCGTCAACTGCGGTGCGGCAGTGCTTGATTTCGTTCGCTGCCGCCAAGACGTGAGCAAACAATCTCCACGTAACCCTCATGTAACTAACGTTGATATATCCTAATTCCTTTGGCGAACAGCCCCGCTTTTTGGGAGCTTTGCAGCTTCTGTTCCCTGCGGACTGCTGGTTCGGGCGATAGTTACCGTGTGACGAAAGTGAAGATTGCTATTCGATGTTTCGACCGTTCCAATTCGTGTTGGTGTGTCGAAGAGAGGGCAGGTTAGACGAGTGTAATTATAATCTGTTATCTGATTCTCAATTAATTGCGAAGATCGATTGAAGAACACAGTCGTCTTTATTCTATATTAAAATGCAGTGCCGGTGGTATACAGCGTTTTGTACCTGATTATCGGTGTTCCTTCTATCGAAGGTAACGGTGCACGGTGCATGTATTTACTACGACACTGGAGCTCTTATCATATGATCATGACGTATAATGGAACCGCAGGCCGATTTATCCTAATGCTGGGATCAATAAAATGCTGTGCAATCGAAGGATTTAAGAGGATTTTGGACTCGTCGAAAAAGCGATCGCGACAGGCAGATATATACTCAATTGGAAAACTCATACGATCATGCTGAAGAAAGGAGGAAAAATCCCTCCATGAATTTCTATAATCTGGATCTCATCATAAGCTCAGACTTTTTTTTTTGTCCCCACGGTATGTGCTATATATAAAATCGCGCTGACGGTCCGGATTTTCTTCCCTCATTGAACGTTTGTTCGGACATCGATCCCCATATGTTCGCCTCACGAAAGCCTTAAAAATATTTACTATGAGCGAAATTTTCTTGGACCCGATCCTCATAATTCAGCTTAGCCTGGCGTACGAGACGGTAGCTTCAGGCCTATTCTTCCCTCAGCACCGATGATTAAACTTGAGTCCTTATTAGGTCGCGTTTTTAGTTTCTTTGTCACTCCATCCAAATTGGGTTAAAATTTGAGTTGGCCGGATGGGTTTCGCCGATATTTCTCTTTTCTGCTGGGAGAACGGGTCATTATTTCACCGAGGCCACAGAACGTTAGCTGCTCGTACCGACATAATTCTATGCCCTGTGGTTATAATATCGGGCGGTGATAGAACTATGGAGTGAATAGGATACATTCATTAGTTGGATTTTGGCACCCTAAATTTGCGGACATGGTGTTTATTTCTGCGACAAAGCTTATACTGATTTTATAATTCTTGGGCCTTAGACGCATTGTAGAGTCCAACCAGTATACAAGTATTTACAAGTATCAAATTTACAGGGGAACCGTACCTTTGATTGGTCTCAAATCATGCAAACTATCTATTTATATCGGAAATAATGTTTGATGAAATATAGTGAAAGGCTTCTAGAAGACTCAGAACTTCTGGTGTAATCCCGAGGTCTCCGAGACAATTGCTTATGCTTTTCGTGAGGTCCTGAAAATAGAAAGATGGTTCTTGCCACCGCCAATCCGGTTATGATCACGTGAAAAGTAGAGATGCCGATTTGATACGAGCTGAGTAAATATCTGGTGACAATGTCGGACTTTGGGCTAGCGCATTTGCAAGTATCGACTGCATCTCGAAATTTCAAGGGCAGTATAGAATATATCCCAGTTGGCGCGTTGAGAGATATTCGAGCCTCGGCCAAATATTAATATATCCCACCCCACCTTCAGGATGCTGGGCTTCGTATAATACCTGTCTTCCAAAGTACCATATCCGTCTATCTCGACATAGTTAACTCGGTCGAACGAAACTTCAAGAATGGAAACGGTGCAGTTCATCTTACCAAAAAATCTGGTTTCCCTTTTGTCGGTTATCGATTGACTAGGGTTATCTACATTCTCTCCAACATGTTCTGTTCGCCTAGTCTCCCACGTTTCCTTGGGGTCTTAGCCGTTTTGCTGGATTGGTGTCTGCACCTGAGCAGATTATCAAATGTTCCCGCCTGACCTTTCGAGCTCACGGCGCGAGGGCGAAGTAGACGTCATTCTGGGGAGACCAAGTCCCTCAAACCCCCGGCCTGAAGAGCCTTCAGATCGGTCCTATAAGCCTCTAGCTCTGCATTTGGCGAGACTTCGATCTAGTAGACACCATCATCGAGAAGCGGCTGGCGACAATAAAGCCCGTCTTGCTGATCGAGCTTTCCACAGCGGCTCTTTGGCGGCGTTATCCTTCGACTGGCGCAGGCCCATTTCGCTTTTCGGTTGTCCAGCCGAGTTTGTCCAATCTAATAGCTGCTCCTGCAGCCGGCGATTTTCTGTGAGTGCCAATTTCTCTGGTTAACGTGACAGCCCATCTCCCCTGACTTTCATCCACTCAAGCTCGAGAGCGTGAGCACTCCATGAACTGCTTACCATCATGATATCTCCTGTGATATCTCCTGACCTCCTTCCGTCCTGCCCCTTCCGCTTTCTTCCAGCTGCGTATTGTTCCTGTTGATTGTTGATAGATCGCGTTGTGTTGGTTAGCCCGTTCGAGCAGCTTGGCCTGGCTGAGCATCGACTGCCCCGAATTCCGTCGCGACATCTTCTCTCGATCTCACGACCGACCTCGAACTTCTCCAAACAGCTTCAGGGATCGGACCTGGGATTTCGAAATACAGTAAACTGCCTGCGTGTAGTTTCTGGTATCCTTTCTCCAGAGTCTTCCCGCATCCAATTCGTCGGACATCACGGTTCCACCAACAGCTCTTCGTTTGGCAACTGGCCTGTCCGCTTGACCTAGCCACCTGGGAGCGCTCGACCTTCCCCCTAGATCGTAGACCCGCCGTTCACATCTACATAGCCACTGTCGAACAAAAGCACGGATCCGCCAATGGCACCTTCAGAACCGTCCAGTCCTCAGATATCGGCGGAATCTGACAAACCAAATGGGTCCACTACACCCACGTTCACCTTAGGCGATGCCGTTTGCAACACTCTAAATACAGCTATACCTGGCAGTCCCATCCTGAAAGCTCTCGGTCACAGTGGTGGTAATGCGAATGGTTCAGTAGCGGAAGCCACAACACCCATCACAGCAGAGGACAAGGGTAAAGGAAAAGCGAAAGCCGTAGGGCCTGAGGAGCCTCTCCAACCCCCCAGGCCTGCGTTCCTTCTGGACGAACTGCATCGACCTCAAAGTAGCGGCGGTAAATCCGAAACTAGCAGTAAAGGAAGTCTCGCCAGGTCGGGTATCGACCCTCTCGATCCTACTCCTCGTCCCCGGGATGTCCAATTCGCCACACAAAACGAATACTTTGGCGACGAAGATACCGACGGAGACCAGACACCGCGAGGAGGAAACACCGCACCCGGTACACCGAAACGTCTAAGCGGAATCTTCAGGCTGAACAAGAGGTCTGGCGAGTACTCGCGTGACACCGAAGATGAAGGCAAGACAATGGATGACGAAAACGCACGACCCAGCTTGTTCTCGAAGCTAAGAGCGTTTTCCCACACGACACATACGCGTACGCTCTCAGGCCATGGAAACAGTGAAGCTGAGGAGGCGTCTGGTAGTGCTCAGATGTCGCCCATCGGGCAGGAAGATGATGAGGATACCAATCTTGATCGAGCTGGTGGCTCAGGTACCGCGCCGGGAACCCCACGCACAGGCGGTCCTAATCTTAGAAGACGTGCTACAATGGGAGATGTTCCATCCGATAATGAAGGCGAGAGAAAAGGTCGACATCACCCGTACAGCCGACGACCGAGTAGCTTTCGCCGTATTACCGACTTTGCGCATAGTAGAAGAGGGTCTGAGGTCAATACCGCTCCATCTCCTGGTGGAGGAGGTGCAAGTGCTGCGAAATGGAAGGCTCTGAAAGCTGGTATCCGTATGATCGGGCAAAAGAAGAAGGAAGAAGCCAAGATTGATCGTGAGAAGTCTGCTGAACTCGTCGCGGAGTTGACAGCGGCTACGCCTGCGGCCTTAATTCTCGCCAGTATGTTCCAGCGAGATGAACATGGTAACAAGAGGATTCCTATCATCTTGGAACAGTTGAAAATTAAAATCACAGATTCGAAGTTGAACAACAGATCACGAAACCATACCGTCTTCAGGATCGAGTTGGAATATGGATCTGGGTTAACGAGAATGAAATGGGTTATTCACCGCGAGTTCCGTGATTTCTTCAATTTACATACGAAGTATCGTCTTCAGGATTTCAGCAATACGTATACAACCCTTGGTGAAGGCGGCAAGCACGTACTGCCCAAATTCCCCAGAGCTTCTATCCCATATCTTAAAGGGCTAAGAGGTCTCGGTGGAGAAGATTATTCGTCTGACGAAAGTGGAAATGAAACGGCCACGAATACACGACTTAATGCCGGTCCGTTAACCCAGGGACGCCCTCTTACGGCGAACGCAGCTGCCCGACCCAACAGTCCTGCGCCCATTACTCCAATCACACCTGCCTTGAGCACACCCGGTCTGACAGTCCCGGGATCGAGTTTTGCCGGCCCCAGTAGTGCCCAGGCAATTGCACGGGCCGCCCAACCACGCCAGCAATCATACGACGAAGATAGTGAGGACTACGAGCCGCCCCGGAAGACTAGTATCGCCGGGTCCATCAAACGTACGTTCTCACGAAAGGATCGACCTGCTATTCGTCGGAATTCAACCGGAGGACATCCTATCGAGACGATCGAACCAGGAAACATCGGGGCGGGTATCGCTTTGGGAATCGGGACTCTTGCTGGTGCAGCTGTCGGGTCCACTCCCATGCTACGTCGTGATGGATTCTCGATCAAACAACGGAAGAAACTCGAAAAATATCTCCAAGAACTCGTGCGCATCATGATTTTTCGACCTGATTCGAATCGGCTATGCAAGTTTTTGGAGCTATCGTCCCTCGGAATCCGACTGGCGGCCGAGAATAGTTACCACGGCAAGGAAGGATATTTAGTGATTCAATCTTCGAAGGGGTCGGAATTCCGACGCGGCTGGGCACCAGGCAGTATCATCAAGGGTCACCGTCCCAAGTGGTTTCTGGTCCGCCATAGTTATATTGTCTGCGTCGACTCGCCTGAAGAGATGAATATTTACGATGTTATCCTGGTCGACAGCGATTTTGAACTCGATGCAAAACGATCACTACCCAAGAATCCAAAAGCAGTTGCTAGCGCATCTGCTAACCCGGCACACCCGCAACATCACAAACTCAAACTGAAAAACTCAGAGAGGAAAATCAAACTTCTAGCGAAGAACGAGAGGCAGTTGAACCAATTTTACGACAGTATAAAGTACATGTCTGATCACACTGTTTGGTCGCAGAAGCATAGATTTGACAGTTTTGCACCAGTGAGACAATACTGCTTTGCGCAATGGCTTGTTGACGGACGAGACTACTTTTGGAATGTAAGCCGGGCGATTTCTATGGCGAAGGACGTCATTTACATTCACGATTGGTGGCTGAGTCCTGAAATTGTAAGTTACATCTTTAACCAACTCGCATCAATACTAACTGTGGTGTAGTACCTTCGACGCCCCCCAGCAGTATCTCAGAAATGGCGACTAGACAGACTTCTTCAGAGGAAGGCGAGCGAGGGAGTAAAGATATTCGTAATCATTTACCGCAATATCGGTGCTGCTATTCCGATAGATTCGGCATACACAAAATACTCCCTGCTAGACCTCCATCCGAACATTTATGTCCAGAGATCCCCAAACCAGCTCCGTCAGAATACTTTTTTCTGGGCACATCACGAGAAATTGTTGATTGTCGACCATACCGTGGTTTTCCTCGGCGGTCTAGACCTGTGTTTCGGAAGATGGGATACGCCTCAACACGCTCTGGTGGACGACAAGTTCACTGGCTTCGACGAGACGGGGCCGAAAGACCCGGATAAATATCAGCTATGGCCCGGAAAGGATTATTCTAACCCTCGAGTTGAGGACTTCTACGAGCTTAATAAGCCGTACGAAGACATGTACAACCGACAGAAGATCCCCCGGATGCCGTGGCACGATATATCCATGCAGGTCGTCGGCCAGCCCGCTAGAGATCTCACCCGCCATTTCGTACAGCGCTGGAATTACCTCCTTCGACAACGTACGCCGTCCAGACCGACGCCGTTCTTATTACCCCCGCCGGACTTCACGCCGCAGGAGATCGAATCGTTGGGGATTAGTGGTTCCTGCGAAGTTCAGATGCTCCGATCTGCGTGTTCGTGGTCGACGGGTACACCTGATAAGAACGAGCATTCGATCTTGAACGCGTACCTTAAGGCTATCGAAACTAGCGATCATTTCGTTTACATTGAAAACCAGTTCTTCATCACATCCGGCGAGCTCCCTGATGGCACCAAGATGGAAAACTCTATCGGTGACGCGTTAGTGGAACGTATCATTCGTGCACACAAGAACGATGAGGATTGGCGCGCGATAATTGTTTTACCCTTGCTCCCCGGTTTCCAGAGCAGTGTTGATCAGCAAGATGGAAGCAGTGTGAGATTGATCATGCAGTGTCAGTATCGAAGTATATGCCGTGGAGATAGTAGTATATTCGGCAAACTCAAGGCGAACGGTATCGAACCGGAAGATTACATTCAATTTTACGGGTTGAGAAGTTGGGGTAAAATTGGACCGCAGCAACAGTTAGTCACCGAACAGTTGTACATTCACGCCAAGGTATTTCTATCTTCTTTTTGCTGAAATTTTACAAGTTCGAGTGAAGTTGACTGATTTGACTAGTGCATGGTTGTCGATGACCGCATCGTGATTATCGGCTCTGCGAATATTAACGAACGATCCATGCTTGGCTTCCGCGATTCGGAGGTTGCAGCTGTTGTCCGAGACCAGGATACGATCTGGTCCACGATGGCTGGACGGCCGTATCTCGTCGGACGGTTCGCGCATACCCTCCGTTTACGCCTTATGCGGGAACATTTGGGAATCGATGTGGACGAACTGATGGCCCAGGAGCGGATGGCGGAGACAAACGGGGAAGGGACAGGGTCAGAACACAGATGGCATGATGGAAATAGTGTTACCACTCGTGCAACTACTGACATTGATAACAGTTCGCTTAGGTCGGGTGTTTCGATTCCGAATACGCCGACGAGTCCCCCGCCGGCGCCGGTGAGACAGGGTGATATCGATGTTGTCACGCGGGTTGAGAATATCGCGAGCTTTAATCACGATGTTGACTGGGAGCAGGCGAATAATCCGAATATCGATGCGCACAAAAAGGTTACCTACGATCCGAGGATTAAAGACCGGGAGAAGGATGTGGCGGGGTTGGGGGTCGATCATATGAAGGCCACTGAGGAGTTTAGTAAGGAGAAGGGCGCTAGACCGGTGACTGCTATGGATAGAAAGCTGGGGCAGGATGGACATCAGTTCACGGCGAGCTTTAGCCAGGTGGATACTGGAATCGTAAGGACCACGGGAGAGCTGGCGAACGAGCATCGAGCCCATGCTGCAAAGGCGAGACGACCAGCCAGTGTGGGAAGCCATCATGAAAACGAAGGGAACCCGGACCTCCCACCGATTCCAGCACAGAGGATGAATACTTCAGAACTCGGACTGCCGCTGTCGAGCCAGTTGCCGCCGTTACCAGCGACTAGCGATATAGATATCGGTGGGCCTTCCGCTCCGGCGCCAAGGCTGAGTTCGGGTGGATTACCGCCTATGAAGCCATCGCATCCTCTCGTGTCGGAGATCAAACAACCCTTCGTCGACGCGGACCACTTTGTCGACCCGCTGAACGATTCCTTCTACTTGGATACCTGGCATAAGATCGCGATGAACAATACCAAGGTGTTCAGAGAGGTATTCCGCTGCATGCCCGATAACGAGGTGAAGTCGTGGGCGCAGTATAAAGAGTACTCGCTCTACCAGGATAAATTTGCCGCAGCGCAAGACGGTATCCAGCCTTCTACGCAACAACAGACGCACGGGAAATCGAGTCAGGCGGCGCCGGGAGTAGGCGTTCCCGGATCATTCCCCGAACGACTGGGAGAAAAAATATCGCCTGAGGTGGCGGAGAAGATCGCGAGGGTTTCGGAGAAGTTGCATAATCTCGGTCCTGAGGATAAGGGGAAGGAGAGGGGTAAAACGGAGGCAGTCGAGGAGATGAACGAGAAGACAGGATTGGGTGAGGCCGAACCTGGGATTAAAGAGAAGAACGCGGCAGCAGGCAGCGGACACCCGGACAAGCCGTCGGTTGAAAGCAATCTCTTGAGCGAGAAGGATGTACGGCAATCAACCGATTCCGTCACCGTGAGCATTGGCGCTGATCCGAGAGCTTCGGATGCTTCCGTCATGCGCGAAGTCTCCCGACATTCGAATAACGCCGCCGGAGGACTGATGCCGAACCCGCCGGGTAGTAATGCAGGGGCTAGCGTTACCAACGGTAGCAATATAGGTCCCGCGCAGTCTGTGAGACGCCGAAAGAGAGCCGGAACGAGGAATAGCCGACGGGAGTTCCATGCCACGGACGATGTTATTGATAAAGATATCGCCGAGGAGTTGTTGAGTCTCATCACGGGGCACTTGGTGGTATGGCCGTACGAATGGTTGATCACGGAGGCGGAAGGCGGGAACTGGTTGTATAGTATTGATCAGTTGGCGCCGATTGAGCTTTAGTAAGTTTTCTCTCTCTCTTGCGCTACGAACTATAGAGGTAGAATGGAGCTAACATGTGAAATCATTTTAGTGATTAATCGATCGATTCATTGGTTGGCACAGTGGTGAATTCGGAACGACAAGGTGGATTGGAGGGGTTTATAAACGTTATTAATCCTTTTCGATTCTTTGCAAATATTTTAGCTTGCATAGTTCATCTTTAACATTCCTTTTTCGATGTGAGCGTGAGATAGGTCCTTTTCGCAATTCTAATAACTTTTCCTTTTCTCTGGTCCACTTCATTTGGTCTTACATAGATTTCCTAATTACGACTATAAAATTGGGAACTATGAATTCATAAGAATTGATCGATGATAGTCTCGTAATAACATCAGTAAGATAGTTATCTATAAATTAGTTACAAGAGTTATAATATACAATGCTGCACGAGATTACTCCCGACTCTCTTCCTCAATCCTCTCCCGTAATTTCGCCTCCAAATACTCCGTCAACCGCATAACTCCATCCCCGCTCACGATCCGATAACTCTCACACTCAACGAACCCACTGGCGACTAATTCCCCCCTTCCGTCAACCTGCAAACTGCCCAAGATATCTTGACTCTCCGGAATCCTCATCCCGCCATAATACGGCGTCCTCCGATCAACGATATGATGAAACCCACCGATATTCACCACATCGCTTTTCTCTTCTACGTTTATTTCCGGTGTCGGAGGCGATGGCGACGACGAATCGGATATACTGGCCACAGAACACCCACCAGCCGTAGATGTAGCAGTAGAAGAAGAGGTTTTCTGCGGTGTACCCGTAGATTCGGTGTGTAATTTCCTATCCCTTCGCATCCCTCTACCAACAACCTGCTTCACGCCCATCGTTGCGCCCCAGACTCCGTACGCTTCATTGATGATATCCGGATCGTTTATTGCGTGATCTCGTAGTGTTTCCATTAGTAGTTTTCGAAACTGTGGGTTTTCGGTGAACGTTGATGGGGTGGGCGGGAGGGATGTCGTTGTGCCTATTGATAGGGATGGGGATGGGTTGGACAGGAGGAAAGAGAGGGTGTATGTTTTTTGGTTGGTGGGGTGGATGTACTATTCGCACTCAGCTGTTAGCGGCATGGTTTTATTTATTTTGGGTTATATGATTATATGATGCACAGTGATATAGATACGGGATTCTTGATGGGTGGGTTCTAGTACTTACGATATTTTTGTTTTCTTCGAGGGTTTGGATTCTTCGGGTGTATTGGCGGGAGAGCAGGGTGCCATATCGCGGTGTGGATTCTCGAAGAACGGGACCAGCCCGTCTTAGAAGAGTTGAAAACATGCTGAATAGTATCAAGTAAGGAGGCTTCACGGCGTGGATGATAGATCTTATTCTCGGATTGTACTGATTTCGAATTCGTCGAGGTTCAAGTGACGTCGAAAAGATTTCTTCAACACATATTTCCTTGTTACACAGTATCAAAATGCCACAACGTCGACTGTTCACAGACTTTGTATTGCAATGCTTATGGATTACATGGCGGAAGTCAAATGATTAGGAGCATTTTGAAGACTTTAGAATAGTGTGAGCGGGGATTATTATTGCTTGTTTAAGAGCCTATGACTAGACTAGCTAACCTCAAACCTCCTCTATATCCGACCTTAGCCTTTGTGGTCTTGAACATGGACTGACAGAACCCCACGAGATGTAAATCCACGTCGAAATCGCGAAATATTTTCCCCTCATTATCAGCCCCGGTTCCTGCATGTTCGTCCCTCTTATTTATCTCCTTGCAAAACAAACGAAAATAAAACCATGAAAAATAATGTAAACCACGATTGTACTAATAGGTCTCCCGCAAGTAGCCATCCCTCCATAACGCTTCATAGAAAATCCACGTAACAGATAAACAGCGCGTATAAGAACAATCGTGAGAATTATAACAAAAGAACGATGAGATAAAAGTAGGGGGGTTCAATAGGCGAATTAAATTTACCAACCGGAAGCTTGACTACCGCTAGTATCGGGAGTCTCCTCCCACATTGGCTTGGAAATCTCAACCTTGGTGGTGTTAGCTGATCCGTACTCGCCACCTGCACCACCGCCGGAAGTGGCAGCGAAACCGTCGTTGGCACCCTTGTTGGGGCAGGATCGGGAGTAGTGGCCCATCTCACTGATAATGAGAAATTCCCGTCAGCTATACATATCCTTCATTGGGCTTTAAAGTAGTTGTTAATGTACTTACTTGCACTCATTGCATTTGATACGACTAACGTCGCGAGGTTTAGGACAAGTTCTAGAATCGTGGCCCACTATCACATTCAAAAAAGTTAATCTTATATTTTCTGTAATCTTCGACAATAACCGGGATTCAGGATACTCACTCTCATCACAGTTGCGGCATTTTTGTCTGGCGGGATCACGAGGCTTTGGACATTCGCGGCTGATATGACCCTCCTCGTCACAGTTGTTGCAGATGATCTTTCGCGGATTTGTACATTCGCTGCGTCGGTGCCCTTCCTCGCCGCAGTTGTTGCACGTAATACCCTTTTTAGGCTCAGGGCATTCGGCAGCACGGTGACCCTATGAAAATATTATAAGAGGAGTATTTTTAAAGAATTTAAAGATAGGACTACTTGCCTCCTGATCACAGTTGCGGCAAGTCATCTTGGGAGCGTCTGGGCAATCCTGTACATTTGTTAGCAGACAGTGCAATAGGGGAGAAATGGGACTCCATACCTTGGAGAAATGGCCCATCTTCTCGCACTTGCGGCATTGAACATTAGAAGCATCGCGTGGCTTTTCGCACTCCTTGGATTCGTGGCCTTCTTCACCACAGTTGCGGCAAGCGTTGGGATTCATGCGTTTCTTGCGTTCTTCGGTACCTATATTAAGTTTAGTCATCTGTGCAAACTTTTTAAGGTTAGGATATGTAGTTACAATCGCGAGAGCGGTGACCTTCCTGTCCGCAGTTCACACATTTGACAGTTGGTGCCTCGTTCTCTCTGGTGACACGTTCTTCAGGACAGGCTCTGGTACCATGTCCACGTTCTAGCAAAAGTATACCCCATTAGCTACTATTATATGACAAGGAATGATATATATGAAGTTGACTTCAACTTACGACTGCAGTTGGTGCAATATGGAACAAAGGACTCCTGGACGAATCCAGCCTTGTACAGTCGCTGCAAATTTTCCTCGTCGTCCTTGGGATACCGATCATCTCTGGCGGCAACCTTGGATCGACGACCCTGCAGAGTGGTTTGGAAAGTGACAACGAACTCCTTGTCCATATTTCCTTGAAGGTCAACGATAACTTGAGTGGGCGTAATATCCTTCTTCTATAGCAAGTAAAAATAACTTGATGAGAATCCGATAGCTTGTGGAAGATGGATTATGGGGGAAACTTACCACAGCAACAAGTTTATACGCGTAACTGTTCTCTTTGAATGCAGCCTGAAGTTGCGGGAAGGTGCTATCTGGACACAAAGCGATGTATTTAAAGAAGTGCTAATATACCTCTGTTAGTACCGATATTTGGATCTATATAGTTCAATCTACTCACATCTTTAAAGTTATCTAGATCGCGTTCTTCACCGGCCTTCTTCATGGCGTTCCAGTTGACTTCTATGGCGGCGGTCGTCTCATCGGGATCGTCGGGGATCTCGACGGCGCCTCCGAACTGCATCCTGCGGCGGTTCTTGCACTCAGCAGCACGGTGACCAGGTTCTCCGCAGTTGCGGCAGGGCTCTGCAGCTTTCTTCTCGCAATCTATAAAAAGCCGTCAGCATCAGTGTGTACTTACGCAACTAGAACAAAGAAATGTGTTATAAGCTTACCGCGAACCATATGTCCGGTCTCACCGCAGAACTTGCAAGCAGGCTCTGGTTTGTCTGGGCAGTCGTATGAGATGTGCTCGGTGGAATGACAGATGCTACACTTCTTGTTGTCGCAGTTGCGAGCATTGTGTCCGATTTTCTCGCAAGAATCGCACTTTTGGGTGGGACTTTTCAAGAAAGGTTATTTAGTGAATGAAGTCAAGTATAGAGAGAGAGAGATAGAGATATCTCACCAGTCGATACTGAGATGGCCGTCTTTTCTGCAGATTCTGCACTTGGGCTTAGGACAGTCTCTGGCAGCGTGGCCGGTGCCCGCGCAGCTGTGGCAGATTTGGTTTGGACTAGTGGTATTTGTTAGTACAAATAGAGTATCAAACTTGACAGCGAGGAGGAATTGCCATTCAGCTGCTTTGTGACCTTCCTCGTTGCACTTGCGACATGGGCCAAATGCGCCTCGAGGACTGGTGTAATAGTGAAGCGTTAGTTGTCGAATATGCGTGATGAGGGACGGTGTCAAGGGTACTCACCGATCACCGCCATCATCTCTTTGGTCATCGAAAAAATTGTCGCCAGATGCAACGTTGGTGGTGAGACCAGCGTCACCTCCAGGTGGAGCAGGGAGAGAAGATGGATCCCATTCTTCTGTTTCCGCTGCATACCGAACGTCAAGTCAGTATCTTATATTAAGAATCTCCTCGAGTGAGTGTAGTAGAATGCAACACTTCGAGCTCGAATATGTGTATCTCAAGAACTCTCAAAGTCACGCTCGATATGGATAGGGAGAAGGTTATAAGATCATACCTTTAACCGCGTCGTCCATACCCCAGTCTGCCATGATGAATGTAGACTGATTTGTCGAATCGGGGATGTGAATAATACAGATGTTGAAAAGTCACGGAAGCAGATGGGAGGGGGAAGTGGAATATAGCAGTCTTCTAGCAGCAGGAGCAACTAGAAGAAAAAAGAAAGGGGGAAGAGGGGAAACTTTTGATGTCTGGAAAGCCTGTTAACTTCGAACTACTAACGCGTGGGAGGGTTATTGAATATTTAGATGGATGAGTCTGGTGAGAAGAAAGGGAAAGAAGAAAAGAAGAAGAGGGCTGGTAGGGGGTGGGCTGTTAGGGCTTTATAACCATCTATAGTATGTTTAGACGAGGGAAAGTTGGCTGAGCACAAATTGTAATTGATTAATCCAGACACCACCACCAAATGTTCATCAGAGCGTGTAAGCCTTGACTACCAAGGGAATTAATATCTGCAGAATTATCCTCAAACTCAGCAATTACTATGACAGTTCTTTATGTTTAAGAATTGGTGTGATAAATGGCCCATAGTCCTAACATCAGGATGCCAATAGCTGGTTAATATTTAATATAAAGATGTTATCCTTCACAATATATATAGAAGTAGCCACTTGCCAAACAGTTGGAGGTATAAGTTATAGCATCAGCATTAATTAGAGTCTTCTGTATAAACACACAACGGTCTTCGTATTCCCGCACTAGTACCTTCAACGCCTTCAAAACCCTTGTTGCATTTTGTCACAATATTGAGTTGTCTACAATATCAGTTGCGAATCCAGACTGTGGTGTGCAACGCCAGAATCTACAATTATATCGAACGACTTCGGATGGCAATCCTAAAGCTTCATTCGGGATATCAACAGCTTATATTTAATTTCCACTGATAATTAGTTTACAGGCTCCTCCGGTAGGCCAAGCTCACATCCAGCCTCGAGACTAATTTTCATGCGTGATCCACCACCATCCTCCCAAATTAATAATAGCCGCCGCAACAACCCCCCACCATCATTTTTCTACAGACGTTCGTTTGATCCATGCTCCCGATATCGATAATAATTCCTCCATCGTTTCAAAATCCCGATAGTACAACCCTCCCAACCATCCCACTTTCTAAAACCACATATATAAGAAAGCTAGTGAGGGGAGAGTTTGACACAACTAATAGCAATAACGAAAGTAAACGACAAAAGCCCGCCCCGATTCCCGCTCCCGTTCCTAGGATCCCGCAAATCCCATTCAACCAGAACGAAAGGAAACAAATATAAACCATAAAAGCCACAATGCCATCATTTCGCATATAAAAAAAAGCAAAACTCCATAAAGCATGCACCTTCTAACCCTCACCGTAAAAAAAAGTAAACCATGTGCAAAGTGAATTAAAACCCTCCCCACCACGCAAACGAGAGTACCTACGTTGATAAATTCTAGTCCGCCTCCGCAAGTTGAATGATCAACTTACCTGCCAAATCCAAGAACGGGAACGGACTAGAAATCTCCTTCTCCTCAATACTCTTCCACCCGCTGTACGCGCTCCCGCTTTCACTCTTAGTGCTCCTCGTGCTCTTAGTACGTTCCATCATCGCTGCTCTCGGATCAGCTCCCAAGCTACCCTTCCTATCGACTGCGGAGTTATCCCCCTTCCTGAGCTCGTCCATGACCTTCTCAATCTCCTTCGGTGGGACAGGTTTACCGTCTGCATCAACACGTTCGTATCCAGCACACTTGAAATCCACCAGGTAAAAGTTACTTTCCAGTTGGTAGAGCTGAATCTCCATGTAGACGAAGACCGACTCCTCATCTTCCTCCTCCAGATCTACAGCATTCGTACCTCTCGAGACGGCACTGTAATTTGAATGTGCGGAAGATGGTCTGACGGTTTTATATCCTCCTTTGGCGGTGCGCCCATCTTTCCTCCATCTGCAATGGATGACCCAGGGATCTTCGGGAACGTTCGGATCCCCGTCTGCGTCGTCTCGGCGGAAGGAAGAAGACGATGAAGAGCTACTGTGGCGACTGTTGCTTCCGCCTCTGGTTCCCGGTGGTGTTTCCGGTGCGAGGATGTCGTCGTTCAAATTCTCGTTGCCATCTCTACCTCTGTGTGCGTCGTCGTGACGTTCGTTTTCGTTCTCCTTTTTGGTGGGGACTAGCCACTCGGCACCCAACTTTCTAAGTGCGCGGTAGATACACGCGATGGCATCGAGCGGCTGGTTCCGAGAACGAATTCCAAACTGCCATTTTGTGGGTCTGGATTTCTTTTGTGCGTGATTCAGTGGCGTCATTGGGTCGGGACGGCTGGATTGGCGACCTGTAATCGAGCGGATACGGCGTGATTCCTTGATTGGAATCGAGGCAGAAGCGTTATGTTGTGCGGCTTGCTGTTGCTGATAGGCTGCTGCAGCACCGGGACCTCCCTTCATGAATGCACGGTGGTATTCCGGAAGACTCGTTGGTAGGATGGAAACGGTGGAATTTAATGGAATGTTCGGATTGGTAAGACTGTTAGCTGGGGCGCCAACGTCATCTTTGGTGACACCATCGCTGTTACCGAGGGTCAGTTGCATTATTGGAGAGGCAAGCGTGGATACGGTGGAACGAGGGGTATTGGTGCCACCTGATCGTGGACCAGGCGATGGCGAGCCGCGATTCGGAGCGCTGAGGGGGGTAAAATTCTCTTGGATTGGTGGAGAGTGAGGGAAAGCGTGCCAGGCCGGAGGCGATTGAGCCAAGAAAGAAGGAGGTGCCTTTGATGCGCGAGCTGTTGACAATTCATTAGTGAAGATTTTCTCAGTACACTTATCGGTACGACTTACCATCTTTCCGCATAGCATAATTGTGCTTAAGGATGTCGTATGCATCTTTGATAGCACTGGGTTCCGGTCGTTCCAAAGCATCAACCAAATCGTCCTTTCCGTACCCGAGCTTATCACTAAGTTTGCCGACAAGGTCTTCATGTAACTGTTTTTGTGGCTTTGGAAGAGCAGCGAGAGCCCTCGAGGGGTCTACGCCGGTGTCTAGGAACTCCTGTGCGGGTGGCCAAAGATATTCCGGGAGGTCTTTGAGGAACCAAGGGTCCTGGCGGATTTCCGCAACGGTGATTCTGTTGACGGGGTTGACCACGAGCATCTTTTTCAGGAGGGAGACGGATTCGCGTGATAGATAGGTAGGGATGTGATACGTGCCCTCTACAATGATATTAGAATAGTTACTTCAGATAGCTACGAGGGAGAAACTTACGAGCAATCTTCTTGAATAGCGTGGGGATGTAGTCATCATCAAAAGGAAGTCTGCCGCAGAGCATAACGTAGAGAATAACGCCGCAGCTCCAGACGTCGACTTCCGGACCGGCGTATAGCTTTCCTGAGATGACCTCCGGGGCGGCGTAATTGGGACTTCCGCAGCTGGTCTTGAGGAAGTTACCGTCCGTCATGATGTTCGAGAGACCAAAGTCGGCAATCTTGACGTTGAGGTTGTCGTCGAGCAGTAGATTCTCGGGTTTGAGATCTCGATGGACGATTTTGTGGATGTGACAGTATTCGACAGCGCATATTATTTGCTGGAAGAACCGTCGCGACTGAGTTTCGTCCATGCGGCCGTGCTTAACGATGTAGTCGAAGAGTTCGCCGCCGGCGTATTCGATGACCATGATGATTTCAGCGGGAGTGGTGATTACCGAGTATCTATATATTACACGGATTAGTTTCATATATTAAAGATGAGATATAAGGTGTTGAGTTACGGCGAGACATACAGCTTAATGATATGGGGGTGCCGTAACAGCTGCAGGTACTGAATCTCCCGCTCGACACGACCGGCCATATCCCGGTTCGCGAGCTTTCGACGGTTTATGATCTTTAGAGCAACCTTCTGGCCGGACGTTTGGTGAACAGCGAGCTTGACCTTGCCGAAGGAACCTTCACCGAGGGTTTTGACGATGTTGTACTGACCCAGCCGTTGCTGGTTGCGGTTCTGGGGAGGGGGATCTGATCGCGCGGCATGATGTTGCTGCTGCTGCTGCGGGTTGGGAGGAGGATAAGCGGGGATGGGGATGTGGAGGTCTTCATCCGGAATTGTCGACATGGTGAAGATGTGGCAGCTATCAGAGTATCGACGGTGGACGGGGTTGTGTCGATGAGAAGGAGAAGAGGAGGGTAGAAGAGGGGCTTGTGAGGCGCTGCTGTTGTTGTTGGGACCCAACAGCAGCGGTGACGTCGTGTGTTGCTGCTCAGCACGGCTGTCTCGGACGATTGAACGAGCCGTCAAGAAATGAGTCAACAGTCGATGGGACGGGGAATCTGTTGAAGCTCAGGTCGAATGTTTACAGAATTAAGAATTAAAAAGGTAGGAGGCGACAGTTAAATCTTGTCGACAAGGCAGACAAGGGCCAAAGGTGGGGGAGCGGACAGAGACTGACAGACAGATCAAAAGAGGGGCGCCAACCACCCAGCCAAAAGAAAAGAAACCTCTCACGACACTTTTCCTCCAACAGGAATTGACTTCACCTCGAAGTCGGTTTAAGCTCGCATTATGCTCTGCCTGGGCTGCATCGGTGCGGCAGCGAGTCCTGCGACAGCTCTCCGACCGACGACCTGCCCGTGCTAACCTGATCCAGCTGTCTTCTGGAGGAGTTCTCAACCTCGAGCCCGCTAACTCATCACAGCCCTCGCAAACCTAAAATAAACACCAATTCACGAAGCTCAAAGATCAGAGATCAATCGTTCGGACGATGGACCTCTTCGACAAGGGGCCGCTCCCCGGAGATGTTGCTATCAGTTAATTGAGTTGAGTTTCTCGAGATACGCACATATCACATTCCACGTTACGCAAGCCTGCATGTCTGACGAAAGGAATGGAAATGCGGCATCGCTAGCTCCCAGCCAATAAGATACATGTACAGCAGATACGTTGAATTGGGTATCACAACTTGGCGTCCCGGCGCACCTAGTTGTACCACCCAGGCCAGATCACAATTTTTAATTTTAATTTTATTTCGGCTCGCATATCGCGTCTTTTGTCCTCTTTTCCCAGAGAGACGGCTGCTCAGGCAAGGGCCCTCTGCCAGTGCATTGCATTGCAGTCGACCCTTCTTGACATAAATCCCGCGATTGCCGCTCTGCTCAGCCACAATTGGTGCCCAATGGGCTCGGGTGCTGTCAAGCTATGAAGCTATGAATTCAGATCGAAGCTCAAATCTAGGTGGTATGCACATATATTCAAGACATATCATTCGACGACAGAGGTCATATTTACTCAGGAAGAGAGAGAAACATCATCTCTCAGCCCTCGGCGTCCAAGCCGCAGGTTGAAACCCCTCACTCGGCCCCGACGGCCGTCCCTTCTCCCTCCTCTCCCTCTCAACCTTGAGCATCTGCTCCATCCCCTCCACCGTCGTCTCCTTCCTCGCCTCTTTCACCCCTTCACTCGAATCCGTAGACTCAACCTTTGCATCAATCATACTGCCATCCGAAGCCGCCGTTCTGGCCGCACTCCCTTCTAACCGTCTCACTTCCTCCTCATCCGGCCGTTTGAGCATACTAGCCCCCCTCGCCCACCGTTCATCCGCCAATCGTGCGCGTTCGATCATGACCTGTCGCCGTACCACCTCCGACTGTAACTCGTGAATACTCGGCGGTTCGATCCTCGTAACTCGGAGCCATTGGTGCCATTGTGCTGTAAACAAACAATTAATCAACAAAAATATCCCCAAAACTACTATAAAATCCACAAAATAAACAACAGCAAGACACCAAACTAGAATGGTACGTGTGAAAGATATGAAAATAGAAACCTACGATCAACTGTCATCTCCGAATAATTCACCAAATTGTGCACCCCACCCCGGAAATCCATTATCCTCCGCGGCCTCGACGCGACCAACCGATCCCGGAACTCCCAGAACGTATTCCCCTCCAGATCCATCCCGATGAAATACCGTTTCCGCCATGGGAACCGATACGCCTTCCATCTGTAGTACAGCTGTTTGCTCGGCGAGAGTGTTTTTAGGATATAATTTGACGTTGGTTGCGACATCCTATCGAGTATCGACTGATGTTTCGTAAACTTATATACTGAGTCGGTTTTTTACGGTTCGAATCAGATTTGTTCGGTTGAACCGGCCGGGTGGGAGGTTAAAGTCGCATGTTGACTATTAATTGTTGTGGTAGACGTGCGGATGTGGCGGAGGGAGAAAAAAAAGTTACGCGATTGTTTCCGAGCAATTGAAGGATTTGAAGGATTCCGAACTGCGAGCACTTTTGGCACGATTTCGATCATTTCACCTTCGCATCTTCGCATTAGCTTGATCACAAATTTAAATCTCATCACATCACGTCACGTTTACGCCATGTGTGGAGTACAGTCTCGATGTGGAGTAACTGCTCCAGTCCCGTGGAATTATTCTTATCAGAGAGTTCAAAAAATATCGTTCATTTCCATTATCATATTATCAGGTGTTCTTGTTCTTTTGCTTCGATTGTTACAAAAAAAAAGGTCCGCAAATAAAACCCGATCCAAAAGCTTCAAGATTAAAAAGCTTCGACGCCTTCCTTGTCAACGCGAGCCAAAAGAAAGCAGCAGTCGAACGATATTAAAAAGGAAAAGAATCACAAAAAAAGCCTGAAGAATCGTTAGAAATGAAAATCGTGGTGATCCAAGCAAAAGTCCCTTTGTGTCCAAATTCGCGTGTCCATTTCCCTTCAGAGGAAGATTACCGTCTATCGTCATCCTTTATTATTTCGGCCACAAACTCAATTCGATCCCTTTCAACACGAAATTGGCCTCCTAGACGGTACTCCTGGACGAGGGAACGGACCCTCTTCTCCAGCCGAGGAAGCTGAACGCCAACGATGTCAGGTAAGTAGCAAACAGGAACCACAGGAATGCGCATAACGCCTGTGCCTCGTGGCATCGACCGACTTGGTCGGGATTTCCGTTGGTGATGGAATTGGATCGGACATAGGCCTAAAACACATTATCACTGTCAGCCTCGTATTCTACCTTTTTCTCGTCTCTCCTATTTTAGAGAATATTGCGAGAATTTCTGTATCATTTGTTGAGGGAAGAATTTCGCTTACGATGTTACCGCAGCTATGCACGCCCAACCCTGCTGCCAACGCCGTTCCGGCCGCGAAGGTGAATAAGGTGTTCAGCCCGTCGAAACCGAGCAGGATCAATGCGTGACCGGACCCGGACCATACCGTGAATAGCGTGTAGAAGCCCGTTAGGAAAGAGAAAATGCTGGTGAAGAGTGCAAAGTTAACTTGCGAGGGGGAGCCGCCGACGACTTGTTGTGCGACGAGGGCGCCGGAGAGGGCGAGGGTGAGGACTGTTAGGAAGAACTGTTATCGTTTAACATTAGTATTTTCGCTTTTTGTTAAAGTTATATTCGTGACTGGCGATTGGATGATATGAGGCGTGTCGAGAGTAACTAACCTGTCCGCCTCTGATGGCGGCGTTGGTGATGTCGACCATTTTGATGTTGATGGCGGTGAGATTACTGCTGCTGATGATGCTCGAGCGGAAGACAGCGGATCCAGCGAAAACGACACGATGCGGCGAACGACAGCAGTGATGTCAGTAAGGCTGGGTGATGCGAAAGGACCGGTGAGATGGATTGAGCTCGTAAAGTGAAAATAAAAACAGAGTCCAGACGGACAGCTTGTGGTTTTCGTAGAAAGCTAATGGGCGATACCGGTGTGTTGTGGGGGAGGTTGAGGAGGAGGGTTTGTGGTGGAAGGATGGATGGTGGCCGTCGCAGCTGTGTGACCAGAACAGGCAACTGTAAACTCTATCTTTCCGCGGCCTTTTGGAACTCTTAACTCTCAAAGACCCTTCTTTTTTCGATCCGGACGGGTGAGGAGGTTGGTTATAGCGGATAAAGGCGAGGATAATATATAATTATAATACCAAGAGATCGATTCGATTCGATATCGCGAGACGAATCTGGAAGATTAGGGAGGATTTGGAGGGTAAGTATTCTTATTCGATCGATTCTTCTTCCAAGGAGGGCGGACCCTTTATTATATTTTACGACTCGGACATTCTGATGACGATCGAGAAACTCGCACAGGGCCAGCCTGGTACATGTACACATGCTACCTGCCCTGCCTTCGTTCCGCGGGCTGGTTTGAAGAGGAAGAATGTACCTGCTGCACACGAAACATGCGTATGATGACACGATACGATTCGTGCCCCCCTCCCAACATTGCATACATCACGTCCCGATCCTTTCGACAAAGCGTCATTCGCATTTAAGTGCTTTTCGCAGTTAGAAAGCCGAGTCGTTGTCGCATCACAATGACAGAAGAAAAAGCAGGGAATACGGTCAGCAGGGTTTACGTCAGAGGATGACCTCCCATTGGCTGCCAAAGGAAACATGTTCGGTAATCGCTGGTCAACTGGGCCGACATGGGCATGTCTCGAAGCGAACAACATCCTGGCTGCGGAGTCCGAGACTCCATTGCCACTTCCGGAGCCGACGAACAACCGGGTCCTTGATCCGAGTAGAGACACCATAATATTTAATATTGTCTATGGACGCCCTGATATATTCATTTCATGGCGTTTGAGGGTAAGACGTGGCTAGGAAATCTTAAGGATCTGCCAAGTTGATACGCATTGAGTATGCATCTGGCAGGACTATTGCAATTTTGGCTTCAGCCTTGTCGGGCTCGAGACCGATAACCATCTTGATTAGAACTTGATACCATGGTTCTAAAACTCGCGGTGACACTTATCCTCTTAACGTATCAGGCTAGCCTGACTTCCGCCCAACCGAATCAAGACCCAACTAGCGATGACACCTCGTCGCAGAATCCAAACACACTTTCCAAAGCCAACATTTTTAGCACATTCGTCCTCCTGCAACTCTGCTTCCTTACTCAACCTCGCGGATCACTAGTCTACGTTGCTCGCCCGGCATGGTTTTGGCGTGTGAACCCCTTGCTATGTCTCCACGAGACTATCGTCACTCTGTACTTCCTCGTCTTCAACCGGTATCCTTCTCTATCTGGTAGTCTGAAGATGGGAGGATTTTGTAACATGGCGTTAGCTCTTCTGTACGTTCGCAATTTACCGTCAGAGGAAGACGTTACGGCGACAAGAAACTCAATCTACTCCACCGAATATCATGGGCGCACCCGATTTCCAGGCTGAAAATCAGTCTTATATCACGCCTAGAATTCGAAAATACCATCGAAGATGTCACGTTCACACGTGTCGGTCACCAAAGCGCATCAACCAGCACAATGCTCTTGAAAAACTTAATCCCACCACCGGATCCCCGCAGCGGGCGGATAAAGTTAGAAACCTTTGGCGCCATCGCCGTAGCGTTGACAAAGTAAAAATTCTATCGATCAGAAATGCACCTCTCTACACCTTCTTCTCACTAATTTACATTTTCAATTGGAGCACTGTTTCTACTCCTCATATTAAAGGCATACTACAGGCAGTCGAATTGTATCCTAGGAAATGAATCCGAAGAAGAATCCTATCTTCCACTCGACGAAGAAAAGGTTGCCCGGTACGTCGAGGAAATAATAAAAGGATACCGAAAACCCATCCGAGTCTTCTGGGCGGTTGATAGTACGATCTACTTGAGCTGGTACGCCCTGATTTTTGGATACGTTATCACGCGCTACACCGATTACCGTGGAAGTGTACCCTCGCTCTTCCTCTTGAGCTTCTCCATGGAGTTTTTACCCTCGTGGATCAATGAAACATTGTTCCTCCTGCACCTTCTCTCCATAAGACTTCTAGTTCGTTCTTACGTATATCGGCGCATCAACGCTAGTGGATTCGGGTTCGACTGGACGCTCGGGTTTGTTGGGAACCTGAGTAGACAGATGCTACTGTTGGAGATCCTTTTTCTGGAAATTTATACCTTTGTGATCATAGTTTTGGAAGAAGCGATGGTGTGCGTACCGCCACTATTCCATATTCTTTCGCTCTTGGTGGTCTCTTATCTTAGCATTGTTCTTGGGATTTCTACATTGGTTTTTTGGCTTGTGGTGGCCATTATGGGTGTCTGGTGGTTTATATACCTTTCCACTTGGATATTTTCAATATTTTATTCACGGGGGTACCGTTGGGGTTGTATATCTCAAAATGGAACGGGGAGGGCACAGTAAAGCCCAGCTGGGG